>OX376366.1:12468694-13068694 GCA_947369235.1 Udea olivalis
GTTGATGTGAACACGTCTGTACATTCATAAGCATAACTCGTATCTATCCGTTTCCAAGGCTTCAAAAATATCTGAGCAACAAAACATTAGCCACAAATACCTAAACAAGTCAACAAAGAGTCCTATCGAACATATTTTTGGCTAATGTTTTCCTTAGATATTATTGAAGCCTTGGAAACGTACACATATTTATGCTTTTGACTGTACCTATATGCCGCGGTTCTTTTCGAGTGCATTGTATACAACAAAAATCAGAAACATTTTCTGCGAACTATTAATTGTCGCATTGAATAAGTTACGCCCTGTGAAGGAGTTGAGTACCCTGCCGGTGAAACGAGTTGCCATGAAGCATAAAAATAATTAAATCCATACTACTATCGAGATTTGAACGTATAGCACCACTTTCTTTATACTAAAGCCTTCATCCTAAAGAATTTTACCCCGTCCGCTGCTCGAATTGTCCTTTCAAACCTCAAGTTTTTTATGCCTTCTCTTAATAAATAATTTCCTGCTAAAGAGGGATCGGTAATTCAATAAAGGCCGGAATATATTGGAGACTCTATTTAAAGGGAGCCTGAGGGTTGCCGCCAAAGTAAAAATGAACTTTAAGCTGTATAGTGTGGTTTTAATGGAAAATTTGCCGTAAAACCCGAACGTGAGAAAAAAGAGAAATTACAAGCGCAATTTCGCTTGAAGTTTGGCTCAAGGTGCATTTAGACCAAGCCAAGCTCATTCTACGGAAGAGATTCGCCATACAATTTAGGGTTTTTTAGTCGACAGTGGTTTGTGGCACCTTAACTTTAACTTCGTCTTCCTCTTTTTCAGGTATGTGATCCCTGACCAACGCAGTTACAACGGATGTTGGGTAGGTATCGAGCCTCAAAATAATGACTCACACAGACACAAGACTGCCCTCGTCGCACGCCACACGACGACTGGAACCTGGGCTCTAAGTGCCCTTTCACATTAAACAGACGGCTTACATTACCGCGGCTACAGCGCTACTTTGTCATTTTGTGACTGCGCAGCGAATCGTGGAAAGCAGAAGCTGGCACTTTTAAGGAGAAACACTATACATCCACACACAATTGTTGGCCCGAACTAAAAGGTTCGGTGACTCGTATCTTTGTCGTACCATCCACACGTGGAACGCTCTTCCAGCACATGTGTTTCCTTCCTCTTATAGTCCCGGGTTCTTCAAGCGGGGTGTGAAAAGCCATTTCTGCAGGCCTTCAAGGTGAGGATGGCCAGCCCAGTGATTCGTTTGAATGACTGGGCTTGTCAACCTCATATCTGGACCTCGCGACCGCTTTCCATCAGGTGGAGTGAGGTCATCTTGACGGGCAATAAAAAAAAATACATACTTGTGTTGTGGCACTTTTCTGATGCCTTCAGACTGACAGATTGAGACACGAGACAAGATTTGAGAAACGAGTAAAATAGCAAAGGTCTTTAGCAACTGCTCTGGTACGCTGCTATTCTACCATAAGTTTTTTTTTTGCCGCGTTTCAAGTTCTGTGAATGGACCTAGGACTAGCAATCTGTCAATAGCTCTTAAAAGGTGAATCTGGCGTCTCATGTGCGGCAGCGGAACGCACCGTTACGAGCGACACGGCTCGCGTGACATCGCGTTCGCGCTCGGGGCGATAAAGCGACGACGTGCGCTAATCGTTGCGTGCGTAATGTGCAGTATGG
Organism: Udea olivalis; assembly: GCA_947369235.1. Taxonomy (NCBI): domain Eukaryota; kingdom Metazoa; phylum Arthropoda; class Insecta; order Lepidoptera; family Crambidae; genus Udea; species Udea olivalis. The sequence goes on from OX376366.1 coordinate 12,470,390, forward strand.
CCGAAACTGTGCAAAGGTCGCGGGTTATTCGACCTGGATGAGTCAGAGAACTTGAATCATACGTCTGTGATGATAATGTCCTGTACAGGTACAATACAATAGCGCATCAGGTCACTACTACAGATGGTGATTAGTCAACAACCTTTCTTGCTTTTTATTCATACTCGTTTCTGATGCCTTCAGACAGAGATTTTATGGGTTTTTGCTAAACTTAACAAGCGAACGCTTGATCAAGAACCTAGGCTATGTTTCTAAACACTTCAAAACACTTCGCCAGACCTGGGATTTGAACCAAGGTCATCTGGATTTCGGTCCGAATCTTTTACCACTGTGTTACGGATCCTGCGGAGTAGTCGTAGTGGTATACAAAAAATAATTGTAGGAGGCAGTACTGCGCGTGGCGAATTGCTGCTAAATCGCCTAAAGGTGCTTACCCACCTGGAGCATTTGCCTGTAATAAATAATAAATAAAAATAAAATAAAAATCATTTATTGTCAGGCACATAAGCCCATAGGATGTTAGGACACATTTCTTAATTCTATGTTATTAACTTAACTTAACTTATCTTACTAGACTCGACAAGCTTGGCCTGACCTGCTCACCGAATATGTAGTTTGATGAACCGATCAAGCAAAGCTGAGTCTATCCTCTCACCTATCACATTTAGGACTGTGTTAGGGCTTCTTCGTACGCGGCCTACTAGGGATGCTACGTTCTTACGCATTAAGGCATAAAAATCATCAGTGCTTGCGTCAGCAAACATGCCGGACGCACTGCAGTAGCGCGGGAGCCTGAACACAGCCCTAAATATGTTATTGTACAGGACTCTCAAGGCATTGTAGGTACTTTTAGTAAAGCTAGCCCATAAGCTACATGTATAAAAATTTTGACAGTATGCCCTAAACAGGGTCAGTTTAACTGGTGCTGTACAGCGTGCAAACCTATTGGCCAACATATTACCCCGCACAGCCAATGACCTGCGTTCCCTCTCAATATCTAGATCATCAGTAAGATTCTCAGTTACAATATGCCCAAGGTACTTGAACTTCTTTACATGATTTAATGGAACACCATTTAACAAAACTGGAGGTATAATCCTAGGCCCCTTAATTTTACCTTTAAACAACATAAATTCACTTTTTTGGGGGTTGTATCTCAGTCCATGCTCAGCTGCATAGGTTTCACATATTTTTAATAGCTTTCTTAGTCCACCCATCGAAGGGCTCAACAGTACCATATCATCAGCATACCTAATGTTATTAACACACAAACCGTCTATATAGCAGCCTACATGTATACTGCTGAGTAATGTAACGTTACAGAGTCGAGGATGGCATCAGTGAGGGAGGAAAACCGAGCATTACGTTGGTGAGGGAAAAGCACCAAGCATTGCAGTGCGTTAATTGATGATGCTATGTGAAATATTTTGATGCAACTTCCCTGGAGTTCTGAAAGGCAGTATTGTAGTGCTCAAAATCGAATCTGAAATGTACATTACAGACGAATGTTCGCCATGCCAGGGAGGTAGTTTTGTAATATAATTGTCAAAATGGAATCTGAAACGTTACAATGTAAACGCACTCTGAACTTCAATTGCATTACAGTTTATTAGGAACGGTTAAACGCGCGGGGGGGCCTGCGTGTGTTTCGGTTTGCGATCCCGAGGAAGACGGTAACGCGTGTCTTCGGACACAGTGGTCTGTGTTATCGTGCACTGGAGTTGAGCTTGCTCCTCCCGAGGCTGGCTGCCAGGCGCCCTTGCGCGCCGAAGGGTCCTGCGAGGAGTCTCTCCCTCGTTGGGGATCCCGGGTCCCTTCCATTCTGCGCCGAAGATGACCACCGTCAGGTTTTAGTGGGTAGGGGTCTCTGTTTTCCCAGGAGTTCCGAGTCCCACATATCCCAGGTGTCCCAAACCCAGGGCCTTGGGAATGCCTAAATGCATTTCCTGACGCAAAAAAAAAAGAATCCCAAAGGTATGATTGCGAAACCGACAGCAATCAACAAACCAGTATTAGTAAAGCATAGTAGTGTTTTAAATCATACTTTATCACTATGATAACTATAAATAGGAACAGTGTGAGTCAAGAACAATTTACCGTGTAATGTAATTGTCTCTTCAATCTGTCGGGCATAGAGTCGCTGGCTCACAATTTTCAAACAATTGAAAAATTGTCTTTAAACTATTTCCCGTATAGTGACCGGCGCTTGAAGTATTATTAAAAGTCCATTGAAAAACCTATTAAATGGACAGTAGCAGGTTCCGTTTAGTCATTCAGTGATTGCTCCCAGAATAAATGAAACGTGGGTGTAGTCCCATTTAGTGAATCGGAACAAAATTAGCGCAAGTAGTTATTGCGACAGGGTTCTTGGTTTTTTATAAATACACTTTAGTCACACCTAAACGTGATCTCATTCAAACTCATTCTGATCTGGGGCCTCATAACTTGGCAAGTTCATTCCCTGAACTGAGTAGTGGTTAATTTCGTAATATGATTTTTCTTTTTCATCTTCAGCGGTTATATGGCACAAACGCATCTACTAGGCTGGAGATTTACTGACATAATTGCTTGGTACCCTCAGTTTAGGAAATTACCTTGACTGGATGTACGCGATTGTTATAAGGCCCCTGCCCATAGTTTTGAGGACAAAGTTCTCTTTCCCCTTCCACACCGGTCAACGTTTGCAACATTCAGTTTCATTTTTTACTCCCAATCCCCACTCTTAAATCATGGCATGTAAACAACTTAAAGAAGCGGCCCCGACAAACCTCGTTCTGTCAAAAGTTGTTGGCAAATGCTTGACAGCTGTGAATATTTAGTATGGAAAAATGATTTTGCTTTTTTTTTTCGTCAATTTCCCAATGTTTTTAATACTTATTATCCTATTCCCGATGTAGACAAATCCAAAAACACAAAAATCGTAAAAATCAGTCCACCCGCTCTTGAGTTATAAGTGGTGTAACTAACACGACTTTCTTTTATATATACAGGGTTACCTTATCAATACCATCCAAAATTTTCCCAGACATTAGGCATCAATCGAAGACGGGTTTTTTTAAAAAAAGTAGGTCTTTTTAACTTTAAATTATTATATTTTTTTCGAACAGATTATTCGTGCGGCGTGGTTACTTATTCAAAATTAAACTTCAACTTCTGAATAAAGAACGTCGCGTAGTATCAACGAAACTAGTGATTTTTTTATACCTTTGAGTAGTTATAAAAACATGAATAACTCAACATTTTAGTACTGAAGATTGAAAAATAAGTAAAATAAGTATTTAAATAAGTAAAACAGAAAAATGAGTATTTTCTCTATAGATCCTCAGATTTGAGTTTGGATGGTGTTTATAAAGTAGCCCTGTATAGATATGTCTGCATTTACGCTTCTGAGCTTTAAAAATAATAATTAAGCAAAATATATAAATTTAGCCTGGTTTCCAATTAGCAAAACAGACTGCAAAAATAAACAAAGGCGTTTATTCATTAAATTCTAATATTCTCAAGTATTCGTTTTTGACACAAATGAGGACAATTTCACACTTAAAACAAAAACATAATAATCAAACAAGAAAGTCCGATTTATTTAAAACCTTTCATGTAACGTAATTATTTTCTAAAGTCAACGTGATTAAATTAATTTATAGACAAATTGACTTTCAGTTTCACCCCTCTTAGATTCGGATCGGGGTACACTTCATTATAATTTGAAGACTTGTAAAAAGGTCTTATACGATAATGTTGGATGAATGTGACAGCAGTTACTCTTTTTAACTTGTTTTCGGTATACAACAGGCGTTAGTAAAGTACAATGTGTCATTTTGATACAAATAAGGCTACTGAGTGTCTAATCTAAAGAATATAAAACAATGGAAAAATAAACAAACATAAAATAATATGAACTTAAGGCCATTTAAACAATTAAGAAAGAAAAATTGATAGTCAGTACAAACTAAGTATTAACTAGGTATTACAATAAAATATCTGTTACAATCCCGCATCGAAACAGCTCTCAGTCAGATCGCATCGGTGAAAGATGTCGCAGATACTTATTTATTCATATTACTTCGGCCAGCCCATTCGTAGATAGCAATAGACAATGTAAAGTGCATTTCGCTGTTTCTACCAGGTGCAACGCTTCTACACTCGCGCCTTTTTTGTTGGTAAGTTGGCGAGGCTGCCCCCATTGAGAAAGGCAGCCCCCCCTTAAGGTGGGTACTGACCGGCGTTATGCGGCGTAATGGAACATGTTACACAGCGAGCATTCGTCAAGTCAGTATGCGAATAACCCGTACTGACTTAATGAATGCTCGCTGTGACTTAACCAACCACTTTTCATTCCAAGCTTGAACCATACGCTTGATTGAGAAATTCATCATCAACATCTAAACATCCTCTCGAAGCTAATTGTAATCGTAAGGAGGCCGTTCGTTACCGATACTGGCTTTGCTGAAGCTGCAGCCTCACAGCTGTGGCAGTCACACACTGCGTGCCTTGACCACTGGCCTTGACCACTGAAAAACCCGATTCTCCGGCGACGAGGCCGCCATTGCCTGCCGCGCACGTCTACCCCACCACCCTGCCACCTGTCACAGCGCGGTTGTTGAAGTTTTGTCACTGTTCCGGTTATCATGTGCTCGCTACGCACAGCAGACGGATTGGAAAACAAACGACCTTCTGGCCAAGTTCTGGCGATGTGCCTGCTTCTTCCTATGCACTTAGTACGACTTTTTCTCTCCCGCCATCGATAACCAGAGGCTTGTCTGTAAAACATGTATACATATTTCTAAATAAATACATAGATAAATAATATTACCCTTAAACAGAAATGTTTGTTCAGGGTGGAGATTCAACCAACGACTTTCAAATTGCATGACTCTGTTGTTTTAAATGTTGACGCAATTAACGCCATCACATTAAACTTTCTTCTAAAGACCACGTTTCTAAGCTTAATTTCTTTAAGTAGAGCAATAAATTGGTTTCTTTTTAGCTCGCTTCGCCCGCTCGCTTTTAAACCGCGCCCTCAGTGTTATTTCAGTCTCACGGCATTAATGTTTAACCGAAAATGATATTTGCGATCACGAGGGGAACCTTTTATTATTTTTTTTATAAAATTGTGCATTTTAGAAGAAATTTGATCTTCCTTCGCTGTTTTAGTCTAATTATGTTCTTTGGGATGTTGTTTTATGTTTGTAACAAAATTAAATGCTTGAAATGGAGTGGGGATGGAGAGTTGTCGAATTTGCTTTGAAGGTTGGTTTAATCGGATATAGAAATGATGTTATATGAACTGTGTACTTATTCAAACCTGATTAAGATGTGTGTGGTTTGGACATTTCGTACGTCAGAAGTAGTATCAAGTAAAATTGGAGTTTAACAATTTTACTTTATGAAAATATAGCTTTCCGCCCGCGGCTTCGCCCGCGTCATCTTCATTTCTATGAAGTGAAAGAGTAACAAACATACATACATACTCACAAACTTTCGCATTTATAATACGAGTATTAGTAAGATGTCATTGTGCTGAATTATATATCAAAAACTGAGTAATTATTATTTACTGCAAGGTTTTCCCCCGGAGCCGAGTGTTAACAGAGCTTGGCCTAAAACCAGAGGTACCAAGATGAAGTGTGTTTTAGGATTTCTCGAATATAAACTCAAACTCAAATATCTTTATTTAAATAGACTTAATCTCTACTTTTAAATAGTCAAAAAATATACTAAATAATAGACATCAATACCATAATAATATGAATATATAAATAAACAGTATTAAAAACATACTGTGACTACCACCTCGGAGAAGTTGATTCGTACTGAGAAGGCCCGGCGAGAAACTCAGTAGTTACTCTTTTAAACTTGTTGTGGTTTTACATTGCAAGTTAGTGGAGTACAATTTGTTTGTTGATAAAAAAAACTGATTAACTTCTAAAATTAAAAAAAACAGAACAACCTGACAAGTACAGCAAAGCTACATAATATAAAACAATAGGCTGTACTAAGTCATTTAAACAATTCCAAAAATAAAAATTGTTAGTCATTAATAAACTCAGGTCCGGTATTTAATTAATAAGTATTACAAGAGGTAACTGATCCCGCACTGAGCAGAGAGCTTTAATCCCAGGCTTTTTTTATCTAAAAGGTAATCATTGGTCAATACCCCTTTTTTAATAAAACTGATTTTATGTGGTTTTTGAATCTGTGCAGCGGTAACATACAAATTGCCTGAGGAACTTTGTTGTAGTAGTGTACACCTTGCCCTATTAAGGATCCCAAAACTTTTTGTAATCTAAACAATGGAAGCGCAATTTTACAAGGAATAACCTAGTATTTTTGGCGTGTATATCGCAATGTTTTGTGAAAAGACTGATATTCTTTTTCACCAAGACAATACAGTTGTAAAAAAATTGGGAAGCCACTGTAAGAATCCCAATTTCCTTAAAAAGCTCTCTGAGTGAGCTCGGTTTGTGATCACCAACCCGCATTTGGCAAGCGTGGTGGTAAGCTATATTGTCAGTTAGACCGATGACTTGATTTCAATGATGGAGGCCTTTGCTCACCAGTGAAACAAGTAAATATAGGCTTTGTTTTTTTTTGTCAAATATAAGCCCCCTTATCCATAATTGCAACACTTCACCAGTATTCTCTCACTCAACAGCAAATATGGACAAAGAATGAAAGAGATGAAACAGTTCATAAGCTAATTTGTAAGTCTGAACTTCTTCACTTTCTTCTTTATAATAGTACGGGGATGGGAACCAATATTTTGATTGCGCAACACAATCCAACCCGCGAGCCTCCCTGACGAGCTATGGCCTTTGCAAGCCGAGGGTTGAAACTCCCGACATATATCGAAATAGATATTGCAAAGCCTGTCTGTATGAAAGCCGAGCTCGCTAATTTTCCATCGCTTACTGCACATAATAAGTACCTTACAGTGACATCTCGGTAGCGCTGTGATAGGAATTGATAAACGTTATCATCATTATTCGGAGCCATAAGACGTCCAGTGCTAAATATAGGCCTCCCCCATAGATTTCCAAAGCGACCAGCTGCAGGCTGTCTGCATCCACCGGAATCCTGCCACCTTTACCATCGTGCAGGTGGGTGTCCGTGTTTGCCAACCGGTCTGAGTTCAGTCAACAAAACGGCGGCCGCCCGCGGCGGGCACGGCAGAAAACCGCGCCGTCAGATCTTAAAGAGATGCAAATCCTTAGACTTTTGGTAAATAATAGTAAATCAGTGAACTAGTAGGTCATGAAAACCATCGGACATTCTGCGAATAGGACTTTTTGCTAATAGGACATTCTGCTAATAGGAAGTTTTGCGAATAGGACGTTTTGCCTCTGAAAGTCTAAACCCACGCTGCGCATGCTCTGAAACGGTCTCCAGTCTAGAACTTTCCTGCCCCAACAGTCACCACTCACCAGTTCTTAGCGCTGCCCGCTGGGCTGGGTCTGTCACTTTCGTTCTTCTACGATTTTTTTTATTTCTGATTCGATCAAGTAGTGAAACACCGAGCATAGCCCTCTCCGTAGCTCGCTGAGTGACTTTAAGATTTCTTTAGAGTTAAGTTTCAGTTCCGTAAGTACCTAATCAATCACACATAAATACATAGACTTAAATCTTATTAATTATTTATTCATTTATCGGGTTACCGATGCAAGATATAGCATAGATCTACTTAAAATAAAATACACAGTTGCTTAAAACTAACTGTTTCCACATTTCAGGGAAACCACATCATGCCAAATTTTTTTTTTACAATAAATTGAAATTAGGAACTACTTTTAATATTAGACATATTATCAAAATTTAATACCATTACATTATTGGTGAAAAGTGGGCTTCTGAGTGTTTCGTTCACCATGACGGCAACAGTCACTTGCCTCTGACTACCCCGCTTGGGATACAGTCGTGATAGTATGTATGTATGTGTATATTATCAAAAAAATTACACAAAAGAGAAAAGTAAAAGTAATAAACCAAAATATGAAAAAAATTACAAATTAAGGTGAAGTACCATCCTTTATGATTTTCATGAACTTTGGAAGGCTCTAAAGGTGAATATCTATAATCGGCAACTTTTTACTAAGGTCATTATAGAGACGAGCTAATCGAATACTATGAGAGCCATCGCCATGACGCTAGAGCACGGACTACATAAAGCAGCGTCGAAAGAAGAGCATTTGACTCTCTTTTGACACGCGATATACATGAACGCTCGTGTCATCTATTTAGAGTTTTGTATGTGGATGGAAAGGATTGTGGTGTATGATTATGCAAAATTGCAGAACAAATCGACAACGTCAAACAATGATGGAAATGCCTGAGCTGCGTCGCGAACAAAGGATCCTGTTATGGCTTTGAACGAATAATTTACGTTTTTTCAATTAAAGGCTTACTTTACCGTTTATTCAGAACAACGTAATTTCTACTTAAGTACTACTACCATATTACTCTTTCAGTACTTCTACTTGCTCATCGGGTACCAGCTGAGACGGAAAGGGTCTTTTTTCGAGGCCTAATAGACGTACAGGACTTGAGTGATCTGCTTTGCCGCTTCTTTGTGGTGGACAATTATCGCCGTCTACGCAAGCACAACCTGTTCGTCGTGCCTCGGTGCCGTACCGTAGCGCGAGCTCATTCCCCGATTCCTCGCGTACTCGCTGCACTCAACGCACTCCTTATCGTCAACCCACAATGTGATCTGTTTGCGGATGCATGGACGAAGGTAGTTGCGGAATGTCTGAGTTTCTGTGAGCGGAGCGTATGAGAGTATCTTATGTTTGTGCTGTCCCAATTGTGATATTGTTAATCTGTAATTCGATTTTAATTAATTTAATGTAATTCAATTGTTGTAATTGGCATCTGCCGTTTAATTTGAATTAAAAAATAAATAAATAAATGTCTGATGATGCTACAGATGTGGGTCAGGTTTTCGAAGTCAAGGATCGTGGGTTTGAGCCACACACTAGACAAACATTATAGGTATTTTGTGTCTGGGAGTTAATATTTTTGTCAAAATATCTCTGTGTATGTCAGTCTCTGAAAATCATATTACTTCACTGCTTGGTACGAGTCATATGACCAAGTGTAAAAATATCGCAAAATACAAATTTTATTTATTTTAAAGCTATATGCCCTAACAGTTTGGAGTACTTAGAGCTCTTTATCATTATTAGCTTTCCGCCTGCGTGAACTTCAGTTTTATGACAAACAGATTTTTTTCCGACCTACGATACAAAAGCCCGTCTTAGTTAGCACCTACTCTTACGTCCTAAAAAGAACCTTTATGCAAAATTTGAAACTCCTAGCACTTGTAGTAACGAAGTTTCATACAAACTATCAACCCCAAAAACAATCCCTTAGGGGTCGAATTTCGCAAAATCCCGTCTTAGTGACCACCTACGTACTAAAAATAAACCCCCATGCAAAATTTGAAACTCCTAGGCACTTGTAGTTTCTGAAATTTCGTGATGAGTGACTTTTCGCTTTTATATATCTAAATAACTAGTATGCAACAAATCCTAACAAGACCTAGACAATCTGGGCATTATTGCGGTCTAGAAAAGCCGGCGCACCTACACCAGGAGTCTTATTACATGCCTTTGCGCAACTGGTGCGGTACTAGTATAGCAAGGGTTATTGGGTGAGCATTTGACCACAACATTAAAATATCCATAGTTGCCACACATTTGTGGTTCTGAATCCAGATCGGAATCCATATTCGGTAGTCGGTATGAAAGGAAATTTTTATAAAAAATACTCTTAACTTGCGTAAATACAATGTCATAATTAAAGTAAAAAAAATCCTTTGGGGGTTAGCGCAAGGATTGGTAATTTCCAAAATTTTATATCAAAGATCTTTGGTCACACTGCATTTGCCAAGATTATTATTTATGACTAAATCACTATTACTACTAATCGAATGCATTTTGCTATTGCTTTTTCGCTATTTTATTGGTTGTTGAATTTTTGAGTTGAGTTTTTTTTTATGAATAAGAGGCCAAGCCCTTCGAGGACCTGCCTTTGGGTCAGTAAATTGGCGAATTTAATAATACTATAAGCATCAACAGGACGTCGACTTCTGTATGTCTACCACGAGTTTTCGTCACGTTAACTACAATAATTAACTACAGCAATTAGTGTGCCATTTTTAGGTCTATTTCTATTCTATCCACTAGAGGCGCTGTACCGTAATCCCATACAAGAAACGTTATCGGTGTAAACTCATGGTAGTGGCACAGATTACTAAATAGTTACTAGGTAACAGATAAATCACTCCATATAAAATTCAATTTTGTCAGGGCTAACCTCTTTCGATATTGTAGATGTCAGTAGTCAGTACTTACAGTACGTCATCGCGCCAGTTCAAGCGCAAGATTCGCGTACAAAATGCTCCAAGCGACTGTTGGCAACCAACTGCCAAATGGGTCTTTGAAGACCCGGCGGCTGGTAGGTAATTGTAATCATCGCGCGCAAAAACATGAAGTGACAGAGGCCTGGCCTGGTATTGCACATGTCTTTACAGCCACTCTGTACTCTGTAGGCATGCATCCCAAACTGATCTTTCCATCGAATGTGACTCGAACTATTTGGCTTGCCTATAGCGAGTTTAGCGATTCTACAGTGTTGGTAAAAGTTTTAGAATACCTCTGCAATCCCACCGACAAGATAGACATGTCATTTTGTCATCACAGCCAGTTACGCCAAGAATAGACACCGTGAAATCAGATGCCACGGAGAATGACACAAAAAAAGGGAGGGAAACTGATTTATAGACGTCTATGTTTAGCGATGGCAGCCTCTTGACTTGAGAGCTCTTGATATTAAATTATAAATATGCAAAGTTCGTGTTATGGAATCACTTTAGTAAAAGCGGTCACTTACCAAGTCTGACTTTGCTTACTCGTCACCTACCTATCTCTATCTTGGACTTTACTACAACTGATAGCAGTTCTCAGAATGAGGAGAACCCGTCATAGCAAACATAATGACGAAATGGTTCGAAATAATTTGTTATGAAAGGAAGAAAAAGACATTTATTCATTAGAGCTTGTATATGGAACTTAAGATATGTCCAAAAATAAAATGGTGTAAACAATGATAGACGTAAATAAAATAATACTCGTACTAAAACAGTACTTAAATGAATAAATATTATGCAAATCTGCCACGCACCGGTTCAAAAGCTGCTTACATCGAGGAGGCTCGTGCAAGAAACTCGATAGTTTCCTTTTGAACTATGATTTGTTGTACAACCATTTAATTGAGAGTACAGTTAAACAAAACTGTTATGATATATCTTTAGATGAATAGTTAGAGCTTTCAAAATTGTTACAGATCTAATTCAATTTAACTGAATTAAGTAATTCTGCTCACATAATTAAAGAATCCCGAAGTTCTAGACTTTCTGAGTAGACGCAAGCGGGCACAGTTGGCCGTAATGTTCCAAAAAGGCTGAAACTCCGAAATTTCTCCGCAACTTAACTCCTCGGGCTGATAATCGCGTTATCTGTCGATCAAACAGGTTTCCGATTCGTTGGGTTTGAGCAATTTCATCTTAAACATGTTGTTTTATACATTTTTCTCCATCGGATCTATTCTACTTTGAGTAATCAAAAGACAAGTTTCCGTGATTAATTTCCTTCTATAGAAATAAAACACAGTTTCAGGCTTTAGATAGTGTGCCCTGGGTATCTCCTCTGCGCTGTGACGGGCACTGCTAGAGCTTGTCTAATTTGGAATGACGCGCCCCATTACTTTTGTATTGATTTAGATGAAGTAATTTTGCGAACAAACGTCGCGTGCTCCTATATAGGTTCCAGTCCAACTGGCTGCTTAACGATCAATTACAGTGGGATGTTTACATGTATTGCGTCCAGATTTTAAATGTATGTGTTTCAGCTTAGTCAAGCTCTACGCGTGTGTGCGTGGTCTGTACGCGAAAGGACTGGCTGAGGTCAGTTGCGTTTGAATACTTCCTGCTGTCAATACTAAACGCCCTAAAATAAAAAATACCCCAGACACTCAATATCTACTAAATACTTAACAAATAGAGGCTTAAATAAAAGATTTCCTTAAATCCATTCCTTTCAATTCTTGCATTTAGAGCGTCCCTGTAAAATGTTGGTAACACTCGAAAAACGTTAAAAGGATTCCAATCAAGGGCCCTTAAGTTTCCCATAAATTGATCCTTCGAAGGGCCAGGGCCGACTTGAGTCAATAAGGGTCCCAAACATCTAAGTACTCGCGAAGTATCTGGCGAGATAAATTCAGAAACAACTCCAAAAGTTTTGTATCTCGGCAATTGTAGGGGAAGTTTCCTTTGATGGCTGCCTGGCAGTCTCGATTTCTGATTGATTCGGCTGTTCTGTTTACACTTTTTTAGGCGTTCTTATCGGGGTCACCTTTTTACATTATGATATAAACAAGAATAGCTCTCTCTCTTTCTTTATTATTATATAATATGAACCAGACAACACACTACTCGTCATGGTCACGAAGTAAAGATAAATATCCTTGTATTACGAGGTACCAGACAAGCCAGGGGCCCGACCGGAAATCGAACCCGGGAGACCACGGAAATCGAGGCGAAAAACCGTGCTACAGCGCACTACGCCATTCGTGTCGTTAAAGGAGTCTGGGTGTGCTAGAGACGGACCTGGTTTGAATCCTTGTCTGGTATCTCGTAGCACAAGGATATTTATTCTTATTTCGAGCTCATGACCATGGATGTGTTATCTGGCCCATATTTATTCATTTACTAGAATACACGAAACAACTAGTTCATATATTTCATCATTAGCCTATGAAATGTTAGTTTTGTCTGACTCTGTACTGTTTTCTGTCATAACTGGCAACTAACGCAATCTGTTGACATTCGTTATAGTTTGTAATGCAGGTCATAACTTTGCCTATAGCTAAAGTTGGTTTGTTAAGGGCAAAGGGTGAAAATTCAGAATGTGTCGCAGCTTTGATAACTATACTATCTAGTTTGCCATCTGGCGATATGAGCTTGAACTAATAGCCTTACACTGACACAGACCAAAACTGATATCAGTTATTAACTTCACTTTCAATAGCAAAAAGTCCTTAGAAGATTATTTTACATCATAACTTTCAAAAGGCTGTTTTTCCTTCAGACTTAATTAACAGCATTACACCTGTATAAGAGGTCTCCAAGGTGTATTATTGCCGGAACCTTTGCATCCTTGAACCTTGCCCTTTATCTAAGCAGAAAATTGCAGAGAACTCGTTAGCTGAGGCATCTAGCAAATGGAAATTTCAGCTCTGTAAGTATTCTCACTAAGACTCCAGGATAATTGGGAATTCTTGAGAAGTTACGCTCATAGCAAATAAGTATTTTCAAATGCCCTATCCTTGTGACGTGAACTAGATGTTGGAAGTTTTATTATTAGTATTACGTCTCTAGATAGATGTTTATTGTGCATGGATGAATTAACCCTGTCTAACACCCGTCCATAGTACTTCAGTGTGGGATTTGCATGACCATATGACATACCACTTGAAAATGTCTTTAAAACAGGTTAGATTGCCGGTTTCCCCATACCTGGCCGTGATTTTCTAGTGGTTAGGACCCTGTTGTGTCTCCGGATGAAAAATACTCTGATAGCTCTGTTGAAGCATGTGTCCGGTCCGTAGGCAGCGGTACTCGCTTGCCATCAGGCAGTTCGAATGCTTGTTTACCCCGTTTTTTGTGCTGGATTTAAAAGCGTCCCAGTTCATCTAGAATCTCGGTGAAGTAGGCTTCCACGCAGAAATTAAGGAAGTGGGCAACATCCGCTTTCGCCCTTAAGGACCAAGGGTGAGTGTTTAGAATTATGTACTGCTCGTTTATTTTGCTCGAAATTGCCTTTTTTAACTCAAGAAAGTGCTGTGACTGAGCTTTTGCGACATCCTCATTAGGGCTAATAAATTGTTCTAGATATTTTCCTTACCACTGTGGTCGTTGCGCAAAAAGGTTCTCATTCTTCAAAGAGTTTCGCTCCATCCGATTGCTAGCTCGAACTACGCAGTGCACTGTAAACTAGATTTTCAGAATTTTTGGGGCCAACTTCTGCACCATATTAACCTTCACCATTATTTCAAGATGAAGTCATTCTCAGTCTGTTAGAATCCTTCCCGAATCATTCCGAATTTCAAATATACTTTTTGATTTGTAATTTCCGTGCGTCACAAAGGTGAGGACGCCAATTTTGCCGCGTTCCAGTTTTCGGCACATCTGCCCCGAACGTTCACAAATTCAGCTCTAATTTTAAGAAAATTGTTGAAGTAATTTCTGTCCCTTGAATTAATAAGCCTTCCAGAAGCAGACAGACGTTTTCGAAGTTGATTTATTGAGATCTTGACTATGAGCTATAGTCAAGATTATTACCATCACTGACAACGATACTAATGTTTAGCATTTAGATGGCGCCATTTGTAAATTTTGTGATTTGGATGTGGTTGAGTGCTGAGTTTAAGAAAAGGACCGATTGCCAGTTGTAATGTAATGCTGTCACATGCCGCACAAGTGTTTTTTGGGACGTGAAGGGTCCCGTTAACAATTCTATTTACAGCACTCGGAATTCCCAAATAAAATAAATATACCTCAGAGCAACAAAAAAACCTGTTATGTATGTTTAAGAACATTCTCGAATATGTAATTGAACACCTGTACTTAACATAAAAAATTAAGCACGATACGAGCCATTTGTAAAGCTTTAACGATAAATCTCTATTTGTAGCAATGTCATAAATGCTATTCATTACAGAGTTTTCTAGTATTGGTATCGTTATTTCCGACTCGATCTCTTTAAGACATACATATCGATAATACATTTATCACATAACATAATCCCCATGGGATAGACAAACAGAGACCACATCTTTCCACCTCCTACGTAATGCTGACACACATCTTGCACTTCTTGCATGCATTCATCCTTTCATGCATGCTCGTCGTTTAGAGCTATTTTTGATCTGACCTCTCTAAAAAGTGTCCAACTATTGTATTTTTCATTTCGCACCTACAAACACTCACACACAGACAAAATATTAACAATAACATCAGTAGTATTCCGACACGTTCAGTTTATCTCGTTACCCCTTTCCTGCCCAAAGTTGAATTCTAACCCTCTAATATTCATTGAATTAAACCCCACATCGATCTGGGTGATTTACACTTTACAAACAAAACTTTTGTTTT
This sequence comes from Udea olivalis, assembly GCA_947369235.1. NCBI lineage: Eukaryota > Metazoa > Arthropoda > Insecta > Lepidoptera > Crambidae > Udea > Udea olivalis. The sequence continues at coordinate 12,485,601 of OX376366.1, forward strand.
CATTACACACGGATACACCCCCCAATTGATATTCCCGGGGGAGGGGAGAAAGCCGACAAAGGTGGAAATTTTAAAGTGACTCCATTGTGATCCTACTCCTAACAACTAATTTGATTCCACGCAAGTGTCAAAAACAATTCGACTCGGTACGCCCTTTGTTTCCTCACAATTTATTTGTATGGCCTTTTGGAAGAGGTGTTTTGGTGAAAAATTCCCTTTGAAGCTCGATTGTGATATTGCTGTGACATCAGTTTGCACCTGGTTGGTGAAACAACAATATTAAAATTAATTAATGTTGAACAAAGAGGATGGAAGTTATTGTAACTCATCTTGAATCCACGTATTATATATTGAAAATTCTTCTCATGAGTGGCGCGTTTAGGTCACTCTAAATTGAGCCGCTATTTTGTTTATGTCTACTGGTATATTATAAAACACCAACTGGTGGCTCAAATTCAGTTTCATCGAAGATTTCGGTGTTAACTCAATGAGTCAATGAGCCCAAATAATCGTACGGACGAGTTTGGTTTTTGATAATATCTTATTAGGAGAATGTTTTGACAGATGTATTATTTGTCTTTCTCGGTTTTTAGGGTTCCGTACTTAGAAAGGAAAAAACGGAACTCTTATAGGATCACTTTGTTGTCCGTTCGTCCGTCTGTCAAGATCCTTTTTCTCAGGAACGCGTGGAGGTATCAAGCTGGAACTTATATCAAATTTTAAGGTCTACTGTCCCTTGGAGCTGTGAAAAAATCAAACTTCTAAGCCAACGCAATCAAAAGATACAGGTGTTTATGCCGCAAATTTCCTCAAATTTTCGACACTCGCAAGGGAATCAAATTCAAAACCTACAGGGTACTTCCCGTGAACTTAGAATCTTGGAATTGGGTACGAAGCAACGTCTTATAGCACAGATGAAGGAAAAATTGCGAAAGCCGTAAATTTTTATTTACATCATATAATAAAAATATTATTAATAAATATATCTGCAGGTTTGTACGGAACCCTCGGTGCGCGAGTCCGACTCGCACTTGGCTGGTTTTTTTATAATGTATTGTTTGTTTTTCTCATTCTCAGCTCTGACTATCTTCAAGCAAGTGACGGAACAACATCAGCTAAAGTAGAGTTAAAGTACTGATTGCGATTTATGAAGAAGGAAGTTCCTATTTTCAGATTGACCTTCACCGTAACCCCCATATATTCTCATCACAAACATTAATTCCGAGTTATTCTCGTCTTCACTTGTTGTAATTTTGTTTTTTTATCTATCCGGATAGTTTTTTGTCTATTACCACTGTTATGTTTAGTTTGTTCATGGTGGTTCGCTCATGGGTGTGTGGTTTCTGTCATGTCGCAGCAATTTAGAGGCCGACGGTAAACATGTTCGGTCACGTCTGCTTTTATCGACAGCGTTCAACTTGACTTTGAAACTAGTTCTTTTAGTTAAGTTATAATCATAATTTTTGGATATAAGGATCAATTATATTTTATGCTAAGTTCCTATGAAATATCTATTAAGCTATAAGATACTCCAAATAACAAAAAAAGTCGTACAAACTGGGAAAGTGGTGAGTGTGAAAGAGATAAATAAATAAATCCATAAAACACCATACACAATCCATGAAACGTGTCATGGTCTCGAAGTAAGGATAAATGTCATGTGTTACGAGGTACCAGACAGGGAATTAGGCCAGGGGCGTCTCCCAGCACACCCAGACCAGAGCCAATTATTTATCCTTACGTTAACGGTTTCGCATCAAATGTTTTGACAGCACTGAACTAATTCTTTTTGCTCACCTATCATTGATAGGGGAGAGCATCATATCTTATTAGTAACTCTACAATACTTAATCACGACTACATAATCTTTAAAAATAATGAAAAAATTGAATTGCTCTGGGTTTTTGAAATACTAAATATCCATGCATTACTATCAGTTGCCAGCAACGACATACGCCTAACTAAAGGAAGTACAAAAAAATAATTTTGCTGGGCAAGTGGGTTTCAAGTATCACTTCCATTGATTAGACGTTTGTGGGGAAAATCTCTGATATTTTATAGTTCTTTATATAAATATAAATATATATTTTCAAATCCACAGGTCAAATTAAGTTGAAAAACCTAGCACAAAGAAGAAGCATACACCCTTCAAAGGATTATGGGTGTGGGAAAAGATCTGAGAACCTCTTACGAAAAGGGCAAAGAAACGAAACTAACCTTTTTTGCATGGACTTTTACCACAGCTCGCTAAAAGAATAATAGGAAAAGATAATTTCGGGTTATTTTATATTCACTGAAGGCTCTCCAGGGAAGAGTTCGCCGGCGCTCGCCGTCTCCCGGGTATTAGTCTTGATTTATTATTCGTATCTCTGAATAAAAACTCATAGCAATATGTATGCCCTATAAGTATTTTTATTTTTAGGCGAGGTGGTTCTGCACAACATTTCCCGAAGGAAACTGGTGAGCGCCACGCGGACAAAAAATAACTGAAATAATCGATTAAAAAATTAATAGATGTAATGAAACAAACCATCGGATGAAATCCCTCCAGTTATCTTTAGACTTTGTTTTGGTAAAGGACCCATATTATCAGATTAATTATTTTGGGAATAAAACCAATAATAGAAGACAAAATGTCACGAAAATTAAAAAAAAAACTTTGTGAATTTATTCTATCGAGCCAACTTTATCAAATCATCTTTCCACCGGACGAATTTCCTGTATTATCCCCTCTACAATATCAGTAAATTTTATTAGATTTTAATCTCACTGTTTACTACTTCAAAAATGAATCCCAAAAACGGGTTTTGTGAACCACCTCCCCTTAATGAGTACATACTGGTGACGTGCTATTTCACCTCTTTTTGTTTATTTCTAAAGATCTTTATCAGACGGAGCTCGACTCGCAGTCTTTCGCTATCCGGCTGCTCTTACCAATTCGAGCTACTGTGAATGTGACGTCTAAGGATTAACAGCTGTTTGTTTTAGGTTATTTTATGCTGAAAATCATCGTTATTCCGTCAAGTATATGAGATGCTCGTGGCTAGGTGACGGCAGCGGATCGGCAACGATCCGATGTTAAGCAACGCCAGTCAGGTCGGGTTATGGATGGGTGACCATCCCGACCGAAATTAAGTGATGAGTTTTTCCGGCATCTCCGTGCTTCGGAAGGCACGTTAAACAGTTGGTCCCGGCTGACGTCGCAGGATATCAGTCGTAAAGCCTAGTCAGAGGCCCATAAAAAAAAAATGCATCCGCTCTATATTTGGCCTCAAACAAATTGATTCTTGTCGTCCTTATTTTAGAGAACATAAATTACTCACATTACCATGTTTATATATTTTTGATATCTGCTTATTTCTGCACAAACAGAAACATTTATTTCAACAAAATTTTCAAATAAATAACCGAAACTTGCGATCCATGTATAAAAATAAACTTAGCAAACCTCCGACAAAGCTTACACTATTCTCAAATAATACGTTTATGATGTGTATAAAAATATTTAACAAATTGCCTGATAGATTTAAAGATTTTGAGTTTTTTAAGTTTAGGAAAGAAATCAAGGCTTGGCTGCTAACAAAATGTTTTTATAGTACTAACGAATATTTAGAATATAAGTAGCTTTTAGTTAGGTCATTTAAATGTCCCTCACATAATTATTGTAAATGTGTATACGCTTGCAAAAGCAGGATCAAGTGATACTTTGTTAGTTATAAGATCTATGTACATACCTTTTTCCATACACAATAAAGACTTACTTACTTACTTACTATAAACTGACTTAATAACATCTGACGGTAAGATTTATTACTGGCCTTACATTCACCTCTCCAACAATCCGCACTTAGCCTGCGTGTCGGAGAATGGCTCGTACCACCGCATAGTTGAGGTGAGGCCTGTGCCCAGCAGTGGGACATATAAGGCTGTATTTGTATATGGCAAACTTCGTCATTCGAATTCAATATTAGTAAATAAATAGGTGTTTGTGCCAATATTAGACAACAACATTCATGGAGTGTAAATTAAATGTGTGTTATATCCCAATACCAAGGACATACATCGATATAGACAACCTCCTTCTCTATGAAAACTAAGCGTGAGCGTGACACTTTTTTGAAGTTGACAGTGTCATCAATATCCGCTATATTGATGACACTGTGAAGACTGTTTAATAAAGTCGCAGTGGGCTGGGCACATAGCGCGAATAACTGGTGGTCGTTGGAGCAGTAAAGTTCACCACTGGAGACCGTTTCAAAGCAAACGCAGCGTGCGAGGACGCCCACCCTCGGGTTGGACGCATGACCTGGTAAGTCACCGTTGGATGCAGACCTTCTGCAACCGGTCGCTTTGTAAATATATGGGGGAAGCTTAGGCTGGCTGCTACTAATAAATGAATGAATACAAATATGCGCCAGCCAACACACCACTTGTCATGGTCTCGAAGTGGGGATAAATTACCCTGTATTACGATTTCGAGGTACCAGACAAGGAATTAAGCCAGGGGCGTCCTTTATTTTGACCTACTCGTAAGTTGCTATAACAGTGGAGCGCAAACTTAATGAAGCAGTTTCGGAAGAATTATTTAAATGCGAAATATAATACATGCCCACGCCATCTACTTCGATGTATCTCTGCGCCCAATACTGTTTTGCATTTATTTGCGATCGGCAAACCTAAATGATGCTATTATCCGCCGAGACTAAATCGTTCGTTTCAGCCGTGAATGCGGTTTCCATACTAAATAATGTTTGTTTGGAATTAATTAATGATAGGTATAAATGCTCTAACTTTTTAATCTCAAACCTTTAAAAGGATTGGTCAGCTTAATTATACGGATGGTATCGGTAATATTATAAATATAATTAAAAATTAATTCATTTCGGGCGGGGCTCATGTTCAGTGTCCGTAATACAGCTTTTATTTTTGTGAAAACTGGCATGTTGAAAATAACAAGTTACGGCCGCCTAAATTATTGAGTTTTTTCCGTCTTGCTGGCTGGCAGTGTCTTCAATCCTCTAGCTGACAATACAATGACTCCTCAAGGCTTCTGGATATAAACTGTGTTCCCCGCCGCGTTGAAGAACTTCTCGCAATCCTAGAGTTTTATCGATCTATCTTCAAATTTATCAAAAACTAACTGTCCGCCAGCGGCTGCGCCCTCGTAAATTGTCTTTGCCGTCAAAATATAGACTAAATTAAAAAAAAATAGCCAATGATAATGTAGTTTTATATTGGTGAAATAATTTTATAACTGGTCCTGTAGTTTCGGAGCCTATTCAATACAAACAAACAAACAAATCTTTCCCCTTTATAATACTCGTATTGGTAAAGACAGTGAAACTGACAGTGAAGTTCAATCAATTGACACTTTATCTGTTTTCGGCTAGAGGACTAGACTCCAAGCCATGAAATATACCTTTAAAAAAAAACAAGGCTTCTGGTTCACTCACCAGTAATACAAAATTGCAGTATTATTTTAGCCCTAGTTTTCCTTTAGGTTTTTGCATCTAGACCGAGTTAAAGTATCTCGGTCTGATCCTTGACTCTAGGTGGCAATTCCTACCCCATTTCCGTGAATTGTCACCTAGGCTGCTCAACACTGGCGGTCCGGGGTCGAAATGCCGGAGGCTTTACTCCGGCATTTTAAGGAGCATGGCCCTCTATGGCGCCCCCATTTGGGCAGCGGCCCTCTCCAAAAAGAGGAACGCCTGCCTCCTCCGAGCGCCCCAACGGGCGATTGCGCAACGGGCCGTAAGAGCTTACCGCACCGTAAGCTTCTCTGCGGCCTGTGCGCTGGCAGGCACCGCTCCCTGGGAGCTGGAGGCGGGCGTGTTGGCGGCCGTGTACCGCTTGACGGCCGCCAAGAGGGCCGCGGGCGAACCCTTTTGCCCTGAAGAGCGGGAGGCCGTCCGCAAGGAGGCGTATGAAAGCCTGGTTCGGTTGTGGACGGCAGACCTGAGAGGTGCGGAGTCTGGCTGTCGAACCCTGGAGGCGCTCGCTCCGGTCCTTGACCGGTGGCTCGAGCGGCCGCATGGCTCTCTCTCCTACAGGATGGTGCAAGTGATGACCGGACATGGATGCTTTGGCTCTTACTTGCACCGCATCCGTCGAGAGGGAGCACCACTCTGCCATGAGTGCGGCGCTGTGGAGGACACGGCGCACCACACACTAGCGGTGTGCCAAAAGTGGGCCCCACAGCGCAGTGCGCTTATCGCAAAGGTGGGCCAGGACCTCACTCTGCCCAGCATAGTGCTTGCACTGCTGGCAGATAAAGAGGCCTGGAGAGCTTTCGCCACCTTCTGTGAGGAGGTGGTGACTGCCAAGGAAGCCGCGGAGCGCGCGCGGGAAGAAGATCCCGACGCTGATACGCTCCGCAGGGCGAGGAGGGGGAGGAGACGGCGACCACCTGTTCGTCGCCTCCAACCTCTCCGTGGAGGAGGCCAGCTGGCGCGCGGTACGGGGGTCCCCGCGCCGGCATTGCACAGGCCTCCTACCATCACCTGGTAGGGACGGCTCGACACCCTCGGCTGTCCCTATCGACCCCTCCTCTAGAAGGGGGGGTCGCTTCCGGCCCGCCGTGTAGGCGGGCCCCGTCCGGGGGAACGCGTAGAAGGCTTCGTGCTACTTACCGTGCTCCCCCACTATGGACGATGAGAGGGAGTAGTAGGGTTTTTAGTCGGTAGGCCACTGGGCGGTTTCCTTTAATAGGAAGTCCCCCCCAGTGGAGAGTCCGACATAAGCCGTCCGCCCCCCGGTGGACGGGTATGCGTAAGGCATTTCCCCTACATAAAAAAAAAAAAAAAAAAGGTCAGGAGATAAACAATTTGCCCTTCGGTTACCTCTATTAACGTTATGTTTTTTAAAATAAAGACTAGGCAGTCATTTGATCACTGTCATTCACAGTCGCAACTGGTGGTAAGTGGCGATGTGGTCTATGATGGTACATGTCTGCCTAGGTAATGCCTATGCACTCTTGTCTTCAAACGGCCTAGGATGTATGTTTTGATAACTAAAAGCTTTCTATCGTAAGCAGGCTCTGACGGTATTATAATACAGTTAGGTTTTTATAAAAGGAGTCTATTAGATTTCGTAGAAATGAAGATTGAAGGGATGCTTCTTGAAAAAGGTCTCCTATTGCAGCATTAATTATGTCAACAATTTGTTTCATCTCGACATAACTTGAATTTCATTCGCCTCTTAAAACGGCTTAGTAAAAATTCAGTTACAAAACCGCTAATTATAATTTAACACCACGTCATAAATCATAATGAATTGCCGTCATAATTTGTGGGGAAATTTCAGCAAAGCCGCGAGGAATGGACGATAACAAAATGGCGGCGGTGATGGCTTCATTAAAAGTGACGCAAAATATTGGGTTAGATATCGGTTTTGATCGCTTTAATTAAAGGTCCTCAATGGACCTGTAAATAAACCGACCAAAAACGATCTAACGGATTGGAGATAAATAAATAATGCAGTTCTATAAGTGGCCGCCCTAGTTACAATCCCTTATATTATAACTGGTCAAGTTCATTCCCTAAACAGAGCGTAGCGAGCAATTTCGTAATTATGATCTTTCATTTCCAGCCAGCCGGCGGTAACCTGGCAATAACGCATCTTTTAGGCTGGATATTTGCAGACGAAATTGCTGTATACCCTCAGTTCAGAGAATTAACTTGACTGGATTATAACAAGGCCCCAATTTACTGGTCACATCTAGTTGTGTCATAATCTAACACACAGGCTCTGTTCGGATTGCTGGTGACTTGACGAGTATGTAATGAAGTGCTAGTGATGAACCTTACTGCCAGATGGTATCAATACGCCCTAAGCTTAGAATAATAACGTATAGAAGAATAGTCTTCATACAACCGCCCCGTCAAAAATGAAGCACTAATCCGATCCACACATGCGTGACTATTGCTTGCTTACGTGCGGCGCGCGTTGACATTGAACATTGCGGAGCTGTAATGAACACTGCAAAGCGGTCCGTTTGGAGCCATTTAATTCAGGTGCTTCAAAATGGGCGCGCGGACTTGGTTTCTAAATGTAATTATTCTAAGGCCCTAAGGCTCAAAACTGGGCTCAACGACTGACATCTAGTGACGTCAGCCTTCCGAAGCACTGAGATTCTGTAAAGTACACCAGTTTGTATCAGTCATAGTGGTCACCTATCCCATAACTGTCTGTCCTGCGTAGCTTAACATCAGTAATCTTGTCGCCACTAGTAATGGGCGCTTTGAATTAAGACATAATCGTTTTGAATTACATTAACAGCACTTATTTGGAAATAAGTACACACTGCATTCCTGACAGGCTGACACTCAATAGCCTAGTTCTCGGCGCCCCACTTAAGAGACGCCATCTCACATACCTCCTACCTCCGCACTTGTGAACTGCACCGTACTCCATTGAAATAAGGTTTCATTCACCGTACAAGTGTTCAAGGAAGCGTCGCCACATAACCTCCCCCACTTTATGCCTTGCTGACTTAAGATAAGGATGATAATAGCATGCGTTTCTTTATGCCCGTATTTGACGGAGTTCAATTCGAACCTTATGGGGCTTGGAATAAAGATGCTAATGGCGTGTTTTGTGACAGTGTCAACGGCCTGGACCTGATTAGTTGAGGTTGTATTTACACCTGTGCTTTTGTTTCTTAATTACTCTCATGTATTTTGACAGGTCGTTGACTGGATAAATGAATTTTTGTCTTTATTTAAAAAGTAAGTTAGTATAAGTTCATAAAATTGTTTGTTAATAAATTGCATTGAAAGGAGGTTAATGGAACAGATTTGTAAATTGAAAAGAACTCTAATTATTGAATGGGACGGTTTTATTTTTAAAAGCGTCCCAATACATAATTCCAGTTCCAGGTTAGAACTGATAAAAGATAGATGCATTGCTCCAAGGTATCCTCAAAATTCCTAGCGAAGGATCGCTACCATTGCGCCGATGGCCAGTCCAACCACTTTAAGGTTATCCAACCGTGTACTAAAAAATGTGTGGTCCCGAGTTCAAATGGCCAGGCTTAAATCTGGCCAGGCCCAGAACCATCTTTGTGGTCATTGTTAAGATTCCCGACTCACTCTCCGTTGTTGGAAAACATCGATAAAAATAAAATCGATAAAAGGCATCATTGCCGCTACGAGTACGATGTTATTAAAATCAGAACGTCAATTAATGTAAACTAACCTAAGAGCTAGTTTTTAAACATTGAAGCCATCTCATAAACAGTTTCCCCCCGCGCCCCCCTCTGTCCCAATTTCACTGTCCCGCTTTTAATCCCAGTTTAGTTTTTTATTAGACTAGCTTTTGTCCTCATTATGTGACTTAATTTGCATATTACGTGAATTAATGTCCGAATAGTTGTATGCAACATTGTACCTTATCCCGTTGAAATAAGCGCAGCAATGTTTCGTTGTTTTACACGCAACTTTGGTTTAAGGGTCGGCGGTGGACCAGACTGGTTTTGTTGTTCCGTTTTTTCATGAAATATGTTATATATCTTTTTAACTTAAAGAAGTAAATGGTTAGGTATCATTAATGTTTTTACTGCTCATGCAGTTTGGCAAGATGTATTTTAAATAAAATGAATAAATACAACAACAACAATGAGTAAATACAATGTTAATTAGATGGCTTTATGATAGAGAAATAATGACGTAATAAGATGATGAAGTAGAATATACACAAAAAGTTTTTGCTGTTAAATATTTGCTTTTTTATATTTGCGGCGCCCTACAGGGTCCATAATTGAAACTTTCTTTATAACCTGCCATCTTATGTACAACATTATGGTTTGCAATAAATAAATTGAAATTGAAATTAAATTATATATTTATTTCAGTGAAAAACGACTAAATCACTTTGTCGTTCCGGTTGTTCCTTTTTTCACTCAATAATGGAAAATTGGTCTTTTTCACTCCGTTTCAACACAAAACAAAGAAAAAAATTACTATGATTACATTTATATAACATGGTGAACATTGTCTGAGCTACAGTATTCAGAGTTAAAATGAAAATGAAATCAAATAAAATAGTTTTTTAGTTTGAAAGATTCACTCGTTTATCAAGCAGAACAATTGCAATTTAATTAACTTGTTTCTGTTGTCTTTTTTTTTTTTATATTGCCTGTCAAGATGACCTCACTCCACCTGATGGAAAGCGGTCGTGAGGTCCAGATATGAGGTTGACAAACCCAGTCATTCAAACGAATCACTGGGCTGGCCATCCTCACCTTGAAGGCCTGCAGAAATGCCTTTTCACGCCCCGCTTGAAGAACCCGGGACTATAAGAGAAAGGAAACACATGTGCTGGAAGAGCGTTCCACGTCTGGATGGTACGACAAAGAAACGAGTCACCGAACCTTTTAGTTCGGGCCAACAAATGTTGAATTGTGTGTGGGTGACGCCGTAGTCCAGCACGCGTGGTACGGGAGTGGAAAGGTGAGGGTGGGATAAGCTGGAATAACTCGTCAGAGCATTCCCCATTGTAGAAGCGATAGAGAACACTTAGCCTGGCAATGTCTCTACGCAATTGGAGAGGCTCAAGGGTCAAAGTTGCCTCTGGGTTTCCAATAATACGGATAGCACGCCGCTGCAACCTGTCAAGAGCTTCGAGTAGGTACTTAGCGGAACCGTCCCAGAGATGAGAGCAGTATTCCACACACGAGCGAACTTGTGTCTTATACAAGAGACAGAGCTGCTCAGGCGTGAAGAATCGTCTCACTCTGTTCAGGACTCCGAGTTTACGGGATGCAGTTCTAATGACGCTCTCAATGTAGTCCCGCGGGTTTAGGTTGCTACGAACATCCATGCCAAGGATGTTTAGGCTATCCTTAATCGGTAGTGGGGTGCTCTGAAGAGTGGGATGGGAAAGGAAAGGCGACTGTCTGTCTATGCTCGATTGCTAAATTCCAATGTACCTACTCGTGAGTAACTTTTTAGTTTAGGTGAGCTACATGGTACGGACTAGGGTCCAACTACCCGTGAATGTGTTTTTATTTTATGTTTTTGTATTTGACACACTTTATATTGTGTTTCTGTGTTCCTGTAATGATAAGATGAATTGCAGTTCCCAGACAAACCAGTAATGGTTTAGGGGTGCGAAGCAAACAATGTTAAAACTTTAATTGTAAGAAGAAATAAATAAATAAATAAAAAAAATTTTTGCTCATCTTAGGAATTTCACCTGAAAAAATAAATAGTTATTTTATCCCATGCGTTATGTCTGCCGACCCTTAACTATCTACCTAATTCCGTTTTGCGCTAGCTTTCTTAGTAAGTACAACACAGGTCACCTTTTAATGGTCCCTTGTTGTAGATTAAACTGGTGAAGCGCTTAATCAACATTAATGATTTAGGGCTTGTTTCAAATCGCTTTTCGTAGAGTGATTTTCAACCTCGTGGCATAGAAAGAGACAAAACGTGCACAACTTTTGTCTGACAAGCTATCAGGTAAATTTAATCGGGCTCTAGGCACCGGCACAGATAATTTAATAGGTACTAAGTAACAGATAAATTACATCCGTAGAAAAAAATAAAAATCTTAATTCTAAATGCGTGCTGTCATTTGACAGACATATTATATTGCCAGGACCACCTCTTTCGATATAGATGTCAGTGGTCAGTACTCACAGTACGTCACCGCGTCAGTTCAACCGCAAAATTCGCGTACAAAAATGCTCAACTGCCAAATGGGTCATGGAATACCCGGCGGCTAGATGGTAATTGTCGCGCGCAATACATGCAGTGACAGAGGCCTGGAACCTGTTAGAATTTGCACCCGTCAGAGTGACAAACGTCACCAGAAACCGTTCCGAAACAACTAGAAACTATCAGGGGATAGCTCGGCTACCCTCGATTTCAGTCGGGCCCAATTTAGAGCGGGTCCTAGTGATTTTCACTCCTTAAAAATGACTCTAAAATTACTCTAAAACATTCATATTTAGATTATTGCTAAAACCAATGACCATCAATATACAAGTATCTAACTTCTGCGCGCTGTCCACGGGAGAACAAAAAGGAACTCGACGTCATTCTAAGCACTCTTTTTTTCCTTCGTTACAGTGTATTTCTACTCCTTTCACTCTTAAATGGCAGAAAGAGACAGAAGGCAGGATGTCACTGTCACGCGTTTGGCTGGTTTAGGTTTTTCGAATGCATCACGTTTTATATCCAGTGTATAAAAGATCATTTAGACAATCAAATACTGAAAACATCTTAATGGTCAATGTCAAATATACGAAACGTATGTAAAATGACTCTTGGTAAGAGGAGAACATTCGCCATTTTTGGTAAATACTGACAGTACGATTTCTGAATTTATAAAACTTTTATTTATTAAGAAAGTAGTTAATTGTAAATTGTTCATGCATGCACGGAAGAAAATGTGTTCTTAGCTCATACATGCCACTAGTATTTTATTCGTTTTTCAGATGACATACAAAAAAAAGACTTATGAGCATTCTGAGTGGTTCATCGCCGGACTAAGGTTTTTATTAGAAAAAATAAAATTATCAGCGAAAATAGCATGCAAATCGCAATCAACTTATATATTTAAAAAAAAAACCTTCGCAATACCTTGATTAATATTTAATACATCATGGAAGTATGCCAATGTATGCAGCTTTTAAATCCGATTTGTAACGCATGCATATGAATGCGGGCTCGCTGGCTCGCTGCAGTTAGCTGCCGGCAGGATGCGGCCGCAGACATGAACCGATATAGATAACGCGATTGCATGTCACGATCGATATCTCGTATAGCTTCATAATGTGGACAACTGATGCGACCAACATAAGACGCATCTTGCAAAGGTTTTGTAAGGGTTGGCCTGTATTCTCGCCCTCGAGAGCTCAGGGAACTGGCCCCGCTCTAATCTGACCCCGTGGGGCCAGTTAACCAGAAAAATTTAACAAATCACCGTTAAGGAGCTTATTAGCATGAAGGCGTCATTAGATGCTCTGCATATTCTTGGTTAAAATTACCAGGAACGCAGAAATTTACTAGCCCCGCGGGGTCAGAATCGAGCGGGGCCAAAGATCCCTGAGCCCTTCTCAACTTTGCGTGTCAAAGAGTATGCCATGCACCCAAGGACTTGGCATCAGCGCCCTGTCAACGGCACAAGGAAAACTGTGGTTGACGGCAAGCACACTTTTTCCATAGTTACAATGCGTTCCTTCTTCTTTCAGTCATACATTTCAGAAAGAGACAGAAGACAGGATCACTGTTACGCGTTTGCCATGTTTAAGCTAATTGTATGACATTCTCTATCCAGTGTATGGAAACATTTAATGCATCTCTATTGGACTAGCAAACCTCTGGCTTCGCATGGATGGGTAATCTCATAGAATTCGTTTCCTTTTAAATTGTCTTCTGTAAATAACTTATCTATTATTATTAACTAAAAATTATCGTCTTAGTGCAGTCGTTCAGAAAGGCGCGTAGAGCTTTTCTAAGTTGAAATGACGCGCCCCTCTCGCATTCACGCACGAATCTTGAACCTAGGTAGGAGCACGTCGCAATAGTACACTCGGTACATCTTAATCGACTAAAACAATTAGTGGTACGCGTCATTTCAACTTAGACAAGCTCTACTTAAACGATTGGCGTAGTGCGCTGTAGTACGGTTTCTCGCCTCGATTTCTGTAGTGTCCCGGGTTCGATTCCCTTTCAGGTCGATTCAGGAAAAGATCTTTTCTGAATTGACTCGGGTTTGGGTGTGCTGGGAGACGCCCCTGTCTTATTTTCTTGTGTGGTACCTCGTAACACGGTGATATTAATCCCTACTTCGAGACCATTACAAGAGTTGTGTTGTCTGGCGCATATTCATTTATATTTATATATTATACTGGCAAAAGGCGAAAGCGGTCTTTCTGAAAACTCTTTATTTTGTGACTGAACCGTTCTATTTTTTGAAGTCTTTAAACGCATTATTAATTGGTCTTCATACAAACGGAACACCTTGCGTTTTCTATTTCATTTTATGCTTGCGGTTGCTACCTGAAACTTCATTTTTCTCGGACGAAGTTTTTTGGAGTATCGCTTCACGTCGCATCGCAGTATCTAATTTTCTGTTTCCTTTTAAAGCTGACGCAGGAAAGAAACAGTCAGTTTGAACAGCGACTTAAGAAATAGATTTTAAATCCAGTGATTGGGTTCAGATGACTGACTAGATGCAAATGCATCGTAATGACGTGAATTAAAAAAAAATGTACCGCTTCCGTAATTCTGTTTCAGTCTACGTTTATTAAAGCTCTTTCCAAAATCTTTGCCTTTAAGCAATATAATATTCATTTATTTGAAAAGGTTTGTCAAAAAATCAGTTATACATTCAACAATTACTATTAAAAGTCATCAGTTTTATATAGCTCCACAAGTTCCTATTTACATTATATTTGATTCAAATAAAAATTCTATACTCAGCTTTTGCTGTAACAGTTCCATATTTATTTATTTATTCTTTATTGCACATTTAAAAAAAGTTACAATTGGTGAACTTAATATACATTAGTAACCTTGATTTTTATTGTTCCAGGTAACATTTCATCGAATCCAACTCAATTGGTGATCGTCTAATCTGGTACTGGCGTTGCCAAAGGAACTGCTTGGTCCAAATAGGTCCTCTGGAGCCTCAAAGGATGTAACCGCAGACGTGCTATACACGTTATTGATAAATAATTCTGAGGACCTAGCCTAGAGCAACTAGACTTAGTAAATGCATGTAGAAATTGCAGGCGTTTGGTTTTTTTTTCTAAATGAATTACAAGTTGAAATTTTTCAATCAATCAATAATGATTAAGAGGCAGGATTTGTATTATTGTGTTTTTGGTACTGACAAAAAAAAATGCTTGCCCGATTTTTTAAATTCTTTTACCAATATATTTGACCGGTGCTTTTACGCTACTGAAATTGCTTAATATTTTTGTCATCACGGTGGTTGATCACGGTGAGAATAATAACGTGTAGAAGGGTAAATCCTTGCCTTCCTACTACCCTTTATAATTTGCAGACATGCGGGTATTTATAAACGTATGAGAGCGTGGTGGCCTAGGGGTTAAGCACTCCAGCTTGGAACCCATGTGGTCCTGAGTTCAAATCTGGCCAGAACCAGTTTAATGTTTATTGTTAAATTTGCGACTACCTCTCCGCTGATGTAAAAAACCACCCAACCGGAAGCAAACCGGATAACGGCAGAAGGCTCACCTACGACATTGAGTTATAAGACGCTTCGTGAAAAGTAGGCTTCTCAGTTTCGGAGAGTGAGCGCAGGAACTACACAACTTGATACCACCCTGTACATTGTCTTAAGTAATTTTGGGATAACGTGGTTTAATCGACAGGCTACGCCATCTCTCGATAACAAATCGTACTAATGTTTCTATGACGCTGCGCTGACAGTAACAAGTTCTACCAATATAAGGATATTGTAGCAATTAGAAACATTAAAATTACTTATGTTATATTGCCACATGTTTTATGATACATTTACTTAATAAATAGCACGAACGATAGTCGTGCGTGAGCGTTGTTTAATGTTTAATTTATGTCAGTTTTGTTATTTATATGTTTCTAAAAGCATGATTTTTAATCTCTATCTCGAGTTTATGCTTGGCTTCCTATTTTATTTCTCGAGCGAGGCGTCCCCAGAGGCATTATGTAAATCTCGCTCGTTTTCGGAACTACTTCTACGCTGTTGAACAACTCCCCTTGTTTTGTTGTTGAGTTGAACAACACTTAACAAGATGTCATCTACATACATAATGGGAAACTTTTGAACATCTAAAAGTTTCGAGGTAATGGACTGAGGCAGTTTTTTTTTTTTTTTTCTGGTTTATAAGCCAACTTTTTTGACGGAGAATCTGTCTACACGTTTAATAGAAAAGCAACCGATGTATGACTGTATTGAAAACAAGATCAGATGAAATATAAAATAAGATAAGACAATAAACTCTTTATTGCACATCAAACAAAGTATTTACAAATAAGTAATACACTTAAATCCTAATATACTATTGAGGCGGTCTATTGCTTTGCTTGAAGCAATCCAACCATCAATATTTTTGTGTCACTATCAAAACTTCCAAGATCTTACCTATTTCGTAATAATAATTGCTTTGTTTTATTGTTTAAATGCCAATTATATTCTGCTACAGAGCAAGCAAATTTTAAGAAACATCAGTCAATGTAAAATGGTCGTAATTGTAAATGAAACGATTACAGGAACGGTCAAACACTAAAAGATAATTGATTTGTCAAAAGTTTTTTTTTTTTTTATACTACGTCGGTGACAATCAAGCACGCGGGCCGCCTGATGGTAAGCGGTTATCGCGGCCTATGGACGCGTGCAACACCAGGGGTATCACTCGCGCGTTGTCGACCCTGTAAAAACCTTTTCAAACCCCTCTTGAAGAACTCCATACTATAACTCATCGGGAAAACCTCGGCAGGGAGTTCATTCCACAATTTAAGCGTCCTCGGAAGGAAACATCTCTGAAACCGAATTGTACGAGACCATTGCGGATTCAGAGTGTGAGGATGAATGCCCTGTCGGTGGCGAGCGGTGCGGTGATGAAAAGTAGCCGTGGGCATCATATCAAACAGTTCTTCAGAACAAAACCCGTTGTACAAGCGGTAGAACACGCATAAGGAGGCGAAGTCTCTCCTCAGACTTAACGGCTCTAAACCCCTTGTCAGTTTGGGATCGTCGACAATCCGGATCGCACGCCTCTGGACCGAGTCAAAAGGACTGAGTTGAAATCCAGGCGCTCCTGCCCAAAGGTGACAGCAGTACTCCACGTGTGGCCTGACTTGCGCTTTATACAGCAGCAGTCTTTGCCTAGAAGTGAAGTACTGCTTCGCCCTGTTTAGCACACCGAGCTTTTTGGATGCCAACTTCGCCTTTTGTTCCAAATGACTCCGAAACTGTACGTCACTAGATATGTCAACGCCAAGGATCCCAATACTACTTGATATGGTAAGGGAAGTGTTCTGAAACTGAGGAGCTACAGTAAATGGAGTTTTCTTAGTGGTAAACGCGCAAACTTGTGTCTTAGTGGGGTTGAACTGGACTAAATTGTCCCGACCCCAATCGGAAACCCAAGCTAGGGTATTCTCGATTTCAGACACAAGTTTAGTTCGACTTTCCTCCACAATGGTACGAGGGATATTTGCTCGGCCTGTGTAATAGGCATCTCCAGTGCTGTCATCCGCATAGCAATGAATACCGTCATTGGACAGCATATCATTGATATGCAAGAGAAACAGCGTTGGAGATAGCACAGAGCCTTGTGGGACGCCAGAATTCATGTCCAAGCTATCGGAGCAACTACCGTCTACTACGGCTTTAATGCGTCTGCTGGACAAGAAACTGGCAATCCATCCGCATAAACCCTCGGGCAGTCCGTAAGATGGAAGCTTTGATAGAAGACCTTTATGCCAGACCCGGTCGAAGGCCTTAGCTATATCTAGGCTAACAGCCAAAGCCTCACCTTGACTTTCAATGGCCTGAGCCCAGCGGTGTGTGAGATACACCAGAAGATCGCCAGTCGACCGACCATTACGGAAGCCGTATTGGTAGTCGCTTATCAAATCGTGATCCTCTAGGTACCTCAAGAGCTTGGCATTCAACACACGCTCCAAAACCTTTGAAAGAAGGGAGGTAATAGCGATAGGTCTATAATTCGCCGGGTCCGACCGGTCACCCTTTTTAGGCACCGGGTGCACGTGGGCGGTCTTCCACAAAGACGGACATTGCCTTTTTGCGTAGGAAATCGCGAAAAGGCGCGTCAATACCGGGCACAACTCGGGAGCACACACTTTGAGCACCACTGCCGGGATGTTATCCGGCCCACTCGACTTGTGGACGTCCAGATTTTGCAACTCCAGATTTGCTGGAGGGTTGCCAGATGACCGGGAAATGCGGGAAAGTCCCGGAAATTCGGTCCCATCACTTCAGTAATTTAATTTAAAATCTAATTTAAGAAAAGTTTGAAGTAAAAACCTAAGAGCTGCTCACTGCTTTACACATTTTTGCACGAATGTAAACCAACGTTTGGCAAGCATGGTGCCTATTACATGAATTTGTAGCTGTGACTTGATTTCAATAATGAAAGCCTTTGCTTAGCAATTGGTAGGGATACAGGCTAATTAATTACTTTACTTTGTGGTAAAATATATTTTTGGCTGTATTTTCCAATTATCATCTTATTGGAGAACCCAATTAAATTCCTAGCTTATTATAGTTTTTATTCTATTCATTGTTTTCTTTTGTACACGCACCTTGCTTTATTACAACAATGACGCCATTTTAAAATCTAAAAAATTGGAATTGTTGTGTCCTGGGAGCACCGAAACCAAAGCATAAATTCAACAGTTTAGAAACTGTAATTGTTCCAATCTTTCCCCAAAAGAGCGTTGGTTGAATTTATTTTTATAATGCCCATCAAGATGATCACACTCCACCTGATGGAAAGCAGTCGTGAGCTCCAGATATGAGGATGACAAGCACAATAATTGAAAGCAATTACTGAGCTGGTCATACTCATCTTGAAGGCATGCTATGGCACCGGTTAGTGCAGTGCTGATCCCGGAACGCGACCTGACCGAGATAAGTCAGAGTCACTTGGCGGGTTTCACGCTGCTGCATGGTGATAAAATCAACCGGCCGACATAATATATATCCCGCCTGAATAGCAGATGGTCTGCTGCAGGGCTCATTTAGTCGCCTCTTACGACACCCACGGGAAGATGGGGCGGTGGAAAGTATTCTTTTAAAGTGCCGCCACCAGCACGGCACAATATATTATATCCTATGAGAAATATTCTATGTCCCGGAAATAAAACTGGTATATCTGGCATCCCTATTTCTGGGCCACAAAAATCCATCCAAAAATCTGCTTCGTTGTCATTACTGCAAATCAGCGATTTTTGAGTCATTTGTATTACAAAGGCGAAGTTATTCACGATTTAAGGATTTCAATAAAACCCTCTTACAATCGGATTGTTAAAATTGTGTCGCGTCAACAGAAAATCAGCTTTACTTGTTGCTTTAGTAAAGCGATTTCCGCTTATTTTTTAGGGGTTGTTAAGCAAATTAATGGATTGTAAAATAGCGGCGCAATAATAAATGAAACGTTACGAAGTGCTCACTCTAAAATGTTACCCTATCAAAAGAAAGTTAACATCATGCCAAGGCTCGCGAATACTAAAAGAGTCTAAAATCACATTTAGCACGAAATGTCTTCATAGCTGTTGTTGTAATATGGTTCTTAAATATATTTTAGGTAAATTAAAAAATAATAGCCCAGCTTTACAGTCATTATCATCATCATCATCCGTGCGGTCTATCCCGGTTGTGAACCCACACTAGTGTGTGAGGTCCCAGGGTCCGCCTTACTTATTTTCTTGGCCCAAGTACATACATACTATATGCGAAAAGACTTTTTCCCCGACCTAATATTTAAAGGCTAGATTTCCGCCTGCAGCTTCGTCCGCGTGGACCAACCTGTCATTCTACCAGCCACAGATTTTTCAAATCGAGCTGGTACATGAGTTCATCCATTACAAACATACAAAAAACAAATCTCCCCTCTTTGTACCATCAGTGTAGATTTTTGAACCGAGCAGAGCCTGTACTATGGATATCAGAGAGTTCACGTCTAAAAATCTACAACCGATGAGAGTTATAATAAGTGATTAGTTGATGATAATTTTTAGGGTATCAAGGTCAAGTAACGAGCTCTACGTGATCAACTGAGGTGGGAATTATAAAATTCGAAACAACGACAAAAAAGTTTTAAAAGTCCTTGTTCGCTCGACTTGGCGAAGCCCACAACCGTGCCCTCGAATAGTCGGAGCCATCAAATTGAGAGAGCGTGCGATTTAAACAATTATCCAGTCAGTTGGTCGCGAAGATTGTCTCCGGAGCAGCCAAGTTGGGATTTATGGCCTTTCTGCTTCGAGTTTTTTGTGTAAAGCCTCATATCTATTAGGCAACATTTGACGCGCGACATGTTGCACAACAACGCGTAACTTTTTTAGCAACGTGGTCAATTTCACTGCGAACGATTGCGCAAAAAAAATCCTATACTATCAACGCAGATAGGGGGTAAAAAGGCGGCGCGGCATGTCCGTAGCTACCTGCCATGGATCACACAAACCAGTTTGTATGCGGAAACGCAGACGACGGCGCGGGGCGGCTATTTCCACTGACGTACTCTGTACTATGAGGTACGTCGTGAACTAAGTGTTGCCGCAACTGATCTCCCAAAAATACACAACCAGCGCTAGAAAGGTAAATTTTGGGGTAAAAAGGTACATCAGCATTTTTAAATATTAAAATCACCTATACAGCTTCTCTCGCCAAAAGAAGTGCTATTTTATGGGTTCTAGGCGTGCGAAAACTTACCTATTTTATTTATCAGGGCATTTTTCAAAGTTTCACTCAATTTAAAAAACCTACAAGTCGAGATTGCTTGTGTACGGATATCATTTTTTTGAGAATTTTCAATGTTTTTGCGACGTATTCTAATTTTTTTCATAAAGTACGTTATATAGTAAAATTACACATTCGCACATGGTAGGCTAAAAAGGTACGTTAAATGTGTAAAATGTACGCTAGTGGCAACGCTGTGATAGTTAAACTGCCTCCGTCTCTCGTGTGCTTAGTGTTCGCGGCGAGGGCAGTCGCGGGCATCAACGGGCAGACGCGGTCTTTATTCCTTCGCTCAAACTCAAACTCAAACTCAAATAACTTTATTCAAATAGACTGTATCAGTACTTTCAAATCGTCAAATTTACAGCAAAATATACTAAATAATAGACATGAATACCATAATAATATGGATATGTAAATAAACAGTATACAGACATAATGCGACTCTACCACCGCGTCGGAGTTGTTTCTTACTGAGAAGACCCGGCGAGAAACTCAGCAGTTACTCTTTTAAACTTGTTTTGGGTTTACAACAGGCGTTAGTAAAGTACAAGCAGTGTGTCATTTTGATACAAATAAACCTAAAATAATATAAAACAAAGAGAAAAAACCAACCATAAAAGAATATAATAAAAAGAATTCATTTAAACAATTCAAAAACAAAAATTGTTAGTCAGTACATACATACTAGGTACCTATTAACTCTTACAATAAAACATCTGTTACAATAGAGCTATTTAATCCCGCATCGAGCAGAGCGCTTATACCCAGGCATTTTTATCTATAAGGTAGTCTTTTGTAGTATAATAGCCCTTTTTTAATAAAGCCGTTTTGATGTGATTTTTGAATCTATGTAAAGGTAACTCACAAATTGTTTTTGGAATTTTGTTGTAATAATGTATACCTTGCCCCTTAAAGGATCCTAAAACTTTTTGTAACCTAAAGAGTGGAAGTGCAATTTTATCCTTATTCCTAGTATTTCTGCAATGTATGTCACTGTGTTTAGCATAGAGACCAATATTTTTTCTCACCAAAACAATGCAATTGTAAATGTATTGTGACGCTACAGTGAGGATACCAATTTCCTTAAAAATCTCCCTAAGTGAAGCCCGTGCACGAAGCTTATAGATGGATCTGATAGCTCGCTTCTGGAGGATAAAGATGGTTTGTATATCCGCCGCTTGACCCCAAAGTACAATGCCGTAAGACATTACACTATGGAAATAACTAAAATAAACTGAACGAGCAGTATCAACATCTGTTAATAACCTAATTTTTCTCACTGCAAATGCAGCCGAACTAAGTCTGCCTGAGAGAGCTGTTATATGAGGGTTCCATTGCAGTTTTGAATCAAGTGTGATTCCAAGAAAAACTGTTGTATCTACAAGCTTCATAGTATTACCATCAATTTTTAGACTAATGGGGTTATCTTTAACATTAGGCAACTTAAAATTAATACATTTAGTCTTTTTTGCATTAAGCTGTAGATTATTTACTGTGAACCATTGTAAAACCTTTGAAAGTGCGTCATTAACATCATCAAAAAGGTTTTTATTTCTGTCAGTTTTAAAAACTAAAGATGTATCGTCTGCAAACAATACAACATCACAAATATCTTTTAAGTAAAAAGGTAAATCATTTATATATATCAGAAATAGTAATGGACCTAGAATGGATCCTTGAGGGACCCCCATTTTAACTTGTGATCCTGTAGAGAGTACACTGTTAACATCAACTTTTTGAGTTCTTAAACTAAGGTACGAAATTACCAAATCTAAAGCATTATCCCTAACCCCGTAAAAATCAAGCTTGCGTATAAGTGTATCGTGATCAACGCAATCAAAGGCCTTGGACAAGTCACAGAAGACGCCAAGAGCGTTCTGTGAATTCTCCCAAGCCCTAAAGATGTGTTTTAGAAGTGCGATGCCAGCATCAGTAGTAGAACGGCCTCTCGTGAATCCATATTGTTCACTGTGTAAGAGATTGTTCTCATAAAAATGGCTTAATAGTTGTTCTTGAATGATTTTTTCAAAGATCTTACTGAGAGCTGGTAGGATTGAAACAGGCCTAAAGTTACCTGGGTCTTGTTTGTTGCCTGATTTAAAAAGTGGTACAACCCTACTGTGTTTCATTAAGTTTGGAAAAACACCTTCATCAACACAATCATTGAATATTACGGCTAGATAAGGGGCAATCACGTCAATTATGTGGCTAACAATTTTGACTGATATACCCCAAAGATCAGCGGTATCTTTTGAATTAATTAATCTGAATGCTTTTATTATATCTAGTGACTCAACATGTTTAAATTTAAAGAATACACTGCAACAAGATACATTATCTTTCAACAAATGTTCCGCTCTAGTTGGTGAGGAATTTAATGAAGCTGTAGTGATTATAGGTATATTACTGAAATACTTATCAAATGCTTCAGCAACAGATGCTTCTGATTGTAAGATGTTATTGTTAATATTAAGAGTGTATGAGGTATCGCGCTGTTTAGCTTTACCTGTTTCGTGATTTATGACGTCCCAAGTGGTTTTTATTTTGTTAGTGGACTTTGATATTTTATCACGAATTTGCAATGCCTTAGCTGTAGTGCAGGCTTTTCTGAATATTTTGGAGTAGTTCTTGACATACTCAACAAAAAGTGGATCGAAATTGTATTTTTTCATGCCGTACAACTCATACATCTTACGTCTGCTCCTGTAAATTCCAGGCGTGGCCCATTCACAAAACTTAGATTGAACTCTGCAAGTAACTTGTTTGGTGGGAAAACAAGCATCAAATTTATTTTTAACACAATCAAACAGTCTTTTGTAGACTGCATCAGGGTCACCCTGCTTGTAAGGAATGGAAGATACTTTATGCTTTAAATTAGTTTTAAAACTATTAATGCGATTACCCGTCTTCGGTCTACATGTTATTTTCCTGTAATTAACGCTATTGTTAGTTAAATCTAAAAATGTTATCTTCTGCCCACAATGATCAGACTTTAATTCAGTTACTTTTGCCTTTTCAATGGGTACACAGTTGCAAAATACATTATCCAGACAATTAGATGTTGTGGCTGTTATCCTCGTGGGTTCATGGAATTGATAATCCAGACCAAAGGATTTAAATAGCGACAATAACCTATTCCTTTCAGATGAGCTTACTAGCAAATCTATATTGAAATCACCACACACAATAATGGGTTTAGACTTAGCACTTAACCTACCCAAAGCTTCCTCCATAACTGTCTCAAATCTATCTAAGTTAGTTTTTGGGGGACGGTATACACTTATCACAACAAAACCCTCTAACTCAACACAAGACAATTCGACAATACGCTCTATGGACAGGCCTACAATGTCAGTGCGATCTTTACATTTCAAACTATTTGCAGTAAAAATTAATGAACCACCATGAATAGTGGTTTTTCTAAAGAACGCGCTTGATAATCTAAAATTATTAAGGACAAAAGACTGATAGTTTTCATCAGTCAGCCAATGTTCAGTAAAACATAAAATATCAATATTTTGGTTTTCCAGCAATAGTTCTATTTCTAAATCTTTGCCCATCAAGCTTTGAATATTTTGGTGGAATAAATTCAAGTATTTGGGCTTGGCTGTTGTCCTAGGTCCTAGTTTAAACAAGACGCTGAAGGAGCATCACATGAAATAGATAAATTAGTACTAGTACTAATGTCAGAATAGAAAATACTGCCAATAGCGGCATTGTTAATGTTATTGGCTAACAAAGTAGCTAGTTTCTGCTTAGTCCTAATGGGAAGATACATAGTATCTTCAGTTAACCTAAAGTATGGTACAAACAGATTTGTATCAAAAAAGTCAATGTCACTATGACGACATGTCAGATTATACAAAGTTAAATTAAGGTCTTGGATGACCTTGTTCTGACTTGAAGTACTTGAGGTACTTGAGTATGGGAATGCACACAAAATAAATTTACACTTGTTCTTTGATTGAATGCCCATTATTGTTTCAATATTTTTAATTAACCCTTTTTTTGTCAATGATCGGCAGTCTCCATGAAAGACAACCACAGTGGAGTTTACCCCTAGCTTCTCTTTGGAGATGTTACTAACTAGGTCAGAATAGGACATACCTGGATGGCATAAATTGATTACTTGTTGGTTCGATTTATTAGACAACAATATGCCTAATCCTTGGCCTAGCTCGTCAGAAAATATAAAAGTATTATTTGGAGCAGCCTGTGGAGTATTACATTTATCCACCTTAGCAGGCTCTGATAAGTCAGTTGGCGTGGCCTCAACACGTGACAATTCAGTATCCATCTCCACTACTTGTTGATAACAATTATTGCAAGTGATTTGTTTGCTTATAAGCGAATCAAACCTCTCAGCATTGTAAGTTGACATCTTTAACAATTCTGTGGCAGCTAATATGTGTTCGCTGATCTCTTTTTGGGATATATCATACATTTTTTTGGTGTCCCTCAGAGAACTCTCTAAGCAAGCAATCTTATGCTCAAGAGCCATGGTCTCATTTTCATAGGAGATTTTAGTACTATCTAATAGTAAGCTACCTTGTTCTAATTCAGAGATTAAATCTAACTTTTCCTTTCTTAAAATATTATATTTCTTGATGTCCAACTGTTTATTAACTAATTTTTTAGTTTTGTTAATGTATTTATTAATTTTAATATATTTCTTTAACTTTTTGTTGCTATTAAATCTATAGAATCTAGTTTCAGAGACTGAATCATCACATGTGAGATCAACCATAGGAATTATTTTAGGACATATATTTGGATCAGCTAAAGCTAACTCATCAAATAAACTTTGATTGCCACTCTCAATTGTACAATTTTTGTCACTCTCTAACTGTCTGATGGTTTTTTGTGACTCATATAAACTAATTTCCAAGTCATTAATCCGATTTAGTGCTAGTTCGTGGGTGTTATTGCATGCATTATAAGAATCAACAAGTTCCTGCAGCTGGGTGCACCGATCAGCCATGTTGAAGTACTTGATCTCCAGTTCGGCAAGGTCACACTTAAGTTTGCTGTTCTTGTCGACAATATTTCTTATTTCCAATTCACTATCTGCGCGTTCTTCAAGCAGCTGGACATTGTCGCTCCTTGCGACCTTGAGGTCATGGCATGCCTGCTTGTATAACTCAGCGAGTTTACTGCGGGTCATCATCTTGAAGTGGGCTTGATGCAATCCTCTAACTGAAATTGTATGAAGCGGGGCCAGCAGACACCAAGGTCACTTATAGGGTGCGAAGAGTCTTACACTGTCACCCTGAAAGCAAGGGAAGTGGTGTCAGTATACTAGCAAAATAATATGAAAGAAGTATATAGAAAATACCGTTCCTAGTAGGAAAATTAACCAGGCAACAGTTCAACTAGTAACAAATAAGTTAGTCCCAACCTAGAGAAATAAACATTGATAGGTTAAATTGAATAATTCTCAAAAATAAACTATGTTTTTCAGTTAAATAAAATCTTATTTTTTTTAAAATAAATAGTAGGGTAGGAAATGAGTATCTATGCTAACAAGTAATGATGAGTTTTGTGTGTTATTGGCTAATGAAGTATTAGATGTGTTAATTTGAAACAATATTGTTTAGTGTAAAGTGTAAATTGACTGAGGCGGGAGGTTATTTTACGTCAACTTTGCTTCCACTTTAGTCAAGCGAAGAGACAAACAACAATGCCTAATCGTATTGTAATTTGACGTGTCTCACTTTAATGAGCAGTGTGCAGTGTTTAATGTTTTAAAAAGTAGATAAATACTCAGGATCTACACCAATGTTAATCAACTGAAAGTCAAAATACAAAACCTAGTTCTACTGAATAAATAACAATCTTATAAGTAATTGAAGTACAAAATTCACTGTGGTCTGTTTATAGTATTCCACTGTTGTTTTAGAAAGTAAAATTGAAAAGTAAACAATACTCCCCTGAATCCGTTGAACGTAAATTTGTAAGGCAACCGCCCGGCAGCAGACTCTTCTTAGATTCGAAGTGGTTGTTCACCAGGAGGGTGATTTATTATTTTCACTTGATATTTAAGCTAAACATAGCCTAAATCACTAATAAACTACGCTGATTTTAAGGAAAAAACATTAAAATTAAATTAATTAAAATTTGAACACTACGAAGACAACTGACAGCCGGTGTTGCCACAGCAAAAAAAAAATCGCGGTCAAAAAGACCGCCCCGCCGTCTCCAAAGCGCCATACGTGTTGCGCGCCAATTGTTGCCTAGTGGATACGAGGCCTAATGTGCCATATCCAGCGAGACGACAACACAATTTTTTTACATGCTCATAAAATGCGAGTGATTTGATTTATTTTCTGTATAATTTGCTTTGTGTTGAAGATTGTGCGCAAATGAAGCAGCACTTTTGCTAAATAGTTCAGTTTAGATTATTAGTTTCTAAGCTACACTCGATTAAAATACAATAATGAATGACAAATGATAATAAAGAAGCGTTCACATCAACCTTTAGAAAACCATTGCAAAATGGGTCTTATACTAGCAGCATAAGGTGCCCCTATGTAAAGAAAAAAAGAAAGAATGAAAGAAAAACCATTTATTGACCCAAAACACAATTTTAGCTTAGACTAGAGGGTACATTATGCAAAGAAACAATACAGGGAATAAAAACTAACAATGAAGTAGTGGGCCAATCAGGACCCTGCCTCAGCATGTGCCACTGCAGTGCAAGCACGGCAGAGACGCTGGTATTCTGGCAGGGCCTGCTGATGTGGTCGTCCGTCCTTAAGATAATTTAATAAATAAAATTGTATGTACTTAATTATAGTGCAAGAAGAACATAGAATGAAGTGTGAGCATACATTTTTGACTGAGTTATGATACAGTGCGAAGTGAAGTAATATTACTATGATAATCGGATATTTTTACATGTTTATTTTACTGAATGGAGAACTACCTATTCTTAGCAAATAAATATCTTGAAACTAAAAAACACATATGAGTTATTCGCGGCCAGTAAAGGTTGGTGTAAACGCCTCTGTACAATCAACTTGAAGTTTGTAAGTGATTATGTTTATGTGATGTTATAGTAGTTCAAGAATCGAGACTATTTAATGGAAAGGGCAGTGTTGGTAACGCTCCCGCAAAATACTATACCTGCTCTGGCGGCGGCTTCGCCTGCGTAGACCGTTTCTCCCGTTAAAATATAGCCCAAAAAAAAAAGTATGTTACTCGCTAATTCTTGTCTCTTTATAAAATGAGGATAGAAAATGAAAATTAAATATTTAAAAACTAACATCATATTAAATCATAGTTCTTGCAAATACGAGCGTAGGGTGACTCCTCCCCTCTTACTTTTGGCGTGCAAAACCGGGTCCATAATGTCCTGTATTATGTTTTTTTACCAACTTTATAACTTATGGAGTGCAATAAAGAATGTGAATATGAGTATAGACAACGAGGACTTGATAAGGGTTGAACGACAAAATTTGAATGTTAATGATGGATGATAATGTTTCTTTCCAGAAAATGTGGTTAAAAACTCGAAGAAGACTCCAAAAGTTTTACGTAAGGTTATCTTATTTAATATGCAAAAGTTACTGGCGTGTAGTGATGGAATTGCTTTAAGTAAGTTCTGGAAATGTGAAGAAATGTACATTAGGGAAATTCACACAAAGGAAAAATGCTTTACAGTGCTTTATAACTTCAGAGATTTGCATATTATATTCCCTAAAGATTTTACAACATGAAGTAGTAACTGATTTTCCTAAAAAAACTTAGCAGCCTTGCCTTTCCTCAAAACAAACTAGACCTTTTGTCTCTGAAATCAGTTAAAAGTCAAATTAAGAATGAGTAATGACAATTTAAAAAAGTGTAAACGTTTATCATAAGACCCCTTGGGAAAGAGGGCCTACTCTACTCCCGTTCCTCCGAAGTTCTGAGCACGATACAGTTTCAAATTGGTGTTGAGTTTTTTTTTCATACTATGTCGGTGACAATCAAGCATGCGGACCGCCTGATGGTAAGCGGTTACTGCAGCCTATGGACGCGTGCCACACCCGGGGCATCGCTAGCGCGTTGTCGACCCTGCAAAAACCTTTTCAGAAGAACTCCATGCTACGACTATAACTCATAGGGAAAACCTCGGCAGAGAGTTCATTCCACAATTTGAAGGTCCTCGGAAGGAAACACCTCTGAAACCGAACTGTTCGAAACACATTGCGGATTCAGAGTGAGGATGAACGCCTTGGTATTCCAATCATCATATTCTACAAAATACATCTTCTTTGTCGGTGGTCCTGTATTAAATGGGGACTATACTACAGAAAGCTGACGTCGCAAGATATCAGTCGTAAAGCCTAGTCAGAGGCCTAAAAAGGCGGCTTGAAAACATCTGACGGTAAGGTTTTTCACTGGCCTTACATTCACCTCTCCAACAATCCGCACTGAGCCTGCTTGTTGGAGTATGGCTCGTACCACCTCATAGTTGAGGAGATGCCTGTGCCCAGCAGTGGGTCGTATAGGGCTGTATTTGGTTAGTATTTGATATTACAGAAGCCCAGTGCTCCGCCACTGCTATCCTAACCGAGGAGGCTTGATTGAGCTCACAAATACCAAGAAAACTATTAATATCATCACTAGCTTTGTGTTTTTTTTTTTTTTTTCGAAATTCACTTATTTTTTTGCATTGAAGCAGACCCCTGGCTTTCAAAGAATGGTATCTAAAATGTCTGTTGAAATATTGCGTCCGCAAGATAAATACCGAGGCGTTTGCTCTGAGGCCGTTTCGCCGGGGTATTTCAAACTTTCGTCTGTCATTTTCTATGTTCACTTCTTGAAGCAGGCTTTTGCTGTAAGTGCACATTCACATAATGCGATTCAGCCGCAGCAGCAATGCATCACTGCAGATGCAGCGCTACTTTTGTCGCTTTGCTGGCTGTTTGCAAAGGGTGTGTGGGAGAACTTTAAATATGGAGTTCAGCGAAGAAACGATTTCTTATGGGGGCCATGCTTAAAACCTCTCCCCCCATATATTTCCATATATTTCGCGTCGGCCCAGGCCAATGAGCTTAACAGTGCTATATACCATCTCAACCATGACCTCAAGTGCGTTGCTGATTGGTCTGCTAAATTTGGCATTAAGGTTAATCCTGACAAGTGCCAAGCGATTATTATCGGTAGCTCACGACAACTGGTTAAACTGGATACTTGTTCTGTTCTACCTGTCTTAATGGATTGTGTCGTGGTCCCATACTCTCCCAGTGTCAAAAATCTTGGTCTCCACTTGGACAGCAGCACGCTTAGTTGGACTAAGCTAGTAACTGAACTCAGTAGAAAAGTTACTGGGACTCTTCGTGCTCTCTACCGATTCAAGAACTTTCTTCCCACATCGACCAAGGCTCTGCTGGTACAAGCTCTCATCCTGCCTCTCATCGATTACGGCGATGTTTGTTATAGCAACATTTCACAAGATCTCCTAAACAGAATTGAACGTCTGCTTAACAATTGCATTCGCTTCATCTTTGGGCTTCGCAAATACGACCATGTTTCTAGCTTCCGGATGAAGCTGAACTGGCTACCTATCCGTCAGCGAAGATGCATTCGTATTTTGTGCACCCTTTTCTCAATCCTCTTTGGCCCTAATTCTCCTGCTTATTTAAAAAATAAATTTATCTTCCTTCATAATTCGCACAGTCGTCAATTGCGCTCTGTAAATACTCTCTCTCTCCTTACACCCGCTCATTCTTCTGGCTTTTTGTCTAGTTCCTTCACTGTTTCGGCAGTACGACTTTGGAACAAACTGCCGTTCTTGGTCAGAAATGCGTGCAGTAAATATGCATTTAAAAAGGCTTTGCGTGCGTACTTTAAAAGATTGACGCCCCAAGAACTGTAGTTTTGTTATTCTCTTGGATCCACCTGTTATCTGTCGGTTATTTTATGTTACTTTTTGTCTATTTAATGTGTAATTGCTATTATTATGTATATATTATGTTTATGAAATCTTCTTATTTTGATTCAAACCATTTCACCTTCTGTACACCTTATTTAAAACTTTTATCTTGAGCACTGCCTGTAATTACTGTGACTGTGTGGTTGACTGGTAGAGAATGCCTCTAGGCATTAAGTCCGCCCTTTGTAACATAGATTATGTGCAATAAAGAACAAATAAATAAATAAATATTTGCTAATTTAATGGCAAGGGCAGAGCAATCAGTTTGTACCTCTTTGGGCACGGAGGATTGTTGGAAGAAAAATGATCGACCAGTTAATTTTTTTTTCATAGGAGTTACATTTACAGAATAAGGAAATTACCCTAGCCTAGATTTTAAATACACATCATTATGGAGCATGAATTATGCATGTCACATCTGCGTCCACGTTGAGCAATGCAATATTAAAATGCATTTGAGTATTTTCACAAATTGAAGCAACTCCTGGTCCCGTGAGTGGAAAATTCAAATGGCTTGGCTTACGGCCAAAGCTGTTTAGCAGAATGACCCATTACTAGTTTGCAAAGCCACAACTGAAAACAGCCATAGCCTGGTTACTTGAGGATAGTTTCCAGGATCATATTAATGTGTTACTTTTTAACACCTGAATGCACTCATACTAGCTCCTGCATCAAAGCATTTTGTAGTCCAGGTCTGTAAAGTAACATTCAACAAGCCAAGGTAAACCATCAGTTGTGGCGATACAAGGTTGCTGTGTATTCCATGTTATGATTGAAAATCGAGCGAGCTAATTGGCAAAGGGCTATGGAGCTGATGGATAAATGGGGATGCCTTGTTCTAAACTAAACTCTTTAGACTGCCAGTGATATTGACCTACAGAGGATTGCAGGAACCAGAAAAACCAAGTGCGTTGGCATTTTCTCAATAAGTCATTATGTCCACCTGAGCTTACAAGCTGGAGAAGTGAATAGAAAGAGATCAATAGCCGTCACTTTCTACCGCTCTGCAAAATGTGTGCGGAACTTCTTAATTATGTTCCATATCCGGTAGGTGGATGTTGGAAGTTTTGTACAAATAACAAATGTCACTTGGCCATGACGAGGACGTGGAAACAATTAGTATTGTAAAACAATTAGAGTCAAGTTTTGCCGAGTAGACGAAGAAGGGTTAATTCAATTACAACTAATTGAGTAGGAGTTTCTAAGAAAAGTACACGAGGACTACCCGAACGAAATAACGTCTTAATTGTTTTCATTGTTACGAATTAGTATCTGTGTTATTAGTATCTAGTAAGGAACACTTAAGGAATTTAAAATGATCCGAAAGCTCACAAAGCCACGTTACATAAATCAGTATTTTTGACGGTTTTGGTTTAAGAAAATAAGATTTTTTCAACAGAACAGCACATAATAAACCCTGAACATGAGGACCGTTGAAAACCTAAATAATGCCAAACAGACAATAATAATATTGTCAATTGATCAAGTTCTTGAGGTTGAACTTGAGAGGGAACGCTTCTTATTTGATTTCTGCGGCCTCATGTTGGCGGTTTGATGTGGAGTGACGCATTATGTGTATTTATCCTTAAAATCTCTGTTGTATTGAGAATCCTAATGCCTCGAAAGTAGCTCAAGGTTACTAGCTAGAGGAGGACTTCTTGGAGATAGAATTTCCACAACTAAAGCAGCCGGTGCAGCCTAGCGGAAAAGTATGTTGATTTGGCAGTAGGTAGGACTCAGGACAAAGATCTAAGTGACCTTTTAAGTTCTTGAACTAAGACAAATACATAAATGTGTGTGTGTAGAGGTTTGAGCCCTTAACTCCCCAAGTTTTATAGAACTATCTTAATCGTCTTCATTCCCACTGTAAAAACTACGCAGAAGATATCTGAGGAAGTACACTGGGCAGCCGTTTTTTCGTCAATGTTATTTTGTGACAACGGACGGATAGGCAAGCGATATTACATTTGCAAAGTACCTTTCGCCGTAATATTACAAAACACTAATCCTAATGCGAAAATTCCCGTCGTCCCCGGTATTTCTGCTCCAGAGATAATTAAAAACCCTCCTTTATGGGGTTGACTTCAGAGGATAGATGTTTCTCATTAATAATTGAATTACCTTTCTTCATTTTAATTGTCAATCGATCACGATCTCGAGGTTAGGAGTGATTGCCAGCCGAGAATGATGTGCTCATTTGATTGCTACGCCTTCTTGTTCGTTTTGATGTGGCCTTATTCAGTTTAGTGATTGAACCATTTGTTTCTGATCTTCGCTGTAGCGCGAAAGAATCCATCTTAGTATTTTAGTAATTCAACAATAATAATCGACGACACAATTGGCGTAGTGCGCTGTTGCACGGTTTCTCGCCTTTAATTCCGTAGTGTCCCGGGTTCGATCCCCGGCAAGTCAATTCAGGAAACGATATATACATTTAATTATCATCACACTTTTATTTTGCAGTATTTTGTATTTTTTTCATAATTTCGAATTTTATGAACGTACAGATATTTATGATTTGACTGTACAGTACAATCCTAATAGTTATCCTAAGGTTGCAAGCCTGCAAGCCACTTCTGGCACTTCTTACTGACTGTTCGACTGATGGTGACCTTGCAATGAAAGTTAAATAAATAAATTTAATTTTCACTTTGGCGGTAACGAAAACGCACTGTTCCGGTGAGGAAGACTTCGTTTCAGTACCGCATCTACACCGAATCTGTACAGAATGTTTACCGAGCGCATGTATTCAAATGAGAGTTTGTAGACCGACTCGTTTCGGTACAGATTTTTAACCGAGCGCATACGCACGCCTCTGCATAGACCTGACTCTACCGAAACGAAAACGCACCGAGCCGGTGGGGAAGAGGCCTTACTGAGTATGTCATATTTTTGTAAGTCTTTTGATAATCATTTATACGCACGCCTCTGCATCGACCTGACTACCGAAATGAAAACGCACCGAGCCGGTGGGGAAGAGGCCTTACTGAGTATGTCATATTTTTGTAAGTCTTTCGATAATCATTTATACGCACGCCTCTGCATCGACCTGACTACCGAAACGAAAACGCACCGAGCCGGTGCGGAAGAGGCCTTACTGAGTATGTCATATTTTTGTCAGTCTTTTGATAATCATTTATACGCACGCCTCTGCATCGACCTGACTACCGAAACGAAAACGCACCGAGCCGATGGGGAAGAGGCCTTACTGAGTATGTCATATTTTTGTAAGTCTTTTGATAATCATCCAGTATTGACCCCTAACATTTGCTGCAAGTCTAATCAAAAAAAATCTTGCACCAAAAACATAATTTCGAATGGTTATTGATCAAACACAAGCTTGTTACACCCTTAGTCCTGTCTGTGTTTGTTCCGGTGTTTCATACACTCTATTATCTGGTATTCTAGATTCTAGGCACGCGTAGTGACTAAGTTAGTAGGATACTAGCGATCGTGGCGACCGTTGCGAATTGTAATTAGGATGTGGATGTAATCCCTATTTAAAGCCAATAAATAAATATGCTTAGAATGACCAATCGAATATATTGTCTTAAAAAATTTAACAGCAGCGCAATCATTCATAATTTTCTACTCTTACATGAACCTATTCTTTCGTGTAGATTTCTTCTTTAATAGTAAACGTTTTGCGGTATCGATGTGAACGGACTTCCTGATGGAAGTCGAAGGTTTTCCAAGCAAATAGCACCTCAACTCCAGAAATCGAACGGGAAGCATGTGCAGCCGTCGTCATATTCCTGATGATGAAGTTTTAATTTTTCAAATAAAGAACATAAAATGTATCCAGGTTGTTAAATTAATTAAGATGCAAAAAATCGCGATAGGCCTGTCGAAAATAAAGCGCATTCCAATACGACGCGACGGTCCAGATTTTACAGGTCCCAACAAGAATATACCCCTTTTCAAGACGGATTAATTACAGATTCCTCCTCCCCCCACCTCCCCAGGCGGAGATTGAAAGGCTCGAAGGTTTTTAATTTGCTTTTTCGGCCATACATTGGGGCCTTTGTCTAGGTGCTCTCGAAAAGAGAAAATTTTCATCTTTTTTGGTGACGGGAATGGGACATTTTTTGCTGATGCTACATTTTTGTTATGGGAGGAAAAGTGTTTATTGACTTGTGCTTAGGGTTGAAATTTCTTTGAAATGATATTATGGTAGGGAACATTTTTAAGCGTTTCATTAGAATATGGCAAGAGGTAATACTCGTAGTAACAGTGTCTAAATAACGCTGACGGAAGTTAGGATTAGGGGGTTTCCAGCTGTAGTGGACATATAACTTCATCACTTTCTGTCCATCACCCAGTTATGTAGTCCAGTATCGTTAGCTTTTTTCCGTTGTGAAAAAAAAAACAATAAGTTTGTTGAACTATCTATCAACAAAACGACGAAACGCTTCTTCTTGCCCTGTGGACACAAAATGTTACCAATTTCTGTTCGGTTTTACTGTATTTTGTGAATTATGAAACCGAGTTCTAGCAAACCTAAGTAAGGAAACAGCTTCAAAAAAAAAACTCAGAAGGTGGCAACAGGTAATTCCCGCGAAAACTTCGTATGTATTGGATTGGCTTTCCTTCCCCTCACCACGTCTCTCATACCGCAGGAACGTTTGTAAAGCCAAGCCAAACAAGATCCAATTAATTTATAGAGACTCTCATATACTAAGTAGGTTTTCAAGAACTCTTTAAAATTGAAGAACAAACATTTGACCTGCGAGTTCGCAAGTTTCAAAACTAAACTATCCAAAATGCGTTAAATCACGACCGGCATACATATTCATAGGCTGATAATGCGGCAGCCCGCTGCACCCGGCTGTATCCGGGTAGAAATACCGGGTTCTACCCGGATACAGCGGGTCAGGCTCGATCCGGAATTTTCCGGATCACGAACGGGCTCGTGGGTAAAGAGACGTTACCAAGATTATGCAATATTAACTGGCAGCGTATGCAGTCTGGGTTTTTAATGGTAATCGTTTTATTAGTATGGAATTTTGCTCTGGAATAGGTTTTTGCAGACACTGTCAAGGTGGAAGAAGTGGTTTACTATTATGTAATTAGTACAAAGTTTAGTAGAAATACGAGTATGTGTCGTTTGACGTGCAACCTCCTTCGAATCTCAATACCAATCGACGTTTTCAAGAAGTGGTCCTGTGCTGTTGTACCAAGAAAACGTTGACTCAACATTTCTATTGATGATGTTAGTTTTCAAGTTTTTGGGATGAAGCTTTTTTCGGTTAAAGTATGCATTATGAATTAAGTCACCTTTTTAAACACAAACTGTACTGTTTCCTGAAACATAACAATATAAAATAGGGAATAGTTTTCAGATCTTGGGAACGCCAGTCCATTTGGCCGTAAATCTTCAAACGGGGAGCTTCGGATATGGACAATTTCCGCGATGGAATCCTATCGTTTAAAACAGGATGTCGACTTCTATATTCACTATGGTTTAAATTTGTAACCTGCTGCCCAGGTCAACTTTAACAAAACCACTGCGAAATGTGTCACCTTGTGTTTGGAACCAAAAGATGCATATATTTATTTATTTAAAAAGCACAGCCACATCATACATATTAAAAGTTGCAAAAAATCTTATTCTAGCTTATTATATCCTATATATGACATTTTAGGCGTGCATAACATTTGCTAAAATGTGTTTTATACAATAATATTATGCTTAAACTAAAAGCTAAATCTAAAAGCCAAACTATTTGATGGAAGTGTGAAAGGATTTTATTATTTTCTTTGTAAAACCGACTAAAGTGTCGTAGAAAACGTCTAAATCCGGTAACTTGTGATGGGTGTTATATTTATTTAAGATTCGATTAAGTGGGGACTGAAAGCCAAGGTTAGTTTGGACTCGCGGGATATTAAATATTTTATTCATTCTGGTTCTAGGATATTTGTAAGGTACATTTAATGAAACTTTTTCTAAATAGACGGGCATTGAAGGGTTCCATTCAAAATACGGTGGAAAAAGCACATATCTAGTAAATGCCTTCTGTCTCGGAGTGATGTAACGCCAAACTTCTTTAACCGTTCGGCCTACGGGTTTCTGTGAGAGACGCCTCTGGACAAGAAAGCTATATATTGGTAAAATTTCGTTGAATGCTCTCAATGCGTTGTGAGTGCACTGCATATAGCGGTGACCAAGCAGTGCAAGCATATTCCAGATGACTACGAACGAGGGCATCAAAGAGGATCACTTTGGTCTTGGATGTGAATTCAGTGCTGTTTCTTTTTAAGAAACCGAGCATACGAGCGGCCTTTGTCACAATGGCATTTATATGGGAAGTAAACTTTAGTTGACTGTCAATTACAACACCTAACTCCTTGATTTCTCCAACCCCAGACATATATGTAAAACATAACCTGCTTTCGCATTTACATCTGTATGCTATAGGTGTCCAATTCCAATATACAAAGCATAGTTTATTTAAGACACATCATTGAACAATTTAGGAATATAACCTGAAAATTTTGGACCATTTTTAGCTTCTATTACTCACATTTAAGTTATTTGTGACCTGACAGCTCCAGGCTGTGTCTTTTCTTCTTTTGATCAAAATTTATTGCCTGATGTTATTCACTAATAAACACTTATTATACAAAAACTTAAACTTAGTCCTTAGTTGAACGTGGGCGACACAAAAGAAAAGACTGGAGGCAAATACAATATACGAATGGTCAAGATTGGGACAAATATCTTTATAATTAAGAAACCATATGGCAATGGACCCGCGTAATTGGTTAAATTAATGATAATAAAAAAACAAATATAGTTTCAGCGTCTGAAAAATAGGGGACAGAGAGGAACAAAGGGTTGAGATGCAATTTTATGAAACAAGTTAAACAAAAGAATATGATAGAAAGCTGATGGCGACGTCCATAGGCAATATAGCAGTTCCTTAACATTTAATCAGATGGCATTCTGGCAATGTGAATCTTTAGGTGAAATGACAGACATATTATAAACAATTTATTGAGAAAATGGCGCCGCGGGCTTGAAGTAAAAGAAAATTATCTCTCTTTTCTTTTAATATAAGATGATCAAACAAATTCAGACCTAAACACTCGATAATTTATGCCCCACCACGCTTCTGCATAATTTGAACAAACGTTAGGATATTATTGATATGCCGATGAGTTCGGCTCTAAATCAATATAGATCTAGTAGCCGTGATGGACTGAAATCTAAGAAAGATTGAGATGAGAACCTTATCGGGGATTTTTGTTCTCAGCGATAATTTGTCCAATAACTATTTATTTGTTTCTAAATATTTAAGTTTGCTTCGTGTCTACGTATTAAGATGGACTTTCTTTTGTTGTTCTTTTAATGTTTTTCGCCAGGCTTTTTCTGTTTTATTACACGTTCCTCTGCTGGACACAAGCTTCACATCAACTGTGACATCTGATGGATTGGGCCCACTTGCAAAAGCTGCTTTAATTACGATCGATCTTTTAAAATGTCCTCCAGAATCTACAGGCACAAATGTATTTTCTAACATGAAATCTAAATTGACTTATGTTTTTACTTTATCATATTTTAAAACAAAATTGAGATAGACGCTCAAAATCCTGACGCTAGTTTCCACAATGTTAGATACAAAAACTCCTTTCCATCGCCGTAGCCGTGTATTTTAAATTGCTTGCTTCCTTTAAAAATCCTTATAAATAAGTGAGTGGACGTCCTGCAGAGGCAGCTAGGCAATTTCTTCAGATCCTTCTAATTAGCGAGCGCTTGAACAGAAGGATATATTTGAACGCAATTAGGGATTCGCTGTTTTCAGACCAATTAAAGTACAGAGAGTTTATTTTCTGTCTGTTGGATTACCTTTTGTCTACAAAAAGTAATCCAACATGTATCTACGAGTATCTATCTATCCAGGAAAGAACATTCTATAGTCGGTAGTGAGTAAATATATCTTGATTGTCTTTTATTAAGGTATTGCGGAATCGGTTGTAGGGAACCGAATATTCGAAGTGAGCATGGTGAATTCCAATTTGATTACGGATCTTGCCTAAATTATTTTATGGCTTCAGTTAGAGGTTAAAATTCTAGAATGTAGATCATTTATCGTAAAAATGGAGAAGAAGTAAAGGTTGCCAGATTTTTGTACATACTATAAACAACCACTTTAAAGAGCTATGAGGCTGATATATTCAACAGTAGATGTCTTGCGATTAATATAAATAAAAAGACAAGACAGTGTTGTCGTAATCCACCACCGCTAAAAGTACCTCCACCGCATTGTGCAATCGTACTCCACTGTCAATAAGGTAGAATATGATATTCCACAAAGATGCTCTCGCAATGTAGGTCAGCATTTGTATCGGGTTCTATTTACCAACACGGAGCATCGTCAGCACTATTCACGAATATCGGCACAAGTACCACTTGGCCATATTGTGATGGAGGCGTAATTTCCCGCGGGTCTGCTCGACGCTGCTGTTTAAAGGGCACATGGAACGCTTCCTGTGCCAATAATCTAGTATTGTTCGATGGCCTGGTTTTCGCATCATCATGCACTTCTGTCTATAACGCATCATTACTCTGAGCTCTATTTTGCATAGTGTAATAGTAGTTCATAGGAAGCTATGAAGTTGTTTGCAGAAACATTGGTGTAAAATGTTTCTAACAATGCAGCTTAAGTGGATCCTTAACCAGTAGTGTAAATCAGTGAAATTTATTTACCAATTTTTATTTATTTATTTTTATCATCCAAGGTTTCCTAAGATTACCACAATTACGTTCTTGAACCACCATGATTCTCTTTTTTATCTGGTTTTCGTAACCTCATGTCTAGTAGAAAGTTTTGACTATAAGGCGACCTAAATGGTTTCTTTGCGATATACCAATTAGCTAATCCAATTCCCTGTTCATTTTGAATGGACCCTAAAACTAAACATTGGCCAACTACGCTATTGCTGTAATAGTCTTCTAAGGGTGTACTCAAGAATGAACGAAAATAAAGACTAGCTGTCTACCTTGCATGCCTTTCTTATCTTGTAGCACCCACGTTATATGATTTAGGAAACAAACGAGTCGGAAGAGTATTCAGAAACGACAAAGGAATGAATCCGCATTGCTGCATATTTCGCATTTCCGAATCTCTACAAAACTGTCCTCATCTAGTACAGCTGCAAATATCGGTCCAGTTGTATATGTCAGTATTTTCAGTTGATAGTTGTCTAATTTCCCCCGGGACCGATACGTGCCGATATTAAAAGGGACCAGTGGAAACCGTGTACAGTTCTTCGTGAGCTGATTAACGGCTTTGGCTTGAAATAAACAATTTATGGCACTTTTTAAGGGGGTTTGCAAATGTATGCAGCACGCGTGCTGGACTACGTAGTCATCCACACACAATCCAGCATTTGTTGGCTCGCTCTAAAAGGTTCAGTGACTCGTTCCTTTGTCGTACCATCCAGACGTGGAATGCTCTTCCAGCGCATGTGTTTCCTTCCTCTTATAGTCCCTGGGTCTGCAAGCGGTGCGTGAAAAGGCATTTCTGCAGGCCTTCAAGGTGAGGATGGCCAGTGATTCGTTAGAATGACTGGGCTTGTCAGCCTCATATTTGGATCTCACGACCACTTTCCATCAGGTGGAGTGAGGTCATCTTGTCAGGCATTATAAAAAAAAATGCAACGTCTGTGGTCAGCAAGCATATGGACAAGACGTGGTCTAATTGACCAGATACCAGCTCCCCAGTAAACTTATCTTATCTGGAACGTTCTGGGAAGAACTCTACCCCAAGAGATAATGCATTGATAATACTCAGCTAAAGGTACCTTCCCAACGTATTTCGAAGCTTACTAGTAAGGCATCAAAGGCGATGTTGGTTCTAATGTGGTTACGCCTGATAGTGTCTCGTAAAGCTGGTCCCTCACCTGGAGCATTTTCCTGTAATGTAACATTTCAGATTCGATTTTGAGCATTACATTACAAAACTGCCTTCCTGACATGACGAACATTCGCCTGTAAGATATTCGATGTTCAGCATCACATTACAATACTGCCTTACAAAACTTTAGGGAAGTTGTATTAAAATATTACACATTGCCTCATCAAGTTACGCACTGTAATGCTCCGTGCTTTTCGCTCAACAACGTAATGCTTGAATCTGTAACATTACAGTTTGCGCACTCTAATGCTCGGTTTTCCTCCCTCACTGATGGAATGCTCGACTCTGTAACGTTACCTTACCGGCAAAGGTGAGGGAGCACCTTAATGAATAACCCAAGCAAGTACAGTTAACTACAACTCTATCCTATCAATATGAACTTTATTTTCATCAGATCTCATTTTGGGAACTTGGGAACTGCTGAGATAAAGCTTACCCTCTAACGTGCATGTGTTCTTAGACTTGTTAGACCAGCCCTCTGCTATGGCATTCAGTTCTTCGGCCATCTGCATCTAGGTCGGCCATGTTGTCGATAGCATTTGGTCATACCCAAGAGTAAAAATTAAATGGGATTATTTTAAAATCGAATTTCCAGGGCGCTGCTCAAATTACACCCTTCAGGGAACCCGTTCAAATCGAGAACGCAATGATGAGGCTGCGAAATCGCAACTAATCGGATCACAAGTTCGGACAAGCGGATAGGGTTGAACCCGGGAGAGGGTTAAGTACTTGCGTAATTTGGAGAGATATTGCAGTCCTGGTGTGGAATAGGAATATCTGTTCAAATATACGCAGATTCAGGCTCTAAGTCGCATGACTAATGGACCGCCTAATCAGAGACTAGAAACAAAAAAAATGGTTGGTGGAAACTTTTCTTCTTTTCGTATACGAAATACTCGATACGAGATACTCTTTACTGATTTGATTGACACTGGCAAGTTATACACCATCTTATAGGCTGGTTGTTTATTGACATTATTTGAAAATAGAACACACAGATTTTTAAATTTTTATTTGAATGAGCGTCATTTTTCCGACAATCTGGCGGAAATTCGCTTGCAGCAATGGAGCTCAGTCGACGTGATTTTCGCGCTATGATTTATTATGACTATAAAAAGGTTCAAAGCCTCAAGAATGTTTTAAACTTTTGGCTACTACTTTTGGTGAGTCTGCTTGTTCACGAGCAACAGTATTTAATTGATTTGCTGAATTTAAAAGAGGACAGGAATGTCTCGAAGATGAGGCGAAGACAGGTCGGCCGCCAATCGCGGTCACACAAGAAAACGTTCGTGCAGTCGACAAACTTATTCGCGAAAACCGTCGAATTACGTATGTAGAGCTGGAGGCTGGAAGTATGGCCGTGTTACCATCTTTTATAGCCAGTCAAGTTAATTTCTTAATCTGTTCCATTATTTGAAATCTGCAAATTCAAATTCAGCTAATTGTAGAACATTATCGATTAAATATGATCATATAATGACTCTGCTGAAGTGGTACTCTAGGCCCCTAGAGAGCGAATATAACGATCTTCCTAATTAGGGAGCTATTCGGAACTGCTTCAGACCATTTGCATTCAATTAAAGCTTCGCTATTTTCGGACGTTCCTGCGCAAGAGTGAAAATACATTTGTAACGATTTCTAAGCAATTAGATACTCGTAAGTGATGAAATAGTACATTTGCTTGAAAGAGTTTTAAACCCTGCTTCTTTATTATATTTCTTAATATTTACAGTCGGACGTGTTTCTTTCTGATTGAAATCAATTCTCATTACTTTGCTTCAAGATGTGTAAATCCTTACCCCCTTCTTCATAAAACTTAAAGAGTACTTTAATATTGGTTCAGCCGTAGACCGTTCTAGCTCATGGACTGTTTGTTCTGTTATCTTTTTGTAAATGATGACGTTGGTTAATTCCATTTGAAATAGACAACGCAAGCCCCTTCGTCTCTATGAAAGAAAAACGTGCTTTTTTGACGCTCACTGTGACGTCACGGTGATAAGAATCGTCCATTTATCAATCGATTTTAGCAAAGTTCATCGACAGAGG
This sequence comes from Udea olivalis, assembly GCA_947369235.1. Lineage (NCBI taxonomy): Eukaryota > Metazoa > Arthropoda > Insecta > Lepidoptera > Crambidae > Udea > Udea olivalis. Next base: position 12,527,931 of record OX376366.1, read on the forward strand.
AATCATCAATGTAAATCTACTTGATTTTGAGAACGTTGTGTTGCCAGGAAGTAAATGAAGTAGCCTCGAAAAAAGACCATCGTACCGCCATTATTGACATCTCATGGTAATGAAATACATGTAAATGGCTCGTCTCATCAATTATGCGCTAATTGAGATCGATCGTTGGCTAAAAGGCTATCAACGTCTCGTGTAGTTAGTAACACAGCTGTTCCATTATCGATTAAGTTGAGTTGACGGCTGATACCGCACTTTGTTTAAAAGCGTTTGCTACTTAAAATTGATTCGATTTGCTGAAAAAAGATCCTGAAATACGTCGAACATCGATGTGTAATTCTGGCATACTCCTTCAAATCTTCGCTTTTACCGACGTATTGAAGTTTTATTAATTGTTGATTGAATTATGTTCAAATTGAGGATCTGGAACTGTTTGCGGTAAATGGTCAGTACGGCCACCACCATTACTTCTTTCAGAGGAGATTTACTGATATCTAGAGAAGAGTAAGGCAACTTGGTCAAGGAATTTGACTGGTTTTAGAATAGAAACCAATTAAATAGAAAATTCAATTAAACATGTAGGATCTACGGAATTTTTTGGATGCACATAATCTTAAATTTTCACCAAAACTAAATTTGTCACCATGTTCGTGTGGTTTCATGAGCAGAAGCCATCTGAAATTTGGTATTGATTTATTAATTCCCAAGACAGTATCCGTCGCATAAGAGCCAAGGTCTGTAAGGTCAGTGGGTCGAGGGCTCTTAAGTGTCGATGGGGGTGGCGATGCGTTCCGTTGTTCCGACTGTCAATTGGAACATAACACTTTGGTGACAGAACGTTCCGTGAGCCAAGTGTTGGTTAAACGTTTGCAAGTGTCGACTGTGAGGTGCACAAAGCGATCAACACTTTGATGTTGAGATACTGTTACTAGTAGGATCACAGTAGTGATGTGCAATGGCGATAATATTATACAGTGATGTTTTTACTTGCCGAGATTTACGGATAAGGTGCCAGAGCCGATACAACAGCTAATACGTAAAATGTGACTCGTTGACCTGAGGGTCAAGATTGAGATTGAGATTGATTGAGATCAAAGCTAATGCTGGTGACATGAGCTGCAATGTAATTCAAAGGTGGATGTGAACGCGTCTATAGTTCTGTACCATTTGAACCAACACTTGCCTCTCATATCACGACTAAAAGTTTACAATGTTTTGTATCATCGGAGCGGAACGTCACATTTGAATGTATATAAAAGGGAGATGATAATACCAATAATTTTGTTTTTACTAAAATTGAGAAACATGTGGTTTAGAACGGTAGCAAGAGAAACTGATGAAACCTGGTATTTTGAACAGCAATTTTTAAGTGGATTTGACAAAATTAGCAAATTTTCTATTTCAGCAGAGTGTAGATTTAAAAGTTATTAGCCAAAAAAAGCGATTTGGTGAGGAATAATAAAGTTGAAGATCAGTTTTTATAGGAAACAAGTTGTTTTTATTGACTTAAACAAAGCTTTTGACACAAAATGCTACTTAAAAGTTTATTGACGAAAAAAATCTGCTGTTGAAAATAACCTCCCCCAATAGTCCACGTAGCATCATGTCCTAGATTCCATACTGGTCGCTCGTTGTATTCTGTTACAAGTCCCCTGACGTAGGGCTTGGACCATAATCCTGGCCGCAGGCGCTGGTTCTAATCCGCCAATGAAAAATGGCCTCCGAAACCCCAGGCCTGCATGAAATGCTGCCGGAGCGGGAATGGATTTATTGTAACAAGTTTATGAAACCTTTAGAGCGTTCACTGGGGGTGGTTCAAAAACGTTGCATTTTGGTAAGATTTTCGTGATTATTTCATTAAATTGAAATAAAACTTACATTTTTGCTCTATTATTGTGTGCATAATACTATTTAAAAACACATTGAATTGTCTAAAATTAGGTAGTCGCCAATTATTTGCTAAATTAAATGAAAAACCGTTTTTTTTAAATTGATAAGACACTTATAAATTCACTGTACACAGTTAAAGTTATAATTAAGAAATTAAAAGGTGCATTCAATAATTGAGAGATAATTTATACTTAATTTGAATTCAGCTAAATAATCACGAAAACCCTAAAAAAAATGCGACGTTTACGATCTACCCCAAACGCAAAAAGCAAACCCTCTTCATCATTGGCATTTGGGAGTCAAGGTTTATTTTTATCAAAAGTAAACAAATTATCTAAGCAAGCTCTGCTTAGTTTGGCAACAGATAATCTCAGATATTTTTGGAAATTTAAAAATAGACAAGTCTTTGAATGTTTGTGTCCAATCTTGGTCAGAAAATTTTATAATCTTGTGGCATGCACAATTATTTGTCATAACCTCTACTATTTGATTTTTAAATAGTCATAATACCCCGTAGCTTAGTTAACATACGACGGCAATATTAAACATTAAATAAGAATAGCAACGTGGCCTAGTGGTTCAGCACCCGAACTCAGATCGTGGATCGTGTGGTTCAAAGTTCAAATCTGGCCCGAACCAAAATCTTTGTGTTCATTGTTAAATATCCGACTTACTCTCCGGTGATGGAGAACATCGATAAAAAACCAAATCAACCCAGATAACGGCGGAAGGGTCACCACCTACCACGTTGGGTTCTAATACCTTTGGTAAAAGTGGGCTTCTGAGTGTTTCGTTCAACATGCAACACAGTCACTGGCCTCTGACTACCCTGTTTGGGATAAATTCGTGATGGTATGTTATGTTATGTAATAGGAAGTAATTTTTGTCCTGAAATCTTCTGTCATTCAATACCTCACTGGCTCTTTTAGACTGACTGAATTTATTTCACAAATACCGTTACCCTGTATATACAACGGTTAAAGTAACTGGTTGATTCATTTCAAATTTCAGTCCTGAGTTTCTTATCTTTAACTTGATCCATTACGTAATAAATTTTGTTTGCAATCAAAAATTTATAAGATAATTAAGCTACGTGAAAAAAACACAAATACCGATATTTTTAGTAAGTATTAAAAATGACTTTAAACGTAACTCTGATTTCAAAAATTAGTATGTACACGCGCATTACAAGTCATTAAATTCTCAGGAGGATCTAGTTCCTTCAAAAAAGTATACCATCCCTCTAAGTATACCGTGTTTCTCTGTCAATAAGGTGAAAAAAGCCCCTGACGGGTATAGATGAAGTCGTTCCCGTATTTATGGGTGGGTCGCCCAGGGGACCCCTTCGGTCCGAATCGAACGCTGAAGGGCCTGCCGCTATGGTTTGCGCCACTTCGTTCCCGGAATACCTTTTTTGGGGTCTTCGCAGGTTTATGAGATTGCGAATATGAAGCTGTGCCTGTTTGTTTTTTGGTTTAGACTAATCAACCGGTATCGTCGTGTACTTATTGGTCATTTTCACTAGGTGCTTGAAACAATAGTCGGTTCACACGACAATTTGGCCAATGGCAATCACACCCAAAGCACAACTCCTCCTGGCATGATGTAACGCAACTCCTCCTGGACTATAGTAAAGTCAAGTCCAGGGCATTGTACGTAAGCAACAGAATACAGTGAATGCCTCGAGACGATACTTCCACCTATAACCACAGTTAAAAAATACTGCTTTAGGTAATGGAGTGGCGCTATTAAATGAAGTAGCCAATATCGTTGGAGAGTTGTTTGTCTTGCTGATTTCAGAAAAGCTGCAAGATGTCGAATTTTTATCTGTCAAAGAACAGAAAAAGGTGAGCTTAATGACATTCTAAGCACACTTTTCCCTTAGTTACAAGGTATTCCTATTCCTTTCACTGACACATGTAGGAACGAGACAGAAGATAGTGCCAAACGAACAAACAAACAAAAAATATCTTCATTTAAATAGACCTGTGTGTACTAACACGAGTTAGCGAAACTAGTGTCGCTATTCGGGCTTACCACGGATACGGATGCTCCCTGCTGAGGTATGGTATTCTTCTCTGGGGCAACTCGTACCACACCAACCGGGCACTAATAGCTCAGAAACAATGTATTCGAGCTATTTGCAATGTTGACGGTTTGACATCCTGCAGACCGTTATTTAAAAATCTCAAGTTGCTAACCGTAACATGCATCTACATTTATGAAATATGTATATTTGTAAAAACCAATTCAAATCTATTCACAAAGAAGAAAGAGGTTTGTAATTTTAGTACAAGGTATCCGAGAAAACTGGTTCTACCCGCTATCTCGACGACGCTTTACAGTAGAAGCACTTACTGCATGGCTATAGAAGTTTATAATAAATTTAATGATGAAATAAAGGTACTTTCACTAAACAGATTTAAGATAAACCTCAAGCGCTGGTTGATAGAAAGATGCTTCTACTCAATGGATGAATATTTTAAATTCTCTGAGTCTCGTTTGTTGTGACTCCATTATTTTGTATTTCATGTTTTAAGCGTGTTTCGGTGACATTCTGACAATATAATGATTATTAATAATTTCCATGTAAACTTAAAATTATAATAATGAATTTTGCATGCTATGCTATAGTGAAATGTGAGGACTTTGTATATATATATTTAACACCTATGTACCACTTTCAAGCGAAATAAATGATTGTGATTCTTTTAAATCGTCATTACAAGAAAAAAAAATTCTTAGTAATAGACTTAAATATTATAATAATATGAATACATAAATACACTGTATACAAACATAATGTGACTCTACCACCGCATCGGAAGGTTCTGTTACTGTCACACGTCTGCCTTGTTTAAAAAGCTTTTCAATTTTATTGTATGACGTGTATATCTTGTGGATGGAACAGTCATTAGCATATTTCATAGAAGTAAGATTTACGCATAGTTTGAAACATTTATCTCCGAAACGTAGGCGGATAGTAAAATATTATTATTACGACTACAGAACGAAAAAGGCCTTTTTTGATCCGCAAAAATGTCTGCGTAAGCTACTTTTTATGTTTATAAGAAAACAAATAACTTTGTGCTCAGAGAAAACCATTTATATTTTTATGAGCGGCGATAAATCATTGCAAATTAGTTCCTATCCTGCCGTAATAGCGGGCAAATTGTCTTGACATTTATGGTTTGGCTTATCTTGGAAAGTTAGAATTTTTAGCTAAATAAGTAAGTTCGAAATCTATCAATTAGGCGCCACAATGATGCGACTTTGTTATTATTACCTATTATTATCAGAATAATAACGTCTAGAAGTAAAGTTCCATACATAAAAGCGACGAAAATGTGATGCCAAAATAATTTGTATTTTTTTTTGATGACATTTCTAGTATTTTTTATTTTTTTCGGTACATTACAAACCATTAATATGAAAAAAGTAGCGAAAATATACTAAATAAAAATAAACTTACATAAAATAATAGATACTATGAAAGTAAATATCATAATTAAACATAATGTGACTCTACCACCGGTTCGGAGGTTGTTTCCGGTCGAGAAGACTCCGGCAAGAAACTCGATGGTTACTCTTTTCAATCTTGTTTTTTCACACAAAAATTGAATTGACAGAGTAAAGTCAAAACGACCGACGACGACAAAGATGACCACAAATTCATCATTTAAGATAAGAATTTTACTGCAGAACCAAAAAAAACACATTTCTATGTAAAATTTTGATAACTATGCATATTATGTTGTGCTCTTAGTTACTGTTGGTCTAATAAAATATATTTCTTTGTTTACAGGTATGCATCTTCATATTAATTTGGGGATTAACCCTTCAATTGTTTGGGGGTACTAACACGGTAAATATTGGCTATTTACTTTCGTTTATTTGTATGTTGACTTACTTCATCTATAGATTCAGTCCAGGTTTTATTAATATTTACTAAAGAACTGTTGTATTTAATAGATCGATTACTATTTTACTTCCGAAGTTACAGGTCAGATAAAGTTATGGTTTCGACCGGTATATATTTTACTTTTGTTTTGTTAAATGTCGCATATCAACGAAATCACTGGAAATTTTATGAACCTATTGAAAGAACCTTTCATTTAATGAAAATGCGAAATTCATTCAAAAATGGCCGGGTTTAATATCGAAGGCACAGCTGACGGGTTTATGAGTAATAAAATGACATCCTGAGAAGACATTAAACTATCCATGTGCTTAAATTAGATCCAGACTACAGCACTTCTGGGTATCAACTGTCTAACTCATCATCATCCGTGCGGTCTATCCCGGTTGTGAACCCACACTAGTGTGTGGGGTCCCAGGCTCCGCCTAATCAACTAAACCAATTATCAGGTGTCGAACTAAACTTACAAAATCTGTATTTTGGACCTTATTACTTTGACATTATGATTATTGTTATTTTCGACTTCAAAAAAAGGAGGTATCAATTAGACAAGTTTGTATTTTTGTTTGTAACGAATAAACTTCAAAACTACTGAACCGAATTTCAAAATTTATTCACCAAAATAAAGCTACGGTCAGGTTGAGGCTTTATTCAAATCTTTAGGCTAAGGCTATATTTAGGATGAAAGTAGGATAAATGCAGAGGAAATGAGAGCATTGCGAAGTATGGCAGGAATGCCATTGAGTGATAAAGTGAGGAATAGCACAATTACAGAGCGTTGTGGTGTGAAAGAGGATGTTGTCACAAAAATTGAGATGGAAATGCTAAGATGGTTTGGGCATATGGAAAGGATGGATGAAAGGCGATTAACGAAACAAATTTACAAGGTGAGGGTGGATGGAGCTGTTGAAAGGGAAGGCCTAAACGGACGTACTTAGGACCAGTCCAAGACGTTTTTAGAAAAGGTCAGGTCAGGAGTACCCATAATCGACGAGCATGTATGAAAGGATTAATGCGAGTGCAAGAAGCGCAAGAGGTGTGTCAGGACCGTAGCAAGTGGAAAGATGTGGTCTCTGCCTACGCCGTTGGGAAAAAGGCGTGATGGTACGTATGTATGTATTTCAACGAATTTTTTTCTCTCCACAATAATTAATACTTACGTTAAACCTAGTTACTATTTTAAGAGTTATGATGCCATCATACTAAAATGTGGACAAACAGAGTTCTTTAAGCGTTAATTTGGAGTGAGTATTGCAAAATGGTGTTCAAGGCCCCATTGACTTTATGTCATCTACGCTATTAGATAGATGATTATTGTGACATCATGCATGACTTACGCCCGAATCTACAAACGTCAATCAAAGTTGAGCAGTCCTTACATGTAAAGCTGTCCCTTTCATTTCTATCGACATATGACAGTGCAACATCAATAGGGTACTTTCGGTATCGAAAAATACATTATGAAATTTGATAAAAATTAAAATTTATGTATAAATATATTTAAATAGGAATTATGATTTTGAGTCATAAATGTTTTATTCAATTGAAATTAAAAGTCGTAATTTTTTATCTGTATATCACGTAAGAGAGGCGCCCGTGGCTAAGTGACGCCAGCGGATCGGCAACGATCCGATGTTAAGCAACGCCAGTAAGGTCGGGTTATGGATGGGTGACCCTGACCATCCCGACCGAAATTAAGTGATGTGTGCTTCGGAAGGCACGTTAAACAGTTGGTCCCGGCTGACGTCGCAAGATATCAGTCGTAAAGCCTAGTCAGAGGCCTTAAAAGGCGGCTTGAACGACTACATCTGACGGTAAGGTTTATCACTGGCCTTACATTCACCTCTCCAACAATCCGCACTGAGCCCTCGTGTTGGAGTATGGCTCGTACCACCTCATAGTTGAGGTGAGGCCTGTGCCCAGCAGTAGGACGTATAAGGCTGTATTATATTATATTATATCACGTGACTTATAACACGAGTCACCATGGTGTGACGTCACATAATGGCAAAAACTGTCAGTTCTGTGAAAACAGCTAGGGACTTTTATTTATTCTTATCCTTCCATTACTTTTAAAAGGCATAAGAGATCTGAACGAAACAGCGCTAGTTGGCTCCTATTTCGTTTATAAAACATCTTGCTCGTACCCTAAGGCTTCTAAGTAATATATAACGTGTATAATAAATAAGCTCTGTGCAGGTAAAAATGGAGCAAAGTTTGATTATTCTCTCTTCTGAGTAATTCTACAAGAGCTTACTTATTATTTTTCCTTACGTCCATCTGAAAGGACAATTCTAAGACTTTGTATATTATTTATAGCGTCTACTTACAATGTATTATGAAAATAATAGAACAAGACCCGACTGCGATTTTACCTAAGTCACAAAGTCCAACTTCGATTGCCTTTGTATAGTAGCAATTTGGTTCCTGATTCCTATAGGAGCATTTGTTTTCTGTGCCTGCGGAAAGTCTGCGTCTACCTAACCCAGACATTAACTCGGTGTGGTATTTATTTCATTTGAGTCTGTAATTTATTTTAAACTCCGTCATTCCTGGCAGTGTTAAGTGTCTGGAGGTTATTTAATTGGTTTTGGTTGTTTGTACTTTTTCATTTTATACGGTGCGATGTCCTAAAATGTTTTTTTTCTTCATACTTATGCAGAAAATAGTCTCAAAGTAATTTCATACAAATGTTTACCACCTTTAAGTAATGCGTAAACTACATATTTACAATTAATTTCATCGTGTATTTGTATGGTCAACATGTAATAAAATTTACAAAAAAATGATAAATTTTGTACATTCAAAATTGGTTTGGCCTTGGCCGAGTGGTTAAGACCTTGGCCCGAAACCCGAAGGTCCCGGGTTCAATTCCCACGTCGGGTAAGGTGTGTTTTCTGATTTTTCGTAATATAGCTCGGGTTTGTGATCACCAACCCGCATTTGGCAAGCGTGGTGATTAAGCCAATACCCATAAATTGTAGAGATGATTCGAATTCAATGATGAAGGCCTTTGCTCAGCAGTGGGATAGTAGATAGGCTAATTACTTACTTTTTTACACCTTGCGTAAGACCTATGTAAAATTGCTCTGGGATCTTGTACTAAATGCTGTTCTAAAAAACTACTTTTCAGCCTTTATTAAGTTCTGTGCTAAGCTCAGCGTCACTTTGTCTCCGCGAGGGGGGAGGAGGGTGGCAAGGCGAGACATTGTAAATCTCAGCACTCAGCTAGATGAGATCCACTTGTGACTTGTGGTTCACTGACTGTTTGTCAAAACTAGGTTGCTAATAGAGTGTCAGCTTAGATCCGGCTCGAAGGACTGTTTGGAAATGCGGGATTACGTAAGTTGGACAGTTAACTGAAGCCCTCTGTCTGGAAAGTCGGTGTAAATAGTAATTGGCTTGTTCATATACCACTTGGCCCTTCCATCATTCGCTGCAATTGATAGGTATTGACGTGATCATCACAAACACGGTCAAGGTGTTTGATTGTAACTGTCCATGCCTTATAAGCTTCTGAGTGTTCCGTTTACAACGACGGCAACAGTCGACTTGCTTTTGACTACCCAAGACTAGTATTTTAATTCTTTATTTATATCAAAAACTTGCCGATTCGCTTAAATGCTATTAACGCGAACTGTTCGCTATTGATATGAACACTGTTAGCTTAGTTTGCGTAAAGTGTACGACTGTGATCGAAATTGTTCACGACATTTATTCAGTTAATTGCTTTTTGACGCTCAAATGTTTGCAACGTGATGCAATAGTTGCATGTCATGAACAGTCTGTATTCAAATATAGAAGCATTGTTATTCGTGACTGTACGTAATGCTCAGCGGATGAATAAGTTGACGTGACAGGGGGGGGGGACCTAGCGCAAAGCTGGGGATTACTCTTGAACTTATTTTTCATTCAATTAACTTTGAAGTATTGCCAAACATTACATTTTAGAACCTTTTTAAAAAGTATAAGGATGAAATAATCTTTACTACCGTTAATCTGATGCCAATCTGGTGAACTTCATCAAATCAAGAGTCAGGTAACTGATATTGGGATATGAAAAATATTGAAAAAGGATTTAGCAATATCTGGGTATGGCCAATGTACAGCAATGAAGGCTGATGGAGGATGATTCGCGTGTTCAAATCTGGGCAATCTGGCCCGAACCAAACTTTGTGGTCATTGTTCCGACAACTCTCCGGTGATGTAAAACATCGATGAAAAACCAAATCAACCCGGAGAGCGACAGTAGGCTACCACGTTGAGTTCTAATACCATTGATGAAAAGTGGGCTTCTGCCTGAGTGTACCGGTCATCATGATGGCAACAGTCACTTGCCTCTGACTACCCCGTTTGATGGGTATTAATAACCACGCTCGTTGAATGCGGGTTGGTGATCAAAAACCAAGGCTAGCAGAAACTTCCTAGGATTAGAACTGCTCGGCTTCAGAGGCTTTGCTTCACGAGTAATTGAGGATAACTGTTGAAATCTTACTAGTTTGAAGTCTAAATTTAGTACACATTTAACGGTATGACCATAAATGGATTAGATGACTTTCTCGTCGACGTTTGCATAAAGAACCGTAATCTTAGGGGAGCCTTTAAACGAGGTTCTTAATCGTAATACCGATTATCCAGAAATGTTATCAGGGCGAAAATTTTATTATGATCTTTTTGCAGAATGCATAGTCAGCCCTTAGGCAGGACATTATGGATGGCAACTTGTGTTTTTCTAATTTTCTTGCTCTTGGAATATTTGTTTCTCTGACTGTATAATTTCGCTGTAAAATAACTTCGATCCTTTTTTTATATTAAAATCACCCTACTTTCCATGCTTTCGAAGTAGGAATAAATATCCTTGTGTTACGAGGTACCAGGCAGGCACTAAGCCAGGGTCGTCTCCCAGTACACCTAGACCTGTGTCAATTAAGAAAAGATCGTTTTCTAAATTGACACTACAGCGCACTATGCCAATCGTGTCGTCAAATGTTTGGTTTGCATAAGATATATATATATATATTATGTGGATGGAGCTGTTGAAAGGGGATGGCTTAGACGGACGTACTTAGGACAAGTCCAAGACGTGCTCAGACAAGGTCAGGTCAGGAGTACCCATCATCGACGAGCATGTATGAAAGGATTAATGCGAGTGGAAGAAGCGCAAGAGGTGTGGGACCGTAGCAAGTGGGAAGATGTGGTCTCTGCCTACCCCGTTGGGAAAAAGGCGTGATGGTATGTATGTATGTATGCATAAGATATTTTGGAATCTGTAAACTACACCCGTCATTAATACGCGTTTGCACCTATTTCGCCATGCACAGACGGCGATGACCGTTGTATTTATACCGTGGCCCGAATAACGCGTATATAGGTGAAGGTGGCTCGGTCGTTAAGTTTAACGATCGGTCTACGGTTCAAGGCAGGACTGAGGGCGCGTTGCGGTGAGCAGTGTATGTGTGAAAATACATTATTTTAAATTTTAAACTGTTAACAATACTTTCGAGGGTATTGCATCAGAAAAGAAATTTAGTAATGACGCTTAACTGTATAAAGCAATTAACTGAAATGAAAAATGAATAGACCACTATTTCTTAGTGCAAAAATTTATATAAAAATAAATGTCTCCCGGTCTGTTTGTCTGTTGTCCGTAGTTGTTAGCGAATTCGCGCTAAGGAGTCAATTTATTGCAGTCTTCGCTAATCGCATTACAGGACACCTGGCTTTGTTTGCAGATGATTTAGCACTCTTGTTTGTTCTAGTTTTAATTTGCAAACAACCCGAGGGGAATTCAACTTGCGTACATATTTCATTGGAGTGAGCGAACGGGGTGGGCGTTGTGGTGCGTGGAATTGATCGCCATTTTGTTTTGAAAGGAAATGGCCTTTTTTCAAAAGGAAGCCGTTTTTTTGCTACGAAAGACGTTTTTGACGTAAGTACGGTGTTAATCTGCTAAACCATGCATTTTAACGATAAAAAATCTATACGATACCAACTCTATAACTTACTTTTGGAGTACAATCCAATTTGTCCTTTTTTTTAAATTAATGTCGTTCGTAATATTATTATACTTGCATAGCAATTTTGACAATAGATTTTTACAAAAACATATTTTCAGTTTCACATACGAATAGATAACGATTTGTATTATTATCTGACTTTTCCTTTCTCTTTTTACTATTGTAAAAGTATTACTTAGAGCAATATTCATGTTATTATTATTTCATATGATATCTAACTTGCAATTTTAAATTTCCCTGTCGGTCGCAATGTCGTCGGCCAACAGCCAGGACCAAAAAGGCTTCAAACTTTTACGTGTGATGAGACCACGAGCGGACCCGCGCGTAAAGTAAAGTTGTCCGTGACGTATTGCCAAAGAGGAAGTTGCCTGGCATCGTGCCATTAATTTTGAAAATGTTCACGTCCACTTCGATAGGAAACGGTTCCGATAAAATATACGATATTATAAAATAAATATGCCTCTAACCGTATAATCAAGAAACCGAATCCGGGCGCATTTTTGAACAGGTCTTGGAATCGACTGCTTCACTTAGACCATTCGTGAGTATTTCTATAGATATCAGTCTTTGGCCCGATATTTCACAGCAGTGGAATCCTAACGGCTGAATGAATTTAAATTGGATCATCCCGTATTTTTAAATGCCCCTTTAAGTGCATGTCATACTTGTAAAGCTGCCCCTTTCATTTCATCTGACAATTCACGGGACTCAATTTGCAGGGGAGAAACAAGAGAGTTTTTAGTTACTTTAAGAATTCGAGGTGTTGCTTTGAGAGCTATCCTAAATGTGGAAACTTTGAGATGTGTTCCTGAATCCCTGTCTGTAAATACAAACTTAGCAAATTGCGAGTATTTGCCTAAATTGATCATTGATTCTCTATAAATATATTATTCGATTACTTTGTGAAATTAAACTAGTATTAGACCGCGTTAGATGTGTAAGGTTCAATTGTTCGGTATGAATGAAGTTAATGGCAAGTCTGTTTCGATTTTCAACCTAAAATCCCGGTGTATCATATAAGTTCTCGATATTTTAAACTTTCTCGTTGCATTTTAACTAATTCTAATAAAAACGAGTTTTTGCAACGAAACAAAATTACGGTAAATTGTTTTACCTATTTCTCGACGTTTCCGCGACAATCGCATGCCACCGTGGTCACGAGCGGACTCAAATAGGTAAAACAATTTACCGTAATTTGGTTTCGTTGCAAAAAACCAGTATTTATTAGAATAAGTCCTCGATTGTTTCAAACCCGATGTTTTGCTTTTGTTTCATTACCAGACCAACTTATAGTGTAGACAAGCAAAATTAAATGCAGTAGAACTTAAAATTCCCTTGCCTCGTAGTTCGAGCGCGAAACAACAACCAGTTTAGTTCAATCGAATAACTTTGAAGTTTTCTCTGCACATTCCGAACTTTTCGCGCTATAATCCAGATTGCTTTGCCCACATAATATTCTTAGCCTAGGGCTGCCCTCTGTTTTTATTTCAAATATAGAAATAGAAAAAAATATGTTTAGAAATCCTTACATTTTATAAAAAACATAACACAACAACAACAAGAAAAAAGGAAACATCAGACAGCGGTGCCGCTGTGTCCAATAATAGAAAGGATTAGCCTGTGTTTGGTAGATTAAGGGTTGAGCTACATTTAACCGCACCGCATCGCACTTTCCTATGCTTCTATCCTTTTCTATCACTTAGAACTGTCATTTACTAGAGCGAGAAAGAGAACAAGCGCCGAGCGAGTTCTCCTTCTCGCTCTAGTAAGTCCACCAAAAATGTACGAGGATGCGTTGCGAGGAATGCGTTTGTTAAGAACCAATAGAATCGCGAAGCTAGGTAAATGAAAGCGATTCTATTGGTTCTTTACAAACATGAAGTGATTCCATTGGTTATTAACAAACACATCGCTCGCAACGCATCCTCGCACGTATCTGGTGGAAACTAGGCGTTGATTTTGTCTGGTCAGTCACCAAAATATTCCTTTTAATATACTGTCCGAAGCAATCTGAAGCAACAGTGAAAATTAAAATCCATTATGATTCTTTTTGGATAAAAATATGTTCAAATCGGGTTAACTAGTTAAATGGTGTAATTACAGATCGCTACTGAAATGAATTATTTCCCACAGTTACAGCAAACAATTGAATTAATAAATAAATTGCTCCTATTTCAGCCTGTGCCTGATCTGGTTATGCTGGCGCGTAACAAAATACCAGGAATCATGAATTTCAGACATCCATCCTGCAAATAATTTAATTGCTACTGTGCCATTGATTTGATGTTCGGGGCCTCGAAAATTGTAGAGGCATACTATGCTACATATTTCAAAGATAATGATTTCTAAGATGTGAACTGAAACGCCATTTTTATAATTTTTGATCGTCAGATTATATTCAGAATAAAGCTTAGGTACTTCTTAGAGGCTAACAAATCGTGGTTATTCACTGATTAATATTGTCATATGAAGAATTATGGTTCTTTAATACAACATCCCTTTTTTGTTCACTTAATACTAAGATAAGATAAGAAACTCTTTATTGCACATCAAACAAAGTAGTTACAGATAAGTGATAGACTTAAATCCCAATGTACAATTTAGGCGGCCCAAGACCTTGTCCACTTAGTATATGAACAATAAATAATTCTAAAAGTAGGTTACATTATCCTAAACTTCTGTACTCACCACGCCGTAAGCATGGCGTACACATTAATTGATAGAGAGGGTAGATTCATCATTGCTCGGATAACAAGTGATCGCTTGCTTATCACTTAATGCTTGCTTACACACACACTACTTATAAAAACTTAGTTACTTAATAACTTAAAATTTGTCGACGAATGTCAACGGCTCAGGATTTTAGGCTCCAATCAGGTGCAAAGCCCAACAAGCTCCTTAATTTATCTTTTAAATTTTAAACTTTCTATTAGTTAGAGATCATTCTGGTTTTAGGCTGGCATTAACTTGATTTTATTTAAACAATATTGCAACTGACAACCCTATACCATACCAATACCTGGCAAACGCAAACGCCCCTACGTGGAAGTCACGACACGACACAAGTCTCGCGGCATGAATACGTTAAGAGGGTAGAATTGTTTGCGCCACAGCTCTCGGAGGACGCCCGCGCGTAGGCAACTCGTAGTTATGAGAGGTTATTTTTATTCTTTGCAAGTTTTTATTGTAAATCGGTTTTACAGTACAATGGAATAAGATGTTGTAGTAACCTGCCAATTTATTTGAATGGTCTGTGGCCGCAATGGGTAGGTCCTGACTAATTGGTCAAGTTATAGGTTGGATTGAGCAAACTCCTGAAGATAGTCTGTACATTGCCAGAGTACCTGGTTTTAGGCAGCTGCATCTGAATCCTGCTTCATTTATCTAGTCTTGCGTCTTACTTGAAGATGGTCGTTTGATTTTTGAGTTTATCTGCCACAACGGCCATCAGAGTGCCGAGTGCGAGTTGCAGTGAGAGAAGTGAATAACTTCACCATCGCGTTTGCGAGAAAAAAAACGCGAATTTGTATGGCATTGAGTGAGCGCCATCTAGCGGCCTGAATGTTGCCCGAATTCGCCGCTAGATGGCGCTCATTCGATTCCATACCAATTGACATTTACGAGCTTTCAAAACGCGATGGTGAAGTCATTCACTTCTCTCACTGCAACTCGCACTCGGCACTCAGTTCTCCGCGCTATGACCAATGTACGTGCTCGCTCCTGATGGAAAGCTGCTTTATATGGGGTTTGTAAGTACAGCACAGTAATGTAAAGCAGCCATTGAGCTGGTGAAGCTCATCTTGAAGGCCCTCAGAAAAGCATTTTTGAAAGAAATCTTTTGATTTTAGTGTAATGATCTTAGGTTATCTCTGCCTATGCTGTTTTGAAATTAACCACAAATAGGGTAGTTGACTATTTTTTTCGTTAGGGTGTTATGGGAACACCTCTCAATACCAGAAACATTGGTAAAAGAAGTATTTCGAAAACACGAAAACTCTCCGAGATATTGCAATTTCAAAAAACACATTTTTGGACTTGCCTCAAACGCTCCCTACAAACTATCGCAGGATTGTGACGTCACAGAACGCCTATTTATAAGCGTTCTGCCAGACACTTGTTCGGCAGGTATATTACATTTTCCGTTTATGAATATGGTTTCTTAACGAAGCTATAAATTGTGTAGATTATCGAATGGTGTACTTATTTATTTTATTTTACAATTTTAAAAATAGACTTGCCTATCTCCTTGAGTATATTGTTTTTGGACTTTTTAAAAGCGACTGTTCCGCACGTCACTGACTACTTGAGTTTGAAGAGCCATGAAATTATTATACTCGACTGTACCCAAGTAAACGAGCTCAAAGTTTTCATATGCCCCTTTTTAGTATATTTTTTGATTATTTTATATATTTTTTAGAATTCGATGATGTTGTCAACTACCAATTGCTTTATTTATTTATTTTTTCACTACTCATGATACTTTGACAGTGTTTCTGGGTGACTCTATAGTAAGCTCTACCACTACCTACCCGTTCCATCTTGTTGCTATTACCCTACCGGGGGTGTATCGGCTAAACTAACCCTAGGGCAAGTTAGATCGTTTTCTGTTATCAATTTGGGCTGTTACGGTCTAGTGCTCTCGAACTGGGCTAGGTCATTATCATTAGTCTGTGAGGCTCGCCCATGCGAACTTAGTGCCTGTGTCACTGAGACTCTGATAACGTGAATATTATACGTAAAGAAAATAATTAACGCAACTTTATTAGGAAATTTAATATTGGTATTTTTATCCAAATTATGCAAAAGTTGACTTGAATGTTGGTGCAATGGCAGCGATCCTGCCTTTAGCACCGGAGGTCGTGGGTTCGATCCCCACCCATAACAAACATTTATGTGACGAACATTTGTGTTGGTTGTGTGTCTGGGTGTTATTACGTATTTAAGTATGTTTATCAGTCTCTGACACCCATAGTACAAGCTCTGCTTAGTTTGGGGTCAGATGATCTTAGTGTTATTTGTTCCGGATATTTATTATTTATTATTATTAATGAATTGTTATTTATAAACAATTTCAAAAAATAAAACAGAACACCATTACAGAATACAGATGATGCAATAGGTGACATAAATGAAAAATAAATAAATATAATATCAACCAGGACACGATTGGCGTAGTTGATATTCGCTACGACACGGTTTCTCGCCTTGGTTTGCGTGGTGTCCCGATCGGCTTAATTCAGAAAACGATCTTTTTTAAATTGACTCGGGTCTGGGCGTGGTGGTAGACGCCCCTGGCTTAATTCCCTGTCTAGTATCTTGTAACACGTGTATTTATCTCTACATCGAGACCATGACAAGTGGTGTGTTGTCTAGCGCATATTTAATAATTTTTAGTCAATTAATTTACAAATAAAATACTGGTCTACGAAGCTATTGCACGGCTTGTTTTGATGTTTCCTTCTGAGGAATTACTAATCAGATATCTTGGTAAGCTATTGCTCATTGAACTCATATAAAAAAAAAAAAAAAAAAAAAATATCCCTGGACATTATTCCACACAGCGCCATCTAGCCCCAAAGTAAGCTAATTAAAAGCTTGTGTTATGGGATACTAGACAACGGATAAACATACTTAAATACATTTTCTTTTGTAAATACATACTTATTATACATAGGAGACACCCAGACCAGTACAAACAGACATGTTCATGCACACAAATGTTTGTACTGTGCGGGGATCGAACCCGCGACCTCTGGTGTAGTAGCCAACTTCTTAACCATTACACCAAGTCGGTCGTCCTTTGCCCATCATATATGTAAATTACTTTTAGTAATTTATATTAGTATTTAGTAATTAATAATTAATAACGGAATAGGTGCTGAGCGTTCTAAAATCTGCATTAACCATTCTTTCCTTTCTAATTTGACGACATATTATACCTATTTTTATAAATGTGCAATAAAGAATAAATAAATAAATAAATAAATTAAATACATATAAAAAATCAGGCTGTTTTTTTACGATTAATCAGCGACTTTTATTACGTCGACACAACGTAACGTACAGTTTTTTATCAAATGTTTTTAGGCTGGTTGAGTTACAACAGGGTTAGATAATCTTGATGTAAGTTGCCCCTCGGCCCACATGTTTATTTATCATTGACTCCTAGTGCAGGAGTGTCTCAGCCAGAAATTCGTTTAGTTCCGAATTCAATGCGCATCGGTGAGATTATTCAGATGATGCGCGGCGAGTGCACACGGGACTTGCTTATTCGTCGAGTCACGGCTAACTCTGTGTGTACGCTGCTTTAGTTCGTGTGGTTGGCTTATTGCCTTGGGTGTTGGTAGTACTTAAGGCGAGAACTCTAGCCAAAATCAAAAATTCCGCCGTGATCAAAGGCCTACTCCTCCTAAACTTAAACACGGTATTCATTTTGTTAGTTTGAATTTGTTGTAGCTTAGTTACTATACTATTTTTTTTTTTTGAAAAAGCGTCTTTGTAAAACTTCAATTTGCTAAGGCTCCTAAACTATAAGTGTGATCTTAATAGTTTTTACAGTAAAATATAGGCCATCAAGCCCAGGTCAGGCACAGTGTGTTTTCGGATTTTTCGGAACATAGCCCGGGTTTGTCATCACCAGCCCGGGTTTGTCATCACCAGCCCGGGTTTGTCATCACCAGCCCGGGTTTGTCATCACCAACCCGCATTTGGCAAGCGTGGTGATTAAGTCAATACCCATCAATTGTAGCGATGACTTGATTTCAATGATGGAGGCCTTTGCCCAGCAGTGGGACAGACATAGGCTAATTGCTTTACTTTATTATGACCTTGGAACATTCATTTTATATTCTACTGAGTCTGGGTGACTTTATCGAGTATGTACTAGGTCTGATGGTTTTTTTTCATATGTTTTCATGTCGCGGTTGTGTGAATAGAGAACATAGTCATGTAAGTATGCTGTTAACACGAAAAATACAATACAATATTATACCAGATAAAATAACGTAACAACTGTCTTGGTGCTCTAATAGTCGAGACATCCGCCCGGACAGTAGATGTAGATTCAATTCCCGCTCAGGGCAGCAACCTTTTTATCATTTTATTGGTTTCTTTTGCCTCGTTGAGTCATCTTGAGCTTCCTTAGAAGGCCCATATAGTATAACATCGTTTCGGATCTATCAGTTATCTGTGCCAGCTATTTCTAGAATTTCTGGCTGTAAGTATTACAACTATTCCTTGTTGAATATCCCACCTATGACTAAAGTGAATTCACCCCGGCATAGAGTCAACAAGGCAGCTTCAGTCGGGCTTCATACAGACAGATTATCCATGCAACGTGCATCGGTGGGGTACATCCAAATGCGAGTGCATAACGACGTAACCCGCTGTGCACACAGCGCGAGTGGCCGTACGAGTCGTGAGCACTCTGCGGTGATACGGCTGGGTTAGCGGTTGTGTGGGTACTGCTAGGGTGGACGCTGGAATATGTTCTCATATTTTTACTTTTCTATTAATGTTTTTTATTTTGAACAAAATTGACCTTATGTTTTTTTTTTCCTCTGGCTCTTTTGTGTGTTTTCCTATCACACAAATTCTGCCAATTTCAAGTAAGGATGAAAGAAGCCTTAAAGAGGATTGGTCGGTTGATCTAATTTTAGGCTTATATTTCTTCCCAGAACATGATCAAAGAGACACGATTGATAGTGGTCGGTGTAAGAGGAACTAAGAAACTAAATCCACCACATTGAGCTCTTTCAGGACGGCACCACCTAAAACAAGGACAGCACTGGAGACAATTACAAACAAAACTTACTCACATAAAAGGGTAATACACTGATTGATTTATGCTAATAAGAGTTTAATACTATACATATTTATATAGTTACACAAATATTCAAAATAATGGGGAGAACAGAGGAGAAAGTTTAGGTTAATCGGGCGAGGAACTTTAGAAGGGAGAGTGTCATATGGAGAAATAGGGTACTTTTGACAATTAGAAGACCTGATGTTGCTGAAGGTCAGAGGTCTTAGCGGCTCTAGCGCCGAAATAATGACTGTCACCCTACGTTCTGTCTCTTTCTGACATTTATGAGTGTAAAAAGAATATATTGTAAGTATTGTAACTAAAGAATGACGATTACTTTATAACAATTTAAACTTTATTGGTGCATTAACTACTAATTCTAATAAAAACGGTCACTGGTCCGCTCGTGACCACGGTGACATACAATTGTCGCCGAAACATCGAGATAAATTGGTAGAGCAATTAACCGTAATTTGTTCGTTGCAATTGCAACCCACTTTTATTAGAATCAGAACTATTACTTTGATTTTAAGCATTTTACAAAGCTTGTTTTGATATCGAAATACAGAAAACTAGAAATAATCGAATTTCGGACCTTGAAGATATCGAGCGGCATTTGGGTAAGATGATCTTAGTGCAAACTTTTACCTATTCCCTTATATCATTTAATATTTAAAAAAAACCGGTTCCCTGTTCCTAGTCTTATTTATTTATTTAATCTTTAATGCAAAAAATTACATTAGGCGTACTTAATGCTAAAAGCATTCTCTACCGGTCAACCATCAGATGAGACAGAAATGCTGTTGGCGGTGCAAAATGTTCATTTAGAATAGGAAATGAATACAAAGATTTTATAAATTCTTAAAAACGACAGATACAACAATAAATATATACTTACATAATATATAACATACTGTGAGTTATGGGAAAACAATAAGAAAAAATAGACGATGAACAGTGGAAACTACAGAGAATTTTTTAGAAAATCACGGGTTGCGGTTTTAAACATGGCTTTTTACTTGGTGACATTTTGATAGTGTCCGGCAGCTTATTCCACAATCTGACAGCTGTGAGAACAAAAGAGTGATCGATGTGCTTTGTCCTATGAGCAGCAGTCTCCAGTCTTAGCACACTGCATGAGCGCTGTCTACGAGAACTGGTATCACCTTTCTGCTGAAATTTACACCTGAGATAGTCCGGATTAGTCTAGTCTTAGAGTCTAGTCTAGTCTGCATTGTGAGATACAACTTTTCTTTCTTTTTTCTCTGAAAACAACGAAAATGCAGTAAACTCCAAAGAAGTAAAGTGAACCTGAAGTCACCACTTCCACAACTCCCTATAAGTTATATGCTGCAAGAGTTAAGTAACTATCAGCAGCGTTGTAAGGGTAGTCGTATACAAGGCTATAAAGTGTCTACTTGAAGTTTTCGGAAGGTTATTGTAAAATTTTCGTAAGTTTGTTTTATAAATCTTACAACTATCTTTTTCTTGATAACGCCTTTTATTTTCTGGTAAAAATATATTTTAAATCATTAATTCAAATTCGCGCGAAAACAGCCAGTCACGTGACATTTGCTAGCTGTGACGTCACATTTCAATAAACAAACGAAACTGTCTACGACGCTGCTCTAAATCTCAGCAAACAGCAAACAATACAACACACGCCTTTTGGTTTGCTCATTGAAATGTGACGTTACACAATGGCCGCCCGCGTTTCGGTTCTTTTTATGTACTGACAAAAAAACTATTGTTTATTTTTCAAAATATAAAATATTTACAATTTATTTTAAAATAAAAAACGTTGTAAAGTTAATGTGAACCTATATATATAGCTATCATATTCCATAATTTATCGTTACAACTGTCAAATAGCCAATTCTGTTGCTCCAGAGTCTAAATGTTTCTTTTTATTCTGACGTCAATGTAACGCCTCGCTGGCTGGGTGGTAATGGAGCCTGGTCCGGAATCCAGAGGCCCTGCGCGTTCAAAACTTCAAATCCCTGGTTGGGCAAAGTGTTTTCGGATTATCGGATGAAAGCCCTGGTTGGTGATCACGAGCCCGCATTTGGCAAGCGTGGTGATTAAGCCAATAACCCATCAATTGTAGGGATGACTTGATTTTAATGATGAAGGCCTTTTTTCCATCAGTGGGACAGTACATAATTTGTACAGTATAGTTAAAATAAAAAATATTTGTTGACAACACATTAAAAATAAATACAATAAAATAATAACACAGTGAAATACTACTCTCTACATTAGCAGAGGTTCCCAAACTAGGCTAGGCCTGTATCTTGGGAAACCGATTTACATTTAAATTTCACAGTTAAGGTTTAAATAAAAAATTAAAACAGTAACATTATATGAACAAACTAATGTGTTTTTGTGTGTGTGAGAAAAAGTATGTTTTTATCTATTTACAATAAGTGATTCTGTTTCGTCGTAGTTAAAAGATTGAAGAGAGAATTGGCGGACTTAATGCCTCTAGACATTAAGTATTTTGAATGTACATTATGGATTAAAAAAAAAAATAAGTAAATGCTAATTGCTTAGGCTAACGTCCAGTGCAGGATAAGTGCAAAAAATATTTTTAGTTTGCGGTTAAACTTATATTAACTTATACATCAATATCAATCAATGTAGAAGGTACATATCGCATCTTTCCTACTATAGGGGTACATCTCAAAATTTTGAGATTTCGACCTAAATAATATATGGGCACAAAATTAACACGTCTACACGATTCTCTTGACAGAAAGAGTCAGAGCATACTGTTGAGCCGCGAAAACTATTTGTGTCTCTTTCACATTTCCGAGTGAAGCGTCTCAGTTTCCGCGATACAAGGAGCAATTTAGTGTCGTGCCTGTAGTTGAGGAAGGAGGACCGCTCGCGCAGTCGTTCAATTGTGTTTGTTTCAATTTTGCTATGAATAGTTTAATTTATTTATGACCGATATTGTGAAAATACAGGGGCTCAAAAATCTTTAAACGCGTTTTCCCAACAATCATGTTTTTCGAATGTGCCCCTATAGTATGAAAGCTGCGATATATTCACTTTTATTTTTTCACTGTTTTCCGTTTTACCATATCAGACGTCGAGTACGTATCGTAAATCCGTCAGAATATGACACGCGATTCCTTCCGGTTTCACATTTCCAGTAATGTAATTCATCCAGTTCATACTAATACATAACTAGCATTCCACCCGCGGCTTCGCCCGCGATATCGTTATCTATCATGGCCAACTACATAAAATCTTGAGGAATTGTAGCCTATGTTATGTGTTATTCTGACAGAGCGCCGTGGCCTAGTGGTTCAGCACCCCAACAACTCGGATCGCGGATCGTGTGGTCCCGAGTTCAAATCTGATCAGAACTAAAATCTTTGTGTTCATTGTTTCATTTCCGACCAACTCTCCGGTAATGGAAAACATCGATAAAAACCAAATCAACCCGGATAACGGTGGAAGGCTCATCACCACCTACCACGTTGGTTTCTAATACCATTGGTGAAAAGCGGGCTTCTGAATGTTCCGTACACGACGACGGCAACAGTCACCCAGTGTTGCCGCAACTGATCTCCAAAAAGTACACAACCAGCGCTCAAAAGGTACATTTTGGGGAAAAAATGTACATAAGCATTTTTTTTAACTAAAATCACCCCTAAAGCTTCTCTCGCCTTAAGAAGTGCTATTTTATCGGTTCTAGGCGTGCGAAAACTTACCTATTTTATTAATTAGGGCATTTTTTAAAAATTTAATCAGTTCAAAAAACCTTCCAGACACTCTTCAACACACAATTACTTGTATACCTGTATCATTTTTTTTGAGAATATTTACGAGACATTCTGAAATATTTCAAGAAGTACGTAAAATGGTAAAATTACACATTCGCACATGGGAGGCCAAAAAGGTTCGTAAAATGTGTAAAATGTACGCTGGTGGCAACGCTGCAGTCACCTGATTTATAAGCTGTATTACTGTAAAGTTTCATCCAAATCCGTTCAGTAGTTTTTGCGTGAAAGAGTGACATACATACATATATACATCCTCACAAACTTTCAAGTAACAGTTATAATATTAGTAGTATTAAAAGAATGAAAATTAAAATGAATCAAAGTAGTTAACAGAAATTTACTGTTTGAAACCCACCTGAGCTAAGTAATTATGTGGCCTTTTTATTCACTTTTTAAAGTAACCTAATTTTCATTTCCTGCAAAAGTGCTTTATTTCTATTATCTTGTATGCGCCAAACCTAAGGTTGAGGTACCGCATTGCCGACCTAGGAACGGCGGTAGCTATGACGTCATTGTCCACACCTAACAGATGGAAATATGCCAGTTAAACTTAGCCACGAGTTAAAGTTTATTGTAACACTTCTAACTTAGCATTTTAATAACTAAACAATTGATACAGCTTGAATAAATTTAATAGAGTTCAGAGGCCCGATTCTGCTGTTTAAATGCCAATGGAATCGCTATTGGATTGTAAAGTTTTGACGTTAGGTCCATATTAAAACTTAAAATAGTTATTAGTTACGGGATTTTTACAATGTTTTTTGTTTTCGAGTTTCCGATATTTCGGCACTGGTGCATGTGCCATGATGTCAGTGACCTTGAAAGTTTAAAACAACATACTAAAACTCTCAAAGTCACGTCATTTGATCACGATCCCATTGGCATTTGTTTTTTTTTTATTATTTATAATTGGTTTGCGTTTGGCCTCAGCCTCGCCTGGTGGTAAGCGATGAACAGGCCGATGGTGGTACACGCTTACCTAGATAATGCCTATTCACTCTGCAGTTGAAGATACCAAGGTTGTAAGTATCTGGAAACAGACGCAGGGAGAGCGTTCCACTCCCTAGCGGTGCGGACCAGAAAAGACGCAGCAAACCGTTGAGTGCGAAAGTAGCAATCGTGCCTCAGGTAGATGACAGGCCTACTGCCTTGCGCGTGCTTTTCCGCTTCGCTTCTTGTCGAAGAGTGGACTAACACTTTTCGACAGATTGTAAATCGCAATAAAAAATGCATACGTTTACAAATTGCATTCATGAGCAGGTCACTCTTGTATCAGCAGGTTTTTTTTGAGATTGAAGAATATTTACATTTTTGTGGGTTTAAACCGCCCTTAAAGTAATTGTGCTATTTTAAATAGCGACCATATCATTTAAGATCCATTATAATATCTTCTATTGCCGAGATAATCGTTTGGACACAGGACTTTGTACACGCTTGTGCTTATTATTATCACTACCCGTTCGACCCTAAATCCTATCGTCATGCGTAACCCTAGTTACGCATGACGATATCATAACATTTGTATATCGATAGATCGATTAAACATGTATGCACGATACCTGATAATAAGAACCAAAAATGTACCATGTTTATACACATATTTTTTTTATCTTATCTTACCTTATCTTATCTTTGGTGATGGCTCATCATTATTAATCAGCTTTTATTATGAAAAATATAACGAAAACAACTACTATAAGACCACTTTTTGTTTCTCTACCTGAAGGTAAGATTGTATTTTTAATCTATGCAAGCTTTATTTTCGTAATTTTATATTTGGTTAGTAAAGAATACCTTATCTTCATAAGGTTACAGATATAAAGCTGCAAAAATACCAAATCGACTTCCCATAAATTTCCTCTCCCTCATACCTTAAAAAACTCACTATGAACTCAGTTCTTCGTAAAAAGAGTGCCTCAAATCGATACGTATTCATCAATCAGGCATCCTTCCGTGCCCGCCATTAATATCTATCTGTTGCGGAGTGACGTCACTTCCGGAGCTTTATGTTCGTTACATGTTTGGGCTTATACACATGTATTACAGTTGATGTGAATTTTAACGGTTTGGCTCTAGAGATTTAAACAAAACTTATGTCAAATAACATTTTAAACTTTCTTGTTGCATTTTAACTAATTCTAATAAAAACTGGTTTATGCAACGAAACAGCGGATACCGCTCGTGACCACGGTGACATGCAGTTGTCGCCGAAACGTCGAGAAAAATAGGTAAAACAATTGACCGTAATTTTGATTCGTTGCAAAAACTCGTTTTTCATTTCTCATAATTGATTGAAAATTGAGAGACTTGTAGATTTCTGAATGTGGGCTCCTTATGGTAGTCGCACAACAAGCTGTAAAGGGCAATGCTTAATATTTCGCTTCGTGATTGAATCGAAAAGAAGGGAATCCTAGAAATTGACCGACATTGTCTAGAAATCGTTTAAAAACATGCAGTTCTATCTCTGTTTCTATCGTGCAATGTTGAAACAGTCCGGAGCTTCGAAAAAAATAAAAAATATATTGAATTAAAAATACCGGTGAGACTACTTTGTCAAAATAAAGTTAAAAAAAGATGTCGCGGCTGACCGTAAATAACCAAAAAGAATCCGGAAGGTTTTTCTGGGTTTCGGTTTGTTTGTGTCATTCGCTCACTGGACGCACTGGGCTCGGCACCTGGAATTCCACGGCTCAGAAAAAAGAAAAAAAAAGTTTCATGACACTGTTTTGAACTGCTGGCACGTTAAAATATTCGAACCTCGTACAGGTTCGTTCTACCATAAGTTCCCACTTTAAATTTACGTTATCGTTCGCTTAAAATATTTTAATTGGGATGTAGTACAGGGCCTTAGTTGAGTCGAAATGGAACTGAAAAACGGTACCATTACGTAACAATAGCATCTTAAGGTACTGTTTTTTAAATTCATTTCGACTGAACAGAGGCGCTGTATGAGATCCCATACAAATACTTTATCAAATCAAATCAAATAATATTTATTCGCATAAAATAAAGTACATTTCAGATGATGGTGATTTTTAACATTTTGAGCGTCTATTTTGCCAAGCGCAGGACATGTGAATGACAGATGAAACAATGCAATATTAATAGGGAACTTATGTGTCGCAATTAATGATGTAATGTCAATTTTAGAATCTAAATTTTGATAGAGTAAAATCATTTCATTAATAACCATTATTTGCAATTTTATTTTGAACGTGGATAATCTAAGCTCTCTATTTTGTGTAGTAGCTTATTATACATTATTTTATATAATATAATTCAAGGAATAATACAATACAATCACAATATATATTCTTTCTGTTTAGATTATTATTCATATTCAAAGAGTCGATAACAGTATAAAAATATTCTTTCATTAGCCACTTTTTAAAGTTTTTTTTTTAATTTTGTAATATTGTGTGTGTATATTGGGCAATACCCAAGTAATAATCAGTTTACTATGGTGTCTCACTAGTTTACACGTATACAGGGTTTTTTAAGGCGAACGATACTTTAAATTTAAAGTAAAAAGTTGGGACTGTACTCGTACCCCTACTAAGGATTTACGCCGACGAAAGTCGCAAGCGTCTGTGGTAAAGAATTTGTATGAGACTACGGTACAGTGCCTCTAGTGATCAGAAATGGAAGGAATTACTTCATAAGAGTTGCTGCTACGTGTTTAACTATCATAATTATGCTTTTTGATAACCTCAGTTTTTTTTATATTGCCCGTCAAGATGACCTCACTCCACCTGATGGAAAGCGGTCTCGAGGTCCAGATATGAGGTTGGCAAGCCCAGTCATTCAAACGAATCACTGGGCTGGCCATCCATACCTTGAAGGCCTGCAGAAATGCCTTTTCACGCCCCGCTTGAAGAACCCGGAACTATAAGAGGAAGGAAACACATGTGCTGGAAGAGCGTTCCACGTCTGGATGGTACGACAAAGAAACGAGTCACCGAACCTTTTAGTTCGGGCCAACAAATGTTGATAGTTTTTCGTTAAATAAGTTACGGACACAAATTATTCATCAAGTCTGTAATGTGCCTATGTCGAACAGTGGGCTAATACAGGCTGATGATGAATGTGCATCACGTTACAAACCTGACATCCTTATGACGGTACATAACAATTAGTTATACTGTAAGAAATGAGATTTGACTGTAGATGTTAAATTAGGAATAACCTATGAAAAAATTTTTTTGTTGTAACTTTGGATATTTATTATAAGCTGTTGCTATTCTTTATCATTTAATAAGTACTAGCTAAATTAAATTAGGTTATTTTAGTTATAACGAAACATCAAGTATAATAAAATCAAGACATATTCACTCTCGTTAATAAGCAGAGCTTGTAAATACACAGGAATGTCCAAACACAGAACCAATTCTGATATTTTTCATTATCCTGACTGGGAATCGAACTTGGCTCATTATCAACTGAGCTTGGTTATTGTTTCTTCTCAATTATTATTTATTAGCGTTCCGCCCGCGTGAACCTATCGTTATATATGGCCAAATTACATAATATTTTTTTCATTAAATGTAGCTATGTGTTATTCTGATAATATAAGCTGTATTGCAGTAAAGTTTCATCTAAATCCGTTCAGTAGTTTTTTCGTGAAAGAGTAACAAACATGCACATGCACACATACATACTTCCCCATAAACTTTCGCATTTATAATATTAAGTAAGATTTTCTTATTTTGACGACGGAACCCTGAAACGAATGACCCAATAAGAGCCGGTTGACAATAGGTCGTTTTCGACCTAAACCTGCGCGTACGCATGTATTGCAAATGGCGGCGTCCGAGTATGGGCAGGATGACATCATGGTGACTGGCTAGCATGACCGATCCATCTGTGTTGTCGTTCATTCTTGGAAAGAAGGAGGCGCCATAAATATGGATAATATTCTTTATTACGCAACAAACAAATAAACTTTCAGCTTATAGTATTAAATTTCGAATCAAGGGACGATTTAAGTGGCCTTATCAGAGTGCCGATTGCAAATTGCAGTGAGAGAAGGGAATAACTTGACCATCGCGTTTTGCGAGCAAGAAAACGCGAATTTGTATGCCATCGAGTCAGCGCCATCTAGCGGACTTGATGTTGCCCGTATTTGCCGCTAGATGGCGCTGACTGGATTCCACGCTAATTGACATTTACGTGCTCGCAAAACGCTATGGTGAAGTCGTTCTCTTCCCTTACCTACTGCAACTCTCACTGGGCATTCAAAAGAAGCGACCTCTTCCAGGCTATACCTTTGACGCTAAAGGCAGGATCGCTACAGATTGCGCCAACAATGGAGCAGCGTCAAAATAGGTGTCTGAATAGACTGTATGTCTCCATAAGTCTACACAAGGGGACCCAGACCTTTATTTCGCTTAGACCACTTTCAAAATTTCGCGGGTTCCAGTAGACCCCCTGCAGTTACATTTCTACCACATTACGAAGACTCGCCAAAAAATTTGACGCCAACATCGACCGCCGCCGAGTCTCCGCTGGACCCCTAGGGTTCCACCTGGACCTTTTTGGGGGCAAATGGTCTACCTACACCGATGAATGACAGCCGCTGGCGACCGCTTAAACCGCGGACGTTTTTTTACCGAATTTCGATATAGCGCCACCAGTAATTTAAAATGAAAAAAAAATGGCATACAAGTTTCTGAACGCCACGATCGCCGTTTACGTGACGGAAGCTCATGTTAGACTACTGAAATCCTATCGACCAGCAACGCCGTCTACTTAAAAGAGATCTCCCAAAATGTATGGAGTCTTGGCCAGGTACACCATACTAAAAAATAGAAAGAAATACGTGGAACAGTTTCTGAATATTAAATTTCCTTAAAAAGGTATATTTACTTGGTTCAAACAAGACTTCCATTAATAGAATTGCAACACACAACGAATAACATCATGGCGGAAATGTGTCAACACAGATTACGCGGTGTCAATTTCACAAAAACATCAACAACATGGAGGTTATTTTCACATTTAACCAGTTGTTACGAATAGCACCAGAAGTTCTAAGTTCTCAAAACAAAAGCTGAGCTGAGACAAATATCATTGCGAATTGGAAAGTCGAAAGCCAAAATATAATAAGTACAAACACAACACAAGTGGCACTAGTGGCAGTGACAGTTCCCTCTGAATGTCTATAGACAAGTGAATTGCCATACTGAAATATGACTTGAATACTGAATCATTTTTATTAAAGAACCAGATAATGAAGTCATCATCCTTATTGTTTGTATTTTTTATTAGAATCAGTAGGTTTTTCTTAATTTTTTAAATAGATGTACATATACTTGGCCAGAAATGGGACATCTCCTTTATGTTTGTGCTGTGGAAAGTCACTAGATGAATCACTACTAATGCAACGTGCACTAAGCGTATACTAACGATAAATCTACTTTTAATGGTTATTGTAATTATTAGTAATGTTAAGTTGAGCTTGTATTCGTTACCTCAATCCGCTTGTTTTGTTCTTGACGGCAATAATCGTCGTTATTTACTAGTAATTTTTGGATAAATTAGAAGTAATATTAATTGAAAAGAATCAAATCAAATCAAATATCAAATCAAATACTTTATTTGCTATAAATAGGGTTACATATCACAATTTGTGGGTGTTATTATAATAATATTAGCTCTTATGCCTACTTAGCTATATTTTCATAGCATGCAAAATTTTTATTAAACTATGAGGTCGGTATCTACTATTTCAATATTAATTCTTATTATTCCACTTATTCTATAAAATACATCACTGTCCTTATTATTTATATTATTTGTAATGCGCTCTTTATTAGTTTAGTTTTTTAAAGAAATCGTCAATGGAGTAAAAGCATTTTTCCATAAGCCATTGCCTCAGAACCATTCGAAATCTGTTGTAGGGTAGCAGTTTTATTTCATCAGGTATTCGATTAAAAACTTTAATAGCCATCGCACAACCATTCTTATTGAATTTCGAGGTTCTTGGTAGGGCATTTAGGACAAGCCTATTAGGATTTCTCAAGCTTCTGTTAGTGTTGTCCTTTGCCTGCTGATAGAGGTATTGGTTTTGTTTTACAAACTTTCCCATTTCTAATATATATATACATGGGAGTGGCAAGACATTAAGGGACTTAAAAAACGGCCTGCAGGAAACATCTGGTGCAATATTTGAAATGGCACGGATGCATCTCTTTTGAGCAACAAAAACTTTTTTTATATTGGTGCCATTTCCCCATGATATCAGCCCGTATCTAATTATTGATTCCACATATGCATGATAGGCAACAATGGCTGTCTTTTTATTTGTCATTTTCGTTAGTTTGTAAAGGGCAAAAGCGAATCTATTTATTTTGTCAAAAACTTTTTCTATTTGCTCTTTCCATGTGAATTTACTATCTATCATGAGACCTAGAAACTTCACACTACTAGTGCAATTTATATTCTCACCGTTCAGATTTATGTGGATAGTCTGTGTTTTGAAATTATTAAAATTAATTATATTTGTTTTATTAAGATTAATTTGAAGATTATTTTTATTTAACCAATTTATCATAGATGTCAGTGTATTCATTATGTCTATTTGATGCTGTTCTATTGTACAATATTTATTACTAGAAACAAGAATTGAAACATCGTCAGCAAATAGAGTGAGTTTGTCCCTTGTGACCCCAATTATGTCATTAATATACAATAGGAACATTAGTGGACCCAGAATGCCGCCTTGCGGAACTCCATTTCCACTATATGCTAGGTTAGATCTGTATCTTTGTAAATTATGCCTTAGGTCCAGTTGTTCAATTTCGACATATTGTTGCCTATCCTCCAGATACGATTTTAACCAACTATTAGCCGGTCCTCTTATTCCGTTCATTTCCAATTTGCTTAGCAGTTGTTTGTGTGAGACTCGGTCAAATGCTTTTGACATGTCTAGAAAGATTACGGATGTATATTTACTTTCGTTAACATTTTGTAGGATATCATTGACCAAACAAAAAATAGCTTGAGTTGTAGACTTCCTTTTTTGAAAACCATATTGACTGGTGCTAATGACGTTAAACTTCTCAAAAAATGATGATATCTGGTCGTTCATGACTTTTTCAAATATTTTTGAAAATATAGATATCAATGTTACGGGTCTATAGTTATCTACTTTTGTATTATCGCCTTTTTTGTAAAGGGGTTTGACAATAGCCACTTTTAGTTTTTCTGGGAAGATACCAAGTTCTATTGACAAGTTAACTAGATATGTTAGTAGAGGGCTTAATTCTTCCTTTCTGGATTTTATTACTTTTGTGCAAATACCGTCATATCCCTCTGATGGAGTGTTATTTAATGACATAATAATTTTACACATGTATTCTCTATTGACTGGGTTCAGGTATATTGAATTATGAAAGTTGCTTGCTCTACATGTATTTTCTGTTTGTGCGTTTGTTCCATTTATTTTAATAAAGTGTTTATTAAATGTCGAGGCTATCTCCGTCGGTTCTAGTATTTCTTTATCATCAGTAACTATTTTGTTGATATATTTTCTTGTCTCCGTATTGCTTGTTTCATTTTTTATAATTGTCCATGTGGCTTTACCTATGTTTCTGCTATTTGTTATATATGTTTTATTAGTTAACCTTTTTGAATTGTTTATGCATTTTTTAAGAATGGTGTTATATCGTAAGTATTTTTTCCGGTCAACATCAGTTTTCGTCGTATAATAATGATATCGTAATACTCTCTTAGTGGCGCAACTTTTTTGTAACCCTTTTGTTATCCAACGAGGTTTAGTATTAATGTATTTTTTAACTTTATTGACTGGAAAACACAGTTCATATAATAGACAGAACCTTTCATGAAATGTATTAAATGCAATATTAACATCCTTGTGTTCTAAAATGTCTTTGAATGGAATAGATTTTAGGTGATGTTTAAATTTTTCAATGTTGTCCTCCGAATAATCCCTTCTATTTATAAGAACATATCTCGAGATATGTTTTTTTTGCTGAACTGTAAATTTCAGAATTTGTGCTGTGTCATGGTCGGACAGTGCTAGAGGTAGGACCAATCCTGTAGCATTTTCGATATTACTAATTATGAGTTGAGTGAGTCATCAACGTTTGCTGCGGTGATTGAGACACACTAAGTTCATTATTATGGACTACTGTCCGCAGCGGCTTTGCAGGCGTAGATAATTTTTCCGTTAAAATATAGCCTAAAAAATAGCCTATGTTGCTCACGGCTAATGTAGTTTCATTTTGGTAATGTGAATATATTAAAATCAGTTGAGCAGTTGCGGAGCCTATTCAAAACAAACAAACAAAATCTTTCCTCTTTTTATTATTATTGGTATATACGTTAAAAGATGTTTAGACTTTTGGATTTACGTTTGTATTTATTAGTAGTATAGGTAGACGATGATATTATAAATAAAGACATATATTTGACCATGTATTTTTTGTTTCAGGTAAATCTTCAAATGAAATGGCTGAACTCGTTAGATGTTTACCTACCTAACTGTAAGCACTTAATGATATATAGCTTAAGGGCACTATAAGTGCAGCAGATATTTTTCTAAAGTGAACCCCGCCTCTTAAACTCAAGCATACCTTAAGTTCTGTGAATTTAAGATAAGATCTAGATAAACAATCTTCATTGCACAAACAGATATAAAAGTTAAAAGCAAAAGAAACAAATAAAAGTACAATTTGGTTTTTATTTCTTTTCAAGAGAACCTTCGCTCTCTGCCCAAGGGTTTCTTTTTGTCTTTAGAATTGATAAGGAGTGAGGCTGTGCAAAAGGGATAAATGAAATATTCGAACATTATACCAATATATAAAAACATTTCTGTATTATACCAAGGTAATGTACAGTACTCTGCATAAATCGAACTCCCGTACTGTCGCCATAACATGCATTAAACCGTCTGAGGCTTCTATAAACAAAGAAGTCAAAATGTAAATATTTAAAATCTAATCACGTCTCAGTTAAACATTGTATACAGTATTCATTATTCATACAATCTTTGAGTTGTACTTTGCACTATAATCCTGTTTTATTTTAGTTCCTAACAACTACCTATCTTGACCGAACAAGAAGGTTTTTAATTGACTGATACTTCAATGCACAATTTAGAATTTCGGTACAGAATTTTCGGACATTTCAGGCGGCCTTATCGCTAGAGAGTCTTGCCAGAGACACTTATAAATACAAGAAATGTTTAAAAAAGTAGTTAAGGTAAAGAGTATCTTACAAACAGTGCTATACTTGTGTATTCCAATACACGAATAACTTTAAGATGCATAATCATCAAAGATACGATATCATATTAATATTACATTTGAGATGGTTACACAAGTTAACTTAGAAGTAAACAAAGAAAAAATACACAATACATAATATAAATTAATTAAATGGTACAGAGAACTATTTTCTGGTGGGTTGATACCTGAACTAGGAAGAATCCTGTATCTCAGGTTATCAACCCTCCACCCCAACAAAAGTTTCTTGATATAGAGTAGGTAATACAATTAACTTATCGTGTTTGCTGACACTTTAATTAATATTTAAAAACAAACAATAAACAAAACACTACATCAATATAATCAAAAGCTGATTTTTAGTAATTTTTCAGTAGCATCATAAGTGAGCGTCTTTAATTTAGTTTTAATGTCGATTTTAGGATTCATATACATATTTATTTATTTGCAGAAAACATGTAACAATTAATAGATCTTAAAATTAGAAATGTTCAACACATGTTTTATCGATCTGTCGATAATATGCAAATAGTGTCGTGATGCTTTTTAATTTTATTCTCAATTCTAATTAATCCTTAACTGGTATTATGGGTTTTTTTTTTTTTTTTTTAAACTATGCATTAAGCGCGTTTGCCATTTTGAGTAATCTCAATCTCGTTTGTGCTATAGCTTTTCCCAGTACGGAGGAACGGAGGTTCGATTTGTTTAGTTTTGATATATGGAAGGAGTCATTAATGTGCCGTAAACTGTGAATAAGACAACATACGCCATATACACAAACAAAGAGTTTGTATGTTATGATTTTATGATGAGGAGAGCGTCGTGGCCTAGTGGTTCAGCACCAGAACTCAGATCGCGAATCGTGTGGTCCCGAGTTCGAATCTGGCCAGAACCAAACAATTAATTGTGTTCATTGTTAAATATCCGACTTACTCCCCGGTGATGGAAAACATCGATAAAAAACCAAATCAACCCGGATAACGGCGGAAGACTTACCACGTTGGGTTCTAATACCATTAGTGGAAAGTGGGCTTCTGAGTGTTTCGTTCACCATGACGACACAGTCACTTGCCTCTGACTACCCCGTTTGGGATAAAGTCGTGATGGTATGTTATGTTATGACTGACTCTGCGGACTACATTCATATTTGATCAATTAAGTCACTTGGCATAATAAGCACATAAATTGTGCTTAATTCATTAATTAGGAGCTTATAGCGAACAAGAGCCCATACAAGTACCTACATGAAAGATAAATTGGAATGTGCAATTATTGAATCGAATTAACGAAATGAGCAATTCAATAACGGTAAGGGTGTTTCATTAATATCTGATTAATTCATTAAACGACGAACAGTCAGCAACGCATTTCGTCACTTTCTATTACACTTGAAAATACCTTAGGCATTTTTTTTTTCATTTATTGATGTTCTCAAGGTTTTGGACAGTCCTAGAGCGTATGCCATGTCCCAGGGGTTTTGTTAAGCCTAAGTAACTAATATTTATCTCTAAAAAAAGTGACGAAATGCGTATATGACGAAAGGCGTGTATATCCGACATAAGTAGCTATACGCTTTAAGTATTATAATTATGTAAAATTTTAGAAGAAAAATTATTTGGTTGTTTCATATTTCAGTACCCAACCAGGGGGAGGCAGGAATAGAAGGGATGACTAGGAATTTAATAAATTGAACACTGCCATTCCTCGTTCTATCATAGAAAACATTCTGAACTCGTGTTTAAAACAAATAGCATAACTTTCCTTGTAGAATATTATCTAACCAATATCATAAGTAATAATAATAAATATCAGGGACAGCTTACACCCAGATAAAAGTAAGTGGAGCTTTTAGTAATTTAAAATTAAGGAACCTCGAAATTAGAAATAATGAAAATGTCTAATATTTTGCTTCAATAGTTTCTATATCCTGAGCATACCAAATAATTTCCCTTACAGTATTAAAAATCACCCGGTATACATATAGTCTTGGGTAACGATAGATAGAACCCACTATGTTTGGCGCTGCAGGCAGGACTAATATTCTTCACAATGTACAAAATGATACTTTGCTAAGAACACTTCACTTTGCTACAAAAACTGAAAATAAACACTAAACTCGTTAACTTAAGTACTTTTTTCAGTTACATCGTTTAAAACTAGTCTAGAATATTTTTAACATACAAATATTAACAAATATAGCCTTATACGTCAAGTCCGTTTAAGTTGCCCAGCGAGACGTTAAGAGACCAGATGCTAGAATCTGATGATAAATTATTAACATACTTTTTTATTAAAGAGGGACATCAACAATGACAGGAATTATTATTCAAAGATCGATATTTTGTATAAATTTTATTACAAATTAATATCACAAAGTCTTTCCTTTACTACTTAACGCGTTGGACGCCCTAGCAGTTCGGCAGCAGTCTTAGCCGAACATGCTCGATCCACTGCCGAAGTTGCTGCCGTAGCCGCCTCCGCCTCCAGAGTACCCGTTGTAGCCACCAGCTCCTCCGCCACCGGCGCCATACTGAGAACTGCCTCCGCGGTCGTGGCCTTCGGATACGTGGCCTTTCTGGATCTGGGAAAAGATTTCAGTTTAAATTAGTATGCCACTATTTCTGTCCGACAAGATGACGTTGCTACACCTGAGGGATGGTGGTTAGGTCCAGATATGAGGCTGACAAGCATAGTAATGCAAAGCAATCTGTGAGCTGGACAGCCTATTCTTGGGGGCATTTTCATGCCCTCAAAAGACCCTTGGGAATCTTTTGTGTTTTCACCAAAACGTAGTAGTGAACCTCATGTTATCTGACCAGTGAACATTACCAATCTACTCATCAGCAGTACCAGAAAACTGCCTAAAAAGTGTCATTTTAGCTGTTAGGTGGTATCTGGTACCGGATCCTCCAATTGAGACACTTTTATCCTGCTCTGTTTCCCATCAGACCTAGGTGTGGTCAAATATAATTGGTTCTATAATCTATAAGCTGCTTTAGGCCTAACGCTAAATTGTACCAAGTTCTTAACTATTACTTGAAAAGCTTAAGAACTTTATTTTCTCAAAATAATAAACATTCACTTACACATGAGAATATAAATTTACAAATGAACTAAGTGTAAATTAACTAGCATGGGCATTCGTATAAACATCTATGAACATTAACTTTAAACTTACCGAAGTAAAACTTGAGTCGTGGTGTCCTCTATCGTAGCCTCCTTGTGCCCCACCCTGCTGGTAACCTTGCTGTCCAAACCCGGCGGCTCCTTGGCTCTGTTGACCCCCTCCGTACTGCTGCCCTCCGGTGTACTGGGCTCCCCCGTACGGCATCACGCCTCCACCAACTGGCAGCACGCCTCCTGCTCCTGGCATCACGCCTCCACCAACTGGCATCACACCACCGCCGCCGCCCATCATTCCACCAGAGCCTCCCATCATCCCACCATAAGGCTTGGCATTAACTGCCACAGCACAGGCCAGTACCAAGGTCGCCTGAAAAAAGAGGCAAGTCATTAGAACTCCTTTTCGGTATATGACTCCATTTACTCCATTACTGCCTACTTATGGCCTACAAGAACTATCGTTTCACTATTGATAGTTGACCGCGAAAATCGTTAAAATTATTATCCCCTTTCCTGTCACATCAATGAATATACTTATGAACAGGTGCCCACCTCACATCTTTTTAGGGGTACGTGACTGCGCGAGACCACGTGGTTTTGGAATTATGATAATATATTTTTCTACACGCTTTAATATTTTTGAATCAATATAATTGTCGATAATATTTTCAGTCATCAATAGTGTTGTGTCATTTAGCGGTTTGGTTATATCGATAGTCGACCTATTTTTGGTCTTTTTAAAGTCTCTTAATTACTTTCGATGAGTGATGTAACGAATATTCGCATATTTTTAGAAAGCCACAATCATAGGAATATTAAGCGTAAGACAGAACGAAACTTTATACGCAACAGTCAGAAAACTGAATTGTTTTGAATGTTTTGGGTAGTTTTCATTAATGCATAAACTATGTCGCATATGATATGCCGAAAGTGCCGTATAATTAAAACTATCATTTACAGCACCTATTCGAGTTGTCGCCAGCAGGCGCACACTGTTTTGTATCAATATATGCTCAATTAAAATAGTTTGGTTAATAATGGCTCGTGTTTTGTGATAAAATATATGGTTAATTATGAAACTTATTAATATAACAGTAAATACTTAATATATGCTTGTAAAGACTCATTCTACTTATTGCATGGAGCCCAGATCAGAATCTTATTACATATTATAACGTTAACAGTTATGGACAGTAAAAAATAATAATGTTTCGTCTATTTTAAATGAAAAGACAGTTTTAATTTTAATAAGACCTAACGAACTGTTACGAGACTGCAGGATTAATATACTTTGTGTAAACAATATCGACCTTCTAGAAATTGTTTCTACAAACAAATTGATTAAATAAATTTACACCCTGGAGCCGACGGCACATCACAGCGACAAAGGCGTGCAATCCGAAACTATTTATAACCTAAAGTTAATGAAATTTTGTTACCAAAACAAGGGTGATATTTTTAAATGCACAGATTTGCACAACCGTTACAAAATTTTATAATAAGCTATCCATACAAGCTTGACGTGCATTTGAGTATACATTTTTGAAAGGCCATTTAGAATTACAATTTAGATTAGATTCATATTAGTCAAAGGGACTTCAGGTTGGCGGTACGAGTTGGACTCAGTTCAAGTATCACTCTACACAAAAACACAGACAAATGAATTATGGATGGAAAGGCTAACCCCCTTCATTTATGAAACCCAATCAAATAACCCGGTTTCAAATTATTTTAGGTTTGGGACAGCTCTACTGTATTTAAGCTAATTCAGAAAAGATCGTTTCCTGAATATGACGTTATGAACAGTTATAAATACAAAATCGACTCACCAGTCCCTTCATGATTCTATCACACACAAAGATACAATGATTTAAAAATAACAAACCTAAATCTTATATAGTTGACTAATTAGATGAACATTAGATAGTTATTAAGTACTAATCGATACCGGTACTAAACGATTTGTAAACGGGACATGGTTTTTGGGAATCACATATCTAAATTGTGAAATACTGTTAGCTAATGGCGTAAGCGATAAGCCTTTGGATTCTCCAAAATTTACCTGTGATAGTACTTAACGAAGTTACGGTAGTTTACCTTCCGACGACACGATTGGCGTAGTGCGCTATACTGCCGTTTCTCTTGACTATTGTGGAGTCCTCGGGTCAATTCTTGGTCTGGTCAACTCAGGAAACGAGATTTTCTAATTTGCTTTAGGCCGAATGTGCTGCCCCACACGCCCCTGGCTTAAATCCTTGCCTGGTGCCCCTTAACACGATTCGTCCTCATTTCTAAACTAGCTCCCGAACCGTTGTCTCTTATAGAAATATTATAATAATCTTATTTAGAAATGACGTCTGAATGTCATCTTAAGACAGATACAAATAGGACGTTTGTGTAATATTGTTTCAATATTGCTTTAAGGGATTTATGGTAATAAGGCTTCTAAACTATTAATCTACTATTTGTTGTCGATTATTTCGTTGGTGTGGACAAGGTTTTCTGCTTCTGGGGGTACATTTTACGGCAAAAGGTAGCCCATGTCCTATTCCAAGGTCCGATCTCTCTTTAAAAATAATGTGGGATTTGGTTCAGAAGTTTAGGCGAGAGAACGTTTCAAACAGAAGGAGTTACTATAAGAGGAAAGATTTCTTTTTTCTACACAAAGATAAAAACTAGAAAAATCCTACCTAATCCTAGGGAGTCAAGCAGGATCCTCTAGGACCAGGTCGAATTTTTCTAGTCTCTATCTTTGTGTAAAAAATAGTGCATTGTTAAATTCAAAATAAAAATTCACTTAAAAAATTATTTGGTGGCTTTCTTGAATAGGCTCCGAAACTACTGGACCGATTTTAAAAATTCTTTCACCAATATAAAGCTTATATCAGGGAGTGACATAGGCTATATATATATTTTAATTTAGGCTAAATTTTGACGGAAAAGACAGTCAACGCGGGTGAAGCAGCTGACGGACAGCTAGTATTTTATTTCGTTGGATTATTTATATATTTTTCAGTGAAAGGAAACAAGTTTCTTCTTCATCTTCCAAGTATAAAAAACTGTGAAAGGTTACACCAACCAAGATCAGCTGAACCCAATCAGAGACTTTAATATAAAATATTTATTTTAAATGAATGAGGATCAACAATCGTCAGAATTTCTACTTATTGCCCAAGGGGCCAATCGTTTTTTTTTGCATAGCATTTGCAAATTATTTCTAGTGATTTCCATAATTTCACTTTCTAGGAAATGACCTAGTTAACCGTACCATTATCAAATTTATCAATATTCGTTAAAAAATAATTAGATAATGTTTTTTTAATGTGTCATCTTTGTCATTCATAAGAACTCATTACGTCACACGGAAATCCCATGAGGCCGTACCTCATCAGCAACACAAGTAAGTGAACACTTTAGTATTTTGTCAATGTCGCAAATGTAACATTTCTCTGATAATTTCTGTGACATCATTAACAAAATTGTGTTGTGTGACAAGTCAATAAATTGTTCTGCGACTTTTGTTGGTGACTGTACCTAATTAACTTCGTAACTTATAAAGGAATCTCTTTTTACAAGAAAATAAGTATTTTTCCCCGTCAGCTTAAAATAAAAGATAATAAGGCTGTAAAAATATCCTTCATAAAGGATCTTTTGAATTTGTATAAATTTTTAATGTTAAGTAAGGACATTAAGTCTTATTTATTTAAAAATACATTTTTCTTTCAGTTTCCTTTGAGTTTTCTTTAGGTCAGTGCAATTAAGAGGGTTTTGGTAGCAGTTTAGGGTTGTGAAAACTACATATCGATAAAAAACGTCAAGACCAAAGCTGTTAAGTTATGATGGGCCCTTATTTTCTCCTTATTGTTTTCAACGTTATTTTGTAGAATTGTTTTTTTTTTCTTGCCCGTCAAGGTGACCTCACTCCACCTGATGAAAAGCAGACGTGAGGTCCAGATATAATTGAGGCTGACAAGCCCAGTCATTCAAACGAATCACTGGGCTGGCCATCCTAACCTTGCAGGCCTGCAGAAATGCCGTTAGGTGGAATGTCTAGGCATTCATACCACTAAGCAAAGATTCATACCCCATTATGGGGTTCTTCACCGTTGCTATTTTAAAACCGCTGTCAGGCTGTTTTTTTAACCAATGTAGTTTCCTAGGTAACCATGGCCTTCATTGAAAAGTTTTTCTAGTGATCTATGCTACTGTAACTACACACATCAAAAGTGTCTAGGGATCAACATATATTTTTGCAATAACTTTTCTCCTGATTGTTATTAATTAAAATTTTCTTTAAGGATTCATCAAATAAAGTGTTTTCGTTTGTCTACCTACAGTAACGATAAACCAAGTCACCTTTGCATTAATAAAGAAATTTGCCATTTTCCTAATAAAGGGATTTTTGACATTTGAACCACTAACATTAAAGTTCGAAAAAAAGACTGAAATAACAGTTTTCTTTAAAATTTTATTGGGTAACTTAAACAATTAATAATCCGTGTTTCTACCGCGAACACTAACAACACAAGAACATCGGTTTGGCATACTCAAAATGAGTTCATCCAAATCACGCTGTGGAATGGCCGCCCATGTTCGTTGCAACAACAAAAAAAGGTCTTCTTGCGACTGGATACCCTCCATATTCGGCAGAGCTCTTCTCTGTAGCATATCCCATGCATACTCAATCGGGTTCAAGTCTGGCGACTGAGCATACCAGGGCAGGACATTGATGTCAGCTGCGGCGAGAGTCTGTCTTACAACTCTTGCGGTGTGCGGTCGTGCATTATCATGCATTAACTGAAATAAGGGACCGATTTGCACTTGTAGAGGAACGTTGACGTCTGATACAATCGTCTCAGCATAAATTTGAGCGTTGAGGTTGCCTCTGATCAAAATCAACTCAGTTCTTCCGCCGATCCAAATACCCGCCCATACCATGATAGTTCCACCACTATAAGGATGGACTTCCTGGCAGGATTTTAATCGCTGTTGGCGTCCAGGGGTTCTCCAGTGTCGTATACGTCTTGTATCCGGTCTCATACCAAAGCGAGACTCATCAGAAAAGCACTCGAAACGCCATTGTTCTTCTGCCCAATTTCTGTGTTCAAGAGCCCATTGATATCGAATCCTACGATTGTGCATTGCTATAGGTGGTACCCTTAGCGGTCTTCGGGAATGAACCTTCACACTTCATGCAAGCGGTTTCTGACTGTTTGGTCGCTAATTAAGTTCCCTGAAGAGTGATGAAGCCTCACGGCTAACATCATGGCGGTTATTGTTGGAGCCCTTCGAGTTGTGATTTGAATGTATCGGTCTTGTCTCCGTGTGGTGCAGCGATACCGTCCTCCATGGCGCTCAGCCACGGTACCAGTGCTTCGGTAACGTGTCCAAAGTCGACTGACAACACTCTGACTTGTATTCAGAGCTAAAGCCACAGTACGTTGCTGGGAACCAGCTTCTATCATTCCCACGGCTCTGAGCATTTCTTCCCTGCTTAAATGACGTCGCCGCTCCATAATAACGTTGGTTTTAATCAGTAGTAGGGAAACGGTAGCACTAATAATGTCTTCAATGCGTTGTATGTTTTTATAGGGAAAATATTGACAGCTGATTTTCATCTTTTACTCGAATTTGATTGACAGTTCCTGTTTCAAATTATGAAATGCACCAAAAAGGATCCATATAAATTTATAAAATCATAAATTTATTACAAAGCCACATCTCAATCTCAAGAAATCCGCATAAAAATGCTTGATCCCTAGACACTTTTGATGTGTGTACTTATCATAAGTGAGCTACTAGGTCCTTCATTACGGTGTTCAGTTAAAAAACACGTGCCGATGAAGATTATCTCTGACGCCCATAGTACAAGCTCTGCTTAGTTTGTTTGTTTCAGATGATCTTGATGTAAATTGTCTAAAATATTTATTTATTTATCATCGCTGAAGTCACATCCCTTTAGAAAAGGCGGCTGTGGAATGAGTAATAAAGATAACTAACGAGCTTGTCCCGAATATCGGGATCGAGGCAAGAGGCATTATGAGGACGAATTCCCTCGACGAGGCGCCATCTTTGTTTACATATAGTCCCGGGGTCCTCAAGCGGGTCGTGAAAAGGCATTTTTGCAGGCCTTCAAGATGAGTATGACCAGCTCAGCGATTGCTTTACATTACTGCGCTTGTCAGCCTCATATCTGGACCTCATGACCGCTTTCCATTAGGTGGAGTGAGGTCATCTTGACGGCCACTATAAAAAAAATCAGTCACTGAAACGAAGGCCACCTTGTCTTGATAAGAAATAGTTCTCACGATAGAAATACTAGATATAGCAACATGGTCAAGGTCTTGGGGTTCTGTCTGCCTGTCTGGCCACTGGCCTTCCGAGACCTGTAGCGTAAAATACACTAGGAATATTCAACTGGTCAGGTGTTGAAATAACGCTAGCTTCAAAGGTCTTCGGGTTCTGTCTGCCTGTCTGGCCACTGGTATTCCGAGACCTGTAGCGTAAAATACACCAGGAATATTCAACTGGTCAGGTGTTGAAATAACGCTAGCTTCAAAGGTCTTGGGGTTCTATCTGCCTGTCTGGCCACAGGTCTTCCGAGACCTGTAGCGTAAAATACACTAGGAATATTCAACTGGTCAGGTGTTGAAATAACGCTAGCTTCAAAGGTCTTGGGGTTCTATCTGCCTGTCTGGCCACAGGTCTTCCGAGACCTGTAGCGTAAAACACACTAGGAATATTCAACTGGTCAGGTGTTGAAATAACGCTAGCTTCAAAGGTCTTGGGGTTCTATCTGCCTGTCTGGCCACAGGTCTTCCGAGATCTGTAGCGTAAAATACACTAGGAATATTCAACTGGTCAGGTGTTGAAATAACGCTAGCTTCATCGTTGAATACACTAGGAACATAGCTATTTAAAAAAATATATTTGGGCCCAACTAACTTTCACAAATTCGAAAAGCTCCAGTCCCGCCTGATACCTTGACCATATTATTATAATTTTTGATTTGTAATTTGTATTCACTTATATATGAATTGGGGAATCCTATCAAATTCTAAATCGAGCTGTCGAAAGACACAATTTGGCGTGTTCATAATATTATATCTTCCTTCACTTATTTATGGGTTTAGCTTTCCTTTTCATTTTAGTGTATTCATAAATCTGTAAATGATTACCAATATGCCTATATGGACCGATCATTCTTTCACTTGTTCGTTCATTCTGAAATGTTGCCTATCACGAGTGATAACCTGAAACTTGTTTCGGAAGAGTTAAAGTCCATAATTTGTTAGCGAACTTACTTACTCTGTTTAATAGGACAGTAAGGGCTTCCAGAACTATCAAGTTTGTTAATTGACTAACTGTTCTTAGTTTGCAATTTTCTTGAGAATGATATAGTTTCAATAGCCCCTTGTGTGTTTCTTAAAATAGTATATTCATCGTACTTGTGTCATCACTATTATTATCATTTGCTATGTTCATATCATTTAGACGTTTTGAAAGAGTTTTCTTCTTTTACGGAAAGGTTGGGCGCTTATTTTAGTAGAAGATAGTTCCCAGTAAGGAGATCGAGATTTTTCTAATCTATATAGATGAGAATATGCCTTGATTGCTTTATATAAAAACTGCCAATATTATGTTATCGAAATACCATTAACACGAATCCTCTCAAACGTCTTCATAATAACAACAAATCCCTCACAAATAGACGCAAATGTTTGGTCCTGAACGAGACTCGTGTATAATGATCGTTTCATATCGAGTTTTCGTTAATATCGTACGGTGAACCTGTTCGTTATTCCGCTAGTGTTACCGAAAATATTATTTATCGATGTTTAAGTTACTGGTTGTGTTAGTGTTGTTTGTTTATTCAGCTGGAGTCTGCACGGCCGGGTCAAGTTAAAACATTTTTATTTGAACAGAGCTAAAAGTCACTTTTAAATCGTCTAATTTCATTAACTTTCTTTTTTAGCTAATTAAAATCCCTTAATGCGTTGCACGTGTCCATAGGCTAGCTAAAGGTAATAACTGCTGAATATAAGGCGCCCCACGTGCTTGTTTGCCATCGAATTTGTATAAAAAAGTATCAAGTACTTATGTCCTGTTTTTACAAAGATGTATGTTTTGTTCTTATTAAAATGGTTTCTTTTTTTTTGCAGTAGACGAAATCTCTTAATATTAGGA
Organism: Udea olivalis; assembly: GCA_947369235.1. Taxonomy (NCBI): domain Eukaryota; kingdom Metazoa; phylum Arthropoda; class Insecta; order Lepidoptera; family Crambidae; genus Udea; species Udea olivalis. Next base: position 12,572,909 of record OX376366.1, read on the forward strand.
CCAATCAATCACGGCCAGTAGAAAATATTTGTAAAACTATTTTCGCATATTAGATGTTAAAGGTGATAATGTTGTAAACTATCGACAAGTTTGGCTTTTAGTATCCCGCCACTAGTTTCTTAGAATAGTAGATTCAGCACTAATCAGAGAATATGCGGTTCTCTGTATCCTTGTCTGGTCGCATTTCCTAAATAACGTGGATGGTATCAACGTCGGATGGTCGGTAATCCGACCTTTTTGTATCGTTCTCTATAACCAATAAGGTCCTATTTATACTGTGTTTCGTTTTACATTTCGAATTTTGTTGTAAGTTATCGCTTAAGTTTTTATAAAGATGGTTCAGCTCATCCCTAAGGACTTTAGGGCAATGATAGTTCAGTTGGCAGTAACAACAGTCCCAACCCAACAACCATCATACGTCACAATAGCAATAATCATCGTACTGGTAATTCAACCATTCTTTTAATATTGCCTTTCAAGGTGACCTCACTCCACCTAATGGTCGTGTGGTCCAGAAACGAGGCTGCCACGCACAGTCATGCAAACGAATCACTGAGCTGGCCATCCTCATTTTGAAATCTTGCAGAATTGCCTTACCTTACCTATTTTAAACCTCAAATAGAGCGTAATAAAGGACTTCGAAACAGGGTAGACCGATCGGTATGTCTGCCAAAAACCACTCACCCGCAAGATCTTCAGTTACTCCGTGATCATGGCAAAAACTAAAAACTATTCTCAAATAGGTTACTATTACGAGTAAGTACTACAAATAAGGAATAATAACATTGTTATATTTCATGTGAACGAAGTTGAGGGCGAAAGCTGGTCTATATAGATTATAGGCCATACGAGGCGACCATCCTCTCGTTGCCATGAACTCGCATACTACACGTGGACGTTGAAAATATTTTTTATGGTTTACTAAACAAATTTGAGATAATGGCCGTAAATCTGGCCGCCTAATTATCTGTAAACCAAACCGTTCTCAAATATTAGCTACGAAAACAAACATTACTTTAGCCATTACTGAATTTATGTGAACCTATTGTGACGTCAATCCAACATGGGGTACCAACATGTTGAAAGTTTGTTGCCATTGCTGATAACTACTTACTGCTTTTAGACTTATAGTTTAAATTTCAATACTGAATAATTTTATACCTTTTAACCGGTCGTCTGTCGATCCACCGTCCGACGGTAATTTGTATTGTTTTTCTATTGTGTCTAGCACATACGACACTGTGGGTTAAGGAAAATCAATGTCATTGAAATTTAAATTTATATCTCAGTTTGAAATACAAATATTTATAAATTTTATACATAAAATCCGACAGTTCCAGAGTGGTGATTTTGTCGTGGTAATTTTGTCTTGCATATTTTCTTCCACATGACCAAACCATCTAAGCATCTTCATCTCAGTTCTAGTTATAATTTTTTTTTTAACAGCACAACGTAACAAATAATTACGAATAATCTTCATTGCGTAATATTGTTGCTACCCAATAATCTCTAAATTATAATTCTGTCCAACCATATTAAGCTTTTTTACAGACATATTTTACAGTTTACTTATGACTATAGGTAGGCAACATAATTAAATGACATAAATTAATTAAAAACCAACGTTTCTTTGCTACGCCATTTGCAATCTATCATTCAACGTTATCGACACTATAATATCGAAGTAAATGATGCCTTTTCGTCTCGATTATTAATTCTCCTAGCGCCTTTATAAATCTCCCCTACATCGAAGTATTCAAACAAGTTCCGAAGCCACCAAGTACAAACTGCGGCTTTATCTAATGAGGCGTATGAAAACACGCCGAAAGTCGCTCAAAGTCACCCCCCTTCCCCCCCCACACCCAGACGAACCTATCAATTCATAGTTCTGAAGATTCTGAGGGAATGACAATATCTGGCGGAGGGACGCTTGGACCGCCCAGAGAAGTTGCGGGTTAAACTTTTTGATATCAATTTTGTTGACGAACTTTGATTCTTATTACTTGATGGATGAGGTTTTTTACTATTTTTGGCTATTTTAGTATGGCTTACTGATTTTAACATGAATAATGCTTGTAGAAACGCAACAACTTAATCTTACTAATATTATAAATGCGAAAGTTTGTGAGGATGTATGTACGTAAGTTTGTTACTCTTTCACGCAAAAACTATTGAACGGATTTGGATGAAACTTTACAGTAATACAGCTTATACATCAGAATAACACATTGACTACAATTTATATAGGATATTTTATATCGAGGGACTAAACGAAGCCATAATATACCAGAGGTGGTTTGACTCCCGAGCGTGCGAGGGAATTAATGAAACCGAGGGTATATTAAGTTGGCGTTCAGTCTCGAGGTGCAAACTGTACTTTTCACTTTGTGTGCGAGAAAAATAATCAATTTAGTAAAAAAACATTTAAATCCGAACAATTTACTCTCGACAGTTTTTTCTCCTAAACACTCTAAACCAGCCACAGAGTAACAATTTAAAACACATGGCGCCACCTTCTTTGCGGACAAACCATGAAACTAAGTCTCAACATTTTCGCAATGAGGATGGACCACACTCCACAGATAATATGTAGTATATTTACTAGCTGTTTGAGTTTGTCTATGTCACATGAAGGAAATTAAAAAACGAATTACTTTTCACTCCTTAGGGACTAAAGTGGTCACTTTAGTCCCGCTTCGTAGGGCTATATTGGCGTACTTTTAGTTAGAGCATGAGAAGTGAAAAAAAATTATGTATGCATGTTACAGATATGAAATTCAAGAAATGCAGTGCGAAGGCTCCTAATTATTACATTATCTAGTCATGTAGTTATGTTTTGAATAATTCGTAACAAATTTAACCCGATCTAAAATTAAGTAATTAACAAATAAAATAAAATAAAAATTAATAAATTTCTAATAATTAAATAAACATCTGGGACACTTTAGTTAAGATTAGACTAAAATCATCAGACCCAAACTAAGCAGAGCTTGGAGCTTGGGGTATAGAAACTGATAAACATACTTAAATAGATACTAACATCCACAACTCCACAGTCACATTTTGGTTTCATTATTGTCCTAACATTTGATATGACATATAATGCGATATACGCGTAATTTGAAAATAAGAAAAAAAATACAATCTGGTCATGTTTGGGGATCGAAACCGCGACCTATGACGCTAAAAAGGACCTTAAAGGTCCAACCCCACCAAACTGCCCGCATCGCGTCGGATAGGAAGGATATTAAATCTTGTACACTGTGTTTAAAGTCTATGTCGCCGGCTGTGTTCACCCGCTGACGCACGTGCCCGCATTCAATTTGCTGTGCGTGACTTGGTAATATAGACTTTAAACACTGTGTACAAGATTTTATTTCGTTCAAAGATTTTCAAATCCGTTCCTATCCGACGCGATGCGGGCCGTCTGGTGGGGTTGGACCCTTAACCATTACACCAACAGGCCATTTGGCACTGGACCTGAGTGATCTTACCACTAATACACTCGTATTCAGGCATTTCCATGTACTGGAAGCCATGCTAAGCAGTGAATATAATTAAGATAAGGCAAAGTAATCTTTATTGTAAAACAAACAAATGCAACTACAAAGACTAAGCTAAGATTTTAGTAAAGTTGCTCTAATTAGCTAGTCCGGAGCTAAAGCAGGGTTGTTTTTACTAAATTCTAGTCAAAACCCCGTTAAAGATAGTTTTGCGAAACAAGATGGCGTCGTCTCATTAAGTGTACTGGGAAGCAAAAGCAGTTAGCTTAGTACACGGTAGTGTTGCAAAGTAATATTATCGATAGTTGGCATCGATAATAAGTTAAATAGAATGATGGGCCACGACCCATCGATATATTTCGTGATGCTGTGTTCATTGCGATATTATTTAGTATTAATTGCTATCAATATTTTTTTATAATTATTACTATCAGTAACTGTCCATACACTCAGTCTTGATACAGCCCACTTAGTGGCTCAGTTTACCAGCAGTTTCGCTGGCAATTATACATTTTTGTCGACATTATTACATTCAATAGTATCGATAGTTTCGTCTTTCATCAATAGGATCACAAAACTATATTGGCTATCATCAATACTATAGAGAGGTTCGTGGCCTAGTGGTTAAGCAATCTAACTCGGATCGCGAGTCGTGTGGCCCCGAGTTCAAATCTGGCCAGAACCAAAATATTTGTATTCATTGTTTAATTTCCGACTAACTCTCCGGTGATGGAAAACATCGATAAAAAACCAAATCAACCCGGATAGCGGCGGAAGGTTCACCACCTACCACGTTGGGTTCTAACTAATACCATTTGTGAAAAGTGGGCTTCTGACTGTTCCGTTCACCATGACGGCAACAATCACTTGCCTCTGACTAGCTCGTTTGGGAAAAAGTCGTGATGGTATGTATCAATACTATCAATAAGGCTATCGATATTTTCAATGTTTTTAAAAGTTGCAATACTATCGATATTTTGAACTATCGCATGCAACACTAAAACACGGCTCATCAATATTCTGCTAACGTTATGTGGATCTCATTATATTCTAATACTAAATTTGAACCAGTGCAGCTAACGGCATTTATTTAAAAGATAGTTGTTCTGGTTAGTTGTAACTGGGTAAATGAAGTACTTTATGGATATAAAGGTGCTCCCTCACTTGGAGCATTCGCCAGTAATGTAACGTTACAGAGTAGAACATAACATCAGTGAGGGAGGAGAACCTAGCATCACGGTGCGCAGACTGTGATGTTACAGTTTCGGAGTTACGTTGGTGAGTGATAAGCATCTAACATTACAGTGCGTATCTTGATGCAGTGTAATAATATTTTGATACAACTTCCCTGAAGTTTTGTAAGGCTGTATTGTAATGTGATGCTCAAAATCTAATCTGAATGTAAGTACATTACAGGCGAATGTACAATTGTACATGTTCGTCATGTCAGGTAGGCAGTTCTGTAATATAATGCTCAAAATCGAATCAGCCCCCCGATATAGAACAAAGTTATCGACCGATTCGGTTATTTACTTTTATTTTTAATTATTTTTCTTACGTAGGGTAGTTATTATGTAATTTAGTTTGTGATAACTTAAGGCCTTTGGCTATAACATATAAAAATATTGATTGCTAGCGTTAAGCGGATCATTTACAATAATTAAAACAAACTTACCGAATCGCTCGCTAACTTCGTTCTGATTCGGGGGGCTGAAACCCTTAAAATAATTCAATAAGAAGCTTTCTAAAAATCTTTTTCTTAAAGTCCTGTCCATTTTTGGTTGAGAAATTATCCCTACCATCACTATAGTACAGGCTGCCCTTCTTCGCTTAGCAGGTTTATGCGGAGAATCCATCTTGCTATAATTAACACTCTACCGGCTCTTTGACGGGACGAATAGGCCCGGAGAAAAATAAATATTTACCAGAAAAGTACGAAAAGCTTTGTGGCGAATTACTAGAGGTAGAGTGCGGTGCGGGGGGGTAACATTATATTTATACTAACTTTGACCGCAACTTTGACCGTGTGTTTTGGCTTTCAGAATTAGAACAGGTTAGGATGAGGGCAGGGTTTGCAAGTGAATAATGGGTGATCTCTCGTTTCACAGACAGAATTTTCATAGAATTTCGGTTCACAGAAAATGTTTCATAGAATATTCGGTTCAAATATTTTATTTTTGAATATTATTATTTCAACGACCAATTACTTCATAGAAACATACTTTGCAGAAATTTGATTAATTTAATAACATACATGTTTAAAAAGCCTCTGTTGGTTAGGTTAGGTTAGAACTGTGACCACATCGAATTTTTGGCGAATGAACATAAGTAGCAAAAAAATGTTTTTGAGAATACTTCTTACAAAAGCCAAACGTTATGAGCAATGATAATACTTGATTTGATATTCTATGATATGAATATTCTGAGAAATGAATTTTATTTGTAACAAAAATCTAAAACCTTAGACTTACTATAAAAGACCAAGTGACCCTGAAAATCAGGTGGGGTTCGAACTCGCACCTTACAACTTACCGGGCCTGTTGAACCATTCTCCTTTTACAAGGCAACCTACTACCCAAATTCATAAAATTGTTACGTATTGTCGGTGTGAATATGATAAAACCGTTACTTTCGCATTTATAACACGAGGATAATCATCAAGTTGACCGTCTTTCTTGTTGCTGAATCTTAAACTTCATTGATTCATGTTTCACGCCAAAGCCTGAATTTTAACGATTTTAATGAAACATCTAATTGGGCCAACTTCAAAGGTGAGGTTTCCTTGCTCCGCTTTCAAGCTTGAAATCAAAACTGAGGATATTCTGAGAACTTGTCGAGTGAAATCGTATACAATTATGAGCTCATTACGGAACGAATTTACCGAAGGAATGGATTTCTATTTTTCTCAATAGATTTAGTTTTCTTTCAGCTGGACTTGCTATGGTCTTCTTCTCTAGTCAATGGCAAATGTAATATATTGATCTAATTCAATTTAAAAGGACCCACCCTGACCTAAACCCAGCGACTTTTAGCCCAGCAGCATTCGCCATGTACAGGTCTTCCATTGTGCAGATGGTTAGGCACTGTGGGCACTCGAGCATATGAGCCATAGTTTGAGGTGACCAACAACAGTCACACTTCTGACCAGCTTCATCAGTAAATCTCCATTTGGCTATGTTGTCCTTGCTACGGCCAACGTGGGCACGAAGGCGGTTCAAAGATTTCCAAATTGGCTATTATAAGTAGTTTGGTAAAATGTAACCGAAGAAAAAAAAAACTGCCAAATTTTAAATTTCCCCGCTCAGTAGTTCGGCTGTGCATTTATTTATTTATTTAAACTTTATTGCACAAAATAAGTACAACAGGCGAACTGAATGCCATAAGGCATTCTCTACCAGTCAACCTTTGGGTCATGCAGAGAATTTCAATTTCGGGTGCGGTGAGATAAACAAAAAACATTTTCAGGTTACCTACTCACTATCACCATTATTTTATCTATGCTACCACTCACAAAATGTCCGTAGTTTCGGGAAAACTAACATGATCATATTAAGTTATGAAAACGAAGATAATTTTAACACCGTTATTTCCAAGAGAATTTTTATTTTTGGGATTCAATAATGCATTATTTTCTACACAAAGGTTGAAACTTGAAAAATCGACTGATCCTCAGGATCCTTATCTTATATCTAGTTTCATCCAGTTTCAAATATTTGCAAAAATATTGCTTTCGGTTGTGAATAGGCGCTTGCCTAATAACATTGATGAAACCACGTTGGCTTACAACGTAAAATACACTAAATAAATTCGCCAGTTCTTCTTCTTTAGTTCAGTTTCTATAGTGTAGCCGTTATGTGTTTTTGTACTCTCATATGATACACAATACAATGTATCATACACAAACAAATATTCAAGGATACCATATTTTTGTAGATTATTTGAACACATTAGTTTGACGGATATTACGAACTTTTCGTCCGCGAGTAGGCCCCCTGTCAACCGGTCAGTAACGGAAGATTTTTAAATTTGTCGATGATTATTAGTTATCTCATTCAAAACACTTGAATCAAATCCTGTATCTCTGCTGAACAATAGCGGCCATCTTTCGAATATACAACCTGGAAGCGACTACGGTGAAGTGGCAAACGGAGAGCTAGACAATAGGTGTTTTGTGATGCTTATACTGGAGTGCTCGATGTTATTGTGCGGTCCCACTGTTAGCGGCAAGCCACACTAAAATGAAAGTCACCTTTTGTAACTCGAGAGACTCAAAACTGTAAGATTTAAATTAATAAAAACTTTTTTTAAAGAAGTCAATTTTATCTGGAAAACAATAATACTAATGCCAGTAGCATACAACTAGAAGCTTTTCCAATAATTAAACTATAATTATAATACTTGTATGTTCGACGTTTTAATAATGAAACCATCACAACATTATTTTTAAAGCTTATTAATGTTATAGCGTCGTGGCCTAATGGTTCAGCACCCGAACTCAGATCGTGGATCGTGTGGTCCTGAGTTCAAATCTGGCTAGACCCAAAATCTTTGTGTTCATTGTTAAATATCCGACTTACTCTCCGGTGATGGAAAACATCGATAAAAAACCAAATTAACCCGGATAACGGCGGTAGGCTCACCACCTACCACGTTGGGTTCTAATACCATTGGTGAAAAGTGGGCTTCTGAGCCTTTCGTTCACCATGACGACACCGTCACTAGCCTCTGACTACCCCGTTTGGGATAAAGTCGTGATGGTTACGTATTTATGTTATTTTAAATTGTTTGAGCGTGTCCCTGAAGTTACCCAGTGATGTACAATCGTATTTCTGGCATCTGCGATACAAGCTTTGCTTAGTGCAGCAGCCGATGTAAAAGATTAAAAATACAGAAAAAAAAGTACTAAAAGTAAAATATAAGTTCCTTACAGATTTTGCAGATTTTTAATTTGATTTGACGACCGACTTGGTGTAATGGTTAAGAAGTTGGCTACTACACCAGAGGTCGCGGGTTCGACCCCCGCACAGTACAAACATTTGTGTGCATGAACATGTCTGTTTGTACTGGTCTGGGTGTCTCCTATGTATAATGAGTATTTATTTACAAAAGAAAAATGTATTTAAGTATGTTTATCCATTGTCTAGTATCCCATAACACAAGCTTTAATTAGCTTACTTTGGGGCTAGATGGCGCTGTGTGGAATAATGTCCAGGGATATTTATTTTATTATTTATTATTATTTAATGTAGGTTTAGAAGCAATCAAACTCTTTAAATTATTAATCTAATCGCTGAAAGTGAGGATGCACCCTAAGCGAGTCATAGCCAAGGTACAATCTTGAGGATTAATGCCTGCCCTCATCCCCGCCGCTATATTGTAGTGGAAATCAAACCTATTGCCAGTGTTTGGGACTATTTGTCTTCTCCCCCCTACTACCTTTAATTGTGTCGGATTAATTTGCCGGGAACAAGCCCTGACAGGTTGTATCTTTCTTCACGTGACTTACATTTCGATGAGAATTGTGTTTCTGAGCTTTGGGACTTTTATTCTGTAGTATGTACGTTAGCTTTAGTACTTGTAGCCGCAAGACATGGTTTTTTCAGTAAATAACGTTGTTAAGGCCTTGATAGCTTTTTCCTTGATTATTTTTTGTTAAATGTTAATGTGCTTTTCAGAAGCCGTCGCATAAGTTACTTCGATATTCGTTCTATTCAATCAAATTATATCAATATGTAATCAGTTCATTAGGCTCAAGAATATTGTTCCATAGATTAATCAGGATCTACCGTCGAAAACCTTGTAACTTGATTTCTTTTTAGCCCCATGTTCTACGCCTACGCGCTTGTGTGCCGCAGTTAGCTGACCCCGTGGCTTTGCCGTGCTATTTTCGTCAGGCGTTTGATTTGTTTGCAGTTTTTTATCGCTTTTTCTTTGCAATTGGTTGTTTGTGGTACACGTTATCTAGGTTTGTGTTTCAACAGCACCGAGAGAGATTTCCGGCTATTCGTTCAATAAAAAATCCGGATTGAATCGGCCGTTTGAAGGATTTGACTTTTAACTTGCAAAATGTTAGGCTGGCACTGTAAACAAACAGTTTAGCTGTATACAAAGAGTGTTCTTTTTCTCTTTTCCGTTTGAACATGTTAAATAGATTCGTAAAGTCCTTACAAAACAAAATTCATAAATGAAATTCAATATTGTTTGGAACTGACGTGGGATGAAGAGAAAATAACTCTATTCACTTGATCTTCTGATAGCGCTTAAATAAAGTATTTTGATGGTAATTCTTGAGTGTACTTGAGTATCTAGCAAAAATGATGTTCTTATAAGACTTTCCTAAACTACCTTTTTTTTACCTTTTTATATAATATATTTTTTTTTTTCTCTGGATCATGTTTTTTTTCAAGAGTATGAAATCCAAAACCGTTAAAGATTAATACTTAAGAGTACATAATATAATTTTAGGTTTATTCTTGAAAAGTACCAAGATTTCATGAATATATTGGCAACATTCATTGATATTTTTAAATCAACGAAAGGGAAATCCCCAAAAAAGTAATTGAGTTGTAATTTGTTGTTGAAAGTTGTTTTGAGTATAATTATAAATAAATAAGTTGATTTATTATACAAATTAGATTTAAATTTAGAAACGATACTAAGTTTTTCAATAATTAGTGAAGAAACCAAATTGTTTTTTTTCATTTCACTAGTAGTTATTAATAAGATTTGTATGACCACTGAACCGATTTTGAATTCTTTCACCTATATAAAGCTATATAACTACCAAAAAGCCTAGGCTACATTTAGGCAACATTTTAACGGGACAAATGTCCACGCGGGCAAATCCGCTGGCGGAACGATAGTAAGAAATGAGAATGAAAAACACAGCATCTAAAACAGTCCCATCAAGTGAATTACCCTTCAGAGCTGATAATTTCTGACGAATGTTTTCCGATCTGATACAATTATGAGCGTCTAGAAGGTTCCCGCTATCTTGGAGAACATTTAGATGCTGCCTTATAAACTGCCTACTATTAACTTCAGTGGGGCTACTAAAAAGGCGATTTAGATTGTATTATTTCTTGCTATTATTTATTGTAAGCTAGTTTTGAAATAAATGGGCACTAAGTAGGGGTAGTACAGTTTTATGAGGTCTTTTTTACTGCTATGAAATACTCGAGGTCCTTAAACTAGTGTACGTTCTTATTGCCACTGTAATGTAAACTTCTATTCGCTTACGTAAAAAAATTGTCATCTCGTCGACATAACGGTCCCTAATGTGGCACCTACCTCTGCTAGACACCACAAATGTTACATTTAAAAAAAACTTAAATGCTGGTTGCATGAAAAATGTATGGTTACTTTTGACAGTGGCCCCAAAATTTGATGACAGACAGATTCGTTCAGCATATAACCGTATCTCAATGATAACTAAGTTAGTCTGTTCTTCGGTTCGCGATTTGACGTAACTCAAACGTTGTGGACAAAATCTGTGCCTGTTCAGGCAAATCCGACAGCCGACGGATATGCCCATACGTGTATGGCTTCGCGATTTGACGTAACTCAAACGTTGTGGACAAAATCTGTGCCTGTTCAGGCAAATCTGACAGCCGACGGATATGCCCATACGTGTATGGCTTCGCGATTTGACGTAACTCAAACGTTGTGGACAAAATCTGTGCCTGTTCAGGCAAATCCGACAGCCGACGGATGTGCCCATACGTGTATGGCTTCGCGATTTGACGTAACTCAAACGTTGCGGACAAAATCTGTGCCTGTTCAGGCAATTCCGACAGCCGACGGATATGCCCATACGTGTATGGCTGGCTGTTGTCATAAGCACAGACATTTCAAGTGCCAAAATGAGTCCAAACAAGTTCTAAACTTCACCATTTGTACACAAATTGTCTTTCGAGCTTCGAAATAACTTTTAACTCTAATTTATCTCCTTCTGTAATCAAATTACGTTTGCTAGCACGAGAAGCCTACGTTTCTCAACATTTCGAGAAACCATTAACTTATCTTTATTTGATCACGTAATAGTAACTTATTTAAGTAGATGTGTTAGTACATTTCTTTTCGTTCTTTGTATTATAAAGATTTTAAGGAAAACTCCTTGTGAAAAAACCCTGCTGCCTTCGGGTTCGCCATTTTCAATGATATGCCATCGAGCGGTGGCCAGGTACCCTTTACACAAATAAAGAGTTTTATTTAGTACCCTTTATTTTCGCCCGCGGAGATTTCTTCCGTTAAAACATAGGCTAAAAATATAGCCTATGTTGCTTTCTCAAAGATAATGTAGCTTTAAATTGGTGAAAGATTATTTAAATCAGTCCAATAGCTTCAGAGCCTATTTAATACAAACAATCAAATTTTTCCTCTTTATAATTTTATAAATTCTATTTTATTTATATTATTATTGCCGATGTGCGAATGCAGTAAAGATCTCACTCTTTAAAGCCTACTGCCAATCTTTCTACACGTGCAGCCTTTGGGCTACCTATACGCAGCGGGCATACAGTACGCGTCCAATATAACAACGTACTCAGGATACTTTTGGGACTGTCGTGGCGTTGCAGCGCGTCAGGAATGTTTGCAGAGGCGCACATTCCTGACTTCTACGCCATAATAAGAATGAGATCCGCATCCATGCTCACCAGGCTCCGCTCCAGCACTAACAGCCTCCTGAGTGTGTTTAAAGACCGGTGGGACACCCCTTTGTTGCGTCACTGGGTGAAACTTCACACCGGGCTGTGAATTATTTATATGTTTTTTTTTTACTTTTACTACCTTTTTTAATTCACTAAATCTATGGAACCTGGTTTCTGAAAAAAATCTTTTGAATTGAATTGAATTGAATTTGTATAGATGAGTCATAAAAATACGATTATGTTCTTTGCCCTACACAATTAGATAAAAATTACATGTTGTTATTTATTTATTTTGTTTGTTCACAGGTAATTCTTGGAAAGTCTAAATGCAAGACGTGTTGATCCCTTAAATAGACAGCAATTATTTCAAATTGAGTAAGCAAAAACCCGTTTTTATTAGAATTTGAGTGTCGATTTTGGAAGCGCATTTGGGCGCCTACAGGCGCGTCTTTAAAGATATCGGTATTTTTTTTGACGCACTTATGAGCTCGTCCGATATAGTTACTGACTCGCCACTACCGGTTCTAGCGAACACTCCGCTAATAACCCCGTGTACGCGAGTTTTTTTTGAAGCGCGAAATTTAGCGCTCGTTCGCTTTTTTTTCGCTTATGCGAAAGCGACGCGCAAATAAAAACGCTTGTAGGAAACCACTATTAATGATAAAGTGACCAAAGAAAAGATTAAAGTTAGTTAGCTTATTCCTGCGGCGGTGTTCCCAAAGGGATATGACATCGGGGCCTTCAAGAAGAGAGCGTATTACCATCTAAAAGGCAAGCAACGCATCGGTGACACCTCTGGTGTTGCAGTTGTCCATGGGCGGAGGTGATCACTCTCCATCAGGTGACCTTCTAGCTCGTTTGCTCCCTATTACATAAAAAAAAAAAAACATAAATGAATAATTATTATAAATACATTCACCTTTCAGTCGCTACTTTACTAAATGTGAACCATTTTATACTACTTTCGTAACGAGGGCATCGCGTGACGTTCAGTTGTAGGTGAAAAATCTCTGCGGAGTTTTGTAAACACGAATATTGCTCCGAAACATAACACGAAATGTTTTAGGTTAAAACTTTTTTGTTTGGTTAAAAGTGTTTTCTCAAGACGGGTGTTTTTAGAGCTTTGTATGGTTTACTGGTAAGACGGATATGGTCTAATTGTCGACGGTATCAAATAATGGAGCATGTTTTTTTAAATTATTAATGGGTTTGCGTTTGGCATTTGTCTTGCCTGGTGGTAAGCGACGATGAGGCCTATCGTGGTACACACTAACTAATTAAAGGGCCTATTCTTTCTGGCTTTGAAGACATCAAGGCTGTAAGTATCTAGAAGGACCACTGACAGATAGAGCGTTCCACTCTTTAGTGGTGCGGATCAGAAAAGACGCAGCAAACCGTTGAGAGCGATTGCTTGAAGGTCAACCACATGTAGGTGGAAGCCCTCCTGGCGCCCAGTGGTCCGGAGGTAGAAATTTGAGGATGGTATCAAGTTATGTAATTCCTGCGCACATGATATGATTCATCTAAATAAAAAATATTTATCTTTACGTCATAGTCCATACACACGTACCTTAAATGGCCCACCATTACTGATTACCATTTCCATTTTCCTTGCAGTGATAATAACACTATGATATCAATGATATTATATCCATGAAAAAGATAGGGGTTAATAACAGAGTCACTTACGCCATCAAGGACACTCTTTAAAAATGACTTAACCCTCCCGAGCTGCTATTACCAGTATAAAGAGTCCCTGACCTTACGCCTTCGGGCCTATTGTAAGTTAATGCACTGTTCGAGGGTTAGAAGGGGATTATGGTTTTAATCTGCGTCGTAAGTGGCTTGTTGATCGTGACTTTTGTGCAAGGGGGTCTTTCTTACGGGGGTCTAGCTTACATACATCATGACTACGAGAATAGCCATAACGGAGTTAAGCCCACTTTTTGCTGGGCGTATTAAAAAAAAGTATCTAGTTAACCTAGTTTTTTATCGGTTTCTATAGCAGCCCTATAGCACAGATTACTTTATAGTGACTACGTAACAGATAAATCACAGCCATTTTCTGTTTCCTAAATGCGTGCTGCCATGTGACAGACATATATTGCCAGGGCCACCTCTTTCGATATAGATGTCAGTAGTCAGTACTCACAGTACGTCATCGCGTCAGTATAACCGCAAAATTCGCGGACAAATGCTCTACGCGGCTGTTGCCAACCAACTGCCAAATGAGTCATGGAATACCCGGCGGCTGGAAGGTAATTATCGCGCGCAAGTACATGCAGTGACAGTGCTTGCCTATAGTAAGTCCCGCCCAACAGGGTCTCACGCGGGTGACACCTCTGCAGCGCTCTGTGTGTGTCTACAATGAGTTCAAAACAGTGACAGCCGCTAGTGTCCGCGTAAATCGCGTTGACGTTTTTGTATGAGATTCGGTACAGCGCCCCTACGCCCCTAGTGATTAAAAATGGAACCAAAAATGGCATACCTTCTGAACGCAACGATCGTCGATTTTACAATATTTAAACGAAATTAAATCTTGTACACAGTGTTCAAAGTCTGTATTTCCAAGTCATGCACAGCAGCTTGACTGCGGGCAAAAAGATTGTAAAATCCGATCCTATCCGACGCCATGCGGGCCGTTTGTTTGGACCTTAAAGGGGCACTGCACTCGTTTTTTGTCACGTGAAGTACGTTCACTAGCTTCATCTATTACAAATAAATTTATCACCCGCGCCCTCCCTATACGTTCTTGTAGTCTTATGTAATTTTGCCAAACACATTAGTCAGTATGAGACCGAGATAAGGCCTACATTGACATAGTTAAACATTGCGCACTATCAGGCGATCAAACTTTAACAAATTAACCAGTTGACATAAAAAGTTCAGTTTACCGTTCAAATTCTAGAGATACCCTCAAATCGTTTCTTTTGGAATAGTGTTTGTATAGCGTGGCAGAGTTGTAGGCTATTGTTATTGTTATTATTGTTTTATTTTTGTAATTTGTTTTGGAATGTTTTATGTTTTGTTTTTTTTTGACATTGCTTTTTATCCCAATTTAATCTAATTCTAAACCGTTGACTACTAACCTTATAATTAATAATAGTTCTATTGTTAATGATATTATTGCTTTTAAAATGTGCATTCATACACAATGTATGTTGTTTTTTAATAAATTAAATGAAAGGATTTTCAAATAAATATAGTCCCTACTCATTTTGTAAGAGTTTGAAACACTTTTCAATGGTAACTCCGTACAGTTAAGCTCAAAAAGGGTTAAGTGTCGCTTCAAGGCGGTTTCACTAAAGTTCTCCGGACAGACCCCTTTGGCAAGTTTATCATTTGGCGAAGTTCTGTATTGTTAGTGAAAAAGGGAAGATCTAGAAGTATTATTATAGGAATTAAATAAAAGAACCAATGACGTTTCCTAGTTGCAAAAACTACACATTAAAGTAGACTTCAATAAAGTGGTTAAGGAACATTAAGATGACACATTTATTTATTTTGACGACACGTTCGGTGTAGTGCGCTGTAGCACGGTTTCTCGCCATGGCTTGCGTGGTGTCCCGAGTTCGATTCCCGGTTGGGTATATTCAGAATACGATGGTTTTTTTTGTTATAATGCCCGTCGAGATGACCTCACTCCACCTGATGGAAAGTGGACGTGAGGTCCAGATATGATACTGACAAGCCCAGTCATTCAAACGAATCACTGGTTCACTGGGCTGACCATCCTCACCTTGAAAGCCTGCAGAAATGTCTTTTCACGCCCCGATTTAAGACCCCGGGACTAAAAGAGGAAGGAAACACATGCGCTGGGTGAGCATTCCACGTCTGTATGGCACGACAAAGGCAGAAGGAGTCACCGAACCTTTTTATGCGAGCCAACAAATCGAACACGCGCTCGCAACACGCGTGCTGGACTACCTAGTCCAAAACGCGTTGTGCGGGAGTGGAAGGGTGAGGAAGGTATAAGCTGGAATTCAGAGCATTCCCCATTGCAAGAGCGATAGAGAACACTTAACCTGGCAATGGCTCTTCGCAATTGGAGAGGCTCAAGAGTCAAATCTAATTTTCTAAATTGGCTCGGGTCTGGGGTACTCGGAGACGCCGCTTGCTTAATTCCAATTCTTTTTAAAATTTCGTAATCATTACATCTACTCAAACAGAGCCTACGTCTTGCTACACACATCAGAAGGAGTAAAAGGCTCCCGGTCCCGGCCTACTGTTTGAAACCTAACTTGAACAGTATTAACCATATGAAAAGTACCATAATATCAAACGATCGTGGTTGTATAAGAACTTTTCTTTCTCTTCAATTTAAAGTCACCAAGGGAGAACTGCGCGACGGCGGCCATGATGGATTCGACCTATATACTACATTACCTTAACTAGGCCCAATCGATATGATACCTGAAGTCTCTTGAATAATATATTCAGACAGGTTTTCTTTGACGTGTGGTTAATTAATACGTAATTAGACGAGCCTGGGTAGGTCTTTAGACAGGGTTTTGATGATCCTATTAATAGGCATATGTAATTAAAACAACAAAGCCATTTACTTTGTTATAAATATAATATAGATACTAAATAAGCGAATTCTACAAGGTGCGTGAATTTCATGTATCTAGTTCGCTAACAATCGGTAAATAAAGTGCTTAGAATCAAAAAGAAATAACAGTTTATTAGATAAAATAAAACAGTGTGGTTGGAATTAAAGGAATAATTATTCAAACCTTGTTTCAATTTAACCTTGTTGGTGAACTGATAAAAGAGTGAAACATCAGCTGAGTTTGTGATCGAATAATTGATTAACCCTCAAATTATTAAATGTTTTAAAACTTTTGTTGAGCATCACTAGTAAATTCTGTTGACTAGCTTGGAACGATGGTAGAGTCATTGGTTCGATTCCCACAGGACGTCCTGTCCTGTGGGATTCATGCCAAAAACATAAATTAAAGATTTTTCGTGGAGTGAAATTACACAAGCCGCATAAAAGGAAACTGCTACAAATTTAATTTTAAGTAAGTAAGTGAAGTTGGGCTACTTCAGGGCCCAAACCAAGAGTTTGCCTCATATAAACTACCACAATTAACTACAACAATTTGTATGCCATTACTATTTACTAGAGGCGTTGTTTTGAAATCCTTTAAAAAATGTAGTTCTCAGCTAACCAGTAGTTTATGACGTCACACCCGCAACGTCTATCTGAATTTCGTCGCGCCGTCTACTCGACTGCTGGCGCAACGGTTTCGGAAGCCGGTTCCGCGCGGGAACGTGCGGGTTCGCGTCCGCATGATGCACAGAGGATTGGTCTTGTGATCTTTTCGTCTGCAACAACATGCGAGATTGTATGGAGGAGAATTTACGCAGATTTCTTATATGAAGTCTGTGTTGTGTACACTTCCTACATTTTTATTTTTATTCTTTTTTTGTTTTTATTTTGACACTAAAGGGAAATAAACCTCATCATTAGTCTTTTGCTTTTGAATTATAACCATTTTTTTTGATAGAGTTACATCACATTTTGCATTTTATTTGTTATTTGAGTATTCTTGCATTTTGATTCATTTAATACAGCACATTCACAGGATCACTTGCACATCATAAAGACCATACATTAATGTGAAAGACTGAATACATTTTTCATGGCTCAAGGTTCATTCGTTTTAAGAAGATTTATAAGTGCGAGTACTTTCTCTATAAATAGTGTTTTTGATTAAAAAATTTCATGACCATCTGATTTCGTTGTGTATATATTTAAGAATATTGTATCTAGAATACATTTTTAGGCCCGTATTCTAGAATCATACTCAAGCATTGATTCGTGCTTGAGTAGAGATTTGAAAACGTCAGTTCATACAAAAACGTCCCTCAGATTTATGCACAAGTACAGATTTTGTTTCAGAATACGGGCTTTAGTATCTTTATCAGTCTTTGACAACCATAGTTCAAGCTTTGCTTAGTTTGGGGGCCAGATGGCGTTGGGGTAAGGCAGTCCCTGATAATTATTAAAGATTAAATTAATAATTTTTATGCTAACTGACCGGATACTTTTCAGCAGAGTCACATTGATACTATTCAGCAGAGTCACGTTTCAGTATTTTCCTCAGTTGATTAGATTTGACCTTTTCTGAGGGAGTATTTTTATTACTGTAATTGCTTTGTTGTGCAATAAAGTCTTATCCCATCAATCTAACGATAAAGTTAACCCGTTCCTTTCCCGACCGAGAATTCACCGGAACTATTTCCTATCGAATCTACCTACCCGTCAGCTCGGTCCGGTTGAATTATTTATCCGGCTAAAGCAGTAGTCTTGTCAAGGGGGTTTTGGGGAGGCAGGTACGGGTGGGTACTGTGAGAGTGTGACAAAATATTAATGGGTGATTAGGCAGTCTGTTTCGGCAAGGTTGATTTATTTACGCGTTGTATGAAGGTGTCTAAAATGTATGCGTTTGCTTTTTTTACACGACCCTCTCTGTTTTTTTTTACCTCATTACTATCAATTCCAGTATTGGAATGGGTTTGCATTATACTAAATGTATGATTTGATTACACAGCCGTATCGGTCGTTTTTCGTCAGTTATTTTTCGAAATGATTCTTTTCCAAGTAAATCATGGAAATTGTAATTTCAGGACTAGTAATATCCTTATTGGAGAATCGAGTATTTTTATTTATCAGGTACACATCGCACTCACGAGTACTTTTTGTGTCTTTTAGCACTCACAAGTTTAGCTTTTAGCAAGTTGCGTATGTCGCAAGCTAGCTAAAACAGGGTTCAAGTATTCCATATCTATTTATTTATTCTTCATTGAACAAATTAAAAGTACAATTGGTTAATGCCAAACGGCATTCTCTACCACCACCACCACTACATGATGAAACTAGAAAATTATAGACAAGATTCAATGATTGACTTACTCTGAAAGCAACATAAGATCCTAATTATATTAAGAAAATACAAAAAAACAATAAAATGAATGTAATAATTTCAATAACAGAGCGAAATTAATAAAAAGACGAATGCAATTATTACAGGATATAACAAATTATTGACCTTATGGCTCCACACAAGAAAGGCAAGGTATTTTTATGGTTTTAGATAACGAAATAAACAATTCACTCGACACCACCCCATCTTCTAAGGGCGGTTTTCCCCTCTTTATGAAACAGGACGCTTTTGTTTGAGAAAAGTTAATTCTCTTCTTCATTTCGTCGCCTTTTAAGAACTCGCTGTGTTTTGGATTGTTTTTGCAAGAATTTAGCGAAACAATGTTACACAAATAAGATAAATGCAAATTTTTAGCTAAGTTACTTTTTCTTCAAATATAATATTCAGGGGCATTATTACAATCGCTTAGATCCCTTTAAACTGAGGATAGCGAGCAATTTCGTCAGTAAATATCTTAGATGAAGCGTTAGTGCTATGTAACCGCTGACTGGCTAGAAATGAAAGATCATATTACGAAATTCTTCTCTACGCTTAGTTTAGGAAATGAGCTTGACAAGTTATAAGGGATTGTAATAAGGCCCGCGATCATTTATATAGCGCAGTGGTTGGGAGCACCGGTTGAGGTGTGAAGTTCGTGGCTGTTAATAAAAGAGATTTATTTGATCTGGGTGTTAATGGATGATACTTTTGGTGGTCTTGGTTTCCATAACACAAGGAATGACTAATCTCAAGAAAAGGCATGGATGTTTCAGGATTTATTGATAAACTTTTTTCATGTAATAAGTAGGGAGTAAACGCGCTGGTAGGTCATCTGATGGAAAGTGATCACCTCCGCCCGTGGACAAACTGCAACACCTCAGGTGTCACCGATGCGTTGCATCATGAAACATGTTTTAGAAAGAAAGAAAAAGCATTTATCAATTTTTAGACATTGTTCCACCGACATAAGGAGGAAAAATACACAAAATAGACAACATGAATTTAAAAAAGAAACAATAAATCCCACCAGACAGCGGTGTACCGATGTCCATAAATAAACAGGACCTCACTCAGCGAATGCCTGGGCCCGATAGGCTAAGGCGCTGATTTTCAGTGGACCCTTGGTTGACTAACTAGTAAGTACAAATTATAATAAATATACATAGATATACAAATGTGTCAACGCACTGAATAAAGTATAGTATTATACCAGTATGTCTACCACGAGTGTGTCACGTAATCGTAAACCATTTTTGGTTCTATTTATAATCACTAGGGGGCGCTGTACCGAAATCCCATACAAAAACGTCAATGCGGTCATCGCGGACGCTAGCGGCTCTCATTGGTCTAAACTCATGCTAGACATACTAGTTAGTTTTGGAATTTTAGCTGCGCTGGGGCAACAAAATATGCTCATATTCTTAAGTTATATCTATGGTTTCACTTATTGCGCGCTTAGGGTCAAATATGCATTCGTGATTCTTGAAAACCTAAATGTAAACAATAAAATGGATCGCTCATCCAAGACATTTCTCAAGAAAAATGATCCCAAATGGGTGTATTAAAGGACCCCGCAGATTCAGGGTCTATCCGTCCCATGGCTTAGATACGGAATCAATTTGGCACTGTCCGAGGCTAGGGTTGACAGCTGACTTGACACTTTGAGGGAGGTCAGAAATTAAAATGGGTCTTTTGCATCAAAATCAGGAAGTGACAGGTTTCTATTAATCAAACTCTTGATTTGTTGGAACAGGTTGCAGGTTGCAGCTGGTTAGGAAATAAGTTCAAATATGGTCGCTATGTGTGTTAAAATATGTAATTATAAAAATTAAAAGTATTCATAATTTGTGTTTTTTTTTAAATTGGGCAGGTTTTTGTGAATCTAACAGTGTGTTTCAGGGTTATCCATGTAGTTTTTTAGATTTTTAAGGCAATTTGCGTATTATCATAAGAGCAGATTACATTTACGACAACGACCCTGGTGCCAAAATGCACAACCTTGGAAAGGTGCCAATAAGGCTTGCTTGTTCTACGGCTTATTCTTAAAGCTGTTATGTTCGCAAGGTTTAAAAGTCTAATGGGTCAAGGTTTGTCTCCTAAGTTACACTTAAAGCTAACACGCATCTATGCCCGCAATCTAACTCCGTTATTTAAATGATTTTACTGTCAAGACTGTTTTGTATATTTAGTTCTGGGCGTTTTCAAAACTTTATAAAGTACGTATGGGTCAGAAACACAACACTAAAAAGAAAAAAAAGAGATTTTATAGGACATCACTGTATGGTATTATATATATACACAGAAGAAAACGGAACAGCCAAAATCGTGTAGCCCACGCGGGCGTAGAACTAGTTTTGAATGTTAAACGGCTATATTATTATATGTTTAGATTAGGTATCGGTCAATACTCTTGTTAGGCCCTCTCCGGTGTAATAGCATCAAATTCATTCTAAAAAATAACTTTTTTCCTTTTAGTATCAACCCTGTCCGATGTGACGCGGGTCATCCCGTCCCGTGACGACCGCTGACGAAACTTATTTTATTGTTATCGTTTAATATCATTGTGACTTTTTCGATGCGTAATTGAACCTTTATTTATGAAAATGCTGAGGTCTTAATGATATGAACTTTTATATTCTGATGATCTCTTCTTCCCGTTGTTATTGGTTTTTGTTGCAATTCGATTAGTTATTATCGTTTTGGCTAATTTAATTAATGTGTTGCCGTTACAAATAAACGGTTTTTACTGAAAAACCACGCCTAGTGCCTTGTTCACCTGGTTTATTTCTTTTTCTTTGAATAAGGCGAAAATCTTTTAGTATTTTAACTGTCTCTTAAAACCATAGCTTGAACTCTGCTTAGTTAGTTTTGAGGTCACATATCTTGGTCCAAGGTATTTATTGTTTATTTAATTATATCTTGCTAATAAATATACTTTGTTTGATTATGTTATGAAAAATTAGTGGTTCTATTTTGCCGACCTCAACAGAATTTAAGTTCACCCTTGCATATTTTTTCCTATTTCTCCAAACATCCTAAACGCCCATATCCTACGTTTACTTTCCCTATCAGCCGGCTCTAAATGGGGGTCTAAAATAAAGTCGATCCCAAACCATTCACTTGTTGATTTTATTGGCGGCCATTTGCAATATCTCCGCTGTGTGTATATGTGTATATGTGTATGGGTTACGTGGCGTTGTTTATGCTGACCATACACTAGTCGCTATTCATTGCACCGGTGCTAGAATTGAACGGGGTAAGAAATGGTTATTGTCGGGTTTTTGCGCGGTTTTCGCAGTGCGCTTTTAAGGGTTGAGTTGTTATAGTGTTGTAACATTTGTAGATACTTTCTTTTTCCCATAATTTTAATAGTATATTGGGAGATCCTGAGGCCTGTGGCCTTTCTTTGATCATAGGCGTCCCGAATAGTTTGTAGGCGGCTTTTCACCTTCATGAAATCGTCCGACCGGCCCCTGTGTCTATTAGCTCAGCTCGCTATGAGCCTTGCCCACTGCCATTTCTTTAAGGATTTCTTTGAATATGATTGATTTCGTTCCTTTGATTTCGAGAAATATAGAGCATGGAGGCAACATGCTTACTCATCCTTTATTGCATAGGAAAACAAGTTGATACTTATCAAGATATATAAGTTTTTCCTCAGGGTAATTGGCGGATTCCTAATAACCAAATGCTACTATTGTTCACACGCATCTACAATCCCATCGCGTGTCACAAGACCATTAGGATTCATAAATATTTAGTTTAAATAAGTGAGCCAACCAACTCGACTATTTAATCTTATCTAACCTACGAAATATTACTTAATATTAATAAGGAAATCATATAATAGGTTAGGTAGGTAGGTAGAGCTTCGTCGCCTAGTGGTCAAGCACTCTAACTCGGATCGCGGATCGTGTGGTCCCGAGTTCAAATCTGGCCAGAACCAAAATCTTTGTGTTCATTGTTAATTTCCGACTAACTCTCCGGTGATGGAAAACATCGATAAAACACCAACAACCCGGATAGCGGCGGAAGGCTCACCACCTACCTTACGTTGGGTTCTAAAACCATTGGTGGAAAGTGGGCTTCTGAGTGTTCCGTTCACCATGACGGCGACAGTCACTTGCCTCTGACTACCCCGTTTGGGATAAAGTCGTGATGGTATGTTATGTTATGTTATAATAGGTTGACCAGGTTTTTTCGTTTTTTCCTATTAATTGACCAAAAACTCAAAACTGAATTTCTAGTCTAAGAAAAACTCGGTCATTTTTATAATATCATCAGGCCAAACAACCGGACTTCTAAAGCGCATCTTAAATCGCTTTTAAATCTAATATTTTCTTCAAAAAGCGAAGAATTTTCCCAATTCCACCCTCGCAGCAAAGTGGCGGCCGGAACCGCTTCGGCTTTCAAACGGGCAGGACGGGCCTTGCCCGGGGCACGTCCGAGAACCGGTCAAAGCCGGTTTCATTAGTTAAGTAACTGTCGTTCGTCTGAATATACTGCTGGCTTAATCTTTAAAACGATTAGGTTGAAAAATCCTGAGAGAAATCCATCGTTGTTACATGCCGTAACGAAATTGTAAAACGAAAGTGTCTTTTTTTATTTCGTTGACACAGAGTGCAGAGGGCACAGAGTTATTCCAAATTTCAAACAATTTAAAAAAACGTAAAACAGAAATGCCTGACTAAATTCAGAAAACTAAAAGTTAAAGAAAAAGATACAATGTATTTATTTACCAATTGTTAACTACAGTATTATAAATGTATACAGTAACTCCCACACTAGGCGAAGCCTGTCTCGTGGGAATCAATAATTTTTTTTTGGTACATGATGAATAAAACTAACATAATATAACTTATTATTACAAAAAAAAAATAACATAACAAGCAGTTCCGCTGTGTCTGGGTGCTTGTGTGTGCGTGCGTGTGTGTGTGTGTTCGTTCGTTCATGTGCGAGGGTGGGACCCGGGTGTGACTTTAAAGCAATACTTAGTTGGCCAAAAAATATATCACTTAACTATTGCCTAAAAGTCATCTATGACCCTTGAGCTAGTGGTTTGGTTGTTGCTACTAACCAAACCGGTCCATTTTAAAGATCCCCGCCTTCCACAGTCCGGATCAATCCGATTTTTTATAGTTTCTAGCTTTTGATGGAAAATAGTGCATTGTTTATTTATTTATTTTACTTGAATTAAAACGGCGGTACACCAATAACAATAATTAAAGATACAAAAAGAAAAATAAAAACATTAAATTAGACCTACGTTAAATACATTAAATATTAGCAGGCACTGATTAAGGCTTAGACGGACGTACTTAGGACAAGTCCAAGATATGCTCAGAAAAGGTCAGGTCAGGAGTACCCATAATAGAAGAGCATGTATGAAAGGATTAATGAGAGTGGAAGAAGCGCAAGAGGTGTGTCAGGACCGTAGCAAGTGGAAAGATGTGGTCTCTGCCTACCCCGTTGGGAAAAAGGCGTGATGGTATGTATGTATGTAATTAATACACACATTCACACACTCTCACAAAAAGGCAAACACTGAAACACAACCTGTGACCATTCATCCGCAAACAAATCTGAATGTGGATTTGCATCGAGGAGAGCGTTGAGTGAAGCAAGAGACCGTGGTATAGGTGACTGGGCACGGGCCACAGTGCGGTGATGATGCTAAAGCTAAAAATTCACTATTAAGTATACTGGCGGTCTGTCAGTGGCTTTGCCTGCGTAGATAGAGTATATAATAAGATGCCTGTCACTCCCTAATAATGTAGCTTTATATTGGTGAAAGAACTTTTAACATCGGTCCGGTAGTTTCGGAGCCTATTCATTACAAACTAGACAAAAAATCATTTTTTTCCTCTTTATATTATAATATAAATAATCTTTATTGCACAAACAAACAAATACAGCAAGTTAAACAGTAAGTAGACATCAAATGTACAATTTAGGCGGTCTTATCGCTTTAAAGCGATCTCTTCCAGACTACCTTCTGAAGAGAGACTTGTATAATATAACGGGTAAGGCTGTGCAAAATAAAGGATAAGTAAGAGATATTTAAATAATAAACTAAATGAATTGTGTTACATAAAATACATATAGGTATTGCAATAGGATCACCAGTTTCCATTTTTAAGGACTGAAAAATAAAGGATGAGACATAATAAAATACTAGGTTACAGAGAGAGGAAGTATGATTTGACTTGGGATTTAAAGACATGTAAGGACTGAGATTAGCGGATGGGTAAAGGTAGGGAATTCCACAGACGAATGGAGCGAACAACAAATGATTTAGAATAATAGGAAGTGAAATGTGAGGGGACTGTTAGATGCAGTTTCCGAATATAAGTATTTTTTAATATAACTATTTTTATCAGTATAAATATCCCAGATAAATTAATAAGTTCTTCTCGCACTTTAGACATCAAAAGGCCATCCTCACATTCTAAGTTATTTCAAAAGCCCACAAATAACGTAAGCAACGTATTACGGCCGTAAAACCGTACGCATCATGTTTATTTCACGTTGAAATATTTACGTTAAACGCCCCGGGCGTAGGGAATCGAATGACGCCTATTAGGGGGCGATAACACACCCTCGCGTCTTCTGAGACTTTTCCCCACTTGGGGAGAATCTGCCAGTATCAGCCGCGTATGTTGATGATGTTATTTTCTGATGTACAGATGTTTCTTTCGTGACGTTTGTGGGACAGGGTAAAATAAATAATCTTTGCACGAACAAACAATTCAAGTAGATGATCGTGGCAAGCGATTGCTATGTAGAGTTTTATTTCAGACTAGCTTCTCCCAGGAATACAATTGTTTATAAAGGCTATACTTAGACTGAAATGTTACTCGCTGATTAAGTAGCTTCATATCATATTGGTAAAGGAATTTTTAATTCCTTCTAGTAGGTATATTAGTGTAGACTTCCAGGTTGGAACAGCTTACGACCCTAGTTTTTCTTGTTTTAATGATTCTGACCAGAAAAAGTTCCAGTCTAGTGAAATATAACAATAAAAAATCCATTGTTATGAATTATAAGAAACAGGGAATAGGTTGTTAGAATATTGATAGATCCCTTAGTACACACTCGACTATGACTTAATCAAGTCGCCTAGTCACTGAATGTACTGTTTTCCACTGCTACTAACTTATTTATGCCTATATATTAATTGTTATTCTGTTCTACATTACAAACGCTGAATGAAAAAATACGCGGAAAACGACTTTATCATATTTGAGTATATTAAAGCGTACCAGTCCATGCCTCTGAAGTCTGAGCTGACGTCATAAAGCACAATTACCTTTTTAGTAGAGTTAAAATGCACTTTAATGTCATGCAATAATAGCGGAAGTTGCATACAAGCTATGCTTCTAAGTATAGGTATAGTTCGACGCCGGCTCGGAACCTATTTCCGCTTGGGCAAAATTGAAAAGTCTCGTCCAATAAGTGTAACGCAGCGTACAGGGTGTCAACATTATGTCGTAGTTTGCGTCAATTTCTTTTTTAACCTTATTAAAATGCAAACTGAAGACAGGATCCTTCTGTAGGCGGTCGACCATCTTCTTTGTAAAACCAACCGCTGTTCAAGCACACAGTAAGAGAGACTGAAGGGTTTTAAAACAAAGGTAATTTAAAATAGCACTGATTTTTGGAACTTAAAAACGTGTGCGAGCTGGCAATGTCCGTGAGTCAAAACGCGCGGTTCCGTATGAAATCAGTGCTGTTTCAATTTGCCTTCGTTTCAAAACCCCTTGGTTTCCCGTACACAGTATTCACTGTTCAGTATGAGAAGTACACCGTCTGTTCGGAGATAGCAATTTAGCAATTGGACCTTAGCTTGTGTGGTTGACTTCACTAGTACTGGATAGTTGTCCAAGTTCCAAGCATTTACTGCGTCAAAGCTTTGCGTGCATTGGTCCGTCAGTAACGCAGCTGTCATACCGCCTGGAGATTGTGCTGCACTCCCTACTCTAGGAAACACTTATTTTAATAGGCTACTCACTAGTCTGTGAAAATAAGAGTTTGCCTAGTTATATCTCAATTTATTTTCCGTTGAATAATAATTTGTCTAAAAATAAGTTTGTATACACTGGAGACCTATATATCTTCACTTAAAATTATGAAAGCTTAAAGCATATTTCTTCCGGTATCAGTAACGTTACCTTACCTGATACCTTTTTACTAAAGCGATCAAAATTAGAACCCCCTGTTAATTACCCTCGTAATCCGGGAGACGCAATGGCGCTCGGAAGTGACTTCTGAATCTAAAAGGCCCGGATGTGACGCACACATGACAGTACAAGCATTTGCATCGTAAAGACTTGAAAACGGACTCAATATGAGAGGTCTAATTCTGTATGTAATAGAATAGGGCGCTACATAACTATAATTTTCAATCCTCTGCTGAATATAGGCCTCCCTCTTAGCCTCCAGAGTAAACTGCATCAGCCCCCCGATAAAGCTACCATTGAGTTAAGTTTTTAATTTTATTTTTAGCAATTCACAATGCACTATGTTTCGCCCTAAGAAGTAACTCAATGGTGATGATGGGAACTAGAATAATTCGAGAACGCGTCTTCCACAATCTAGGTGACTGCTCTTCCAACATTACCTTTTTTTTAACATTGATTGATTTTTTTTTAACTACGTTGGTTTCCAAAAAAAAAACTTACACTCTGTCTGTTAATGGTCTCGATAGCTCAGTTGGTAGAGCGGCCTCCCGGATTGTGAAAGACGCGGTTTAAGGCCCGCTTTAGTTCTTGCCATCGACCTGATCGATGATTTCTAGTTTTTATCTTTACCCTTGAGTTATTTACTGAAATTTAAAGATAAGCCGTCGTTTTTGGTCTGAATTCGGTGAATGAATTGCCTTTGAGATCGACTATCGTTATAAATAGAAAAGCCAATGCCTTTGAAAAGTTTAAAGCTAAATAAAAAATTACTGCTACCGCAAATAAAACTGAACAAATGATTCAAAAGTAATAAATGGCAGGTCGCGGTTGTGTCGAAGTTAATATTTATTCTCAGATATTTCTATGAGAGGCAATAATGTGTTTTTGCCGTTCAATTTCCGCTGAAATATCTGACGTTGGCGGATGACGTGACGATATAAAAAAAAATCGTAGTCATAATCATTGGTAAAAACAATATTCTGCTCTAAATTAAGTTCCATTGCTTCTATAACTACAGGGTGACTGGGGACTCATTGGCATCCTGGCAAAATAAGAACTTACTCATGATAAACAGTACTTTCCCCAAGTATGAGGCTATTTTATAGAAACACAATTGCATATTTTTTAACCTGTGAGTATAAAGCGGTTAAATATTATTTATTGTTATTGTTATTTTTCGACATAATCACCTTTGAGGTTTATGCACTTGGTATATAGTTTTTCAAATCCTAAGATTCCCTTCTTGAAAAAATCTTCATCTAGATCGCTTAAAAATCATGTACGGCGGCAATCACTTCCTCATCATTGCCATATTTGTGACCTCTCAGTTGTTCTTTTAACCGCGGGAACAGGTAGAAATCACTAGGCGCGAGGTCAGGTGAGTATGGAGGATGTTCCATCAATTAAAATTCAGCATCTTGGACAGCAGTCATCGCAACTCGGGACTTGTGTGCGGGGGCGTTATCTTGGTGAAACAACACAACTTTAGAAAGTTTGCCGCGGCGATTTTCGCGTATTTCCTGACGCAGTTTTTTCTATTTGTTCTGCGTATATAATAGTGTCTCCATGATTAAGGTGATTGAGGTATTCAATCATTATCACCCCCTGGATGTCCCAGAAAAGTGAGCCCATAATCTTACCGGCGGATGGAATTGCCATATACTTCTTAGGCGTTGGAGATGACGGCCTCTTCCAAGTCATGGACTGTTGTTTCGTTTCAGGATCATAATGGCAGAGCCATGTTTCACCCACTGTTACGAAGCGAGCCAAAAATCGGTCAGGAACTTATTGTAACAATTATAAATTGATTTGAGAAATCCGCAGTCTTGTTTGTTTATGCTCGTCTGTAAGCATTCTAGGCATCCAGCGCGCTGACATGCCCAAATGTTCATTTATAAGATACTTCCTATCGAAATCTTTAGTTCTTCAGCTCCAAAACAAACAGTAACACGACGATCTGCCAAAACATTTTTTCTCTCGTTTTCTCATTTGTTCAGTAACTGCCGTCTAAGGGCGTCCCGAGCGCGGGTCGTCTTTAGTTGAAGTTCTTACTCTCAAACTCGGTACACCACCTCGCAACCTTATTTTATCAAATGTCTAGGCTTTACCTGCCAGTATTTACTTTTTTGTTGTTCAAGGAGTTTATATGCCATTATTACTTTTTATTTTTATTGTTGATTTTTGATAACCATTTCAGTGAACGCCCCTGTTATGAAATACAGTCTTTTGACGTTTCTCGTTTGTACGAGTTATACTACTATCCTGTAATATTAGCTCCAAATCAACGTGCCTGCTGAAGTATGGGGACAAGTCTAAGATCAATGGTATGCAACTAACAGTGTCCTGGGCTTAGATTGTACTATTTAAATACTAATCGTAGATGAATGGCATGCCATTGACATTTAGTTCATACTTAAACCGTCGAAATCACGACCCTGGCCTCGCCATGCCACGTGGTTTCGGCTCTTGGGTAGTAGAAGGGGAAACACTCTTTAGGTAGTAAGTAGCATATCATTATTTTCTTTGCTTCAGGTTGAAGACACCTGTTCTCGTTCAGCGAGTAAAACAATGGAAATTTAGCTTCGTATAGGCATATTCTTTGGTATATAATTTTCAAAGTCGGTTGAATCGTTTTTAATGTTATCCATTACAAACAAACAATAAAACTAAAAATGAAATCTCTCCTCTTTTTAATATTACTGTATGTACTTTTGTGGTATCAAAAATGGTTGCATAACAAAATGGCGGACATCAAAGGCGGAAGGATCCTCTAAGCGACGAATTTCGTTACTTTTGTGTACACTCGTTCGAAAAGTGCCCCCTTTTGTGAACATTTCGTAGAATACCTCTTTGAGGTGTTACTCTGTGGCTACCTAATTTATTCATAATTTGAGGAAAAGAACTGTCATCTCATGACAAATCACGATTAATAAATCTTATTTTTCACCGAGGTAATTAAAATACTCTTTTAAATTTGGCACACATGCGTTATTCGCCGCTTACTGAAAGAAAACATCCACTGTGACGCAAAATGAACGTTTCATATTATGCTTATACCAATAATAAAACAATAGCCGATCGATGAGAAACTGCATGTTTATTTAAAAATCACTTGCCGTGTTATATGAACAGTATTAAATACGAAAAAAAAACTTTTTTTTGAATTTGCGTCGGTCTGTCTGTTTGTACATTTTAGCGTCACGTTAAAACTGAATTGACTCAATTAAACTCTGTACGCTACGAAAGCTGAATTGATATAAAGAGTACTTTGATTTTATATATGTCGTAGGATAATAGGAAGAGCCGGATTTTCGCGAAAATCCTAGGACGAAAAATATAAATAAATATGCGCTAGACCACACACCTCTTGTAATGGTCTCGAAGTCTCGGATCAATATCCATGTGTTACGAGGTACCACACAAGGGAATAAAGCCAGGGGCGTCTCCCAGCACACCCAAACCCAGTGTTGGTATTAGTTGATTATTTTTTCAATCGATTAGTTAATTTGACTAACTTTAATCGGATTAATATTAATAAACGATTACAATATTAATCGTGATTGTTCTAATCACGATTAATATTGTAATCGTAATCGCGATTAAAAGAAATAATCATTAGTCGTTAATCGTTAATTTGATTAAAGCTGATTAAGGTATGTTTAATAAAGGGAATAAAGTATATTTAGATTTAATCAACTACGTTTTCAGATAAAATCCAGTCACGGTATCGCTACTTATAGTTTACTACAAGGATAAAATAGCGTAATTTTAATTTTTCATGCTTTCTTAAAAACATGATAAAATAATAAAATAAAATGTACGAACTTGTTTAAATCCGTTGTCAAGAGCGAATTATTGAAAAGTCCAGAGCTGGTAGCTGACAATCTAAATATTAGCAATAATAATTCGCAAAAAAACGACGATTTTTTTGATTTTTCGGATTCTGGAAGTGAAGCGGAAACTATTGATTTAAGAAAAAGAGCAGATTTAATTATCTCAAATTTTTTCGCAGAAGGAAGCCGTGAAACAGATCTTTTAGAACGCCACCCAGTTATAAAAGAAGTACGAGTATTTCTTAAATTTAACACACCCATGCCTTCCTCTGGCTCAGTTGAAAGGATGTTTTCTTTTGCCACCATGTTGAATATACCCAGGTCGCACAAAATATAGGACGATTTATTTGAGAAAAGAGTAATTATGAAATGTAATTTAAATCATTTAAAAAATTAAAACTGTTTTGGTAAGCTAAAATTTTATTGTCAATAATAATTATA
This sequence comes from Udea olivalis, assembly GCA_947369235.1. Taxonomy (NCBI): domain Eukaryota; kingdom Metazoa; phylum Arthropoda; class Insecta; order Lepidoptera; family Crambidae; genus Udea; species Udea olivalis. The sequence goes on from OX376366.1 coordinate 12,604,449, forward strand.
ACATAAAAAACTAGCTTCTATATTGATTACCAATTACTGTGATTTTTATTAATACTCAAATAAAAAAATTAAGATGAACTTGTTTTTCATTTTTTGAACTGTTCCACCAAACGTCATTACTCATTAGTCATAGTTATAAATCGTGATTAACTATTAATGATTACGACTAATAATCGTAATCGTCCTGATGTCGATTACGATTAATTAACTTTAATCGTTAATCACGATTAACTTTTTAATCGTTATTCAGATTAACTTTTTGCCAACACTGCCCAAACCCAAACTGCACTGGCTGATGCAGTGATATCTTATGGACTAGGTGTGTATGGTTTAACTTTTCCTATTCACATAAATAAAATTAAATCATTGCAAATTAGAATTCTCGAACTGTTAGTTGATTTTAAGTTAAAAAAATCATTACAAGGGGAGTATGAAAGATTATTTAAGATATGTAAAGTATTACCGATAGACTACAAAGTAAGAACTGTTATTCTGACAGAACAATTTAATCATACTGAGTTTAAGCATGAAAGGAAGTATGCCTACCCAACTCGTTCAGCTAATAAGCCCAAACTAACCGTCCCCAGGGTAAAAAATTATTATGGCAAGCGCACCAGGCGATGGTTGACGCCGTCTTATCTCAATGACTTACCACAAGATCTGCTGCAGGGGGCGCAAAGTAAAAATCACCTCAAAACACTGTTGAGGAGGCATTACTTGTCTTTATGCCCGTAACCTAAAATTTGTTAATTTAAGGATATAAATATACGTTAAATGATAAGTTTAATGCAAAATAATATGAATATAAGTGCAATAAACCAGAAACACCATTACATCATTAAATACTAGAAAATTAGATATTAAAGTTCACTGATATTCACTTTATAATGAAATAAAATAAATGTAAGTAAAATGATAAGGATAACTATTATAATAATGATATATCTATAATTATAACGAACTGATAGCATTAATAAATACAAAATTAATAATTTCTCATTAATATTTACTTTGAATATTAAGAATGAAATACCTACGTAATATGTAATTTATTTAAATAATACGCAATAATATGCAACAATGTAATAATAATATCGAATGAAAATAATATGTACCTACCTAATTTAAGCTTGGATGTAAAACTATTGAAGCATGTCCACGGGAACCACTGCCGACAAACTGTTGCACAGTTTGGCAGAAAATAATGTTAAGCATCCCTGTAATTTTTATGGTTTAATAAATAAATAAATAAATAAATCAATCTAGAAAAAATCTTTTCCTGATTTGACCCGACCGGGAATCGACCAACCATGCTACAGCGCACTACGCCAATCGTAAAAGTATAGTCGTGAAGGTACGACCAGTACTTGGCTTAGATCACGGACGGTGAGTCCATATTCAGCCGTTACCTTCTATGCGTTGTTATTCTATGGCAACGGGGCTATTAGGGTTGCGTCGTAGCTGACGGTAACAGTAGTAATGACTTGCGCTTCTGGTAACGTTACGGCTACAGAATCGTTAAATTAAATGTTGCCTCTCCCTTTATTTCAGTTTCGTGTTGCGGCCAAATGGCTGTTTATTAATTATAATTAAAATAAATTAGGGAAGGACTGATCGTGGTAGACGAATTAAAATGCCGCTTGTTCGCTTTTAATGACCTAATTTTGAAGATTTTTTGTTAGTTTATCAAGTAAACTCTTGATTTGTTTATCTGGTGAGCAAAAGTCACAAGCAAAACTGAGGAGTTTTTTTATTTATAACATCTTATACCGTGAAACTTAATGAATGAACCTTAATTTAATAGTATATTTTATGCGTGCGAGGGAGTCAATGAAACCGATGGTATATTAAGGTGGAGTTTAGTCTGTACTTTTCACTTTGAGTGCGAGAAAAATAGTCAACTTAGTACAAAAACATTTAAAACCGAACACTTGGCAAAAGTTCTGAAATTTTCGTGGTCAGTTTTTTTTTCTGCACTGAACCGCAGATTAACAATTCAAAACACATGGCGCCACCTTCTTTGCGGACAAACCATGAACTAAAACTCTCAACATTTTCGCAATGAAGACGGTCCACACTCCACAGATAATAGTATATTTTTACTGGCTGTTTGAGTTTGTCTATGTCACATGAAGGAAATTAAAAAACTAATTACTTTTTTTAATATAATAATAATTATTCCCTAGAGACTAAAGTGGTCAGTTACTTTAGTCCTGCTTCGTAAGGCTATATTGGCGTACTTTTAGAGCATGAGAGGTAAAAATTAAATTAATAAACCAAATGTTGATATAAACGCTTACATAGGTCACGTGACACGTCGTACTATGACGTCATTTCTTTGTTAATAAACACATATCTGTTTAATATTTGTCACGAGACCTTAAACGAGTTTGCGATAATATTATTATGTCATTAAAGAAGCTTAGATTTATGCTGGAATTATAATTCTAGAAGTGTTTTTTCTAAACTTCATAGTTTCAGAACATCTGTTAGTTTTTGTGTACTGCCATGCCCTATTAAAACTTGTAAATGTTACTTTTTATTTATTTCAGTTTCGGCTATTGTAGTATCTTATCTCTAACGCTATTGCTAACTGTACAACAGATTTGACGCAATTATGTGCCCGAGCCCCTTACATAATCTCAGTGTTCTGATTTAGCTCGGGTGTAATCTATTGTGTTCAGTTTATTGACTGCTAACACTTATGTGTTTGGCCCACTGAGAGTGCTCATATAAAACCCCTAATTGTTGGGCTGGATCATGAGGAGTTTACTTTGGTCAGCACGGGTGACAATTAGTATCGCCTAGGTTAAGTGAGATTGAGACCTGTATGTAGCGAGATAATATGTACGTGAGCGAGTTAGTGAAGAGTAGACGAGAAAAGCCTGATATTGTCGACGCTAATTGATAATTTACATGGTTGATCTATTAGCACCACAAGACAGTATGTGCAACAATTTTATTACATTACAACATGATTCGCAAACCACAAATTATTTTGAAACTCCTCTACTCACTTAATATCCAACCGCGAACACTGACCCGTGTGGCCCCGACCGCGTTGTCATTTCCGTAATCCAACCAATAAGCGAACGTGTGTGTCGTCACGCCGATATCCCGACCAATAGCAGCCGCGCGTGTTCGGTTGTCGGAATAAACTACACGAGGTGAATTTATGTTTCGCTTGGGAATCTGTTAATTTAAACTCGCTGGTCATTTTCGTTCGTTTTCTCTTGGGCAGTTAATTATATCTGGTATAAAGTTGTTCTATTTTGATACGTAGTGGAATTCTCTTGTGTTTGTTCAGTTAAATTATCAAAATTCTCATCTTAGTTCTTTCAACAGCTTTATTCTTAAGCGGTGTTTTTCAAAATTTTTTTTTATTTAGGAATGTGCTAAAGTAATGAAAATAAAAATGTTTCTACTTACAGTGCATACTATGGCTTTGCCTGCGGGCTTCTTACTATTCTGCCAATGATTAAACACGAAAAGAAAATCATCTATCAAACGGAAACCAATTACTAACTAATGTAACTACTACTCGAACTTGTAGTAACTCCAGCTCACATAATTGGGGTCTGCAATAACCTCAGTTAACCAACTAACTTAGTTGCGGCTATTACTGACAATCACCGATAGGTTAACTGTAGATTAGATTGTGGAAAGCCCGAATTTAATATCTTAATCGCTGGGTTAGTCTGAGATTGGTAATTTCAGTTTTGGAGGAATTTGTCATAAGTTGCAAGGATGAAGTAGTGTTTGGGACTCGTGGAGAAATTGATGCAAGATATATATTTAAGTCTGCGTAAGCCATAGTAGCAGTGGTCTGGTCAGATTTGTGGTACAGAAATTAAAAGCGTAGGGTTAACGTGACTCTGAGTGAAGACCACATCTCCGTCACCAAGAGTGGAGATGGGAATGTAAAGAAAGATTTCGGGCAAGTCGAAAAATAAAAAACTTAATAGTGTTTGCAAAACTATCCGACCGGAGCCGAAGAGTGTGGCCTAAGATTTTAAAAACTCAGTCTACAGTCCACTGATCTAATATGTCATGTTTGTAGCGTATTATCGTTTATTTACTATTAAATTCCATAAGCTACTTTTTTAAATATCACATACACAAAATAATACTAATGGTGGCATGGGAAAGAATCTTAATAAATTCGTTGTCGACCATCTTGTAATTAATTTCAAATATCTTAATGTTGTTGTGTTCGACTCGTTCAAGGCTCGCCGCAGTTTTAGAATTATTATAAATACAAAGATTTGGAGGAGTTTACAAGATATACCCTCAAAGTTTGAGAATTGGCGTTTATCTTCAAAATTAATTTCATTATTTTATTACCAGTGTTACTTATTTAAACGAGAATGAATTGAGTTCGTGGCCTATATTTACAGTTGAATATTACGTTAAATCTTAGACGCCATTGCTTGTATTTGCAATGTTTCCTGCATCACTAAACAGTAAATCAATAATTAGATTTCTGAACACACTAGCAGATCAAGGTTTTTTTTATATATAAATCAAATAAGAATGGTATTTCGTGATAGATCACATAGTGACACATGAAAGGAGAATTCACGCTTCGCGCTGTCAAATTAGGGTGTTTTATTGTCTGTGGCTGTAGCCCGTTTCAAATAACCAGATATTTTCACAATAGGAAGAATTTATTATACGAATTTCACACACGAACTTGGTACAATATATTTTATTTTTGAACTAGCTGTCCCCTAGCGGTTTCACACTGTTTCGGTTTTACACTGTTTCTGCCTTCAAAATATGGCCTATATTTATAAAAAAAAATTACCTATGTCACTCCCTGATAATGTAGCTTTATATTGGTGAAAGAATTTTTAAAATTGGAACAGTAGTTTCGGAGCCTATTCAATGCAAACAAACAAGCAAACAAATCTTTCCTCTTTATAATATAAGTATAAAAGAAGTATAGATAAGGGACAAACTGCAGGCTTCCTGACCATAACCTTACTTAACTTTCTGGATGGCTGATGTATTCATTTTGGTTTTTCTATCTTTTCAGGTAATCAAAAAATTGGAACAGAAACTTCTAAAGATGAACTTGTCAGCGCACAAAAACCCAGTTATAAGTATTTCCTTAAGATAAGAATACCGCCGAGGTATCCCTGCCTGTCGTAAGAGGCGACTAACAGGGCCCTTGGGGTTGTGAAGCGCACGCGGGGCAGCCTGCGTGTTTTCGGTTTGCGATCCCGAGGAAGACGGTAACGTGTGTCTACGGACACAGTGGTCTGTGTTATCGTGCACTGGAGTTGAGTTTGCTCCTCCGAGGCTGGCTGCCAGGCTGCCTTACGCGCCGACGGGTCCTGAATAGCGTCCTGTTTCGGCAATCCCGGGTCTCTTCCATTCAGCGCCGCCGACCACCATTATTTAGTTTTTCGAATCCCACATGTTCCAGGCGTCCCGGACCCATGATTCTGAGCATGACTGGGCATTTCCTCATGCAAAAAGGGCCTATTGCTAAAATTGTATGAATGTGATTTTTTTCTTACTCGCGTATATTTAAGCAGCAATCGCTTTCTTTATTTAAAGATACCCGGCCATAATGCTATTCCAGACCAAGTTAATCCGATCTTTTGCCAGCCTCCACCGCATTAGGTCCATTCATGCTATATTAAGTTCCCATTAGCCGCTAAGCCTATATTTGCTGCCTGCATGCTGAGCTTACCAGCTTAATCTCTTAATTTCCCCGGTACCAGGGCGGAATTTTTCCCGGCTCCCGGGGAATCCCGAACGTGTCTCGAAAGGGGTAGAGATGTGTTTAGGCATTCCTTGTGTTGGAGGAAAAATGTTTCTGGTGTAAGATGGATGTTGGGATGTTTACTTTTGCTTATATCTAAGATGCTGATAAATAAAATTTTCAAAACTCCACTGAAAGTTGAGCACCCATATATTTGGAAATACATCAGTTTGGTAACGTTTTGTCAAATTCAAAAGATACTTGATTTGACCTAATGCTTTGTATTTGTGTAAAGTTTTTTCTAATCCAAAATTCAGTTGACTTCAATAATTGAGTTACGTCTTCAGCATTCAATGAGAAGAAAATAAGATAAAGACAAAAACTCAGTTCCTACAACTTAAAAAAATGGTTTTAAAGGGTTTGAACTTTTGTACAGGGATTCTACTGTTTGTACTTTAGTATTTTTGTAAAGACTAAAAACAGCAAAATTAAAAAAAAGCAAATTTCTAATATTGTAGCGTTACGTTACTTCTAGCATGGAGTAGGATATACCGTATTCAATAAAAAAAGTCAATAATCACTTTTAAGTTTTGGAAATTCTAAAAAAAAGTAATGAAGTACATCCAAAATAATATATAAATAAGTCCTCAGGGCTTTAGATCTGGTTTCCTGTACCACAGTCAAAGTTGTGTCTGTTCTTATTAGATTATATTTTTTAGGAAGAATTATTTATTTAAACTATATTAAAAAGGCAAAAGTAATGTCTTACCTCATCTACCATATTACGAGTCATTAATCATGCAGAAGTTTCATGATTTCTTTATATCATAGTAAACACAAATTATGAAGACACATAATCCCTGTCGCTATAACTCATGTGGTCATATATGGTGCGTTTGGTGGCGACACCTGGCGAATGGGCGTTGTAACTCGGGGCGGGCGTAATCACACAAGGTTGCGACACGAAGCTTAGCCGCTCCTATTTAATTAATCATTTTTTATTTGCTATGAACACATAAAAAAGTTACATAAAAACAAATGGTTATGAAACGAAAATGTAGAGTTCAAGTTTAGATAAGATAAGATAAGATAAGATAAGATAATCGTTTATTGTCTCAAACTTAGGAAACTTTTATTATGGTATATTATTTTCATTTATATTTCATATTTCATTTATATTTCATTTATTCATTATATCAAGTGGTAAGTACATAAAGATCTTAAAATTATTTTGGAGCGCACATGAACCCTGTAGGGCACTATAATATAAACATATAATTATTATTTTTAATTCTGTATACTAACTAATTACATTAATAAAGTTGTTACTAAACAACAAGATTTATTTAATAAACAAGGATGACATACACATGTTAAAATCTAAGTGTGTTGTGTTGTGTTGTCAGTGTATCAATCATTAATTCTATTGATTTATTAGTATAATATAATTGGTTTATTTATTTATTTTTATTTATCTGATAAATATTCTGCGATGGAGTAGAAAGCTTTATTTATAAGAAAGTTCTTTAATTTATTTTTAAATGATCTTAAACTGTTTTCTTGTCTGATTATTAGTGGAATTTTATTATATATGATTATAGACCTGTAGAAAGGGCTTGATTTAAACATTTCCAGTTTAGGTTCTGGTAAAGCTAATTGATCGACAAACCTAGGATTAGTCCTGTATTCGTAGTATTCTGGATACTTGCGAACGAACACAGCTATTTCCATTATGTATAGGGAGGTGAGGGTTAGCAACTTTAATCTAGTGAAGTGAGGTCTACAGCTGTCGGTTTGTTGGATATTGACAATTATACGGAGGCATTTCTTCTGCATTATAAATAGGTCGTTAGCATTGGTGCTCTCGCCCCACAGTATTATGCCGTATCGCAGCCAGGAATGAGCGTACGCATAATAGGCTGATAGTGCACACTCTGCGTTCGTGTTTCTTTTGAGAATACAGAGGGCGTAAATGAACTGTGACAGTTTAGTTATCGTTTTCGAAACATGGTTTTTCCAGTTAATGTGGGAATCGATGGTTAGGAATCGATGGTTTTGGCTAGCAACCGCCTCGTTCTAAATGGCATTTAGCATGAAAGCTTATAATTTCAAAACCTATTATTAATAATGGTTAAAAAAAGGGCTTAAGTCCAAATTACGTACCGCTTGTACAATAAGAGAGGCAACATAAGTTGCTGGCATAAGATCCACTTCGCAATGGTTTTGTAAAGGTTGATGTGAACGCCTCTGTACTATGGGTAGAGTAAAATAATTCATTTGCGAGAACACATTTGCCAAGGACAGGTTTAACAGGTGCCGGAGACCGTTTTTTTATGTTATGGGTGGGTATGAAACCCACGACGATATGTTTACTTACATTGATATTTGTGCCTAAGATATCATGTTAAAAAATGACCTAATTTTCACATACGTTTTCTTGTTATCAACGTGACTAAGCTTTTTTTCACATCACAACCCTTTTCCTCGCATCCCTGGAGCCTTCTCATAAACAGACCGTAAACCGGGTAATGACTCCGGGTCATTCCGTCATTAATCGTTCATTCATGTTTCACTTCAATATATATTTTTTTTGTTGTGACATTTTTGTTTGTTTTTGTTTGAAATTTTTGAAAGAAAATTAAAATGACGAGCATTTTTGTTTACTGTGAATTTCGAGTTACGCATGTATTGTATGCTGGTATTCGGACTAGCCTGTTATACCTTGTCCAATTTAAGATGATAGTTTTGAAAGTTCATGCCTATGAAGTGTTGCATCATTTTCCGGTAAAGTGTACTACGGATAATATCGTACTTTATTGACGGGTACCGCCCACTTAGTGAAGTGCTTTGCAAACGAATAACAAAAAATATAGAAAATCGTTTGTGAAATCTAACATATATATAAACTTTGTGAACATCGTTTGTGAACAAGAATTCATTTGTTGATGTTGACGATAATGACGATGATGATTATGAAAGTAATTTTTAGGGTGTGCTCCATTATATTAGTAATAAATAACTTTAAATCCTGTAAAACCTACCTAATTTACTATAAAAGCCCTCAAGTGAATTCACTTGAGGGCTTTTATAGTTGTAATATATTTATAGAACATTAAAATAAACTGACGATTCCAAGTTCTATGAAATAATGATTCGATAATCGAATCTTTCACTAACGATTACATAACCTACCCCATCCCTATGGACAAAGTATAGTGGTATAATATGGGATGCCCCCTGCCTGTCCGAAGGTTTTTGATTCGGTCCCCACCCAATACATACACACATCCGTGTGACGAACTTTTTGGTTTTTCCTTTGTCTGGGTGTAAAATCTTTAATTATTCGGAAACATTAATGTATATTTATCATTTCGACACCCACAGTGCAACCTTTGCTTGGTTCGGGGTTAGTTGATTTATGAAAATGCTCCTCAAGTATTTATTTACTAGAGCCTAGTGCAACAACATGGCCGACATTATTTAGAGTGCAGCATAAAATATATCTGTAACAATATGCCAGAACTCTTTACTCGAGAGGGTAGCTACAATAGCAATAACAAGGGTATACTCGTAGCAATGGCTTTGTTGCTGTTACGATGGCTCGCATTGTGACAACAATGCAATGACCGAAGCAATGCGAAGTTATCGAGAGGTATAAGGTTTGCTGCTTCAATTGTTGTGAACAGATGTATGTAACCTTTTTGCGTCAGGAAATGCATTTAGACATTCATAGTTTTCCCAGGGCCCTGGGTTTGGGACACCTGGGATATGTGGGACTCGGTACTCCTGGAAAAACAAGAGACGCCCAACTGAAAACCTGACGGTGGAAGAGACCCGGGTTCCCCAAAAAGAAACTCTTCAGCGCACATGGCCGCTTGGCAGCCAGCCTCGGGAGGATCAAGCTCAACTCAACTGCAAGATGATAACACAGACCACTGTGTCCGAAGACACGCGTTACCGTCATCCTCGGGATCGCAGACCGAATCACCGAATCGTGCGTTTTACGACCCCTAGGGCCCTTTTAGTCACCCCTCACGACAGGCAGGGATACCTCGGCAGTATTCTGCTTCCCTAACCGCAGGTACTGATTATGTACACCAGTCAAAGAAAGGTGAGGGGATACGATTAAATGTTCAACACTTGTTTGCAACGGTGGTGACCTACTAGAAATCAGACAAGTGGAAAGAGAATCAAAAGGTGCTCACCTAGAGCATTTTCCTGTAATGCAACGTTACAGAGTCGAGCATTACACGACACTGACGACACGGTTGGCGTAGTGCGCTGTAGCACGGTTTCTCGCCTCGATTTCCGTAGTGTATTCCGTAGGTCGGGTCAATTTAGGAAACGATCTTTTCTGAATTGACTCTGGTCTGGGTGTGCTGGGAGACGCCCCTAGCTTATTTCCTTGTGTGGTACCTCGTAACACAGGGATATTAATCCCTACTTCGAGACCATTACAAGAGGTGTGTTGTCTGGCGCATATTTATTTATTTATTTATTACGTCAATGAGGGAGGAGAACCGCGCATTACATCGCGCAACTTGATGTTACAATGTGTAATATTTTGATACAACTTCCCTGAAGTTTTGTTAGGCAGTACCTATTGTAATGTAATGCGCTAAATCAAATCTGAAATGTACATGAAAAAAATGAAAAAATGAAAACAAAATTAAAATGAATTATTTTTTTTTCATTTTCATTTTTTTTTTCAATGCGCTAAATCAAATCTGAAATGTACATTACAGGCGGATGTTCGTCATGTCAGGAAGGCAGTTCTGTAATGTAAGGTACAGGCGAATCTGAAACGTTGCATTACGGAAAAATGCTCTAGGTGAGGGACTACCTAAGAATACCGTAGCGTAGACCTTGAAAGGTAATAAATAAAATACAATAAAAATTCAATAAAAATAAAAATATTTTTTTTCACACTGTTAGAGATACTATTCGAAAATAACTAATCAATTTATCTCTTGATTTTCTCGATGGCCGATGCAACTTGAATTGATGTAGATACTCTTATAAGCAGAGCCACATAATTGTGATGACTAGCTAAGAAAAAGCATTGTCCAAACCGCATTTTCAACGCCCTCTGGATTTTAGCTAATGACTCGAGATTCTGTTTTTTTTTGTCGAAATTGAGGTGGCCCTTTGTTAAAATTGATTTAATTCAAAAGCTATGTTATTATTCATTACACCCGACGTGGGTGGGTATTTAATTTAAAACATACCACCTCATTCGCAAGTGTAATAAGTTCTCGCTTAGAAGCGATACGTGTATTTTATACAGATGGCTCGCACTTGGGTACTCCTAAGTGCGGGCCAGGGTTGGGGGCTTACTGGCGAACCGGTTTACTGTTTATACTTTTTTTGTATTAATATCAGGCGCTGTTTTGATAAATGAGTTTGTTTATTCGTCACTCGTTAAAGTGAATATGTCGATTATTATAAATGTAACATGTTATGTTACATTTTGGTATTTCTTTATTTTGGTGTGATGTAGTTATGACGACCGACTTGGTGTAATGGTTAAGAAGTTGGCTACTACACCAGAGGTCGCGGGTTCGATCCCCGCACAGTACAAACATTTGTGTGCATGAACATGTCTGTTTGTACTGGTCTGGGTGTCTCCTATGTATAATAAGTATGTATTTACAAAAGAAAATGTATTTAAGTATGTTTATCCGTTGTCTAGTATCCCATAACACAAGCTTTAATTAGCTTACTTTGGGGCTAGATGGCGCTGTGTGGAATAATGTCCAGGGATATTTATTTATTTATTATTTTTATTATTATTAGTTATCATAGCTCTGTAGAATTACCCGAAAGTATTTCAACATTGTTATTATTATCAAATCACATAGCGGTCTCATTGTTGTCGCTTGTAGCTTTCAATTATTGTTAGTTAAGTAAATCATAAAGCGCAAAATGAATCGCTTAGGAGTCTACTCTATTAACCGACCTTATAAATACAAAAAATACACCTACCAGTGAAAAAATACACTTGATCAGAGATTTGAATTTTCTTCAAATTACTGTATTTTTAATGATCGGTGTTTCTTGAATCGGTATTAAACTGAAAATCCAGAACTATTACCGGTAGAGGCAGCCTTATCGTAGAGCCTGCATATTGCATTCCGTCGAGTCTGAGCAAATAGGTACCTCTAACTCACGGGAGACTCGTAAGATATTCAGCTTCATTAAATATTAATTGCTTCATGTATGTTCATTTCGTTTGTGTAAGAAATAAAGAGAACGTTAAGTTAATCCTTTTTAGAAGACGTAAATCATTAAATATCACGACTTACATCAATATCATCTCAACAAAGATTGTTATATGTTTGAAGGAGATAGTAATTTTACTGTAAAATAAATAAATAATGGTCAATCTTTATACACTTAAGTGTCTTTCAAAAATTTGGTACAAAAGTTAATGCTCAATTCTATTAGCACCTTAATTTAGGTAGTCAAAAAGTGAAATGTTTAATTAATACCGAAACCACTTGTTTGCACTTATTATTCCCAGTAGTTCCACATGATAATATAAACCTAGGTATCCCAAACCTTAGGCGTAACAGCATTTCCTGAAAAAAGGGCATCAAACCGTTTTTTTTAGTAATTTCGCAACAACAGACGTTTCTTACATCCGTTACCGTTACACTAACGGCCGCGTCGCACAGGGCATAAATAATTCCCACCCGGATAACCGGCTAATTGCCCCGGATCCGTGTCGGTGTCCGCTCGATTGATTGGCTGCTCGTGTCCCGGGATTTTAGGCAGAATGGTGTTTACGTGAGCCAAAAACTAGATTCACCTCCTCTAAAACTTTTTAAAGATACAGCGATAAAGCATGTTTCATTGTTTTATTTCATTTATTATAAGTTCATTAGGAAATGTTGTGTTGATAACATTCAAACTGCAACATTTTATTGAGTTAAACTACTTTTTACATTTTTTACAGCCGCAATAATAAATAATAATCAAACATGTCGATAATCTATATATGTAATGAAACATTAGTCAATATAAAACTGTGCATTTAATATTTTAAAAATCAATTGCAATGTGTCGTATCAAAATACTGTTTTGAAATCTGAGACTGCGTCAACACACACAAACGAACTAACAAAAATATATTTAATTAAATTGTCTGAAAAAACTAAGTATAATACAATACAATAAAACATACGTTATTTGTTATAAACTAGTTTATCGAACGCACTGCCCTCACGTAGTAGGCATTTCTTTGACATGAGAGCTCTCCTTATGCTGGTATTCACGCTGCAGCTGTGGTCGATTCTACCCACTATGCACTATCGCCACTTAATGTATAATTCCACACATTAACGGTAACATAAGAGTAAAATAGCGCTTAAATAAAATCGTTGCCCCACAAAGCCCCAATCGAAAAACCAAATCCCGTTATTTCGTCATAATCCAGACGTTAATAGTATTAATTTGGACGCAAATCCGGCGAGTGACGTCACAGGCGCCCGACAACAAATCTGAATACATTATATCTTATCACGTGTTGGTGGAGGGTGGGGGAGAGTTTGCGTTAATCGCACCATTTGCACCAATTAAGAAACAAAGCCTGGAAGGTAATAGAATTTCTGATAATAAAGGTACATATACAAACAGACTGATTGACTTGCCTGATTGTAAATTTGTTTTGGAGTTAGGATCCATTAAAAAATAGCTACAGGAAAACCCTGGTAGACCCTTATCCCTTTAAATAACACACATATATGTACCCTCGTCGAATTCTCCTCGAACTATACTAGGGGTTCTTAAATTTTGTCATTATACTATTGACAACATATTTGCTTGATTTGGACAAAACTGTGTCTATGTTTATTTTTCACTTTGCGCTCATTAAAATTCATATTTAATGACGGAAGAGTGGTTACTTCAATGCAGAAAACGCATTCACAAACGAGTAACAACAACTGATTTTCAGTTTAAACAAGATATCGAATAAACATTTCACCATACAACCAACACCTAAAAACACTTTGATTTTGTTGTGTTGTTTTACTTAACACTTCGATTAAAATAGATTTTGGAATGTGACGTCACGAAATTTAGGACCCCTCCCACCCTCTTAACGCGTGTCGTAATTTATGGATGGCTCCCAAGTATGAATAGTCATTCACTTAGGAGATATGTACTTTCTCATAGACAACACTGTCACCTACCAGCAAGTGCAATTGTGATCAAGTGACTGCCCAGTCTCATAATGAAAGTAATGGTTCATTATTTTTATCATGCTCTCCAAGTTGACCTCACTATGATGGAAAGCCACAGAGAGGTCCAGATTATGAGGTAAACAAGTACAACAGTACCAACCAAATGTATAAATCAAAATGATCAAGTTTTTACATACCTCAATTTCGATTGAGGCTTTCTTGTGTTAGAAAAACCCCGCCCTCCATACAGTTATACATGAGTGATACCTATTATTATAATATAGTATAAATATAATATAAAATATAAATTTGCGCCAGACAACACACCTCTTGTAATGGTCTCGAAGTAGGGATTAATATCCCTGTGTTACGAGGTATCACACAAGGAAATAAGCCAGGGGCGTCTCCCAGCACACCCAGACCCGAGTCAATTCAGAAAAGATCGTTTCCTGAATTGACCCGACCGGGAATCGAACCCGGGACACTACGGAAATCGAGGCGAGAAACCGTGCACAGCGCACTACGCCAACCGTGTCGTCATATTAGTGAAATATTTAAGTATATTTCGAGTCTATAAATTATTGCTTATGTAAAAGTAGTAAGTATGAAAGGAGCAATAATGCGAATAATAGTGCGACGAGTGCTCGTGTGAGTGCGTGCCTGTGTTGTGTGTGTGTGTGTGTGTGTGTGTGTGTGTGTGTGTGTGTGTGTGTGTGTGTGTGTGTGCGCATATGCGTGTGTGTGTATGTGTGAGTATGTTTGGGCTTGTGGGTGTAACCAATTTTAATTTTGAGACTTATTAGGTAAAATGTATTTAGTTTAAAATGTATCTCTAAAAGTACCTGTCTAGACTTGACTGCAATGAATACTGATAAACTGAGCTCGTAGCACTGGGCTGTTCAGTTATCATTTATTCATTGGCTTTGGATTTATACTAAAAACACTGACTTTTACTGTTGTGACGGGCAATACGGTAAATTGGTTGAATTGTTTGATGTGTCTCAGGGGTGTGTTCTAAGTAACATCCTTTATTCAAATATCATGAATGATATCTCTTTTCCTTTAAGGTTAGGAAAGCTCTGGAGATCAGAAAAGTGACCATCAATACATAGTGTCGATAATGTAGCCTCAGTAATGTTAAATACTGTGAATATAAAAAATACGCACGCTATTCGTTTTACTTTCGGTTTACTTTTGAAATAAGCCTATTGGGCGACAACATCAAAAAACACTATTTAAAATACACCATCAAGTTTGTACATGAGATCCATAATGACCAAATAACATTTCGGACCTCGAACACGAAACGGCGTCAAAAGTGCCAACATAAACTGGTTTATTGGCCGATAGCAAAAGTGTATAAAATCCGAATACTACCGTTAAACGCACGACCGAACTCGACAGTCCACTGCACTGGACACTCAATTATACGATTCGATCAGTAACTAAACAAACATGAATATTGTTATTGTATGAATCCAATTTGCATATGCAGTGTTTTGTGACCAGTCAGCGGGCCAACGTACTCAGATATGATTTAACTACTTCGAATTGTTTATATTATGTCTGATGATTTTTTCACGATGAGGTAAAAGTTTAATCTACAAGTTTTATTTTAGTGATTGCAAAAGAATAACGTAATTATTCTGTCTCGGAAACTGTCGTTTTTGTCTATGTTTTGTAGGAAATTCTCTATTAACTGTTTGTATGCAATTCGATTTTTCATAGGGTGCAAAAAATCACCTGGTAAGTACCTACTATCTGTCAGTTCCTAACACTAGTGGTTGTTGTATATTTTTCAAATTGGAAAAAGATTGATCACAAATTATATGGTTGACAAGGTTGCATCTTTCTCTGTCGTTAGCCCCGCAATCAACGGACACTAACTGAATTAAAAGCACTAGACTAAATTTAGTGGCACTTAGTAGTTAACGGTTAGTGTTTAGTGCATTAACTAGCTCGCCCGAACTGAGGTTAATTAAGACTTAAAGCTAAATTAGTAGTTAGTCTATTCAGATCCGGCCCGAAGGACCAAGTATATTATGCTAACAGTATTTTGTTCACCAATTTCCTCTTACATTACATGAACGAGTAAGACTATTTTAGGTTTATTAAGGGTCGTTAACTTCACTATCCGGTTTTTTTTTTAAATATTTACGAATACTAAAACATATCTGAAAATTGAACATCATTCAAATGAATGCTGTTCCGTTTGATTTCTAAGTACCAAATACAGCTAAGTAAAATCTCAAAATAGGACTATTATATTGAGGACGCCTTGTTTTATAGATGTAAAAATGAACACGTCTTAATTCCAATCTTTGCTTCATTTGCATGAATAGCCATTTTTGGTTCTCATTCAGGCATTATGGCTGACATTCCACCAACTTTAATATTACTCAGTGAGTGTAAATTATTATTCACGTTTATGTGAAATCGATGGACAACCCGTCACGCGCGATCTCCCGTTTAAATTTAATAAAATTTAATATCCATCCAACCGATGGATACTCGCCTGCAACGAACGGCACAACGCCGCAATAGGTCTTTATTAGAAACGACCGGCATGGCAAGAATTTAATAACTTACCCGTACGATTCTGACCTATTTACTTCATACTTAGTGATAAGGGATGTTATTAAGAATATGTTGTGTGCCGTAGGTTTCAAGACAAATCGAACAACAAATGAAGAGTATGCAGGAAATTCACTTAGGTAAGCGACTTGGTGTTGATATTTCCTTTTTATTCATTCGTCTGTGCGTTTTTTGTTTCATCTATTTAGGTGTTATTTAATTTATTGGTTATTAGCTTTCCGCTTGCGGCTTCGCCCGCAATATCGTTATATTTTATGGCCAAATTACTTAAAATCCTTATAAATTGTAGCCCATGTGTTATTCTGATGTATAAGCTGTATTACTGTAAAGTTTCATCTAAATCCGTTTAGTAGCTTTTGCGAGAAAGAGTAACAAACATACATACATACATATTCACAAGCTTTTGCATTTATAATATATTAGTAAGATTAGTAAGATTTACAATTATTACCGCCTCCGTGGCCGAGTGGTAACAGAGCTTTTCCCATAATTTCAAATAGAAAAGAAACTGTTTAACAAAAATAAAAATAAGTGGTGGTATTAAGAACGTAAGTAGTTAGTTACAATAAAATAGCCCTTCCTCAAGTTTTGTAATATTGAGTTGATGATCGTGTCCCTTAAAAAGCTAACTTTGACTGAGTTGGAATAATGAGTACCAAGTCTAAAAGACAGATTAAAAAACTTAGCCGCGCGTAATGTCCGGTAATGGCCGCTAATAATCCGATAACCAAAGCATTACTTTTTAACGAGTTTCAGCAGGGTTGCCACTTTCAAACGAACGAATAATTTGTTAATGTTGCGTTGTTGGTTCTAGGCTTTTTATCAAACAAACAACTACAAACTGATACGTTCACTACTGCTGTATTTTTGGGTGATTAACTTACCTCAGGTGGTTCAAATTGTTCTCGAACATGTGAGTTCGAAAATTAAAAGTTAAGTAAGTAGCCGTAAGATGAAGGGATGTCAAGTTATCTATCCAGTTGTTGATTATGGTACATATGCGCTGCATCAGGACAATACACATTTAAAATAACACTGTCAAATGATGTAGCTATACAAAAACATGCATATTTAAAAAAAACATGCAAGATTATTTCGACATTTTACACACAGGAGATCCGTCAGTGATCAAGCTCGACACCCCTAATTAAGAGGAGATACTTCTCAGTACCTACCTCTGGGTTACGTATAATTGATCCCTTGGCCACTTACAATTTATTATTCATCTTAAAGGCCACACATACCTGCTGGTAGTAATTTAGTCCCTATAACAAGGTAATAAGGTTGGTGCAAAAACCACCACACATCAAGCATAAGCTAAGCTGCAAGTAATGTTGAAGAATTGCCTAAATTAGGATAATATCAAGTGTCGCTTCGTCCAAGCTTGACCTGTAGCCGCCTGTACATGTTTAATGAAGTAAGATTGTGTTATGAACTTTTGTGTTAAGAATTTTTTATTGATACTTCAAAGGTCGGTCCCATAGAGCGGAAAGTCTCGGGCACGGACTGACATATTTTATGGGTATAGTGAATTTTAAATATTCACAACAAATTATGTGAGGAAAATAGTTAAATATTCGTAGCAGATTAACTTCATCATTAGCGGTGGACATCCAATGATGATCATGGATTTTGAGTGTGACCTATTGTAGGCGGCCTGGATCCACCGAATACCTTTGTGTCAGGATGTCTACATTCTAGAACTTTTACAACTAAATAACTACTAAGAACTAGTTAACTAAGATATATTCAGCGTGCGGTTGTCGTTGTAGTGTCGGCTGTAGTGCTTTATAGAGTGTGACAAAAGACGTACAAGATTTCTCATCAGTGAGTCCAACCGGACATGTCATTGAATTCCGCTTTGACCACTTGCACTGCAACTCAAAGGTACTTCACGAGCGAGTGGAATGGTTAATTTCGTGGAATTGATTTTAATCGTCGGTTCGCCATTTCGTTCGTTGTATTCGCCTTTTGTCCGTTTTATTATTGAAAACATTTAACTGTTTATAAATAAACAAATGAACCACATATTTTCGTAACGACGTACAGTTATATTGTCGGTTCTGACCTACCCGCCAGAATCACGTGTAATCCTTAATTTACGATTGTAGATAAACAATATGAATTTTCTGCCGGTTCTTTATCGGCAGAAAATAATCTATTGACATTGGTTGCAAATTAAATGTCTGCAAACCGTGTGAGCCTACCAACAAAGTGTAGAACGTGAGATTGACTTTTCCTTGGGCCGTACGCTAAAACTCGCGCGGGTCGCACACACGCGCGCAATAGTGCGCGCGCGACACCTTTTGCCGGGATCCACCCGTTTTGCCAAAAAGAATTTGTTAAAATTTCATTAGCAAAACAATTTTTCGCAACCTTTTATTATGACAATGCAATTTCGAATGATTTCAGTACGCAAATTCTCATTTGGACAAATTTTTACTTGGCAGAATATCAATATGGATAATGTCATTTGGGCATTTGGTCTTTTACCAATGATTTATTTTATTACAGCAAACAATCTTTAGACAATATACATGCAGTCAAATGATTTGTTATGACAAAATATATATAGACAATGTTTTTGAGAATTATATAATTAAAAAATGCACTTTAAATTTTAATGAACCACATTTTTGAATGTAAGAGTTTCCATGTACCTATAGTTTAAAATTTTCTTAGAGTTTAGTGACATTTGGTACGTAACATGTTTAAGTTTTGTACTTTCTCTAAATCGAAACAGCTAGGTTAGGTTAGGTCTCTCCCTTGTTGAGGATCCCGGGTCCCTTCCATTCTGCGCCGAAGATGACCACCGTCAGGTTGTAGTGGGTAGGGGTCTCTGTTTTCCCAGGAGTTCCGAGTCCCACATAAATATAAAATATAAAATAAATATAAATATGCGCCAGACAACACACCTCTTGTAATGGTCTCGAAGTAGGGATTAATATCCCTGTGTTACGAGGTACCACACAAGGAAATAAGCTAGGGGTGTCACCCAGCACACCCATACCCGAGTCAATTCAGAAAAGATCGTTTCCTGAATTGACCCGATATATCCCAGGTATTTCGAACCTAGGGCCGAATGCCTAAATGCATTTCCTGACGCAAAAAAAAAGGTTAGAACTGCGACCAAACAACACACGAGTCGAGCGAGCGAGAGCGTGCCGCGGCAGCGGCCGGCAAGTGCCACAACCACATTATTGAGTGTAAAACTTGCTTGCTATAGTTTCTAATATTGTAATTAATTATGTATACTCTGTGCAACTGAGATAAAGAAGCAAAGCGTTTGCGAGCAAGTGACTCAATAGCAATGGTAAATTAAAAAATTACAAAACGTTAAATTCTGCTAATTATATTTTGCGTAAAATATCTTTTGGGCAACTGAAACATTGATCAAATTAAAATTGGTGAAAATATTATTTGATAAACGAGCTATTATTCAAACTTTCACTTGGCAAGCATTAGGTTTGCGTTACAATTATTTGCCAAAAAAGTATTTGCTATATGATAATTTGGGAAATGAAATTATTTGGGAAGTGATCATTAGGTAATTTTTTTTTTGATGAAACGAAGGAGACCCCCTTCTGCCACCAGCGCAATTCGTCCGCGCGTGTAACTTGTTAGCGTATGCACACGAAGAAAGAACTGGTCTGAAACCGCTCAGCGGTGCACGGACTTTAGGCACGGATTTCTAAAGCTGTAAAATAACGAAAAACTTCAATGTTCTATACCTCAAAATACAATTGAAATCTATTATACCGTGTCGTAATAAAATGTCTTTGAAAGGTCAACCTTATTGCAAGTACTGTGGTGCTGTAGGTAGCTGATTATTACCGCTCCTACGGCACGATAATTAGTAGGGCCTTTGGCGAAGGGAAGCCAGGAGAATGTGGTGATGTATATTTTCCCTATGTTCAGAGCTTTGAAGTGACTTTCCAGTAGTGTTTGCGGACATAACGTTCTTTAAAAGGTACTTCAATGTAGAGCATTCTTCATTAAACAGTATTTTACTTATTCCATCCCCTTGTTAGACGTTAAATTTTCTAGTAATCCTTTATAAGTGCCTGCCGACTACATGCGGGTAGTATGCGGGGTAAAGGGTAGCACTTTGCTATTCTGCACGTTCTTAGTCATATCGTGTCATTTCAGTCAGACAGCCAATTCGCCAGACAGACAGTCAGATTAAAAGTAATAAAAATGGGAAAATGCAAAACATAAGCAGAAAAAGCTCTTTACCATAGTTTCGGAAATCCTTGGATTTTTTTGGTCTTCGGCGGAATTAACTCTTGCTATTCAATTTCAATTCATTTATTCTGTGGACCGTCGTGGGTAGTCCATCATTGAAACATAAAATTACAATAATCAAATAAAGTTATACAAATTATATCAATCAATCATGGAATGCTATGATATTGTACAATTTTGGAGTTGGCTGTCTCATTCCCGAAAATTTTGTGAATGATGGTTCTCCGTCTGAAGAAACGTTTCTACACTAGATTAATTATTACTCGAAGTAGCTCTTACAGAAAAAATTAGTCGACGCTCAAAGAATAAAAATTAAAAATGAGATTAATATTTGAATTTGAAATTTGCTCAATTACATTTCAGCAAAGCTCACTTAGCTGAAATCACATCTGTTAGAAAATAAAATTTTAAGAACTACATTTTCAACTATTTGAAAATAAGTGGCGATTGTACGAGTATATCGCGTAATCGCTTTTTTGTGATGCAATTGAAAGTTCATTTGCTTTTTGTAATAATAGTAACATAACATACCATCACGACTTTATCCCAAACGAGGTAGTCAGAGGCAAGTGACTGTGTCGTCATGGTGAACGAAACACTCAGAAGCCCACTTTTCACCAATGGTATTAGGACTCAACGTGGTAGGTGGTGAGGTGAGCCTTCCGCCGTTATCCGGGTTGATTTGGTTTTTTATCGATGTTTTCCATCATCGGAGATTAAGTCGGATATTTAACAATGAACACAAAGATTTTGGTTCTTGATAGATTTGATCTCGGAACCACAATCCACGATCTCAGTTCGGGTTCTGAACCACTAGGCCACGACGACGATGTAATAATAATTTCTTGATTAATTTCAGCACAAATAAATATGAGTTGAAGTTTTATGGCGTTGTTGCACGTGTCTACAAACCACTGATATAATAACATAAAAACAAATAATAACAAAACCATTATTCGTCAGGCTATCTCAGTGTAATAAAGCTGCCAAAATATCATAGGACTCGGAGACTTTTCATACTACCAGAAATCCGGAGTGGAGCCAATGGAGCTCTATGCGCTGAAGAGCTATACCGCATTATGAGTCGAGTGGCGTCTCTACACACCCGCAGAGACTAATGAGGTTTGCTACCGAGGTAACTCTATGTAGAGTGTTCACAGTTATGGTGTAGGTTTGTCCACTTGTACAGTCAAAAGCATACATATCTGTACGTTTCACGAACAAAACATTAGCCACAAATATCTATGCGACAGTTTGTTCAGGCTTTGACTTGTATAGGCATTTGGCATTAGGCATATCTGGGACATTTCACACCGAGGTCATCTTAGCAGAGCTTGTACTATGGGTGTCAGAGACGGGTCCAGAACGTAAAGTCGAATGGCGATATATAGTCGTTTTACTAGGTCCTTCAAGTTCATAAATAGAGACAAGCTCGTCGAGACATTGTTCTTGAGATAAACCTCGGCGAAAGATGTGAAAAATTATGGCACGGTAATGTTCCCGCGTAAGCTCCATTTTCTCACTAACTGTCAATTGGTTAATGGCTACCACTCTTTTATTTTAGCATATTGTTTATTTCCAAAATGGAATTAAGTTAGTAAGAATACTAAATTTCAAATATCAAAAAAAATTAAGTCTTAATTTTTTCAAAAGTATTCAATTCCCGATCAATTCGGTGTGGCCCTCTTTAATTGAAATTCGGCATAAAATACAACTCTTCTTTTACTCACCGAAGGCGATTGTCTGACAGACAACGCACAGCTGAAATTGGTCATGTAGGTTCCTTGGGGAGCTCAAAAAGAGGATTTCCCGGAATTCCTTCGGGGACAGGACAAAATGTGTAAGGACGTACGAAGTCGCGGGCAAAAACCTACTAAGTATAACGAGGTTTAAGAAAAATAACATGATCAACTGAGCTAAGCGAGCTCGTCTGTAAATATCCAGCCTAGAAGAAGATGTGTTAGTGCCAAGTAACCCCGCTGACTGGTTGGAAATAAATAATAAAATTGAACTTGACAAGTATAAGGAATTGTAATAGGCCCCAGATTAATTTAAAATTTTAAAACGTCTTAAATACAAAATCATGCAATAAATTGTACAATAGTGTTCATTCAGCAAGCTCAGTGGATTGAACCGGGGCTGTCAAGGGACTGACGTTCGCTGAATCCGCGGATATTTTAATTGCGCGATTCAGCATCTCGCCGTTGATTGGTTGAGCCGGTGATGACGTAACGATGTTCGTTATTTATACGTTATTACGGCGATGACAGGTCAGTATTATTCGCTTTGGTTTTATGCGAGTCGATAATTTAAATCTGGTAAATAGGCTAATCTTAGGTAACTTTGAAAGCTGTGAAAAAAAACAGAAGTATATTTTGACGTTGATATATTTTTTGAGGCTTCAAGACTACGCTACAACATGTGGACTATATTGTAATAGTCCTCCTGACCGTTTACGAAAAGGTATTGAAAAACAGCGCGATTTTAAATAAAATTGAGATGTAATGGAAATGACTTGTTACTTTTGCTAGTTTTGTACGATAATTTTATAAACAAGCGACCCTGGCTTCGCATAGGTTCAATGATGTGAAATTAAGTTTACTATAATTTACTTTATATACAAATGAACCTCTTGAATCACTGTCTATTGATGAAAACCGCATTAGAATACGTTGCGTAGTTTGAAAGATCTTTGCGTACAGAAGCCACTTTGTGTCATACTAGAGATGTGACTTTTTTTCATTGTCTTTTAGATCCAATAGGTGTTACTTTTTGTTTTATTGCTGCTACATTTTTTAAAATATTATCTCTCGAAGGTTCTCTTCATCATGGCCACACGCTAAGTGGATCACGTAGCGCCCAATCTCTTCGCCAAAAATCCGACGCCACGGGCGCTGCTCGTTTATATGCAAATGGCTGACCTACGCGCCTGGTGTTGCCAGCTTGAGGCTTCGCCGGTGTTGTGAATTAAAAAGTCAAGGTCTTTAGTAGTTTCTTTAGAAGCAGACGCAATTTTTTTTTTAGTTTGATTCTCATCATCGTTTCAAGAAGCAGTGCTCTTGTACATGGAGCAATCACATTCCTATATGGACTTATCTTTAATTCTTACGATATAGTGTTCGTTTTGATCCACAAAACGTTTGCCTTATAGTTCTTATGTGAAACAAGTTGCATACTAATGTTGTATATCATTAATTTTTGTTATATTGTTTCAGGTAAGCTTTGATGGGAGTGATATAGACAACTGCAGGATTGAGGGGCTTCATTATGGTATTTCAATAAATAAAACTTAGAAATAAGATGCTGAGTTCCAAGACATTTCATTGAAATAGTATAAAAGTTCTATTACTTGTGGTAATATTAGACTTGATATAATTAAATAGCAAAAGATCATTCATCATCTCAGGGCACTCCATCTTAATAACACCACCTAATATTTGTTAGTAAGGAGTCGCCGTTGCCGGACACGGCGTGGATAAGTGATGATGATGATGAGATTAAATAACGATATCTTTACAGATGATACACTTGAACCCAGCCTTTGTAGTTATTCGTAAAGTTGACATGTCATTTTAAAATTATTTTTTTACAAAAGATAAGAAGCATATGTATCAAATATGTTCACATCATAGGCAACATCATCACTTGAATGGGGTTGAAAAAGAGAAACTCAGACTCAAATAGCTTCATTTAAATAGACTAAATCAGTACTTTTAAAAAGTCAAATGATATACTAAATAATATACATAAATACTATAATAATATGAATATATAAATAAACAGTATACAAACGTAATGCGACTCTACCACCGCGTCGGAGGAGTTGATTCTTACTGTGAAGAACTGAAGACCGGGCGAGAAAACCTATTAATATTCTACTTACTATTTTGCGCCGTGACAAGTGCATTAGTAGTAATACAAAATAGTATTATAGTAATGATAATCATTCAGTCCACAACAGTGAAATCTTCTTTACTTCGCAAAAGTGTAATCGTTTGATTCCAGCCAGACTATTATTTGATGAAAAATAAAATCTGTCTATTGTATTCTGTCACTTTTGTCTTGCTCTTAAGGTGGTCCCTCACCTGAAGCATTTTCCTGAAATATAACATTTCAGATTCGATTTTGAGCGTAACATTACAATACTGCCTTACAAAACGTCAGGGAAGTTGTATCAAAATATTACACATTGTATCATCTAGTGGTGCGCTGTAATGCTCAATGCTCTGCCCTCACTAACGTGATGCTCGATTTTGTAATATTCCAGTTTGCACATCATGCTCGGTTCTCCTCCCTCACTGATGTAATGTTCGACCCTGTAACTTTACATTACAGACGAATGCTCCAAGTGAGGGAGGGAGCACCTGCTTCCTTACCTTTAATATTTGTAGATCCTTCAAGAAATAAAAATCACTTCGAGAATAGTCTAGAACTTCTTATAAGGTTCAAGACGATTGCGTATGGAAAACTTACAATGACTTGGTATTTGCAGAGCGTACTCGTCTCCTGCGGGAATTTCGGCACGTACAGAAAGGAATTATTTAAACCCCATAGCACGTTTTGCGCTGAACGTGTTGTTATGAACGTTGCGGTATAGTTTAGGTTATAAAATAAAATAAGTAGTTCAGTTACATTTAAACCAATGCAATAAAAGGAAACATGGAGAATTGGAACTTGCTAGCGCCTACAGTACAACACAACTCAATTATAAACACTGTGGACTTAACTGTCGAAATAATGAGGGGTCAGCATCTGACCTAGTGTAGAAGTCAGACTAACATTACATTTAGCTATGATGGCGAAATAAATATGAATTGATTCATCCTAATACACATCCACTCACACACCTACACATGCACACACGCAAATACAACAATCAGCCTTTGTTTTGTAAAATCTTTAAATAGTATAATCTTTAGTTCACTGTTCTTAACTTAACTACTAATAGTCACTTATTATTCAAAAATTTTGGCAACATGTGACTAATGTTTTTCTACAGGACAGGCTGTGCCTAGTGTAGAAATCATGTTGCCTCGTGTAATTAAACGTTTGTCGACGCCATTTTGGCACTCGTAAGCTGCTGTGTTAGGTACATTGTTATTTTTTATTTTATTTTCTCTAATGTCAAAGTTGTTTAATAAACATTGATTATTATTTATTATGTCATAATACAGGGTGTCTGGCGGCAGATTTATGTTTGCAAAATTAAATTAAAAAAAAAACTATTGACAAATCGTTTTAATACACACATCAACATGGTCTAGGGATATTTCAATTAAACCTAAATAACTAAAATTATATCAACTTTTTGTTAAGACACCTTCACATTAAAAGAAACCTTGTTTAATAGCCTTTCTAAACTAATAAATAAACTTTTAGATGAAGTTTAATTTAAAAAAAACTTAGAAGAAGAGGAAAAACTCAGACAAAATTTCAATCTTAGCTTTATTTTTGTAACATCAGGAGCTAAACAAAACAACTATTTTTTTTATAAAAATTGTTGAAAACTTAAAATTAATAATCCGTGGATCCTCCTAAGACTCTCCTAAAACATCTGCAGCGGTTCTGCATACTCAAAACAAGGGTGTTAATATCCTGTCGTAGAATATTGTCCAAGTCCTGCTAAGATGCAAGAAAAGCTGGTTTTCATGCACAATTTCTTCAGGGAAATTCCTAAGAGCTCTTCTCTGAAGCATATCCCAGGCATGCTCAATAGGATTTAAGTCAGGGGATTGTGCAGGCCAGTCTAAAGCTTGGATATCATGCTGTTGTAACCAACTTGTAACGATACGCGCCGTATGTGGACGGGCATTGTCGTGCATTAGCTGGAAATTTTGTCCCATTTGCTGTCTGTGGGGCAAGATTACAGACTCTTGCACCTCATCTCGGTATTTTAGAGCAGTCATATTGCCTTGTATCCAAACGAGGTCCGTTCTACCGCCGAGACGAATTCCTGCCCAAACCATAATCGTGCCACCTTCATATACCAAACGCGTACTCTTCGCGAATCAGGATGAAATCCAACCCTGGATTGATCAGTGAAAAGCACAAGTGACTATTGAGAATGGTTCCAGTTTTCGTGTGCAATAGCCCATTGTAATCTTCTTCCTCGATTGCCTCTCCTTGGCACTGGTACCCGAAGTGGCCTACGAGCACGTAGGTTGATTTCATGCAGTCGTCTTCTCAAAGTTTGACCGCTTACCAGCAAACCATACTCTCTCTGAAGCCTTTGACCCAATTGCATCGCCGTTACATTTGGTTGACTTCGTGCAGCATTTACTATGAATCGGTCCTGTACATGTGTTGTAATGCGTTGAGCGCTAACGTGACCAAAGCCTGGATATAACGCTCTGACTGGTCCTCATGGCTTCAGAAACCGCAATTTGGGTAGCGCCAGCTTGAATCATGCCCACTGCTCTTGACATTTCGTTCCTGGTCAAGTGTCTACGTGGCATGATTAAATGAACACCGGAGATGCGTTTGACAAAGATTTATAAGACGACCGACTTGGTGTAATGGTTAAGAAGTTGGCTACTACACCAGAGGTCGCGGGTTCGATCCCCGCACAGTACAAACATTTGTGTGCATGAACATGTCTGTTTGTACTGGTCTGGGTGTCTCCTATGTATAATAAGTATGTATTTACAAAAGAAAATGTATTTAAGTATGTTTATCCGTTGTCTAGTATCCCATAACACAAGCTTTAATTAGCTTACTTTGGGGCTAGATGGCGCTGTGTGGAATAATGTCCAGGGATATTTATAGAAATTTATGGAGTTTTAATCAAGTTAAAAGTTTGTGAAGATTTACTTCTTTGAAAGAAATTCAATGAATGCGAATTTCATCTTAAAACCTTTTATATACAAATTAGAATTTGAAAATGGAACTTAATAATGTTTTTATGATCTGTCATTAATAGTTTTTTTGTAAGGCCAGTACTTTTTAAGTTATTTAAAAAAGTTTTATATATCCCTAGACCATGTTGTTGTGTGGATAAACATTGAACGAAAGAATAATAATGCGTATTTAATTTTTTAAAGATTGCGTTATCGAAATGTCTTCCGCCGAGTTGCACACACTGTTCAAAACGGAGCCACGTTCTCCGCGCCACACGCTGCAGTAAACTTTGTTTTTTCAACAAATGTTTTCTTTTAAGTTTATAAGAGTCCGGGGATTGTTAATGTAAACTCTCTCTTTGAGGTAGCCCCATAAAAAATTACATTGGGGTTAAGTCGGGGGATCTCGGTGGCCACGGGATGTCCCCAAAGCGACTGATCAGTTTTTGAGGCGTAGCTTCTTAAAGCAAAGTTTCGAGGCTCCGTTTTGAACAGTGTGTGCATCTCGACGTAAGAACTTGGATAATGTAATCTTCAAAAAATGAAATCTGCATTATTAGTCTGTCGTTAAATGTTTATATTAAAACGATATGTCAAATGGTTTTATTTAATTTGTTTTTGAAAACATAAGATACCCTGTTTAGCTGAAGTCGTCGACTCCATTAATTTTCGGTGTTCAAAATAGGAATGAAGTGAATTTTTCAGGCTAATTCAAATGGTTGTCATATTTCACTGTTACGCTTTTTATTCGTTTCGTAATTTGACTTTTATAGGCGTAACCGGAATAATGGCAGCCTGAGTTTAATTGCGCCACTGGTGACGTCATAAATCCTAAACGTTTTCGTGTTTCTGTTTCTAAACATTCGTAAAAATATGATGGGAATTTGAAAAATGTTGGGCAAATCACCCGTAAGCAAAATTCAATTGAAGCTTGTGCCAAAATCCAGAAGTTCGGTGTTTTTCCATAGCGATTTTTGTAATAATTACAGAATACTAAAGTCCGATCTTTCTAAAACTAAAGATTTTAACCGTGCCGTGTTTGTACATCTACGAGAGTGCAGTATTTGTTAAAGCGAACTTGAATTTGTTTTGAGTTTAAGACACGCGCGCGTCATCAACATGAGTTATGTACAATACTTAGCCAGTAGGACAGCCTTGTTCAGACAAAGTATCTTTTGCAACGCGCCACACATATTCAATTAAATTCCCGAGTTCATTTGAAATACTGATGATTTAATAATGTTCAAGAGCGAACTTCATGATTTTCTAGCAGAGATATGCTACTATATAATTAGTGATTTCCTGACAGACCGCACTATTTAAAAGTGATGCATAGTATAGTCCGATTTATTATCATAGACTCTACTTGTATTTTATCATTATATTAAATTTACAAATGACACAATGTATTGATTGTTGTATGCCAATACGGCGGGACACAGATGATCTGCTTTGTTTCAATTTTGTCACCTTTTTGTACCTGTGATTCACAATAAAGAAAGTTTGAGTTTGAATATCACCAATCAATATCGACGAAGCCGGGGTGTGGTTTTTTTTGCTCCGAACTGTAAATTTATTAAATCGACATTTACGGAATAGCTATAGGAAAAAAAAAGTCTGATAAGACAACCAAGAACATAATATTTACCAAAAAAATTAAAAATTGCCCATTGCTTGAACCATAATCACCAGTAATCAATACGTCAAAAATAACCTCAAAGTAATTACCAGGAAAAAAAATGTAACCAAAGAAAAAGTTGCCAACCGAGAAACTGTTGAGCTTACAAACTTATGATACAGGGGGCGCTGCCTACAAAAAGTGTCCGCAGCAATCAATCACCCCCACCACCCTCCACCCACCTATGCTGCGGTACGCAGGATAATTAGTACGGTAATTAATATGACAGGGTGTATTAGTGCTTTAGGATTAACAGGCAGATAAAGGGTTAATTTTGGAAGCTGGTTTTTGAATATGAATGCGCCGTCTCGAAAAAGAAAATGTAACGGCATTTTTGATTGTTTTGTTGGTACAATGGTAGCGAGCGATCACACCTTTAGCACCGGAGGTCGTGGGTTCGATCCCCACCCATGACAAACACTTATGAGACAAACAATTGTGTTTGTTGTGTGTCTGGGTGTTATTATTTATTTTGAGTATGTATTTAGAAATATTTAAGAATGTTTATCAGTCTCTAACACCCATAGTTCAAACTCTGCTTAGTTTGGAGTGATTATCTTGGTGTAATTTCTCCCAGATATTTTTTTTATTGTCTGGTCTGTTCACTGAGTAGACAGAAGTCTGGCTCCCAGCGCTGAAGGTCCTGTATTGAAAACCTTTATGTAACCATTTTGTGTTTGTTTCTGGGTGTTTTGCTTATTATATGCATGTTTTTTTTTCTATTGCCCGTCAAGATGACCTCACTCCACCTGATGGAAAGCGGTCGTGAGGTCCAAATATGAGGTTGACAAGCCCAGTCATTCAACGAATCATGTATTTAGAAATGTTAAGTTTGTAAGGCAGTCCCTGACTCCTATAGTGAGGGCTCAGGGAAGTGGGCCCGCTCGAATCGGACCCCGCGCGGCCAGGTAACCATTGCTATTTTATACCATTTTTGAATTGGTCAACTGGCCTACAGCTGAAATCTGTACAGTCACCAGAAAAAAATGACAAATTAACGTTATGGAGCTTAAACTCAAACTCAAATATCTTTTTTTAAATAGACTTAATCAGTACTTTTAAATATTCAAAAAAAATACTAATTAATAGACATAAATACTATAATAATATGAATATATAAATAAACAGTATACAAACATAATGCGACTCTACCACCGCGTCGGAGGAGTTGATTCTTACTGAGAAGACCCGGCGAGAAACTCGGTAGTCACTCTTTTAAACTTGTTGTGGTTCTACAATGCGAGTTAGTTTACAATTTGTTTGTTGAGAAAAAAAAAACAGCTTAAATTCTAACATTAATAGACAGAACAACCTAACTTATTAGTATGAAGGGGCCAAGAGATGCTCTGCATATTCCTT
This sequence comes from Udea olivalis, assembly GCA_947369235.1. Classification (NCBI taxonomy): domain Eukaryota; kingdom Metazoa; phylum Arthropoda; class Insecta; order Lepidoptera; family Crambidae; genus Udea; species Udea olivalis. The sequence goes on from OX376366.1 coordinate 12,635,061, forward strand.
ATTAAAACTACCAGGAAACTTACTACTCAGCTCACTAGTGGTGAAGTAAACTTTTTATTATTTTACCATCAAGCTATTTGACTACAGTACCAGGGCGTCATAAATCAGAAATAGGTTCACAAAGTATAAAAAGGTCATATCTGACTTTCTTAGTGGCCAGGAATTCTCCTCACTTATTTCGTAGCTCTTCAACTCTTTCGTTTTTACTTTTTATTGTTATCTTTTAGCTGTATTTTAAAACCGTCCTTGGGAAATAACAATTAATGATGCTGTGTAACACTTTTTGGATTATTGTCTAGCCTATTTTGTACAAAATATTGTTTAGAGCCATGTAACGATGGTAATCTGTCTGTGTACCTATTCCAAATAAATAAATAAAATTTTCTTTCAAATTTATCTTCATTAAAACATTTTGACTGGGCGTGAAAAGCCTAAAATTTATATTTGGCGAGTGATTTTTTGACGCACTCCGCGTGGAAGCACTTAGAGAGGATTTCTCAAAATTTCTACGGGAAAGGGAAAAATTGGATAAAAACGATTACGGGGCAAAATCATTTTTTTTCAGTTTTTTTTATTTTTTTTTACATAGGTGCATACATACAGAGGTAGGTAGTCAGAGGCGAGTGACTGTTGCCGTCATGATGAACGGTACACTCAGAAGCCCACTTTTCACCAATGTTATTAGAAGTAGGTAGTGAGCCTTCCGCCGCTATCCGGGTTGATTTGGTTTTTTATCGATATTCTCCATCACCGGAGGGTTAGTCTGAAATTAAACAATGAACTCAAATATTTTGTTTCTGGCTAGATTTGAACTCGGGACCACACGATCCGCGATCCGAGTTGGAGGGCTTAACCACTAGGCCACGACGCTCTGTTTATTTTCTTAGCATTAAACAATGCTTGTTGTTCATATCTACTCGTAAACCCTCTTATACCTTGAAGGTTGCAACGTAAGCATATGCATATGCTTACGTTGCAACCTTCAAGGTATAAGAGGGTTATAAGAGGGCCTAGTATATATACTAGGGAGATAAATTCGGGCCAGGAAGATTTCGGGAGCTCATTGGTTAGAGCAGCCACCCGGATTGTGGAAGACGCGGGTTCGAATCCTGCCTGATTTCTTCAAGGTCCGCAATTCGATTTTTTCTAGTTTTTGTATCTGTAGTTTTATGTAATCTAATAAATAGCAGTCCGTCAACGGCTTCGCTTGTGTAGACTATATCTTCCGTCAACATTTAAAAAAAAATAGCCTATCTCACTCCCTGATAATGTAAGAGAAAAGATCTGTCAAAGATATTTGTGAGATAGTATTATTTGCTGACGATACCTCGTTGATTTTTAAAGTCGACAGAGGTAAGCAAGCATTTGACGATGTAAATAATACTCTCTCAAAAGTACTATGTTGGTTCACTAGTAATAATTTATTACTTAATGCAAAAAAAACTAAGTGCATCAAATTCTCTATGCCCAATGTGAGACAGGTTGATACTATTGTAACTATGAATGACAAGCCATTAGAATTAACAAATTCTACTGTATTTTTAGGAATAACTTTAGATTCTAAGTTGCAATGGGGTCCGCATATAACGGTCCTGGCAGGGAGACTCAGTTCCGCTGCTTGTGCTGTTAGAAAAATACGACTCTTGACTGATATTGAAACAGCAAGACTAGTATATTTTAGCTACTTTCATAGTGTTATGTCGTATGGTCTACTGTTGTGGGGTTCAGCTGCAGACTTGAACACCATTTTTGTACTTCAAAAAAGAGCCATCCGCTCCATTTACAAACTTAGACCACGCGACTCGCTTAGGGAAGTATTTAAGAAGATCGATATTTTAACTGTGCATGCTCAGTATATTTTAGATAACATAATGTATGTGCGCAAAAACTTGCATCTGTTCAAAAAAAACAGTGACACTCATAAACATAATACCAGAAATAAAAACAAATTGAAAACTCCCAGTCTTAGGCTACACAAGGTGGGAAACTCATTTGTTGGTCAATCTGTAAAATACTTTAACAAAATACCTCAAAGTCTTGTTGATCTACCTCTTCACAAGTTTAAGTCTGCAATTAAAGCAAAGTTAATGAAACAAGGTTATTATAATGTAGAGGATTACTTGAACGACAAAAGTTTGTGGTCATAGTAGGAATAATCTGCTCCTCTGCTCAATATTGTGTTCTTTTTTCTACTCGCATTGACTGTACTCTGAATTTATTTTTTGTAAAACAAACAAAGTTGAAAAGAGTAACTATCGAGTTTCTTGCCGGAGTCTTCTCGATAAGAAGCAACGTCCGAACCGGTGGTAGATTTACATTATGTATATTCACGATGTGTACTAATATTGTACTATTTTATTTACGTTTATTATTATTATTTCTGTATACTTTTTTTGACATGTCATAAGTGCTTTGTACAAGCTTAAATGAATAAATAATTTTTTTTACTTACTTACTTACTTGTAGCTTTATATTGGTGGAAGAATTTTCAAAATCGGTCCAGTAGTTTCTATACAAACAAACGATCACACCCTCACCTTTCCAATCCCGCACCACGCGTGCTGGACTGCGGCGTCACCCACACACACTTCAACATTTGTTGGCCCGAACTAAAAGGTTCGGTGACTCGTTTCTTTGTCGTACCATCCAGACGTGGAACGCTATTCCAGCACATGTGTTTCCTTCCTCGTATAGTCTCAAGTTCTTGAAGCGGGGCGGGAAAAGGCATTTCTGCAGGCCTTCAAGGTGAGGATGGCCAGCCCAGTGATTCGTTTGAATGACTGGGCTTGTCAACCTCATATCTGGACCTCACAACCGCTATCCATCAGGTGGAGTGAGGTCACCTTGACGGGCAATATAAAAAATGTATATAAAATCTTTCCTCTTTATAATATTGGTATATAAATAAATACGTGGGACAATACACCAAGATCTGTACTAAAGGCAGGATGTCTACCATTGCACCAACTGGCCAGTCTAGTAATTTTACATCGCGCACGTTTTATTTAATTAAAACCTTAACCGACCTTTTGAGGTAATCATTAGTTTAATTTACAAAGCGATAGTTTACGAACACCAGTGTAAATAAATGTATCTGCTTTTAATTAGAGAACTAATTATACCACTGAGGACCGAATTTACAACAAAGTTTCGTAAAATAACCCTAACCAGGCCACAAATTAGATGTGGTTGAAATTCACATAGCTGATTCATAGAAATGTACGATTAGGACCGCAGAAGCACAAATTGGACATGCGCGGCGCTCTGACAGATAGCCCGCTTAGAACAACACGCCATTTTTGACGCACGCACACAGAGATATGAGTTTACAAGCGAAGTATGTGAGCTTCGGTGAGTCGCACTGTCGCGACTGTATTTGTTTTTGTCGAACTTGGTGCAATTTTTCACATGATGAATTTTGTTTTTGGCCGGTTCTGTCAAGTAGGTATAACTTACTTACTTCATTTTAAAAATTCAGAGCGAATATAGTAGTAACCCTAGGCGGTTCACGCAAGTTTTGGAAAAAGGTGCGAGCGGTCCTTCTGTAATCTCTTTATTTTGTGGCAGAAGGCTGCCATTGCCACGTATTTGGTTTTCGCAAAGTTTTGACGCGAAGGGATATTAATTAATACTGTTAGCCTGGGATATTTCTGCACTAGAAACGTTGATGTAAGTTCAAATACGAGTATGTTACCAAACCGCTGTAAGTTGGGGTCTTTCAGAATAATGTAAATAGGCATAAGTTGGACACATGATGTGGATTTGGCGTGGTGCGCTGAAGCTCTGTTTCTCGCCTTATAGTGTAGTAGTCTTGGTCGATCTTTTCTAATTTGGCATGGGTCTGGGTGTGCTGGGATACGTTCCGGGCTTAATTCTTTGTCTGGTGCCTCGTAACACAGATATATTTATCCCTACTTCGGGACCATGACAAGTGTGTGGTCTGGCGCAAATTTATTTATTTATTTGAAAGATCATAGCATCATACTCGTAGCATCATCACTAAAAACGCCATGCGAAAGTATGTGAAACTGTAGATCATAATAGGCCTAGTCTATACTTTCATAGACGCCAATGTAATAACGTGTAATGATTTTTGAACAAAAAATCAATGTTTTTGTTCAATGAAACTGAATTCAAATTATTTTCAGATTTATCATCGAAATTCGGTCAAAACAAATAAAACCTGAAAGCACTGTTATGTCTACATTGTCCTTGTAATATATTGTGTACTTTTTGTTAAATAAATATTTAAAAAAAAACATGTAAAAAAAAAAAACTACAGTAACCTTACTTGAAAAAAATTTTTCTTTTAAGAAACCAACTCTAGTCGCAGACCTAGACAGGCTTTTATATGCTAGTTAGTCAGGCCTTTATTTATATCTATCGTGTGTAATGAATGAGCCTTAAAACAAGATCTCCTGAGCTTATTTTATCTCCGCAAATTAGATTATTTATGCGTTAATGCCGAGCGTTCAGCGATTCGTTTACGTAAATACTTTAAATGGCTTTTGACATAGACATAGGTATAAGAGATTATCAGTTCTCGGACAATGGACATTGCCAAGGTTTGGACCAAGTGCTGCCTAGGAATGGGAGTTGGTCCAGTGGTATATACTGTAGCATTAACATGAACTATATGTTTTTTTAAGAAAATTGGTCGCAGGAAAAAAAAATCTACGCGCAATATTTTTCCAATACAAATATTAAAAACAAGAGGCAGTTCTTCTTTAGACTCCTGGGATAGATTTTTATGCGCGTTGAAATACAGATTAGTGATAGTCTGAGGAACAAAATGCACTATGTGAGCATTCCAGGGATGGGATGATTCAAGTTATTGTTATTATGACATGGATACAGAGAGTTACAAGGCAGTTGAAGGGGCGTGCGTGTAATCTTATCTTGATGACATTGACCACGTGTCATGTAGATTTTCGACGATTTGTATTTTTGCACCATACATGGTTTAGATATAATCTAAATTAGCTACTGATATGCTACTGATTTAGATATCATAGCTTACATTTTCACCTTTCTAACCTACTTCTTCCTGTTTCTTCGCAAAATTTTGTAAGTATAAAACCACGTGGAAAACTCTACTTGTTAAACAGTCCGAGAAATACAGACGGGATACCCCGTTCAGTTAAAAGTTGTGCAAAGTAAGCGAATCCGGACGATCCATCAGCGAACCGGAAGCGGCCGGCGGCCATGACGGTCCGCCATTAGCGGCGCGCGCGTCACGTCCGCCCGCTGTTTCGCGAAAATTCCGCAACGGCGCCACTTTGTTCGGAAACTTTACTCATGACATGTAATTTTGAATTTTTCATGTTAATTTTGTTGCCGCGTTACGGAATTTCGGTGACTATCGGAAAGTTTTAAGGGCCTCCGCCCACATCCGACTTTTTGTAAGTCCGACAACCGGGCTAAATATTATTTACATGTGGATGATGGACCGACTTTTTAAAGGACATGGTTTTTGTATTGATATCTGCGTTTTTAATTTTCACTGATAAAAATATCGGTAACTGAGTGTCTCGCCTTTTGATTACTTTCTATGTCTCTATGTGCTACTGAGCAATAGCTAGTTTCAATTTTTTATGTTTTCCAGACAACATTCACTACTGAACATAGACTTATCCTGTCTTATGGTCTTTAGATATCTAAAGCGACCAGTTAGGCCTGTTGCCCCTTTTCACCGACATCCTGTTACCTCTATCTATCTATGTTGTGGTCCGTCCACAAGCTGCATTTGCCTTTAATAAAAAAGTCTTGCAAGTTTCAATCGGATTACTAAATTATGTATTGTTTTGCTTCATGAGACTTATAGAGCTATAGGGATTGATAAATATTCATACTCCATTGCGACAAAGAGACATATAAAACTACAATTTAGGTGATCTTATCGCTACCGGGCGATCTTTTCCGACAGACAACCTGCGGCAGAGAGATTTAGAAGGGAAAACGAGCTATTTTTGTATTAAGCGGTGAATAAGCTGTTTTCATGATGCAAGATAAAAATACGAGTAGTTAATGAAAAATATGTCGTATTATTGTGTCGTTCTCCTGCCGGTGCCCTCAGTGTTCAAACGTATGACGAATAAACCGTCAGAGCGCTCTGCCGTTTCCCATGGCTGCGAAATTCGCTCATCATGCCACCTTGTGTGCGGCAAAGCTTGTAAAGTTTTGGGCACCGGCCTGGCCCGTTGGCGTTATGGTAGCATGTGTTCATTGACATGTGTCGAAATTAGTATTGTGCTTGTGTCACTGTGTGATTTAAGTCATTTAAGAATGAACATAAAAATAGTAAAGTACTTGTATATTTGTTAGTGCACTGTCACTCATATTATACGCTTTGCTAAATTTGGGGCTAGATGATCATATTATTTATCATATTTTCAGAGATACTAGTCGTATTAGAATTAGAAACATTTATTAACTTTAAGGACATCGTTACATTTATAAAGTAAACACAAAAGAAGTGGGCCCCTTGAGTGTCAGCCGGACACACGGGTGTTCGTAAGAAAACCCTAAGAAAAAAATGGCAAACAATGACTCACAATGCAAAAACCGGAACAATAGAAACACGAGACGGGTTAACAACAAAACATATAACAGAAAAAAAAGACCATACCATCAGACAGCGGTGTCCCGATGCCCAAAAAGACAAATGGACCTCACTCAGCATATAGCCTGCGCTTTATGGGCCCAGGTGCTGATTTTCAGTTTGATGTAACACGATTTCTTATTTGCCCAGTGATTAACTGGTAGCGCAGGCCTTAAGTTCGTGAATTGTACTTTTATTTGTGCAATAAAGAAAAGATATATACTGTAATTGAATTAACTTTTTTTAATTTGCATAGGGCTGCCCTGTGCAACGGTATTCCTATTCTTATTTTGAGCTTTAAGTAATATGGCTAAACAAAAATAAAATGCTATAACTGTTTGGTTTTCCTGTTTCATTGCTATTATCGTGATATTTGTCCTAAAAGCAACAATAAAACAGCAATTTGAACTAATCTACCGTCGCGTTCCCCTCACGCCGTTTTGGAGACGTCACGTCGAGACCCGAACTTGTCACCTGCGCCTTTGCGGGAGACACGCAATTTGCTCAGACGTAGAGGCATTATTCTTTACGTCATTCTTGTTTATGACATGTTAGGGTGTGTGCACGGTAAATAACATTGAGCGGAACTATTAAAAATAAAAACGTGGTGGGAGACTTCCCTGGCTTGAATCCTTACTTCGAGAACATGACAATCGGTGTGTTGTTTGGCGCATATTTATATTTATTTATTTATGTTAGAGTAAATGAATCTGCTATACATGTGACTCTTGATAGCCTAAATTTTCTTGTGAAAACTATACAAATCACACTTATAGTTTAGGCAAAAAATAAAGAGTTTACAGAAGGACCGCTCGCACCTTTTTCCAAAACTTGCGTAAGCCGCCTAGGGCTATATTCGCTCTGAATTTTTAAAATGAAGTAATTAAGTTATACCTACTTGACAGAACCGGCCAAAAACAAAAATCATCATGTGAAAAATGGCTCCAAGTTTGACAAAAACAAAAACACTCGTGACAGTGCGATTTTCCAACTCACCGAAGCTCATTGACTTCGCTTGTAAACTCATGTCTCTGTGTGCGTGCGTCAAAAATGGCGTGTTGTTCTAAGCGAGCTATCTGTCATAGCGCCGCGCATGTCTAATTTGTGGTTTAGGCTATAAGTGTGATTCGCATAGTTTTTACAAGAAAATATAGGCCATCAAATTTTCTTTATTCTGTACGATGGGTTTTCAAAAATAAAGCCCGTGCCCTAGGAAAATATTTTTTTTTAGTGTTTTGTTCCGAGCGTCCTCGCGTGCGGGTGTCTGCGGGGGCGACGGGCGGCAGTGCCGCACTGGTATTTAGACGGGAGCCAGAAAATCGACGAACACACGGGCTTTAACTGTCGCTTGTGGCACTAGTTTTTGCAGGATCTTATGTTTTTATGACAGCTTATATGCCTACATTATGCTGTCATATAACAAACTTCATTGAAAGTGAATTTACCACGTTTCGAAGACGTCAAGCAATCACGTCAGTTCTAACATAGTTTACTTTTGTTCGAGTCAGCGAGTATGTAAGTCCTAACCAAGTTTATATTTGGCTCGAGAAGTTTGGCTCAAGTTTATACAAGTAATGTGTGCTCTTGCTAAAACCAATGAGCCAGAATTAACTGCTTAGTTTCATTTTGAGCTGTTAAACTGTTATAATCGATTGTTAAAACGCACCGGTGAGTGGTGTGGCATTGAATGTGTTGGTGTGTATTCGTTTCTTGACTTATACTTGGTTCTCCTCTAGCGATATGAGTACCAACCTCTTCTTGCCTTCAGCTTAAACTATGCCTAATCTGGATTCCCTTATCAAACCCGGAACGAGCAATGATACCAAATCCTTGACCTATATATCGGTAAACCACCAAAGGCCGGCCTACATTGTTGCCATGTAAATTAGTTTTACATCTGCCCAAATATAGCTAAGCTACGTCTTGGGTTAAGGATGTCACAATTTTTTTTTAATCATTAATGTGTTTACACTTGGCCTCAGTCTCGTTTGGTGCTAAGCTATGACGAGGACGATGGTTAAACCACTCTTATCCAAAAAATGTCTATTCTTTCTCCCCTTGAAGATACCAAGGTAGTTCAGGAGAGGTAATAACGAAAGTCTGGAAACACAGACGCATAGAGAGCATTTCACTCCCAATGCGGATTTCTGGAAAGTCTACTACATGGGGGTTTAAGCCGTCCTTGTAGACCGTGTTAATAAATAGAGGGTGGCATCAAGTTAGGGAGTTCCTTATTGCTGGTATGGTATGGTAGTATTAGGTTATGGAGTTCTTGGGCACACTCTGCGAGATATGGGGAAATAAACTACTAATCAATATACAGCTTGTGAAAAAAATTATACCTAAAATATTACTGATAATAAATTAGCAAAGAAACAATATTTCCAATACTATATAGACAATAGTTTTTAAGAGTTTTGTAATTGTCATGTTTTCTGTTGTGCCAACCCTACGCCTCAAAACCAAAGGGTCCCAATTAGTAGAGATTATTTGTTAGTTATTCAGTTCAGAATTGGCTGTTATGATTATTTATGAGGGAACACACAATTCGGTTAAGTTTATTTGCTCCGCATTCAAATGACTACTGATATTTGCTATCAAGATGGCGTCGGAGCGTACTGAGAGCAAACAAAACGTTAAAAGAGCGCCTTTCAATCTTTTAACCGATTTTAAAACTGTTTCCTAAACCTAATAAATAAAATAGCAGAAAAGGTGAGTGTGGGTCTAATCTAACTGGATAAAGAACCTTTCTTTACTTTTAGTTTAGAAATTTGATGCAAATTCGCTCTAAGCCACACTAAGGAAGTAGCCACAGCAGGGCTTCATGAAAAAATTGTTCACTACTTCGCAATATTACTTCAACATGCATAGACTTTTGCTTAAAACCGTGACAGGGTAAATCGCGACTGTCTAACCTTGGAGTCGAATCGATGAAGCTCCAGACTTGCTACATATTTGATCCTTGTAGTAATGATGTTGTTATTGCTTTTCTACCTTAAAACCATATGCTAGACAAGGTTGGAACGTAATTACTAGCTTTTTGTGTAACCGTTCAGTTTATTCTGTTTTTTTTAGCACGAAACCGTGGAGAAACTTTGCTAAAACCTCACTTGAGGAAGAAATACCTAAACAAATTCCATTTGCCCATTGTAATATGAATTTCTTCCACGAATTATTGTCAGATCCCTTTTACTCCAGAAATATCTTTCAGTTTATTTCATCGTTTACCCGGAAAAAATCATATACAATATGGAAATCGTTCAAGTACCAACGATATTCTTCTGACGAGCTTTCTGCGTAAGTAATAATCGCAAATATATCAAATAATCATGGCTCCGTGTTTGCTACTCGCCCATGTTCTACGCAGAATCAACCCTCAAATGTCACGTGGCGTTCCCATAGGGGGTCGTGACAGCTGCCATCGATCGCGCAGGGTCAAGGCCTCTCGGCTTGGTTACAACTTGATTTATTTACAAGAAGCAACGGTAATGATATGCTGTTATCCAGTTGTTTTGTAGGATTATATCCCTATAATCTTTGATCAATGTACTAAGTACATTAGTTGATTTCTGAATAGAGAATTCACAAATGAAATTACTTATTACTTGCAATAAAGATTTAACTTTGAATTGAGTTTTTCACTGAAAGTCGATTTTTGCTCGAATGCTCATTTTGGAAGCAGTCTGTAAAATGAATCTTTTCAAGTGCGTACTCACTTTTGTTGCTTGCTTCATTAGGCAATGTATTAATAAACTGAATTTAACCTGAAAATATATGGTTAAACTTTCACATGTTTATCAATAGAAATGTACTTCAAGTTTCATCAATACGCGATTTCGTGTGCGTGATACGAAGAAAGAATCTAGGAAAATCTAGATCCCAAAAGTAATTTTCATGACTATACTACGAAAGTAGACTTTGGTCACCGGTTAGTTTCAGACTTGTTATCTGAACTGTAATCAGCAGTAGCAACTGTTTTATAAAAAGACGAATTGGCTCCCACTCGCCGGTACGCGTTTAGAGAACTACTATACTATTCTACAGCAGACAATAAACTCTAGACTTCTCGACTATTTCAGTCGATTAACAAAGAATTGCAACTACGCAATTCTTTGTTAAAAATTTAACGAAGAATTGCTACTAAGTAACATTTTCAAAAATAACTCCCGGGACTACTGCGAAAGTGAGTCACTATATGAAAGAGCTGTGAAAAGCGATAAGAACTAAGCTCTTGCCTCTTACAGGAAATGATATTCAAGGAAAAATATTATTTTTTCATGAAATAACAATGATGAATCACTAAAAGAAACTGCCTGAGACCTCGTTTATAAATAACGATCCAACAACACAACGGAGAGTAACGATTTTCCTTGACTATACTACTCATAATATTCAATTAATACGCCCTTATTACCTTTCGAACGCCCGAATCACGTACTAATCAAAAACGTTTCTGTTCTGCCAAGATTGTCACTAGCTCTAACCTTATCGCTGCTAGTTTACACGTCCAGTTCTTTCAGATCAATTTAGTAAATCAAAATTAATTACTATTTAGGACCAAAATTATCAGGATTACATCATACTGCATTTTCAAGTATCGTATTCATTCATACTCATTTCACTTGATTATAAGTGACGATGCGTTCTGATCTGTCCTGCTGTTCAGTCGAAGTCTATGAAAGAATGGAAAACTCCTTCTAAAATCCGAAAATAGATTTACCAAACCACAATTTATATCTGCACAGCAATATTTATGCTCAAGTACCGCAGAAAATAGAGGTCCAAACTGTATATAGGCCATTAAGCGAGATTCAGTTAGATAGGTTCAGGTTGGCTATCGATGCCGGTGCTATTCCCAACAAAATAGATTGGAAAACTACGATATAGCGGCTCGAATTACCCAATAGCCATAACTATGGTCTGTTTTTTCGGAAATCCTTATCGGCATTATTTGTAATATGTAGCAGCAAATTATTGTAGACAACATAACATGTTTCTGAATGTTGTTACTTAGGCTACGAATTTGGTGGTAGGTATTTCATCTGAATACTTACTGTCTTGTCTATAGTCTATTTTTGTGTGCGTATCATAACAAATCAGTTGTTTTGTTATTTGAGACATTTCTTTTTGATTTCCCGTGAGCAAAAGCAATTCTTCAAGAAAAAACTTTCTATAAATTTTCGATATCATACTGCAATAACTCAATCCATATCGGACTGAAAAACCGCATTGTTGAGTTGAACTAGCGCAAATAAAAGTCTGACCCAGTTCCCTCGGTCTCGGCAAAGCGATAGAATATGACCAATTCACAGTTGTAACTGAAAACGTACTATGGACGGACGAATAGTGAAAATGTGATATAACAAAAGATTGAAACGTGTAAAATGGAATTTTAGACGATTTCAAATCAAAAATTGCATTCGGTGACACATAACACGCTTTCTCTGATTATGGCTATTTCTTCTTATATTGATGACTGTGTAATTTTATCAGGTTAAGATTTTAGCGATGGATATGAGGTTATAGTCTTCATCTGCCAAAATGTTAGGTGCTCTGCGAAAATGTTTAAAATGTTATGTTTTTTTACGGTTTTTCACCAGTATTTTCGTGTTATCTATAAGACACATGTTTTGCGAGGAAGTTTGGGGAATAATGACTACTATAAAATTTCCCACGCAACATACAGTTAAATAAAAAACATATTTTCTACTCACGTGGCAAAGGCACACAAAAAAGAAAAACAATTTACTGTTTTACGGGCATGTTGGGGAAACAATAAAAACATATTTACGTAAGAATTGTGTTGCGGTAAATTTTTCAACTGATTTTCTTCGTAAGTGCTTGATTTTGGGAAAACGTATTTGCTTACATGTATATTACAAGATTAATATCAAGAATGTTTTCTATATATTCAAATATCTTACCGTTTTCTGAGCCGTGTCAAAGCGCAATGATAGTTTCGAATATTTTGTTCGTTCTTAATCCTTGGCTTATTTTATGTGTATTTGCATTGGATTTGCTTTGGATCCTTCAAGTATCCTCAGGGGTTTGCATTTACATTAAAATAATACCTGTCAAAATTAATCTCTTCCGCCAACGTGACATCTCAATTCCATTTGCAAATGGTTTGTTCCGATATTATCCACAATATTAATGTCTAACGATTTGTAACATCGCGTTATAATCCTGCAAACTTAATCGGATTCTAATAGATCTGGATCAGTTTTATAATTCCCAGGAGCCGAGACGGACCTGTTAGAACAGATTATGTTAAATGTTGACTAAGTTTAAGCTTTGCTATTGGAATACATCTGACAGATAAGTTCGGCTAATGTTGATTTTAAAGCGGTAGTGTTCTTAATGATCATTCAAAACAAAGGCTACATAATTACACTAAGCTGAAGACAGTAAGCAAGCCCTATTTATACTAATATTAAAAATACCACTTACAACATTCGCTTCGTTCAAAACTTAACCTAGCTTTCAAATCGCCACGTTTGCGGTTGAAGATGGAAACAGGCCAAGCCTAGAAGGGCACAATTCTCAAGGACAGCAATCAAAACAAACCACTTCTTATTTGGCAGACATTGCACTTGAAAATCGTTGCCAAATTTTACTGACAGTCCTGACTACTTATTACTCTTAGGGCCGATTTTTCAATCCTCAGATAATGAAATTTATCTGTAGAATACAGTTTATTCGAAGGTTAACAAGATTTATAATTTGTCAATAGTCAGATAGATGTTATCTGTTGAATAAAGCAGCTAACTGAGAAATAAAGTTATCTGCTTCGTGAAAGGCTGGATAAGCTTTATCTATGCGTTTTCTTTGACATTTTGAGGTTATGTGGTGTGACATTTGAGATTATTTTCATTTTTTTCATTCTAATGGATATTTTGGACCAAATCGACGACGCAAAGATTGAGAAGGAAAGGCAGATATAACTTAACTATATAAACGCTGAGCCCAATAAAAAAGATCGAGTTGTAAAAGAGAGACCTTATAATTTTAGTACATGGGATGAAAAGGAGTTTTGGAGTGTTATTATCATCACAACTTTTTTACCACAACTTTAGACAACAGAAAAAGCTATTTGTCAAACATCAACTTTGTCTTGTTTCATGCTAATATCAATAATTGTAAAAGTGCATCTCGCTTGTGGATAATCGGTGTGAAGTTAGCTATATAAGTACATGTATAAACGATAGATAGCTATTTTTTTATTATTTTTGGATAAAAGACTATTGAAAAATTTAAAATATATGTTCGCTTGATAAACAGCCAGTTAATGTTATACTTCAGTTAGCTATCTAGGGACTAAACTAAGAGTTGAAAAATCGGCACACAGCAGATAAAAAGTAAATCTTTTATTGTCCCTATATAAAATCACAGGCAATGTTTTATGGACCTAATCTGGTTAGTAATTGAGCACATAAGAAATAGGAATGCTTTTATTATTGCTGGTCACGTTATGGATTTAGATTTGAAAACATGCAATGCCACTTTACCCATAAAATATGCTTAGAATTCAAAAGAGTTTTCGTGCACTAAAAAAAGCAATGCTTTGTTCGTCACTGCTCAGCTACAACGTTTATCCAATTAGTTCGTAGATTTCTAACTGTGTAATAAGATTCGCGGCCTTCGGAAGGATTTAATTTGGAATTAATTGAAACGTTGTGGGAGGTATCTGTCTTCTACCCTTAATCTGTGGGCTTACGAAGGAACGCGTCACCCCGTAATCCGGCGGATTGGAGTGGACGGTCGCGATGTGGACCGTTCGCACGTCGCGGGGCATACCCGAACTGTCCGACTTAGACAGTTTAGCAGGAAAGCCCCGCTTTTGAGGTGATTAAAGGGTATTAAAAATGCAGTTGAGATTTACCTGGCGAATTTGATAATGCAAACGCTGCAATGGAATATTTTGATCAACCGTCATATTTTATGATGATTCTGAAAATCTGAATCAACAACATCTGTATTTGTATAACATAAGCCTGTTTAAAAAAAACTTGTAAGGGGAACAGTCTGATAGTATCTTCCCCAATTCAATCAATACTTCCACCTTGAACTCGAGGAATATCTTTCTAGAAATGCTTTTAGGTTATAGTTAAGGGAATTTCATAAATAGGTTTTCACTATTTTAGGAATTTCAACCAAATCATTTAAAACCCTAAGTTCTTTGAAGAAGGGCAGAACTACGTGTCCATAACGAGGACCTAATCTATAAGTCATGACGTGACAGATTAAGATCAGATATTAAATATTTATTGCTGTTTTGAATTTGAGATTTTTAACAAAACTACATACACTTGGCGTAACCTGTCCTCTAAGAACAATAAAAATACGATCAAATCGATGATAGCAAGTAAGTAATTAATAGGTATTATAACTACCAGAATTAAAAAGAGGAATTGCAATTGGTATGTGTGTGAGTGAACTGTGTGTGCAGTGTGTAGTGTGTGAAAAACTCTGAACTCCTCTTGAAAATTGTACAGATGTTATAAAAGGCCCCCTATAAAGTTTAATGGTGATTTATATTTTCTCACAGTCGTAAAGGCGTTCTTCGAAGCGATAAGATGTGTCGAGTATTCTGACGGAGATTAATAAAAGTTAACCTATTGGATTCCTCGAGATAGCAGAGTCAGTCGTCGTAAAGGCGTTTATGATTCATATTGATTATGTTTTTAAATGGTACGATGAATACATGCTACGATTGAGTTGCAAAAATGATGGCTTATTTTAGTGTTTGGTTCTTTTAAACAAAAAAAAAAACTATTCCAAAACAATGCACTAAAAAGTAAAAAAATGATTGCGTATTCTTCTAAAACTTATACGATAATATAATGTAGGTATAATTACAATTATTGTTATTGTTGGAGTCGGTGTCAGCCAAGGAAACACTACAATATACCTAGCAATATACCTATTTCTTACATATCACGTTTACGTATGTATGTAGGTAGTTACAAACCTACATGACCCTTGCTATACCTACACTCGCAACAAGCGTAACAGCATTCACCGTTGCCGTTAATCAAACGCATGCCCTGACGCAAGATGAAATGAAAGTTGAAGACGAAAGCGCTCGAGACGTTCAAATGAGAAGGTCCAAAGAGGAATTTCGAAGTTACATAGGGCTGGGCTTGGTAACCGGTATAAATATAAAAAATAACGTTTTTAAAACGTTCCGAGCGGTTCCTTGCAAAGCAAATGGAAACATTTTACACCACGATCTCCGCGTTATAGATTTTGCGAACTTTTACTCCCGCTTAAGTTCCTGTGAAAGGATTTTCGTGCCATTTCAAATTTAATTTTTATTTCATTTGAGTCTCAGTGAGCTGTGGTTACTCGTTGACAGGCTTACTGCAGGTTATTTATAGTTTGAAATTGATGCTCTTCGTTCGCTCTGCGTTCAGTTTATTTTATTATTTGGTAGGTGCGTGATTTTTTATATTTTTATTCAATACCTTTACGTTGAACATTGGCTTTTTACTGCTGTCAATGTATGAAGGACAAATTACCTGTTTGAAAATATACATATTTAGTTTCTGTGTGAGGTATAGAAGACACTGAAAAATAGGTGAAATATATAAATGTATCTTCTCCTGTCATCATAAAGCAAATGCTAGATTGATTTTGTTTCGATAACTATAGAGTTTATAAAACTACTTGATTATTTGCATAATAGCTCGCTAAGCTAGCAACTTGTTAATGTAGTTTTAAAAAAAACTACTTAAGGTGTTGTTTATAAAAAAAAATTAAGGATTGCTATTTTTTTAAAATGAGTATTAAGCCGCTAATCAACACTTTCACGCTAAGCCGCATGCACAAGCTAATAATCCCAAAAATATTTTGACAAACAATACCTCTTAAATGTCGCAACCAAAACATCCAGCAATAATTGAGGCTTGACCGAACAGTTTCACGGTCCTCAACGACAACACTGTGCTAAATTTCAATGCAAATATTTCAGGATGCGATGCGGGATTATTCAGTTGGTAATGGACAGTATAAACATGCCGGTCGCATTGACAACAGGTGGTGGGCTGTATTAACATTTATTGGCGCCCAACGTGGGGCTATGTTTCTAAACGACGTTTTATGCGGTCATGAAGGAAATAGGGCGTGAGCACCTTTTAATACTAATTAAGTGGCACTTTTAATAGAGGGGTTTCTCATTGCTGATCTTACTAATATCAATAATTGACACTTACTCATTTATAAAGCAAATTGCCTAAGTGCACCCAAGAAAGAGCTAATCTTTCATTAATGACGTTTAAAGCAGTCCCGGAGGCAAAGAAAGTTGATGTTCTAGTGGATACACATAATAAAATTGTTCAGGAATAAAACTGTAATATTGGTAAGTATCCTAAGTCAGTATTGAATTATAGTATGCTTATGTGTGAAATATCATGAATTCTTCTTTATTGCTACTTGGAATTAATGATCATGCTGTAACACATGTTTAGGAATAATATCTAGACCATAATTTTAATATCCTAATGTAAGTGTTATTTTTTGATGTTATTCTGTTTTGTGTTCATGAATAAATAAATAAATTCATTTAATGTAAACGAAAGTATAGGCAGCTTAGGTATATCCAATTAGCATTTACCCACACAGCTTTAAACTTAGAATGAACGAATGAACGAACATAGTGTTGAAAATAGATCATCGAATGTATTATTTTACTTCAGAAATGTGAGTTTCATTAATAATTTCGGAAAAGTATAATAGCAACATCGATCGCCAATTAGCAAGATAGTTATTTTCAAGCGCAAAAAAAGATATATTCTATAACTAGGACTGGGCTGGTAATAGGGGGTAGATATGTAGATAAAGGATGTCGCCACTCAAAAGGAATACTATTTTTTTTTCAAATACATTCATTTATTTATTTATATCTTATTACAATTAAAGTTTAGACATTGTTTGCTTCGCACCCCTAGACCATTACTGGTTTGTCTGGGTACTGCAATTCCTCTTATCAATATAGGTACACAAAAAACAATATGAAACGGGTCAAATACAAGAACATAAAATAAAAACACATTCACGGGTAGTTGGACCGTAGTCCGTACCATGTAGCTTACCTAAACTAAAAAGTTACTTACGAGTAAGTACCTACTACCCACATTGGATTTAGCAATCGAGCATAGACAACAGAAACAAGTTAACCAAATGCGTACAGGTTGCTTCTTTTCGTGGTGTTTAGTTGTGAATTGAAAAATGGACTATTGGATGAAAAATTGTTTTAGTTTATACCTAATGTTACTTTTACTTAACGAATCTTTAAATACTTTTAGCAACTCGTTTATTAGTCTTGGAACCATATATGCTGTGGTCCTTTCTCCATAAAAAATACTCGCACCAGTAACACCCAACATGCCGCATAGCTTTTTTCGGGTATTTTTCGCAAGATCAATATAATTCGAATTATAGACAAAATAATTCTCCGCAAGTAGCAACGTTGAAAAGATGACCTTATTATTAACAAGTTCTATAAAGTCACACTTTCTATCATAAATGCAACACAATTTTTAAAAGGAAACATTACATGTTGTATATTTTTTCGGCAGACAATTCTTTAGTCGAATTGCTACCTGCATTGCAGGGAAATTAATGAACATTGAGATGAAAGCTTGACAATTTAAATCTGAATACAAGATTAATCTTCCAGATCCACGCCGGTCCAGGAATTAATGCCGTATTTATACTCACCCCTTATCTGTCTACGCCACTCGACAGCCAAGTCCTGCGTTGAAATGGAAACTTGAAATATTGAAGTCAGGGTTCTTCTGCAGGGTACTAACCTTCAATGAAATGAATGAATATCCCGTCACGTCGGAACCCGTGTGTGGTCCCCAGTCCCGAGAATTCAATCTGGTCAGGACCATCTTTGTGTTCATTGTTTTTGCGACTTAAGGCTTATTCCTCACCGAATCTGTACAGGTTTTCTGCTGAAAAACATTTCCACAGGCTCTGTATTTTTTTTGGTACGGTAATGTTCATTCGATGTGACCGCTGTCAGTGAGGCGCGTGGCAGAGCTGGGGTGAGACGGCGGAGGCCGGCCGCTCTATAAAGATTCTATGCAGAGGCGCCGCATACGCGCTCGGTAAAAATTCTGTACCGAAACGTGTCGGTCCGAAAGCTCTCTTTGATCACATGCGCTCGGTAAACAATCTGCACAGGTTCGGTGCAGAGGCGGTACCGAAACGCAATGATCTGCCCCCCCGATCCAGAACAAAGTTATCGACCGATTCGGTTTTTTTCCTCTATTTTTAATTAATTTTTCAAGTAGTGTAGATTTTTTGTAATTAGGTTTATGAAAACTTAGGGTCTTTGGCTTTAACATATCAAAATATCGATTGCTACCGCTTATCAGATCATTTACTATAATTAAAACAAATTTACCGAATCGGTCGATAACTTCGTTCTGAATCGGGGGGCAGGTGAGGAAGAGGCATAGCTATCCGGTGAAGGAAAACACCGATATAAAATCCAAGCAACGAGGATAGCGGCTGTGAGCTCAAAACTTCCTACGCGGGGTTCTGATACGCTTGGTGAAGTGGGGTTTACATGATGGCAACAGTTAACTTGCCTCTAACTGCCTCGTTTGGGATAAAGTCGTGATCGTATGTATATGTAACAAACAAGTCTTTCCTCTTCATAATATCAGTATAGAATAGGTGTCCGTCAGCGGCTTCGCCCGCGTAGACTGTCTTACCCGTCAAAATATAGCCTAAAGTAAAAAAAATATAGCCTTTGTCACTCCCTGATAATTTAGCTTCATATTGGTGAAATAATTTTTAACATTAGTCCAGTAGTTTCGGAGTCATTCAATACAAACAAACAAACAAAACAATCTTTCCTCCTTATGATACTCATATAGATAAATAAATATGCGCCAGAACTCACCAATTGTCATGGTCTCGAAGTAAGGATAAATCCTAGTGTTACGAGGTACTAGATAAGGATTTGATTCCATGGGAGTCTTCCAGCACACCACGAAAAGAGCTAACAGATATTTCCTTTAGTTATGAAAAATTAGAGTGCTGATTTTCTAAATGAACAGTTCTAAAATGCAATTTAATAATTTTTACTTTTCAGTTAGTAATAATAGCTTGACTGACGAATTGAAAGTCAAAAAGTCTATTATTTCATTAACTCAAGTCAAGTATCAGTAGAACAACGGTATCTCTTTCTTGTTGTGTTTAATATTATTCGAAATAAATTTATGAACCAATTTATCATTATTAACGGATGTTTCCTGTTCATTTGCATTGATAAATTCATAATTTCCAACACAATTCTTATTCCAACCCAAGCTGTATATTATTTATGGAAATTTGTCTTTATCAGAAATTGGCTTTGACGTTGGGGACGGTTCATCTTCATCGATCATGGTTAATTTGTTAAAAATGTTTTGGATTGTTTTGTTTGACAAGTCATCGATAACCACTCCAATTAAATATTGTCTCGTCAGTTAAAAAAACGTCATGAGGATTTTTTTTCATTCTGTCCTAGGGCGCCTGCATCAAAGGTTGCTGAACACCCCAGGAACTATGTTGCAGCTGTCATATACTGCTGTCACCCCTTTTCTAACGAGGAAAATGATTCACTTACTTATTTTGCAGAACGCCGTTAATGTAAATCATTTAGTTTTCGATAAAATAAATATTTTATTAATGTAAGGTTAAAATTTTTAGCAACCCTGGGGTATTTAGTCGAGCAAGAGCAATATTAATAGTTTTGTCACGCATGTATAATCATTGATTCTCTGTTTTGGAAACTCTTACAGAGTGTTAGGGTTGACACTTGAAAGTTTTGACGCAAATTTAAAATACAATTCACTTACTTCAAAACTATAATGTCTAAGTTATCACTCAGATATAGCTCTTAAAATCAAGCAGCTCTAATAGTAAAAGCCCTTTAAGTATTCGTGCTCATGTTTTTAACACGCTGTATATGTTATTTTGTAAGTAGGACTTATTTCGAACTCTCCAAGTGAAGGAGTTTCATATGTATGACTAGCCGTTAAAGTAATACAGCAGTAACAACGCAAGTTCATTCGGTCTGCTCAAGCGCATACATATTTCATGTCGTTGGCTACTGTTTATAGACTACCACAACAAAAGATCTCTTCTAATGTAACTGATGCTTAGGTTGAGGGTCTCGAATTATTCTTATTGCGTTCTCAGCTCTTTATATGATATAATTTGGTGGGCAATACGCGTTGATTTAGTTTTCATTTTGCTTTTAATGGCAGGGTTCATGCTGTTGAATAAATCAAATCACAAGGGGCGTGACTACGAAAATGTCATGAATATATATTTCTCTAAAGTCGTAAATGCGCTGCGCAGTGACGCACAGAATAAGATCAAAAAAGACGATTTATTCGAAGTATCATCTTAAGATGTTAGTTCCTGCTACCGACGCTAGGAGGCAGTGCTCTATAATAAGGCATGTGGGGTCTACATAGGCGGGTTAGGAAAACTGACACAAAGTTATCCTAGAAAATTGATAATTTTTGAGATTCGAGAGAAATGACTGAGGCCGAATTTCGTTGGTCCTGCATTCCAATCCCAGTTCGGACAGTGTGTGTTAAGATAAGATAAGAAACTCTTTATTGCAGATCAAACAATGTATTTTACGATAGAGTAATGACTTATATCCTAATGTACAATTATTTAATAACCCACGGGTATCGGAAAGATGGCACTAGTATGATGTGTTTTTGGAATTTTATCTGAAATTGCGCGCGTTTGCTATCACCAACTTGCATTTGGCCAGTGTGGTGATTAAGCCTGTTTCCGTTGTAGTGATGTTTTGGTTTTAAAAGTGGAGCACCTAAGGTTTGGAGTATTGGCTAATTACTGAAGTATCTTGGTCTAATGGCTATCATTGATAAGGGCCAACCTTCTTGTCAGTTTGAGCAGGCGCTTGTTGTTTAGGGGCCCCTCTCACACTTATTGCTGTTTATGAGGCCTTCACGAACTCCTAAAACAACACTTGCCCTTTGGAAGTTGTTGTGGTAATACAACAAAATTACAGTTGAAAGTGATTTATTTTTGTATGTCTGAATTTAGACGTTCGCATTCCTTACCATTTCTATAATATTTCTTATTTTTCTGCAAATTCGTACATGGATTTTTCTTCTCCCTAATGTTTTAATAAATACAATAATATGCGAAAATGTCACGTTGATGCTCAGTTCTCCACTCAACTGAATATTTTAGTAGTTATGTCCGGTTTCAGTAGTTCAATCTAGACATATACTCGGATAACGGAAAATGTAGAATGTTGCTCATCGATTATATTTCTAATATTATTCCATCCGTTCCATAACTATGACTTTATCTAATAGTTTGTATTTATTGTTTCAGGTACTAATCACAGGCAATCCACGAAGACTGAAGAGGAATTAACTCGGAA
The DNA here is from genome assembly GCA_947369235.1 of Udea olivalis. Lineage (NCBI taxonomy): Eukaryota > Metazoa > Arthropoda > Insecta > Lepidoptera > Crambidae > Udea > Udea olivalis. Next base: position 12,657,098 of record OX376366.1, read on the forward strand.
CATAACCTCTCCTAGTTCGATAAGTGATTTTGGGATTTTGTATGATGCTTTCAGAAGTTACGATTTGGATTCATGAGTTATCCCTAGTACCACACTCTTGGTGAACACTTGCGATATTGCTTAAAGAAAAACGTCAGCCATTTTCCATTAAGTATATTCTAAATACTAGCCATTCAGTTAAGAACTATCCAACAAAAGTAAGTTTTCAATAACAAATAGCGTTGACAAATTATTTCTAAGAAATATATATTTGTGCTATACTAATGAACCGCGATTAAACTCACTTCATTAGTTTATCAAAAACTCCGAAATGACGTTCGAAGTGGTGAATTTAGGGCTTCGTTCAGCCAACCGTCTGAGCCATGTTGAAAGGTTACCTTCACCCGTTCACTGGTATTGATCGCTATCATTTATAGTTGCCCAGCTACTGGATCCGTCAATGCGAATTTATTTTACAATGATAAATCGGTTCTGCACCGTTTGCTTCAATCACAGTCGTTCTGCAAAGTTTGGGACTTAAATGACACTCAAATTTAAGCTGCTGATGTAGCGAGAGGTTTGATAAAACTTAAAATATTTATGGAGGTAGTCAATGTCCCTGAGACATTTCTGCACATGGCCACCCACCAGAGTGTCAGAGATAATAAATAAAAATAATATCTGGGACAAATCACACCGAGACCATCTGTGATCTGACCCCAAACTGAGCAGAGCTTGTACTATGGGTGTCTGAAATACATAATATTTCTAAATACATACTTGAGTAGATATACTTCATATTCGTCATATAGTCCGACATTGGCCCGCTAGACACGCTTAGTATTGGTTGAGCTGGGCCCAATACCATTAAATTGTTTACCGAAGGAACAGGAAAAGTGTGCATATAACATCACTTTTTACATTAATTTCACAGAAGGCAGGATGTCACTGTGACGTGACGTGTGTGACATGTTTGAGTTTTTCAATTAAAACCAAACGGACCACAATAAGGTTCATAGAATACATACATGTTGGTTATACTTCCGAGCCCTTTTCATTGTTCACTTCAGTGTCATTTGCGCATTACGTAGAAAACATTTTTAATCACAAATCCACTTCGGAGAGATATTACCATTACTTCACTCACTCCTCCCTCATTAATGATTGTCGCCATTAAAGTGACGTCAGAAAGTTGTATGGGCTGAGTACTCCCCCCCTTCTCCGCCACCGTATCGTTGCCCACAAGTACTGCTGTAATAACACGTTACGTGGCACTTCTGTTCCTCGTCAGTTGTACGGTCCTCAGAATAAGGGTTTCGTTAGGAGGTAAAGAATTTTGTTCGGGTCTACAACTCTGGTTGTAGACCGTCACTCATTTGGTACAAGTTTCAAAGGTAGATTAGTATCGCCTTTGTGGGCTGGGTGTTTTAAGACTTTTGTAACGTATCCAGATATACGATGACTTGATATCGATAAGGTTTATTGCTCAGGTTAGGGTATACGGTTTTTATACTGAAATTATTTAAGCAATCCTGTTAGGAGCTGATCAAAAATTATATTTGCCGTAATTCTTTACTTTTGAAACTCTTAAATTATTGGACAGTTTGGAATTCCTGATGTTGCGGCTGCCATAATTAGCGACGTACATTTCCTTAGTCTCAAAAGTACGCAAAGTTTGCATTGGCCTTACCCCAAGAGAAAGATTCTCCCTCGGTTACTGAAGTTCTATTATATTTCTGATTCAATCACGTAGCGAAACTCTTCCTAACTCGTCGAGCGACCTTGTGCTTTCTATATGGCTCATAGCCAGAGAACAAGACCGAAGTCCATTCATCGACCGTGGGACTCAAAACAAAGCTGAGCTTTTGGAATGCCCCATCTTTCCTTGGTACTGTTGGCGACCGACAGCTGGATGAAATCTTTCAGATAGATTTACTTTTTTATACTTTCATCATCATCCGTGCGGTCTATCCCGGTTGTGAACTCACACTGGTGTGTGGGGTCCCGGGGTCCGCCTTTCCTATTTTCTTGGCCCACTTCGCGCGGTCTTGTGCATCCTGAGTGGTAAGTCTGTTGGCACACATGTCACCCTTGACAACGACGAGCCAGCGCTTCTTGGGCCGACCTCTTCTACCAGTATCTGGCGGGGGCGGCATGGCCAGACATTTGTTGCCCACATAGTTTGCCGAGCTCCGTGAGACATGACCATACTAGCGATGGTGGCACTCCTGCAGCTTGTCTGCGATGTCACGAACACGAAGGCTGCCGCGGATGTGGGTGTTCCGCACGCGATCTTTGCGTGAGACTCCACACATCCACTGCATCACCTTCATTTCGGTGACACGCAGCTCCTGCTTGTGTCGCTTTAGTAACCGCCATGTTTCACTGCCATACGAAAGGACTGGCCTTATGATGGTTTTATAGACCTTCCCCTTCAGCTTGATCGGCATTTTGGGGTCACAAATGACACCTCACGCCATTTGGCCGAAGCCGCGGAAATTCGGGCTCTGACGTTTTTATACTTTGATTGATTGTTTTTCTAGTTGTATGTCATTGTTGTCTAATAATAACGGTTTTTTGTGTTGTTGTATTTAAATATATGATTTTAACTCCCGTATTTCAGCTCCATTTATTGTTTAGCCGCCCTAGAGCCCCAGATAGTAGCTATACAGTCCGTTTCGTCGTTAACAGGTACCGACTGCATTTACTGTTGTTCACAGCAAGATTGCTGTGAACAACAGCACTCACGTTGCTGACCGTACGTATACTACCATACGGATGTTAACTCGCGAAGTTTGACTCCAACTTCCGAACGGTACGACCTGACTTACCTTAGTTGTAAACTGTAATTACACAGCAACTTTCGTCTTGCCTTGTAATACTGTAATACTGCTGTTTATTAACGCGTCTTCGCGTGAAAGGTGCTGATGTAATCCGTACTAATAATGTTTATGTGGTGGTGAGCTTCTGTGTTTTCGTTGGTATTTGAGCAAGTAGTTAGGAATTATCCCAGCGAAGTAGATGTAGCGTCTAAAATTTCGAAAACTGACAAAACAAGCCAATTTCAGTGATATCAGAGAATAACGTGACGTTTTTCTCTTGACCAGACATATACTAGTCAATAATTATATCACTCGATTGTCAATTTAAAACTCATGTTAGTTGGGAAGGGATGATATTGACGGCGATGAGTTGATCATATGCTTAAAACGAGATGTTCCTTGAATCTTGTGATTGTGAAATGGTAAAACGGAAACATTTACGTCCTTATCACTGATCGGTATTGCGAAAATTGTGCTTTTACCCTGATATCTCTGGTCTAAGATGGAGTTTTAATAATACTCGCACATAAGTAGTTAACAGTTTAATAGTGACGGATCTTGATAGACCAAGACAATGATAGAGGGACGTAGATTTGACGGCTACCCGAGATTGTCATCGTTGATTCTCGATCGATCAAGATTTTTTGAACCGCCCTTTAATTACTACTTTTTGGTCCATCAGCCAAAATCGTATCCAATTATGGCAGGTGCATTAAACTGCTTCAAGGAAAAGACTTATTAATTAAGGTTACTCATTAAATAAACGGAATAAATAAATAACTGCTGCACGATGTTGATTTCCAAGTGAGCAGAACTGCGGTCTGGTGCTAATGTTTAAATATTTCTTAGACAATGGGAATTAATTTTAGAAGGGTCCCCTCCATGTTCTGCAGTGCGAAAGTTTTCCCGTAAAATACGAAATTGCGGTCTTTATTACGGTTTCTTATACGTAACAAGAAATAACAAGAGTTTTCTGTGGCGATAATTGTATTAGTAGGCCTAACAAGATTCGACTAGCAAGGTCGGTCGGTAATAGTCGGTATAGGCAGAAAGTTAGCCTAATTGAAGTGGGAGTGGGAAGATTCAGGATCTGATAGGTGATGGACAGCGGTGGTAATTTGTACATACTACAGAGAAGAACAGTTAAGCGTTAACGCTGGTTAAAATTGAAACGGAACTGCTTAATGCGTAGCCGTTTTCTTAAATACGATTGCGATTGTCACTAGAGATACGAATACTGCACTTAGTTCCTACCCTGTCCCGACAGACTTCGTTTTGTCAAAAGTTGTTGGCAAATGTCAGCTGTCAACAGCTGGCAACATTTTGTATTGGATCATTAAGTTGAGTTTTTTTTGTTACTTTTGTTATTCATGTTTTTCATTGTTTAAACCTTCCCTGAACTTCTACAAATATTTCAAGATCAAAATGAGCCAAATCGGTCCAACCATTATCGAGTTTTAGCTAGACAAACGAACAGCTATTTATTATTTTTATAAATATAGACTAGGCTCCCGCCCGCGGCTTCGCCCGCGTGGACTAATTTTTCTCACACGTTGGGTTACATATAAAAGTTTTCATACGGATCCCTAACGTATCTGAAAAATTTACATGCCAATAACAATCAGGGATAACGTAGTTTTTTAACAGTGGAATAATTTTTGAAATTTATCTGTTGTTCGGAGATTTACTACCTCAAACATACACACTCACACACTCACAAATGCTTACCTCTCTATATTGTTAGTGTCTAGCTACACAAACCTAATATTATGATTACCTTCCGGTATTTATAATGTAAATGTATTTATGTACCTCTATACCTTTTAAACGAGACGACATAAAAGCCGTGAGATCAAAGCACGTTAGCTAAGACTTCAATATAATCTCACATTAAAAGGGCTTCTGTGAATCATCTTAACGAATGAACATTTAAAATTAGGTACTATAGCTTTTTACCTGATAATATCTTTATCTATTTTTAATGAATTAGGTAGAATAGAATAGAATATTTATTCGCTGAAATATGCTTTATTAATAATGTTCTTAAAAATATATAAATATATAATATATAAATATGCGCCAGACAACACACCTCTTGTAATGGTCTCGAAGTAGGAATTAATATCCCTGTGTGACGAGGTACCACACAAGGAAATCAGCCAGGGGCGTCTCCCAGCACACCCAGACCCGAGTCAATTCAGAAAAGATCGTTTCCTGAATTGAAAAATAGTTGTACACATATTTTATCTATTCATAAAAACGTGCAAACATAGAAAATTATATTAAGTTAAATAATAGATAATTACATTCTAAAAAATATAAAAATATATACAATTAAACCAACTTGCAAATAAATTTGTTCATAATAAATAATTAAATTTAACAGATAAGTCTAGGAACATATAAAATTCTTTCAAATTGTCAGTTTTTGGTCCAAGTACTCAGACGCAGAATAATAGCACTTCCGCGCAAAAAAACAGGTAAGCCTGTCTCTTAAACTGAACTAAGGTAATTAATATATATCTCCGTTGTTCATGCAACGTACTCGAAGTAGAATTAGTTAGGAAATTTGGTTTTGATCATCATCAGAAACATGTTTTATCTGTTCAATCCAGAAATAAACAAAACAAATGATTCAGTACCCACAAACTCTGTTATATTGTGTAACAAACACCCTTATTTGAACACAATATTGATGAACCGTGTTTAATGAATAATTAAGTTATCTAAAGCTTACATTTACATAATGGCGCCCAACATGGGACTCGCGTAAACCCGTCCGCCATTTTGACGTACCTTGCCGTCGTCATCAAGTAAACTGTTAATCTTTTATAAACAAACATATACGCATATGTTTGTTTATAAATACAAATATTAATATGCGCCCGACAAGACAACACACCTATAAGTAGGATGAATATCCTTGTGTTACGTATGGGGTAACATACAAAGAATTAAGCCTGGGGAGTTTCACACCCAAGCACACCCAAGTCCAAGCTAATTTAGAAAAAATCGTTTCATGAATTGATCCGACCTTGACTTGTACCCGCGACACGATGCAAGTCAAGGCGAGAAACCGCGCTATAGTGCACTGCTCTCATCATGACGTCAATTTGTTCATATTGTGTCAATTTCAAATTGTGGTTGGAAAAAGACTATCTACCTTGAATATGTCAGTTGATCACTACCTGTCAAATCTAAATCAATTCGCACGTTTGCTTGTTCTCGAGTTTTTTGTATTTCCCCCCTCCCCTCTCCCTCGGCAAAGGGATTGTCATTAACATGTGTATTGCGCTCGTTTGGCTCAGATCAACATTTTTTAGGGACGACTGTTATTGTTTTTTGAGGAAATAAAAATTATGATTTGAATAGGGTGGGCGTTTTTTGTAACCGTTCAACTCTTGTGGGTTTTATTTTAGTCTTTTGGGGTACAAAATATCACGGGAACAGGAATCTATTTCTTTTATTCTGTGTGGTAGTGAATTATTAATAAATATTCGCGATAAAGTAAATAATATTTCCATTTTTTATCTTGGTAAGTTTGTAACAAAAATCTTCAGTATTGCTACGATATGTAAACTAGTCAGTTTCAATTTGCCTTCAGTAAATAAAATTATTAAATTCAAAATTAGTCACGAATTACCCCTTGACAGTTTTCTTGCCCAATTGTCACATCGGCTAAATATGTTGCTTACCGTTACTTTTTGTTAGGGGGAAGAATATTTTTTTAATATTCTCTAGCACACAACCCATAACTATTATTTTGGACTGCCACCGGTCACGCAGGTACTTGGCCCAGTTGTAGTTTTCATCCGTTTTATTGATTATTTAAATCGTTTCTTTGAATCAGTGTAGTATATGGTTAGTTGTGCATAATCTACGTAGTTGCTTTCGCTGAGTATTTAATTAAACGGGTATGTTCGGCTCATTACCGCACACAAGACATATAAAAATATGATTAAAAAAAAACGATATTAAAATGCCATTGCTTTGTTGGCCTGGCCCAAAAATCCTGGATCGATCCCCAGATCAGTTACATGGAACATGGTCAGAGCTGGTTATCGCGAACCCATATTTTACAAACGTGGTGATAAAATCAATCCCCATAATTGTAGTAGAGATTTATGGAAAAGGGTCCCTCTGTTCAGCAAAATAGTGATAGTTGAAGGCTCATTACTTTACACAGCATGAGAAAAGTAGCCTTAAATAATATGCATCATTAGCATGACCAACTTCCAAATTCATTAATTTCAACTCTGGATTTAGGGTGTCTTATCTTTCTATTCAAACATGATAATAAAGTTCACGCTCCATTAATTTTCCTACTGAATTTACTTTATCTGTGTAAACAGCAATGATATTACTTCTGCGGGAAATAGTCTTCGAATTTTCTCTATAGAGTCAAATTATCGGCGATAGTTATCTTCAGAGAGGCTTCGGGCTTACTTCAGCGCCTGTTTGTATTTGTGTATTTGCCAACATGTTCTACGTAAGTAATCAAAGTTGGCGCCCAACATGGGATTAACTAAAACTTAGTTGTCTTTGTGTGTTAAAGTACTTTTGGTGTGCACCACAGCTTGACAAGGAATGATGATGATTATCATTTAGTCATGCATTCATTAATGTACACAAAAAGTAGAAAGGTTAGCTTAACTCTAGACTCAAAAGTGCAGGTGAGTTTATCTCTTTAAAAGAGATTTAGATTATTTTTTTCGACAGAGGGATTTAATGTTTTTCTGTTCATACGCTTATCGTCTTTGTTTCTTGAAATAAAAACCAAAAGAAGACTCTCTTAGCAATTTCCACTACAATAGTCTGTCTCTGTCTGTGAAAGACATACTAGAAAAGCCAGGATATTAATTTATTACTTATAGGTGATACAAATGCAATATTTATAATTATAGTTTAAAGACGAAGGGCGCGCGTTACCAGGGGGGCTAGCCAAGAGCAACACGCCACGATGATTTCTACAATATAAATCGTTCAAATGTATGGGGATGTCATAAGAGCCAGTGACAGCTTATGCCATTCTTAGCCCCATGGAGTCGAACAATAATAACCCCTAGCAACGGGGCTGCCACACCTGTCGCCAATACTGTAATTTCCACCATTTGAACGTACAACAGTACGTCTACCAAGAGTTGCCACTTTAAATTTACATTATCGTTCGCGTAATAAAATTTATTGGGATTTGACATTGTCATGTCATGTGTCATCCCAATACAATATTTTTACGCGGACGATAATGTAAATTGAAAGTGGCAACTCGTGGTAGACGTTCAGGAATGTTTTAGCGCAGTAACGGTAATGAAACTGTCCCATCATAGTTCAAGCCCTTTTTCAGGATCTTCTTATTAGATTTCGGTTGACATTTAAAAGTCATTACGGTATATGAACATTTAATATGGTTTTGATTGGTAAGGAGACAGATGTCCGCACTTTGTTATCCTTGTGATGAAAGTACCGTGCTCAAAATAATAAAGTTATTGCTATATGTTTTGTCGTATAAGCTTTCGCTGCTCATCGCATAAGTATTGCTGGGAGATTTATTGCGTGTTTATTAGTTAAGTTGGAACTTCTACACGGTAATGGTATATCCGGAAATAATTAGAGGCTTTTGCGTGGCTTGAATAATTATGATGGACGCAGGCATGTACACTTACATATTGATAGAATCTTCTCAGTGACGAATTCCTACAACTCTATGCATTGCTTTTCACCGTAGCCCATGTTTGCAATCACCGATCTGCGTTTATCAAGGATGGTGATTAGGCACGTAGAGTGGTTACGTCGTTAAGGTCCCAGCTGCTTTACCGAAATGGAAGTCGTAAAAGCTAGTCATGACGGCAAACGTCTAAACAGGTGGTTTGGGAATCTTCTGGAGAGTAAAATCACATCATTTGGTGAAGTTTTTTCGTGTCGCTTATATTTTCTGATTTATTCCGGATTTCAAAGTTGGAAGGAACTGCCTTATCGTAAATGGCGCCCAACGTGGTGTTAGCTAAACAGTTCCACTTAAAATTTGGGGCCGCTGTTTCACTTTGAGGAGTGCCTTTAGTCACCCATTATGAGTGGAGGCAGCGAAGTAAACCGCGCGTGCTATTAAACTAAATCGGGTAAAATGTAATTCGGCAACAAAATGGCGGCAGGGGCCGCGTAATGGCGGTCTAATGGCACATGTAATAGTGCTGTAAATAATTTCAGAAGTTTGAGCTGGAGTGTTTGCCCGGATTTCTAGTTTGCCGAATTATGCTTGTTGCAAGAAGCGTATGATGCTATGATCAGATTCGAACTCAAAAACGTCGTTCAAGACTTACGTGAGCTTAGAGACAGCTTTCGAGAAATCACGTAGATGAAATGCAAACGTTCTCAACTTACGCCGAGCATCTTAATAACTTGAATGTGAGAATTGCTTTTGAGAGACAAGTTTCGAATTTTGTACATAATTTTGCTTCATCTGTACGTGTTCGTTGTAAACGTTCTTTATTTAAGCTCCTATTGCGTAAATGGCAGAGAAATAAATAATACCTTCAGTTATGTATCCCGGAATTGTGTATATACAGATTCAAAGAGGATTTACTGTTTAAACCAAATTGGGACGCGCCGATAGCAAAGATGACGTTTGGAGAAAAACTACTTTTTCGATCAGCAGAAGGCGATAATGATAAAAAATTATAAAACTTGGCAAAATTCAGCTCTTTCCTATCGAGTATAAAAGGCTCAATCGATTGATTGATTGAGGTCGCCTGTGACAGGAATTCCTTACTTAAAAAGTCCTAATAAAACCCTGGCATTGAATTAAACGGCCTCATAGAAGGCACACTCAAAAGAGTCCCAGCAACTGATAGGCTTCTACTGCCAGCGTTCATTTTCCAGTGAATGTCTTTATTCATCTTGAGTGGTCGCTCTGGGAAATATCAGATTAATGTATATTGGTCTGGATTAATATTTTAGTTGTGAATCTAAAGGGTATTTGTAAGATAGTGGTTCTTTCACTGGGGTTAAAAGAATTGCGAATTAGTTTTTCTGCTTGTATGTCAAAAAAAATAAAACTCAGAACTAATATGTGACGGTACATGTTACTTTGAACCTTAAAATCTTTATCGCACAAACAAATAAAACGAGTAATTTCAAAAGAAACACTGGCCTGTTGGTGCAATGGCAGCGATCCTGCCTTTAGCACCGGAGGTTGTGGGTTCGATCCCCACCCATGACAAACGTTTATGTGACGAACATTTGTGTTTGTTGTGTGTCTGGGTGTTATTATCTATATAAGCATGTATTCAGAAATATTTAAGTATGTTTATCAGTTTCTGACACCCATAGTACAAGCTCTGCTTAGTTTGGGGTCAGATGATCTTGGTGTAAATTGTCCTAGATATTTATTTATTTATTTAAATAACAATTTAGTCGGTCTTAGCTCTACTGAGCGATGTCTTCTAGACCTCCTACTAATTAGTTATAGAATAGTTCACTCACAAGTTTCCATCGCTTAAACCTTTATCCTCTTGTCATTCCCATTTTTTTTAACTGTGGTCTTTCATCTATATCCAGGATCCAGGTCATTTTTCAAGTAAAACGACGATGCAACAAATTTATAACCAACGTCTCGAATGTTCATGAAACCGTCCAGAACAGAGTTACAATAAAAGGTGCTGATAGATTTGATCGTGTATCAGAACTTCGAGCATTCGCCGTTTTTAAATTCACTCGAACCACAATGCGAACATTTATCTCGATGGTTCGTTACAACTTGATTCTTAAAACCAAGAAAAATTGTTATTATACATTACATGTAAATGTTTTTAGAAAGCTGAACATTTGCATGTATTGTACTTTTCGTAAAAACGTTACATTACAATGGAATGCTCTAGCGAAAGCTCTAGTCTATACCCACCTAAAAAGTTCGAACTTCAAGGTGAAACAAGTGTGACTCTGGGATCTAACGTTATTACCAATATATTGCAAATCTTTGATGTTTTTCAGCAAACGGTGTCTCGTTAGTAGAAGCAACAAAGGTGAACTTTCGCTAGTTAAGGTTACAATAGCAAGAAACTGTAAAGAAGTGTATATCTTTGAATTTGGAATTTGTCTAGCTCATACATATATGTGAAACTGTAGTTGTTATTTTAGATGAAATCTTTCTGTTACCTCGTATGTCTGTAACTGTGATGTAGAGTCAACTGGTACAAACTGAAATGGACGAGCATATATTGTTATGGGCTCTATTTTGAGTTGATTGAGATGCTTTTTCGTTGCTGGCACAGTGGAAAAATTTAATATTCTATAAGCTATTACGACTTACGACCCGCTGTGACATTATGGGGTTGTCACGTCTACCCACTGAATAAGTGACTTAAATTGCAAAAATCAATAAGATACAAATGAAACGAAAACAATACTGGTGTATTTTGCAACTCAACCCAGATACAGTACAAAAATTGAATTGATATTCTAAAATTTCAGACGATTTGTTGATTGTTCTTTCAGCCAGAAGTGTAGGTAGTTTACAGAGAGTGTTATCTAAAATATATTTTTTATGTAACTCCTGATCACTGACAAACAGTTACCCTTTACATTAGACTTTGACTGTCAAACTATCATACAGCAATAGTAACATCAATAATTTAGACTACAGTCTCACTCAAAATAATTCCCTGCGGAGTAGCATCTGTACAGCACATAGAAGGTCTTGCTGTTCGTTCGTCTAGTTCGTCAAGTAACTTTAGTGCAACGAAATGATGTTGATACTGTCCTTAAAATACAAAGTATCGTAATTGGAATTGATAGTCAAAGTAAGCGTACTAAGAGACAGATTGGTAGCGATTTGTCACGGACCCGCCGGACATGATGTCTACTGGACCGTGCCCCGAATGAGGATCTCTCTGGCCAGTTTCCAAGTGACGGCGCATTCGATTCTTGTCAAATGGAACCCTCCGATTGGCAAGGGGCTCATTATGAGGGTTCTCCGACACTTGGGACTGACCGCAGCTTGGAAAACCTAACGGTAGCAGATGTAAATGTTTTCAGGAGTCCGATAGTTTTATTCGTTTATCGCTTCTGGTTATTGGTGGGCAGACTTTACAACTACTAGTTGTACTAAGTAGGAACTTTATCGTGTGGTGAAGTAGATTCTGTTAAGGTGGTGATGGTAAAAGGAACAGTCTAAATAATGACATCAAATACCATCACGACTATATCCCAATCGAGGTACTCAGAGACAAGTGACTGTTATCTTCACGGTGAACGGTACGCTCAGAAGCTCACTTTATTAGAAGCCAACGTGGTAGGTAACTTTCCGCCATAATTCGGGTTGATTGGGGTTTTTTTTCGATGTTTCCACTATCGGAGAGGTTAGTCGGAAATTGAACAATGCACCAAAAGATTCTGGCCAGATTTAAACTCGGGACCATACGATACGATCCACGACCCGAGTTCTAAAACAAGTTATTGTCATTCAGTCTTACCAAATTTTAATCTAACCATTGTTGCTTAGTCTTTTAAACATATAAATAGCACATTTTTAACCGATGATTACAAAACTGAGCCTTTAAAAGTAATTCCACCCTTGAAATATTTGTGGTTTCACCGAGATCATCTGAAATCTGAGCTATATTAGGGAAACCTCTAAATTCTCCTTATTAATTATAAACTTAGTTTATGTAGCTGAATTAGTAATTACGAATCGTATATTCCGACTCGCATCAATATGTACGTCATGTAAATTCGCCGGGTATATTCGTATACGTGGATCTTATTGAGTAATGAAATTGTTCTTCGTCTATTAAGCTTGTAATAGCGACAAAGTGATCCCTCAGGGAGGTGTGCTAGGACCGGAGCTCTATTTACTCGCTCGTGTGGTTTACAAGAGGTTTCTGGAGTTCATATGATGAAATCAATACGGGTAATGTGAATTTACCTCGATCGCTATACCTATTTGTAACAGGGATTATTAGATACCGAAGTATGCATCAAGTATTTTCTTATTTGATTCAGTGTGGAAAGACAGACAATTACCTACGTTATTAGACAATTGTTTATAAAATGTCATTCCCACTTTTATGATAAAGCTATTCCCAATACCGCTATTAAATAACACCCCTTATCCAAATGATATAAAATGTATATGCAGGACCGTATTTGGCGTGGAGTTCTAATAAAATTGGATGCAATTTTCCCAAAACTTATTGGCAAAGCCAAGAGTAAGTTTCGCAGGCTTGATCGTACATTTGCCTATCGCTATGTCGTCGTAGCTGAATTTATTTGGGCACTAAAGATACTGATCTATTCCAAGGAAGTGCTCGGTTTTGGCGCTGAATGTATCTTCAAATTATTGTTTTTGGTGGAAATAGAAAATGAGTATTACCGGTGTGCTTCTTTCATACTAAATTTATAAGGTAGTACTAAACCTACTTGCCTTGACAGTATTTATTGCAAAAGATTTCATAATTGAACTTCGTAAACATAGAAGATAGGTCCTAATTTCACTTGTGAATCTTGCAGTTTTAACAGAATCACTCCTATTCCGTCTCACAGTTCACATAGGTAGTCTAAATTCGAAAAGTGGCTTCAGCACCGAATACTAGTCAAATAACTTCAAATCCGCCGCTGGCGCGTGGCAGGTCTACATTCGCCTCACCGCAGCCTCCAAACTCCTGGCGTCTGACAGCCGTCACTGTCCGTGCTAAGGATTATGATTTAAGTGGAGGTAACTTACTGCATGCACAATATTACATGGAGTTGGGAATGCACTGAGTTTGAATGAAAGAATGAAATATTTATTTCCTCTTCACAATAGGACCTTAAATATAGCACTTAGGTATATTATTACGTGAGTTATGTATATAACAAATTAAATGTAGGTATATAACAAATTAAAAGAATAATCCTAAGGTGTGAGAGGCTGGTGCCTGAAATAGGTTTAAACCAAACCTGTGTTAGTTTGAGTTACTGATTCACTGTACGCTTATGGAATGGAAGAATATTGCCCTAACAATGCATAGGGTAAAACATATAAAGTAAACAGTAGAAACAATAAAAACAGAAACGAATCATACGACCAAGTAGTATCAAAACCATCGATTTTCATCACCTGTAAAGAGAGAATGAGCCGTATAGTAACAGAACCCAGTGGTCGTGGGTTCCCAAATGAAACAAATTGAGTTTTAGGATTTTTCATAACATAGCCCTTGTTATCACCAACCTTGGCTAAGAGTATTGTTGTGATGAAGCTATCAACTGAAGCGATAATTAATTACAATGCTGAAAGCCATTTGGATTGGAGCATTAAGACAAATTTTGGCTAATCACAAGGTACAGTGCTGATGCCGTAGAAAACCTTTGCATGCAGTTCGTGTAGTTGGCTGGTTATTTTGATTCACATTGTTTTCAGGATTTCTGTTACTACTTCTGAGCTTATACGAACATCGCAAGACTGGATAGAAATTCTATTTTCAAATACATGACTTGTGCAGAGTTATCCGCCGTTTCCCAACATGTAGTGTAACACAGACATAAATCGGTGAATAGATAAGGCTAGTATGTATGTAAATGAATTCGCGTGCCGAAAGGGTGCAATGCTGTTATTTTAACGCTGCTGCTTTTGAATGTCTTTGCATTTGGCCTCAGTCTCGCCTGGTGGTAAGAAATGACGAGGCCGATGGTTTTAGACGCTTACCCAGAAAATGCCTATTCACTCTGACCTTACCAAGGTTGTAAGTATCCGGAAACACAAACACAGGGAGAGCGTCCCACTCCCTAGCGGTGCGGAACTGCGGACCTGGAAAGATGCAGCAAACCGTTGAGTGCGGATTGCTGGGAAGTCGAATCACATGGGGGTGGAAGCCCTCCCGGCCTCTAGTGGTTCGGTGGTTTACTACGCGCTTTGGTCGTTTTGGGAAGAGATATTGTTTTCTTATATTTACGCGAACACTACACATTGAAATGAAACAACTCTACGGATTCTACTCGCGGAATTTATATTTTAACATTTTCTTACCCGACGTTTCGACTCCTTTACAGCAGTCGTTTCTAGGGATGACTTAGATGTTATATTTCAAGAAAGTAACTATTTACATAGCAACCGTCACTCGACTACCGATGATATTTTCACTATCATCCCCGGAAGCGTTCCTATCCACGCAGAAAGAAGTAACCGTATCTTGAAGTCTTACAGTATTGTGCTGCCCCCTAGGGTTTTACTAGCACCTGCTTGAGATCCGGTAGTAAAGGAAAAGGAGTCGAAACGTCGTGTTAAAAAATGTAAAAATATAAATTCCGCTGGTACAATCCGTAAAGTTGTTTCATCTGTCTAGAATTTGATTAAATTCGACTGGGAATTGGAGAGTCCCTATCACTAAAGCGCTATCGGTGAGCGCCAAAAAAACATACTTGGTTTACATAAAGACGAAGTGGCTTGCGTTATTTAGTTCGATGTATGTCTTTGCAGTGCAATCGCAAATGCGCATATTCCGACTGGTTCGATCCCTAGTGACTTGCTGCTGGTATATCAAAGACAACACTGCAAATGTGGACTTGAGCGGTTAAGGTTGTCACTCACGGAGTGGTGCACAAAAATTTCCAAGTTCAAACCTACCAAAACTATATTTTACTCATGAAGCTTCACCAGTAAGTAACACGGGCTGCATTTTTAAGATTTTTTTTCGGCATGCTGCCTGATGAATGATGATGCAAATATTAATGTGCCACATGTTTGTAGTATCTTTGATTTACTACAAAAAGTCAGCAGGGCATATAGTTTTATTATGAATTTTATACACTCTAGCAATTTCGTACGTGATCTTTCATTTCCAGCCAGCCAGCGGTTACCTGGCTGGCACTAACGCCACTGCTCGGCTCGATATTTACTGTTAAAATTGCTCCCTAAGCTCAGTTTAGAAAATGAACTTGACTTGATAAAAGTAATAAGGCTCCTGTAGTACCATCCGAATATTTTTAACTCCACTCATTATTCGAAAAGAAAAATACCACCGAAACAAACTTTATTAGTATTTTGCGCTTTTTCTCATTATTTGAGGACGATAAATAAAGAAAACGATTGTATAAGAGGTCGCGTTTCTTGCGATTGAAGTTTGGGACGAAACGACCCTTTTTATGTCAGCTCGAGGGTAGGAGATTGAAATGAGTTATAAAACTTTTTATTAATAAAAAAATGGGCAACACCCGACATAAGAGATTGTTGACAACTTTAATTTCTTGTCAACTTTCAAGCCGGAGCTTAACCGCGAAATGAGCGTGGTCAATAATGAGCCCGCTTAACTCGCAGCGATAATTCTCTAAGACGCTAGCGTCTTTCGTGGTCGAGCCTCAACTATGAAAATTATCGCTGCGATTTAAGCGAGCTCATTAATCGTTTCGCGATCGACCCCGAGTTCCAGGCACGAAGGGCGGTGAACGAATGGGCTTTTGAGCCTGAAAATCGAATACCACCCATATTACTACTATCTTTTCTTGGTTTGTAGTCAGTGACAAATGTTGGCGATTTCTGTCGGTGACAAGAAACATGGTATCTTTAAAATAAAAAATACAATCATAAAATTAACCTTTAGAATTGACACAGAATATAAAAGTGGAATTTATTAGTATACATATAAGTGTTGTATCTAAACCTTTAAGCAGTTTTTTTTTCTCAACAAACAAATTGTACTCTACTAACTCCATTGTAAAACCAGAACAAGTTTTAAAGAGTAACTACTGAGTTTCTCGCCGGGTCTTCTCAGTAAGAATCAACTTCTCCGACGCGGTGGTATAGTCGCATTATGTTTGTATACTGTTTATTTATATATTAATATTATAGTATTTATGTCTATTATTTAGTATTTTTATTGACTATTTAAAAGTAGGTACTGATTAAGTCTATTTAAACAAAGATTGAGTTTGGAACAAGAACTACTAGAACCAGACAGTATCTATTAATCCATAGCAATAAGCTTCTAATAAACTATGTAACGTATAAAGCTGTGCTTAAATTTAACAAACGTTGGAGATAACATGTGCACGTTCCCCTGCGTTCCGCAACAAGTTCCCTGGACCATGTTCCAGTTCTACATTTGATATATGCGCTTTAATGCGACAAACAACGGAACTTCTGTGTTTGAGCGATACGGGCGAGCTAAAAGCAGATGTTGTGTTTTTGGAGTTACTGTTTATTTGGTACTTCTCAATATTAACAAAACACATTTCAAACTATGCACTGAAGTAGCAACAAGCAATGAGATAAATAAATATAAATTGCGCAAACAAAACAATACATCAAGTGTAGTTACGGAAATTAGACAAGATGAACAATTTAAAGAGAGCGATCTCTTCAAGACAATCTTCGATTAATAAAGTTAGACTGTCCAATAGCCCAGTCAACGAAGACGAAAAACTGCCAAATAAGAGGAATAGTTTGTGTAAAAGCGATTTTTGGCACAAATTTAGGGAATGGTGTCTGAAGCAACATACTCAAAGTACTGATGGATAGAAGTTTTTCTTAAACAACTCTGAAACGGTGGCTCGTAGCAAAAAAAAAATATTTTTTTACTTAAGTAGGTACATCTGCGTCGTGGTCTAGCGGTTAAGCATTCCAACTCGGATCGCGGGGCGAGTTCAAATCTGGCCAGAACCAAAATCTTTGTGTTCATTGTTTTATTTCCGACTAACTCTTCGGTCCATCACCAAAAACATCGATAAAAAAATACCACTTAGTTGGGTTCTAATACCATTGGCGAAAAGTACGTTTCTACGGGTCCGTTCACCATGACGGCAACAGTCGCTTGCCACTGAATACCCCGTTTGGGATAAAGTCGTGATGGTGTGTTATGTAATGTTAATCTACATAAAATTTCCTGCACAAAAGGTACTTATATAATAGTAACTAAAAGCAATTTGAAAGGTCTTGAATTGAAATGATGTAAATTTTCATTGACAAGTCCGTTTGCAAGTGGGTAGAGTTCCTGCCTTCAGTATCGAAAGTTGGGTCTTTGCAGACCTAAGAAAACCCTTCATGTACATTTCTGTTTGTTCTTTGTCTGGGTTTTCTATCTGTTATTACTATTTCATCGCCATCTTGCTCGCAATTACTGAAATTAATAGAGCGAATTATTTGCATAAAATAAAAGCCTTTACAAAATGAACGCTTATTCAGAAACCAAACTATCCGACGAACGGTTTGCTCAGCAAAGTCTCTGATTAAAATTTTCTAACAATTAGGCAGTTTTAGTGACCAATTAAGAGTTATCAGCTCAACTCTACTCTATTCGGCAGACTTTGATATAAACTCGATTCATTTCATTGGACCTTCACGGTATATAAATTAGATTTGCGAGTATCTATCTCTATCGAAGTATCGGGCGGTCTGCATGCTTGCTTGTCACGTTGCGATTTGCGATTGAGTAAAGGTGCAGTTCACGCTCGCGAGTGCGACCAGCCGTGCGATTCTGAAAAATTCGAACCCAATCTCACTCAGACCAAGGCGACTAAGGGAGCCCCGCAGCAGACCATCTGCTCTTCAGGTGGAAGACATATTATGTCGGCCGGTTGATGTTACCACCATGCAGTTGCGTAAAACCCGCCGAGTGACTGACCTATCTCGGTCAGGTCGCGTTCCGGGATCAGCACTGCACTAACCGGTGCCAGGGCAGGCCTTCAAGATGAGTATGGCCAGATCAGTAATTGCTTTTCATTATTGTGCTTATCATCCTCATATCTGGACCTCACGACTGCTTTCCATCAGGGACAGGCACTATAAAAAAAAGATGATCGAACACACTTTAGCTTATATACGCACGATTCATTTATTGATTTATTTATGCTTTGGCGCAGTAACAAAATACAAACTAATACATACTCGTACTTCGATTTTGAGTACATTGTAACATGGTCAAATTTGCATATCGATGACAACCGCGCACAACATTTAAATAGATTTAAAGTAAAGAATTACAACATAAATTAAAATCTCACTTCATTTTGTGAGAATGCATTTAGAAACCCTCCAAATTTCTCAAACTGTTAACAAATGAAGTAGGACTCTGATGAATGATGTCTAGATCATTGCACAACAAATTATAATTTCTGCAAATGCGTGTCAGGGGACTATTTTGTGACACGTTGTTACTCGCAAAAGGCACGAAAAATAAATGTTGTCTGCGGTTTGACTTAACAGGTATTTTCAGTGAAACATGGCCCAAAAGATTTGTGTCAAGTTTTGAGTTGACTATCTTATACAAAACCAAAAAGCCACCAATATGCCGTCGAGTTTGCAGTGAGTTCAGCTCAAACCTTGCAAATCTATCGTTGTACGTCGTCAACGTCTTTCTGAGACCCATCCTAGAACACCAGCCGCAAACCAACCGCATTCATACAAACTTAGTGAAAAAATCAAATGTTTTCTAATTTACGAAAACATTCATCAGAAAGGCGACACTTCGTCGTTATTCAATTTTATACGAGTAGAAACTTGAATCTCACAGCGGATTCACAAGGTGAGGTTCGAAATGAGATTTTCAGGATAGCCCCACAGGCCTCTGTCACTCCATGTACTTGCGTGCGATAATCACCTACGAGCCGCCGGGTCTTCCTAGACCTGTTTGGCAGTAGAGCACGTAGAGCATTTGTACGCGAATCTTGCGGTTGAACTGACGCGATGACGTAATTAAGTACAGTAAAGTATGTAGTGACTACTGTGATCTATGTATATCGAAAGAGGTAGCCCTCGCAATATATGTCTGTCACATGACAGCACGCATATACAATAGAGAAAATGGTCAATTTTCTATGATTTTATCCATCTGTTACGTATATATTAACTATTATGTAATCTGTGCCGCGACCGTTATTCGTCATTTAGGCTTCGTATGGGGTGTCTCGCGTCTTTGTCTCCAGTCCTGAAGCGCGTTTGAACTGTGTCCCATACAAAGCCCTCTAGTGTCAAGTCCCTGTCGCGGTCTCCTGTCTCAGTCTCCGGTCGAGGACGCGAAACCTGACCAATTTTTTTGATTTTCGAAGACTGATCTCTTTTTATAATTAATTTATTAAAAAAAGGAAAACATAGGGACATGCTAATAGTGGCCATAGATTCAAAAAAATAAATATTCCTCTACTAAAAAAAGACGAGAAGGTGCTTCTGTATCCTCTTAACAGTAAAAAATAACTGATCTTCCCAGAGGAAGTTTCCGGCGAAAGCCTTTGGTTGATAAGAATTTGCTCATTTGAAGATTCAAAAGCACTTACCACACGATATTGAAAAATATCTCATAATGATTGATTCTTGCGTAACTCGTGTGTAAACAGCTAAGTGTTTACACACATGCACAGAAGGCGTCGCATAGGTATGTATGGGTCCGTATAGGACCATATATTATTCATGAGAGCCGTGGAACCTCGGACGTATTGATTCCTGAGCTGTGACAAGCTGTTAGCAAAGCGAAGTTACGGTTTATAGCTAGCTAGCTAAATATTCCCTTTTCAGTTTCTCGAAAGCTACCACGATTTAAAACAAAAACTTTACATAATGAGTTACTAGCCCTCCGCCTGCGGAGTCGCCCGCGTTATCGTCGTATATTATAGCCAAATTACATAAAATCTTTATAAGTTGTAGCTCATATGTTATTCTGATGTATAAGCTGTATTACTGTAAAGTTTCATCTGAATCTGCTCAGTAGTTTTTGCTTGAAAGAGTAACAAACATCCCAGGTAGCACAAACGCTGTGTATGATTTGTCTTATACAGCATAGAATCATTTTAAGGTTGTGTAGCCGCATTTTATAAAACACGTAGTCGAAAAGAGGTATAATATATGGTTCATTATATTAATTATCTTTGTTTTGTGATCATTAACCCACAGTTTTTCTGGGTAAGCGTACGCCACCATCGGCCACGTCATCGCTTACCACACGCGAGACTGAGGCCAAACGCAAACCAAATTTAAATAAAAAAAATCCTTAAATCAATACATTGTAGCATGCCAGTTATTCATTTCTTTATGGGTCTTCTTATAGTTACTAATCCTATTTCTTCCACTTCGGAATTTAAAAAAAAACAATAGATAAAGACATAGAATATGTTGAAAGCAGAGTTCAGGGGTTAGTATCATTTTAAAACTAAAAGTTTAAAAAAAAAATACGTAGGCAGACTGGAACTTTTATTACCGCAAACCTTTAAACCTTCTTAACTTCAACTTACTTAGCCAACTACAACGGACCGTTCTTTTCAAATCTCTCTTAAAATGTCAATTCTAAGAGACCACGTTTCGAATCTATTATTATTATATGCATTACATATTAAGGCCTGTTCAGACCTGAGCGGTATTCGCTGCCGCTGTGGGTAGCGGTACATTTTGCCGCGGAACTTGATACTAAATACCTGAGCGAAACCCGCGCGGTATTGTACCGCTACCCACAGCGGCAGCGAATACCGCTCAGGTCTGAACAGGCTTTTATATTATATGCGTCCGGTTAATTCCTTACATAATCCATTCCATTGAACCAGCCCCATTCTGTTCGGATTCTGTCTAAAATTATCCCTCATATCTACGGACCCACAAATAATATATTGAAAGCTAATCGATCATGCGAATTGCGGTCGGGATCGCCGGCGAATAGAAAACGATATGCGCATGTTTAGACACGTCCAAGGCGTCTACTCTGGGGCAACGTTTACGAAGTTACGCGAAAGCACGTGTGACTAGGCTAGTACCATTTCAAAAAAAAAAATAACAATTATAGCTCTGTAGGAAGCTCAGACTTCAATCATTTTTGCGCTAGCTGCCATATTTATTTTTTCAAAATCCTCCTCCCCCACCCCTCTTAAATCCCCCTCTTTGATCTTTATTTGGATGAGCTGATAGGCAAGCTCAGCAGCACCAGGGTCGGTTGTTACATAGATGGGGTAAGCGTAAACAACATCAGCTACGCGGACGACATGGTGCTGCTGAGTGCGTCTGTCTGTGGCCTGAGAAAGCTTGTAGCTTTATGTGAAACGTACGCGGAATCTCATGGGTTGGCATATAATAATAATAATAATACGTTTATTACGGATAATCTCCATATTTTGTTAGTTACAAAACTCTTACAAAACTATGTTAGTAGTAATACAAAGAAAAGCACAACACCTACATTGCCTAATTCATATATCTTCCCTCAGCACCGGGCACGCAGCAATGCCTACGGGACCAGTGCATCAGGAATGGACAGTCTGGCCTCTCTGCAATACTTCTCAGGATGCTATTGGAGCTTCCACGAATTCTACGCATCAAGGATGCTGTTCTTTTACGCATGATCGCTTCAAAACTATCTATGCGTGCTTCGGCAAACATGCCTGAAGCGCTACAGAACCGCGGAAGCGTCAACAACACCTGGAGAGCATTATTGTATTGCACCTTGAGAGCGTTGTAGGCTTTCTGCGTATATCTGACCCACAGGCTGCTGGTGTAAAACGTCTGGCAGTATGCTTTAAACACAGTAATTTTAACTTCATTAATACACCTCGCAAACCTGCGGGCCAGCATATTACATCTAACCGACAACGCCCTCCGTTCTCTCTCTACATCATCATCGTCACCAAGGTCCTCCCTCAACACGTGCTCAAGGTATTTAAAGTGAGACACCCTCTTCAGTGCGACCCCATAAAGGAATACCGTAGGGACCGTCTCCGGTTTCCTGGAACCTACACGAAAAACCATAACCTCGCTTTTCCTAATATTGTACAGGAGACCATGGGCCGTAGCGTATCCTTCACATACTCCCAGCAACCGTCTGAGTGCGTCAACCGAAGGGCTCAGCAGCACCATGTCATCTGCATAACTTATACTATTTATAATCTTGCCATCAACAGAACATCCGACACCGGCACTACTGAGCTCCTCGATTAGCTGATTGATGTATAAACTGAAGAGCGCGGGGGAGGTTAAAACCCCTTGCCTCACGCCACATCTCAGCCCATACTCACCAGACAGTGCAGCAGACCATCTGACCTGATTATTTTGGTAATCATACCAGTATTCAAGGAGGTCAATTAGCTCCGTTGGTATGGCTTTCTCTCTCAGTTTTGACCACAGGATTAACTTAACTTAACTCAGAAGGATAGTCGATATCTTTCAGCGTTTCCATACATAATCTATAGTAACGCTCAATTTGAGATAAATTTGATCTGACCAATATATGTCATGGCAGACTTCAACCTTTTTAAGTGACTTCAACCTAATTCATAATGTAAGCAAGAGTCAGATTATGGTCTTTGAGACCGGGAGTAGACAAATAAACAAAGTACCACCTGTTCTGCTTCATAGATGTGAACTCAAGAGAACATATACATTTAAATATCTGGGACATGTATTGACTCCCGACCTCAAGGACGATGATGATATAGAAAGGGAGCGGAGGGCGTTATCCGTGAGGGCGAATATGTTGGCTCGCAGGTTTACACGCTGTTCACGTGAAGTAAAAATCACTTTATTTAGAGCCTTTTGTACGTCATTCTACACGTGCAGCCTGTGGGCTAACTGGACTCTGAAAGCGTATAACGCTCTCCGAGTGCAATTCAATAATGCATTTAGGGTGCTTTTGAGGTTATCGCGCTTTTGTAGCGCATCAGGGATGTTCGCAGAAGCTCGCGCTGATTGCTTTTACGCAACGATGCGGAAAAGATGCGCATCCCTGGTGCGGCGACTGCTCGCGAGCACCAACAGCATCCTGGAGATGATTGCAAGTAGAACAGACTGCTCTTATGTTAAACGGTGCTGTGCCATATCAAATGGCATGGTACGAACATAATAAAATAAACCTCTTTATAATCTTAATATAGTTTTTTAAGCACTTACTAACAAATATGAGTTGTAATTTGTACTCGAAATAAATATTCATTCATTCATTCATTCAAAATAAACAAGTGTGATTTGTAAAGATTTTCTGAATTTTCACAGTACGACTCGTCAAATATGTTAAGATTGAGCAGCCTCTACACATACAGCTGTCCCTTTTTTTTTTGGGGACAATTCACACCAAGATCATCTGACCCCAAACTAAGCAGAGCTTGTATTATGGGCGTCAGATACTGATATACATACTTAAATATTTCTAAATACATACTTAAATAGATAATAACACCCAGACACACAACAAATACAAATGTTCGTCACACAAATATTTGTCATGGGTGGGGATGGAACCCACGACCTCCGGCGCTAAAGGCAGGATCGCTGCCATTGCGCCAACAGGCCAGTCACTCTTTTACTTAACAGCGTCAATTTGAAGGGTACTTCGAGTTGTATCTCTTAATTCGGGGATTAGAGTACCAAAAAATCCAGACTGCAGGCAGGCTGAATGTTATTCTATAACGCCTAACAACTTAGGATGTTTTGCGACGACAAAGAGTAGACCCCCGGGATCGGCTAAGAGTGACCGTGTTCCGTGGGATTGGAACACCTGTTGAAAATCAGCAATAAGAAAGCGGTCATGTCATATGGCTAACCCTTTTATAAAAACTTATTCAGTTCTAAAGAACGCATCGTTGAAACTACTACCATTGTTTTCGTTAAACAGAGCAAAAATGAAAATACATTATTATATAAAAATTCATTGCTGTTCGTTCGTCTCGCTAAAACTCGGGAATGGCTGGACCGATTTGGCTAAGTAACAGAAAATACTAAAAACGACAGTTTAATTTTACGATAAAAAAAAATTCCAGCTGTCAGACATTTGCCAATAACTTATGACAGAACAAAGTCTATTGAACGAAGCTAGTGAGTTGATAAATAAAAAAACGGCTACCTATTTACATTAATGAGAGTGGAAGAAGCGCAAGAGGTGTGTCAGGACCGTAGCAAGTGGAAAGATGTGGTCTCTGCCTACCCCGTTGGGAAAAAGGCGCGATGGTATGTATGTATGTATGTACTTACGGCTTAAGGGGGTGTGTTCTAGTTACCATGTTTGTGTAGAAAATAATGCATTGTCGAATGCCAAGAATCAAAATGCATGATGCGTTGACAATTTTACTATTTTCCTTGCTTTTTCAAGTAGCAAATTAGGTATACAAATGAGTATACGCCTCTCCAGTAGGTGTGGAGCCAATAATTAAAGTCTTTGTTCTCTCGAGTAAACATCGTTTTGCGGTCAAAGATTTGTGTACGAAAGCCCTTTGAGTTGTATATTTGACGGGATATTAATAGTTGAGTGGTCTCGAGTCGTTATTTGACCTTTGAACTCATCGGAATCTGTCAACATGTTGAACCGTTGCCAAAGGGTCAAAGGTGCAGACTAATAGGCTCCAACTGAAAACGGATTGCTCACAGGCGTGATCTTGGCTTTGGGGGCCTTTGCCCCTTTTCAAAAGCTATCATTTAAAATTATGTATTTTTTTAAGAATTGGTATTATTTTTTACGTTAATTTACTAGGCTCTTATTTGTTTTTTTTGCAAAGCACTGAACCAATTTTGATAAAGTTTGGAGTAGTGATATTTAACTGAACCGTTGGCGCTGAAAGGAAAGGTGTTGCTCTGTGCTCCAGAGGTCACGAGTTCGATTTCCACTACTCACACATGTCGAGAAACTTTGTGTTTGTTTCGTGCTGGGTGTTAATATCCACTGAGGTATATTTATTATTTATTTAAGGAAAATATGCATACATATCAGTATCTAACGCCTATTTATAAAGTTTATTTATTTGGAGAGTTTTATTTATTTACTGGGTCAAATAAGGCTGTTTGAATTCTTCGTATTGTTTTCATTTTTAAACCAATGTGAGTGGACAAGTGGAAACAGAGCTTAGTCCAATATGCAGACGTCCAGAGTTCCAATCCTAGTTCGAGTTCCCCCTAGAAGTTTGACAATATATAGAGTAATAACTACGAATGTAAAGTTTACATTATGATTCTGCTAAAAAAACTTTATACGTATATTTCCTCTTCATCCCAAAAATGTGAGCCTCCATTGAAATCAGTGTTATGATTGATATGACACAATCTCAGCAAAAGTCACGGGTCGTTCCGAAACGAGACAACGCCACGTTTCAGCCCCCGGGGGCAGGGGGTTGGCGATACTTAGGGTTCAGTGTGATATTACACTCAAACGCTTTCGTGCTTTAGAAAGTACCTCAAATTGACGTGGCTAGTTATTAACAAATAGTCCATGTCCATGATATTGGCCTTTGAGGGACTCAACAAAGTCTCACTCTTATTCACAAGACGGCCACTGAACATAAATTCGTCCGTCCCCTTGAAATAGTCTTCAAATGGTCACCATTTCAGATCTTATCCACCCCCAACCAATGCAGCAAAATAAACTGCTTGTATCATGAATTAATAACTTTGTAACTCTCGCAATTATACAAATTTTACAAGCAATAACTTGTGTATTTTTTATAGGGTTTGAGCCCTTCATATTATTTATTAAAAGTAAGATTTTATGCCCTATAACATAACATAACAGCTCCTTTTGACAACCAGTCGAGTCGAGCCATAAACAGGTTTTGTTACGAAATAAATCGAGCCTATAATCTGCTATCTTGAAAATGCCCTAAAATAAAGATATGTCGACATTTTATCTATTACGCTTCAGCCGACGTGTTCGTATTTACTCTACCGTTTTGGACCGTTTGTAGGCGGGCAGTGCCTCTGTGCAGCTGACAGGTGGGGCTCTTGTGACCGGAACAGCCAGTGTAACTACAGTTTATTCAGTGTATTTTGTACTTAATTCTTCATTGGTCATCATCATTCTCAGCCATAAGACGTGGACATGGGCCTCCCCTTGGATTTCCTTACCGGCAGGTCGGTGCGTCAACTGGAATCAGGCTTTGCCAGGTTGTCCGTGCGCCTAGCGAACCTCGGCGTATGTCTCCAAATGGTCTCCAATCTAAAACTGATCGGTCCCATCCCCCACCACATTGTACAATATTTTATTTTTTTATCGCTTTATCGCTAAAAAGTTATCTCTACCAAGGAAAATTGACAAGAGGGAACCATGAATGACCAAAAGTAAGTAAAATAACATGGAAGTGGTGTCAAAATGAAAGGGAATACTTTGATCTAAGGATTAGTCTTATAGATATGGATAAGGAGTTCCACCGCAGAACGGATTCCCTAGTAAAATACTGTGTTTTGGAGGTAGGAGTAAGAAGAAAGAGGGAATTTGAGGCAGAGTATTTAGTTAAAAAACTCATAACTAAACTGTAGGCTTCTCGAATTACGACCCCGGGGGCGCCCACGCCTTACGGAGCGTCTATGCAGCAAATATATTTTGGGATCTCCAACCGACACGGCTGAAACCAATGTCAGCAAAGATGTGTTTGATGATAGTTGAAAATTAGTGCTTTGCCTCTAATTAATATGTTAACGAGTTCAGCCTAAAAATGTAGCTGATATATTATGTTATTTTATATGTTATACCAGCTGATTATTTATACAAGGAAATTTATATTGCGAACTCATTAAGTGACGTAAAAACTATCTTTTTCTAGGTTCTCATACAAAATCTGAGGAAAGATTTGTGTGTTTGTTTTGAATAAGCCCTAAAACTACTGGATCGATTTATAAAATCCTACATTATCAGGGAGTGGTTAGGCATTTTTATTTATTTAGGCTATATTTTGATGAAAGACAGACTGCGCGGGCGAAGCCGTTGACGGACAGCTAGTACTTCAATATAATAGTGTTTATTATTTATACATAGGAATATGGTACTTACTCATAGTTTGATAAAATAATTTATGATGTGTACCCACAGTGATCCCTTCTGGTGAGGACCTTCGCACCCAGAAAACACAATCAAACGAATCTTGTTTTTACACACAAAAGTTTGTTTGTTTGTTTACTGCGTAAAATGTAAAAGTTGGCTCCTATATTACTAGATTGAGTATATTGGACAATGACTATAATGTTATTTTTTTTTTAATAAATTCTTTGTGAGAGCGTCGAGGCCTAAGGGGTACGCACCCCAACTCGGATCGCGGATCGTGTGGTTCAAATCTGGCCACCATCTTGGTGTTAATTTAAAATTTCCGAATAACTCTCCGGTGATGAAAAACGTCGATCAAAAACAAAATCAACCCAGATAACGGCACATAGCCTACCACGTTGGGTCACCATTGGTGAAAAGCGGGCTTCTGAGTGTTCCATTCACCATGACGGCAACAGTTTGGGATATAATCATGGTGTGTTATGTTTATTTTCTTTGACGATCTGCTTGAATCCTTGTCTGGAGATTTAACCTTATTTCGAGAACATGACAACTGGTGTGTTGTCTGGCGGATTTTTTTTTTTTTTAGTACGTCATTTGTAAAAGTATAGCTGTTTACCTAAACCTGAAGTGTATTTCAATTGGGGCTTCTAGAGAACACCTCAAAGTTAAGCCACTTAAACATCTCAAGATATTAATACAAAATTAATAGGCTCGGTTCACTTAATTAGTCAGAAATTAAATTAAACCGAATAAATCCTTACGACTGAATAATTAATTAATTCTGGTGGAAGATGATGGCAATTGTGAGTATAACTTGTAGTGGAAGTGGAAGTTATTAAGTTTACTTGCTAAGTATTATGAAAGCTTATTTACCGTTGTGAGGTTTGTTGACTTGCAAATTCTCGTTTAAATGGTTTTGATATTATGGTTAATTTATTTAGAGATTTTGGCATAGACGTATGTTCAAAGGTACCCCTCATAACACTTATGAATTTTGTTTAACAACTATTAAGTAATCTTTGGTATAACGTTGTCCATCTACACATACAGTATGTCCCGAAACCTGAAATCAAGCGAGTATCAGGGTGAATGGCCAAGTTGTACCACAGTTCTCTAAAATAACACCTTTAGTAAATTCTTCAAGAAGGACTTCGGGAAAGCCTGTATGTATTTCTTTGTCAAACTAAATGTAAAGAATTGAAATTGTATTTTGACTAAGATTAGAGAGCTTTTACGTCACCCACTGAGTATGCCTCAATTTAAGTATCGTATCTTTTTAACAACAGCAACACAAAACAACAACGCTACTGTTATAAGTTGTTACTTCACCCAATAAGCCCGCCTATAAAATTAAGTTCAGCCAATGAAAAGCCTCGACTATAACCGCGTCACTAAAATATTCAGAAGTAAAATTTAATAATTTTCCGTAGGCCCGAACAGGCCATAACCGTTACGCGGACTTCAGGGTGGAGGACCTTGGGTAGGGTTGCCGATTATTTTTTAGAAATATGTTTTTTAAAGCTGGACGACCTACCTACTGTTCAATCAAAGAAGTTAAGATGGAATTCTTAATTTGTATATTAGATCTCTAGATGAGAATTCTTTATTTGTATGCTTAAAAACAAAAAAATACGATTACTCATTCGATTAGACTATAATTAAACAGTTCTTTCATATCTGCAATTAATATTTTATCTTTAGCCATAGAATAATCATACATAAGATTAATACGATAAGATGTATTTACGTAATAGTAGTTTATGTGTTGCTAACCGCAGCCACTTCTTGAAATGCACTGCACAAATTTTCCTACACAAATAATGTAAGATTTTTTGCTCTTGCTTTGTATATGCTGCCAAAACACATAGTTACCTAAATAATGCCATTAATAATGACCTAATAATTGAAATATAAGTTGTTCTGGAATTTCTGCAGAAGACTTTCTAGTTGACAACCCTGTGAATCTACCTTTAATGAAATAGCTCGTCCTTCCTGCCGACGACATTCTTAAAACAAAACAGAAACGCAGGAAAATAAACCCTATCACTGCCTAATAGGGCTTGTATGTCTTCCGTCCGACTGTTTTATGTAGACTTATATTATGATTACTAATGGCAGGTTAACATAAGTCGAGCATGCTTGTTCTGCGACACAAATCGACCCATGTAAACTCTCGAAACGAATATTGTCCCTGTCAATAATATTCTAGATATAATGCTTTTTAATAGATTCTTTAATTAGGGTTTTTTCATGTTGACAATTTAACAAAAACGTTAGAACTTGTAAAGCTATTATAATCGAACACAAACTCATTGAGGTGACCGAACAAATCTCTTTTGATACCAAATTGAACTGTAACCTTTTGCAATATTGAAAGAAAATATTTGCCCAGCAATAGGACAGATTGGAGGCTTAATCGATTGTTAAAACGTTTTAAAAATGTCATTTAACTTAAGTTCATTTCACTAACCCGGTAAGGGGCCTCACGCGTCCATGACAGGTTTGCAATATTGCATAATTTGAATCTCACAGCGGATTAACTGCTAGGTTCGAAGTGGGTTTTTCAGAATAGCCCTGCGGAATAGCAGTGGTTGCAAGCGCTAAAAAAGGCCCAAAAAGTCCCTAGAAACTAGTCTCTCTATGACACATCAGTAAATAAAAGGAACAATGACAAAGTTTATTCTGTTTCGTTCGTTACAGATTGTCTAATATTTGTTATTATTTAGGCTATCACTTGGTTTCATTTCGGATGGTGAAGAAGGTCTCTAATCCAGCATATTTCTCACCGTGCCAAGTTGCATTTATTAACATTGTAATGAGCTTCGCCAAGCAAGGAGGGTCCTTACTGAGATACCGTTTAAATCTTTCACCGTGATGAGAAAAGTTAAACAATTTTTATAATAAAATGTTGTTCGCTAAGAAAAGAGGTTAAACTTTCTTTGAGTGAAAGTTGTTGTTAGTAGAATAATCGTTCAGCGGGGCTTGTTTTCTGTCTATTTCCGTAATGTACAGTCAACTACAGCTCAATAATAATACTCTGGATTTTAACGTATTATGTGAGTTCGTTGCAATAAAAACGCAACTTATTTACTTAACAACTTACTTTATGAGCCTCGGCCGCCCATAGTACAAGCTCTGCTCAGTTTGGGGTCAGATGATCTTGGTGTAAATTGTCCCAGATATTTATTTAACTAATGCTGGTATTGTTACACTAGCTGTTAAAAGTCATCATTTTATGTAGCGAGATACAGAACAAACATTAATTGAACAAGCAATATTTATATCCTGTAGAGAATTCGGAAATAACAATCTTGAATACACTTCTCTACACTCATAGGTACGTACATTTTATGCGTATTGACATTATCGCATTAACTGAGTTCATTTTACTAACACTACTAATACACGTTCTATGGTTCACTATTACAGACTTCGTAATTTGGATCTCACAGCGGATTCACGTTGCGAGATTCGAATGATTTTTTCAAAATAGTCCTGGCTGGTTAGCGACAGGAGATAGCTTAAATCGACAGTACCCTGGCCAATGTACCACCCAGTCCAGTTTAATGATATTTTAGTCGTCCAAACTTGCAGCTTCCAGTTTATTTAAGAACTTCACTGCTGAGTGTGGTAGCCAACCGTTGACTGCCATATGCTTGCTCGCTGGATCCGTCTGAATACAAATGAACTGTATTAAATTTGTTGTCTAATTAGCCACTGCTTATTACATTCAGTGTTTAATTAGCCTCTGCTGCGGTCGTATTCACGCCTGGTGCTGCTCTGTAATTCTCTTAGCTTTGATTACGGCGTTTGACGCTTGAATACATTTATACAATAAGATACTTATGTGTCAGTGAGCACTGCGACGAGAAAGCTGAAGAAACCATGGAATTTACTAGTGCATACACATACATACCATCACGCCTTTTTCCCAACGGGGTAGGCAGAGACCACATCTTTCCACTTGCTACGGTCCTGACACACATTTTGCGCTTCTTCCACTCTCATTAATCCTTTCATACATGCTCGTCGATTATGGGTAATCTTGACCTAACCTGTTCTAAGTACGTCTTGTACTTGTCCTAAGCACTACCGTCTAGGTCTTCCCCTTCAAACAGATCTATTCACCCTCGCCTTATAAATTTGTTTCCTTTTCGCCTTTCATCCATCCTTTCCATATGTTAAATTTAAATTCAAAAATGCTTCTTTTAAGTAGATTATAAATTACAGTTCTTCTGATTCATTTAACATTGAAAATTTTGCTATAGTTTCAACATGCATAATATGAATTCAATTTATATATTAAATATAATACATACATACTGTATAATGTGACCACCACCGGCGTCGGAAGTATATCCGGTAACCAACTCATTAGTTGCTCTTTTAAAAAAGAGAGTTACTTATAAAAAACAAATGATCAAAAAACAGTTCTTCAACAAAGCCTAAGGCCAAAGGCAGTTTTATGTATTATTACTGATTTCCAAAAAAATACGAAGTAGTTTTTTGTGCAATTTAAGGAACTTTACAATTTTTCCTCAGTTATTGCGTTATTTTACTCCTTTTTTGTATGCGATTTATTCTAAAGTAAACTCTATTACAAATTACCTTGTACTGTCGCATTCACAAGTCGATTCCAGTGGACGAACTCGATCTTTTCATCTGCAAACAAATCTGTGCCTTCTGAACGCTGGCGAGTAATAAAACCTTTCCCTTTTCATTTGTATTCAAAGTCACAAAAACGCAAGATCATTCTCTATTCATTGTGAAGTTTTACGGCGGCAGTAAACTAGCAAGCTATTTCGCTGTAACGTTAGTGACCGGCAGTGTACTTTCAGTGTTGCTAGATTCAGTTTCCCTTTGAAAGGTTAGGGAGAAAATAAAACTCTTTTTCCACGATCAATAGAAAGCGTCGTGGCTTAGGTGATACGTCTTTGATTATATTTTTCTGGGTTCATAGTGCGAGTAGCAGTGAGAGAAGTGAATGACTTCACCATCGCGTTTTGCAAGCCCTTAAATATTAATTAGGAATCGAGTCAGCGCGATCTAGCGGCAAATTATACTCGATGACTGATGATACAATTCAATTCAATTTAAATATATTTATTATCCCTTGACAATTATAGGTACCTAAGGCTAATCTAAGGTCTAAACAATGAATATTGCCTATATTTGGAGAGGGACTGGTGCCTGAAATAGGTTCCTAACCTAACCAAAATAGAAACCGGTCCTTTAGGTCACCACCACCAGGCCCCCTACTCGTGGCCAGCACACAGCAGTTACAAGCTGTGTGAATGTAAAAGTAAAAGATTAAAAAACAGAAAATAAAAAATAAAAACAAAGTAGGTACTAAAAGTATGCACACATTCACTCACGCACACAAAATTGCAGTTTTGTGTGCGTGAGTGAATGTGTGAATGTATGTATGATTGATGTATGAGTGTGTGTGGGTGCGGTTTGTTTTTGGATAGGTGTGGCTTTTGTATCCATGGGTGTGGTTTGTGTGTGTGTAGGTGAAGTTTGTGTGTGTGTAGGTGAAGTTTGTGTATGTTTGGAATGTGTGTGCGAGACTCGATGCCATACAAATTCGCGTTTTTTTCGGCCTTAAAAGCTTACAAGTCTTTTATTTTATATTTATTTCTTAATGAATACGATTATCTACTCTTTTATATCCTATGCAAGCAAGATTGCTTCTAACTGCAGTATCCTGTCAACTTTGCATGTAATATATATTTGCAACCGGTTGTGTACTTCACGGTAAAACGCTGTAAAAATTCTCCCAACCCGCATTTTCTTTCGATCTAGCAAGGGTTGTTATTTGTAATTCCGCAACCCGTCCCCGGGCCTATTTGATCACAGACGTACATTGTAATAGTTAATGCGTGTGTACGTATTGTCATTGTGGCGCATTGCACCTCTTTTGGTCCACGGTAGACCGCCACTGATTAGGAAAATTAAATAGAACGCTCATCATTACTCTTTCCCCATGAGTATTTAAACAGAACAGAGACACAGCTGTGTGCGTGAGCACAAGCTACCGGTAGAAACCGGCCTACCCCCATCCGTCGAGCACGTAATAACGTGAATTTTCGGTTGTTAACAAAACATACTTAGAGTTCGCGCTTCATCATCATCATCAACAGCTGTTAGAAGTCCACTGCTGGACATAGGCCTGCTCCATAGAACGCCAGAGCGAGCGGCTTTGGGCTAATTGCATCAAGCGGTTTCCTGCAACTTGCACCAAGCGTTCGTATTCGATGTTTTGCATACATAACATCACGACTTTATCTCAAACGGAGTAGTCAGAGGCAATTGACTGTGTCGTCATGGTGAACGAAACACTCAGAACGACCTAACGTGGTAGTTGGTGAGCCTTGCGCCGTTATCCGGGTTGATTTGGTTTTTTATCGATGTTTTCCATCACCGGAGAGTAAGTCGGATATTAAACAGTGAACACAAAGATTTTTGTTCTAGCCAACTCGGGACCACACGATCCACAATCTGAGTTCGGGTGCTGAACCACTAGGCCGCGACGCTCTCTTGATGTTTAGATATTCCATATTTTATTGTACAAAATACATGAAATCGATTCATAACATATTATGTTTTTTACCCTTTTAATGTTTCACGAAACCTCCGATTTACGTACGCGACGAGGCTGCCAATGTTTACACACACGTGTAGTAGCTTCGTTGTCACGTTGTTGAAGCTTCCACTGTTCCGTTTGTTCGTGTATGGGCTGACTCTATGGTGGACTCACATCAATAAAAGCTTTCGCGACCTTACAAAAAGTGGCACTTTTGGATTTCACAAAATCAGAGAGCCTTTTCTGTTTAAATTTAAGTCTGTGTATTTGATGTTGGTTTTACAGAGAGGGCGCTGGTTTTCCGTTATTACAGGGACATTTTCCGCAAACGTTTGTTTAATAACAAGTCACGACTGGAGGTTTGGGCGGGGTCGTTTTGAGGTTTGATCGTTGGCATTTTTAAAAATATACCGTCTGTTCATCCAGGTAGTGTTTATGACATTTAGGGAGTCGCCACTTTCTGTCCAATGTTGTTTATCACTGATCTTTAAGCATTCTGTATGTGTGCAGCGCGTAAACGGCGTTGACGTTTTTGTATGAGTTACTTCGGTACAGCGCCCTTAGTGATTTAAAATGGAACCAACAAAGCAACATGCCCCCAAAGGATCATGCCCATCAAAGTATAAATCACGGTACAGAGTGGTATCAACACCAAAGTTGTTTTCAACGGTACATAAAATTACCTTCTACATTAGGCAGTTGTTATTTTTGGACTCAACACCCGGGTTTTGATGCTTTTATTGAAAACGAACAAACCTCAAAACAAAGAAAAATACAAAAACCAAACCAAAAATGTATCCCCACTGCGCCTGTTACTTCCACATGCCACAAGCATGTAGGCCACTGTTCCGTTTTATAGGCATGTGTATCGCCGCCCTAAAGCAAAAGTTTTTTTCAGTACTTTCTTCGTCACATGTCCCTGGTTCCACGGCTCCATCGTTTCCGAGCCACTGGAATGAAATCTGGGTCTATTTCTGCTGTCATTAAACCTAATTTCTCCTTGTTCTAGACGTGCCATACTTGGAGCTGGCGGAACCGGAAGAAGGCTACCACGGCCTGATCCGAGAGAACGAGACCCTGGTGGAAGTGACTCCTGCGATCCGAGCGAGAGGACCTCTCTGCTCCTTCCTGATCCTCAACAACAAGCACCATGGAGAGGCGCCTTTTGAGGTAAGAATACTCTCATTTTTTATGATGCCAGATTAATAGCAGAGGGCGATCTTGCAAAGATCAACAATTAAGAGACAAATAGGGTATTTGACATCATCAGATTCTAAAAATATTTAAATGTAATCATAATTTACATTGAAAAGGGGCCCGATGAGAAAATTTAGTTTGTTTACTTAACAAACTTATGTACAGTTCATTTCATTTCTTCATTTCATTTATGGCCCTTCAAACTTGGGTGGGAAAATCCAGTTTTGAAAGTGTATAATAGTAAATAAATAAATTATACTATTCGATAATCTAACTTTTGTTATAAACCATATTCATAAACGCAAAATTTAATAAAGCTGCCGAACCAAAGTTTTGCAGAACGCTGAGAAATAGGTGGCAAACGACGTCATTTGCACAAAGCAGTTTGTAGGGAGAATAATTTTTTTATCAATGTTTTTGGGAGATCTTTCGATAACACCTTAACCAAGAAGAAATTGTCGAATAACCTAATAGAAAAGATATTTATTTAACATGAGGTGGCAGTTTGCGCCGCCTCCGCGACTGAAGACAAATACAGGACTTAGAGACACGAGCCCATACAAAGCTGAAATGATATGTACCGGTTGCGGCCAGTGGACTGTTGTCGTTGTGGAAAACGGAACACTGAGAAGTCCACATTCCTGCAAGCGTATTAGCAGAACCCAGGGTGGCGAGCCTTCCACTTTTGGTTTTTAACGGTGTTTTCCATCATTGGTGAGCTAGTCGAAAATTTTTGCAATGACCAAAAAAGCTCCTATTGACACTACTACAAAATGTGATTAATTTGAAACCTAAAAGAAACATAGTTTAAACATACTATCAACAGCTTTAGAGTATCGCAAACTATTGGCGCTCCTTTCTATTTCACAATGTTACAATAGTATTTAAAGAATATCCTTATTTTAGCTATTGCATGCAATACCATATTCCATCTTATAGTGGTAACTCCCATTTACGAATTCGCCTGTTTGAAAGTACCTTTTCGCTTATATCTGAGAAACTCTCAAGGCTAAGTACGGCTGGGAATACCGACGCCCACGAGTTTACCGCCTTAATGATCTAAGTGATGAATGATGAGGCAAATTGTATGGATTGAATTTGTTTACCTACGTCAAACAAATGGAGGATTTTGTTGCGCAGTGATTACTGAGCTTTTTGATGCTTGATAAACTAATACTATTACTACGAGTAACTTACATTTAAGAAAATTTATTGACTCGTTAGCAGTTAAAATATCGCAAAACCTACGTTTAAAAATTCAATACGCAAAACGTCATGTCAATATGCCATGCTTTTGATAACCTGATGGTTTGCTCATACTTTACATCAAATGTCATCAGACCATCTGAATTTGGATCCGTGATCCTTTTCCGCTTTGGATATTTGGGTCGATCTCCAACCAGGCCTTCGCACAATACTGTCTTAGTCTTAGCCCCACCTGGGCTCACACCATCCTTGCTGAGTGGCGGATCCCATTCGGGAATACGCCTACCCGATCGGTTTTCAACTCTACGCCATATGTGACTAGCTGAGAAGCCTGCACACCTTAGTTCTCTGCTGCTGCACTTACAATGAGTGTCTAGGTAAATTTTCCTTAGAAAATGACAGCTGTAGTAGTGAGGGCTGCTCACTCTATGTAGAGGTGGTCCCTTACCTCCAAAATTTTCCTGTAATGTAACGTTTCAGATTCGATTTTGAGCATTACAATACAATATTTCCTTACCTAACTTTAGGCAAGTTGTATGAAAAGATTACACATTGTATCATTAAGTTGCGCACTGTAATGCTCGCTGCTTTTCCCTCACCAACGTTATACTCGAATTTGTAACATTACAATTGGCGCACTGTAATGCTCGGTTCTCCTCCCTCACTGACGTTAGCTCGACTCTGTAACGTTACATCAAAGGAAAATGCTCTAGGTAAAAGAGTACCATAATAGTACTCCGTACCGTACCGTTGCTCTAAACAAAATAAATCAGAACGTGCAATAAAAGCAATTTGTATCTCTAAAAGTGAAAAAAATATTTCATAACTTTCAGGACTTAAAAGTAACAAGTTACATACAGATTTTTGTGATTATTTTTGCGTGTGTTATTCGTAGCGTAAAACCTTTTTAGTTTCGTTTTTTATTTGTATTTCCGCTTCCGACGTGAATATAGAATTTAGATTCATATTTGCCGTGCACACTTTTTGTTTGGATTCGCGTCTCGGGTGCAGTTTTTATTGGTCCCTTTCTCGTGTATTCGCAATGGCGATGGGGTATCGATTCTGTTCTGGTCAATCTTAGGATGTGGCTTTACTGTGAAAAATTGTGGCTAGAAGTTTAATTTTAGCTTTTGAATACTCAGGCTAGGATATGTTTCAATCTTTGCTTTAGGTCAGTCTAACCAAGTAGGACCTCTTCTGTTTGCATCTTATCCCTTTTGAAAAGTTTGCCCACTGCCACTTACCATACCATGACCGTAATAGGAACGTACAAGACACGACTGGAACGTATCAGGCGTATCGTCAAACTTGTAAAAAAAATATTTTTTTCGCTGATACGTTCTTAGAACGGTCATGGTATGATACGGTGTAGTGGGCAGACGCCTTTAGGAAGTCGCGTGGCATAAGTCCTGGCCTTGCATATTCGTTGACAGACTGCCTGTGTTAAGTTCATGACGTGAAATCTTTAAGAGCATCGCAATATAAAACCATGTTCTATAAATAAGTAAATTAAAATTTAAAATATTACAGTAATATAACATTTCCTTGTATTCATTTGCATTTTCGAGTCACAGTTAAGTTCTGAATAGTCCTTTCAAGCTCAGCTTTTGCGCTTTCGTTGTAAAGCTCGTGACATTGTTCAGTTGGAAACTGGCCTCTGAAAATTATATTACGCCGTCAACGAAGCGTATTTATATGAATAAACTCAAATTAATGTCTTAGGCACATGTAAAATGATATTTGTTAATGAAGCAAATGTTTTTCATATATCACAAAGCAAGCGTATTTGATGTTGATTTCGTTTTGATTCTTCGAGTTTCTTAGGCAGGGCGCAAAACGTGTACACTTTTGTGTATTGTGTCAGATACAAGCTACCGATGAGTGTTTGATTTCTTTAGAACCAGTATGAAATCATCCACTCACTGCGCATACGTAAAACAGGACACAGCAACTACGGTTTCCTGTGATGGTGTGTGCCGTGTCGGCAACAAAAAGTGTCTACGTTTATGCAGAACCTTAAACTTCAAGATCTTTGGTAAAAACTCGTAACAAAAAACTAGCAAAAATCTGTCCGTGTAGTGGAGACGCGGCCTTAGCATCATGAAAAAATAAAAACTAAGTGTGAACGTTTTTATAAAAATATCGTGGATCAGGAATTTTATGATTTAGAGCCAGCTGTGAACAAATCACTGCTTTTATATATAGGAATATTTTCGGATTTCATATTTTCAAACATTTTTTTACTACTTAATAGTGACTTAGCCTTAAATAATCACAACTGCGGAGTCAAATTGGCTGTTGCCGTCCTGTGTTCGGAACACACAGAAACCAACACTTTTGAGTGGTTGGCGAGCCTACCGCTTTTCCCTGCTTGCTAGGTCTTCAGCAGAGTTTTCCATCACTGGAGAGTTAGATGCAAGGTTTGTAATTAACACAGTAGGTATGAACAGGATAGAACCCGAGACCGACGCTTTTACCCGGTACGTACTCAATTGTTCAAGAATACGATGGCTGGAGTTGAAAAGGAACGAACTCCATTTTCTTCTTTCTATAAAGTTTAAAAGTGAACACATATTTCTTAGGCTGCCTGTGCCTCCTACCTGCCAAAGGTGGGACAGAAAAATGGCTTCCCGCATCTAATACCGCATTGGCGCCAACGGCCTACGGTAAAAGTTATTTGAAGGTTAGAACTCCGAGTTTAGCTCAGCAGGCTTTTTACGAGCTCTGTCAAAGAAAATGGAAATAAAACTATGAAGGACGTCTTTGGACTTGCTTTGTGGATAACTTAAACTTTTCGCATAACAGTGATGGCGATTTTATACTGTAACAGCCAGCCAGCATAATCTAAGCTCACATTACCCAAAAACTGAAAACTACGAGAGATTTTCAGTATTGCTTTTGAGTTACGGTAGCGGTCTTTAAACAAAATTAAGTTTTTATCCTTTTCTTTACACAATAAAACTGACACATAAAATATAGGCCCCTCTTTCTCTTTTGGCACTTTGGGCACGCGCCCTGGGTCCTGAGGGCACCTAAAATCACTTGTTTGAGAACAAAAACCAAGTGAACAAAATAGAAGGGCCCTCATCATCCTAATGTGCCCAGGTCGTGATGCGGTTCTATGCTTTTTTTTATCGTTACCAATTTCCATTTTGAAACTGCACGTGGTTAAGTTAACTGAAGTGTCAGTGGGCAGGGCACTACTTCCATAGGTAAAACTAACCGGATCTGCAACTTTAAGGTTATGTCAAAGTGTAAGCGCTTAGGCTGTGGTTGAAGTTATAAACTGGGGCAGTTAAACACTTTATGCTGTACAAATTACCAACAACTTAGTTGCAGAATTCTTCAAGAATACATACCCGTTTTCCTTTCTAAAGTACCACTTCGGCTAACTATAAATCAACGGCAGTTTCGTACAAGCTGGCCCATTTGCATGTTGCGAACAAACCGACTCGGCAGCGGAAAACTAACTTTACTACTAGAGCAATAAATATCAAGTTGCATCGGGCGCGTATTGTGCTAGGTAAAGCTGCGGTTTTTTAGGAGCGACGCGAGCGACGCTTTGTTTATGTACGGTGGATAGAGTGAGGAGTTGTTGCGGTTTTAAAATCTCATTAGAAAGCAAGTGCTTCTTCGTCTGATGTGCTTAACGGCACTGTGGAATTTGTGAAGTCACAATACTGTGTGGTAATTAATGCCTAAATACCTCATACTCTTATCTAATTTCATAAAGAGGAAAGATTTGTTTGTTAATTGGTTTTTTGTTTGTATTGAATGGGCTCCGAAACTACTGGATCGATTTTAAAAATTCTTTCACCAATTTAAAGCTACATTATCAGGGATTGACATAGGCTATATATTTTCTTAATTTAGGCTATATTTTGACGGGAATGACAGTTTACGCGGATGAAATCGCTGACGGACAGCTAGTTTATATTTAACCAGCTCCCCACCGCCCTCCACCAAAAATTGTATGGAAACAAAGGATATTGAACAAATACATTGATTTACTTCATGATGTGATGAAAATAATTATAGTGCTCGATAAGAAATTGAAGTTACGTTTGTATACGTACTGTCATTTATACTGTCCTACTGCTAGGCCAATGCTCTAATCAGTAAAATGAACCAATCGCTAGAAATTTTTTCCCCAGCTGTCAGAACTAAAATACCACGCTCCTCTTCAGGCACGGCTGCAATACCCAACATTACCAGGGTGCGATGGTCATCTAGATTTACAGTAGCAGCATTACGTGACATTCCGAAATGCACACGCGTAGTTACGCGCCTCTGATTTACGGGTCCCTGTCGCGACTGGTACGGTTGCAATTTGCACACCAAGTGAGCATTGTGTTGGTGTCCTTTAGTCTGCATATAGCTGAATCCGACGGAGAGTTGTTCTAATTATTAGGCAGCTCAACTAAGAACTCAACAGTATTTTCTCAAACGATTTATTTTAACAAAGCCATTTAGTCTCAAGACTAAATGGATTTATTTTAACAAAGCCATTTAGTCTCAAGACTAAATGGCTTTGTTAAAATAAATCGTAAGAAAAGTTTCTGTAAAGTACAGAAACTTTTCTTACGATTAAACAACAACTTTACTTGAGGTAAAGGCAGAAGTACAGAAACTTTTCTTAGCACAAAAACAACTCCGAGACGGTGGTAAAGTGGCCACTCTACCGCCATCTGTGTCTGTTATTTAGTACATACTCGTATATTTTTACGATTTAAAGTCTATTTATAGTAAGATTTTTGAGTTTGAAGTAGACATTCCCCGCTCTTTCTCAAGCCCTGGCCCTAACCATACCTGGGTGCAGGTGCTGTCTAAATTTACTACGCCGTAACAGGAGGAGAATACACCGTTTTATTGAATTTTTATTTACGTGCCTGCTGCATATGCTAGAGAAGCTGTTGCTAACGATTACTTTGTCAGCGATTTCGAACAAATTTTGTTGCTACGTTGACTTTTTTAATGGTTCTATATTTTTGCTAACTCAAAAATCAGCTACTTGAGAATATAAAGATATAAACTAGACAAATCAATCGTGGTCCTCGGCTAGGCCGAGCACTGGCCGAGCCGGTATAAACCGGTTTCTCTCTGTACCGCCAGTGCTCACACACGTATCTCTGTAACACAGAGCGGTGGTTGGTTTGTCTCTATTCCGTTTATTAACTCATGTGACGTTAGTCTCATCTCCTACCGTCATTATTATCACCATAACAAGCGAATTATGTGCAAATTATCCTAACATAGTTGGATTTACGGCGACTAACCTAACCCACATGCAGGCTTGGCTGCGAGCCAAACTTCCACTCCTGGTGGAATGATTTATGGATGGAACTTCACACTATACATGGTAGATTATCAATTTGAGCTGGTTATAGAATATGATAAAAGGCGGAGTGACGATTTAAAACATCATGAAGTGGACTGGGAGAACCTGGCACAAAATTGATAATTTTAGGAATAAATTAGGAGAGACCTTTGCTTAGCAGTGGGAAACAACAGGTTAACAAAAAAAGACATTGTAACAATATGTCAGGATGAGTTGCTTTACCTTTGCCATAAATACATAAATTGATTGCAGGTACTAAGCTACTCGTATTTATCGATTGTTTAACTCTATTTCACTAGTGTACATACTAGGAGAGATTAAATAGTAGATTGTTACACAAGGTGAGAAAGTTT
The DNA here is from genome assembly GCA_947369235.1 of Udea olivalis. Taxonomy (NCBI): domain Eukaryota; kingdom Metazoa; phylum Arthropoda; class Insecta; order Lepidoptera; family Crambidae; genus Udea; species Udea olivalis. The sequence goes on from OX376366.1 coordinate 12,699,253, forward strand.
TTCAATGCACTAGATGGTTTGGCGCGCGAGCGTAGCGAGAAATAGTTTGAGGGCATTGAAAAGGTCTTTCTTCCGAGGTAAACACTCTGCTTTTCATTACGAATATAAGGAAAGTAAGTTCAACCAACAAAATTTTATTTTTTCAATTCTATCGTAAATGCTTAGCTCAAATTTATTCAATTAAATACTAATTAAGTGAAACATACATTAATGAGTATATTCCTGCTTCGATTGTTTAAATATTCACTTGAAATCAAGATAAAGAGATTTCAAATACTGCTGTGACCGAATAGAATACATCGACTTGCCGTAAAAAGAAATGTCAAAATAGAAGGTGACATTTGACAGTTATTTACTTAAAAAACTTTACAGCTCTAGGGCTGAAAGTGAAGCTTTCAACCCTATGCTCAGGCCACTTCAAGCGTACTTTCCGTGTATGAGTAATGAAAAAGGTTTTTACAAAGGTTCTGCAACGCGCTAGAGATGCCCTTGCCCTGGTATTACGGTACCCGCTTGTCATCAGGCAGTCAGCAGCACGCTTGATGTCGCCGATGCAATATAAATAAAAGATGTCAGCTTCTATACTGTAACATTTGCTACAATACTGTGATATACATAGTCTGTATGTTGCTGAATTAGGAACTTTCCAATCGATTTTTCCACTGCAAATACTAGAGTCGTACGATTGTTATGCCAAATCTCTTCCAATTTAAAAAACTTCAGGACAGCGACATTGTGTCAGTTGCAAAACTGTCTGCGACCAGCTACAAAGTAGCAGTTATTGGCTCGCTCGCTACGGGCTAAGTTGGCAACTTTCAGCACTGACTTCGGGCTTTGTCGGCAGATAGGGGTGCACTCTAAGGAACTATGGAACACAATGAAAACAACAAAAAAATGAGGAAAAATAAATAAGTTACGCAGGCGGTCAGTATTTGATGCAATAGCTTCTGAAAAATGAATGAGGACTTGACACTACTTCAGCTGATGTACTGTACTTTTACGCAAAATGATTATCCTAAATACATAATTATATCTATAGTTCATAGTTGCAAAACAAACACAAATGCTTTGTAATTGTTTGTTGCAATGCACGGTAGGCATAGTCACTAACCAATTGCTCCAACATGTCAGCCGTATTTGTTTCTGTCACTTTAGTGAACACTACTAAAGCACACTACTATCTCTCTCCGACGAAGTATTTGTTGTGAACGGAGAGGACTTAAAATATTTCTAACCTGAACCTCATTTTGCAAACGAGTACAAGCAGTTCAAGTCAAACCCAAGCATAGCAGTCTTTATTAGAGGCTTTACTTCACTTTTACGAGAACTGGTCTCCTAATTTTTAATATTTTCCTCCATAACCCAAGAGCTTTCATAACCATACAATAAAAACTAAAGTAAGAGAAGACTAACGCTTTTTAAGCTAACAAAAGCCGTTTATTACAAAAATACACAATTCTAAAGGCGATAAATAAACTGGCGAGACTCGTAACTCAGGTAAAATATTATCCTTTATTTTTGCTTCAACTTTAAACCGTAAAATTTCCAGAATGAAGGTGGAAATCGGCTATCCTATAAAGCAGTATAACTTTCTTTAATAAACATACAAACGGGAAACAAAGGAAGGAAAATGAATAGAAATATGTAACAAATAATCTATATTCTCTTGGCTTATTTTTTATTGATTCATTGTGGTCGGTCAGTCCGAAATTCTTGGATCCGATCCCATGTCGGCTGAGGCGCGATTTGAGAATTTTTGGAACGAAACCCAGGTTTGTGATCACCAACCTGTATTTGGCAAGCGTGGTTTTCAGGCCGATACTCATCAATTGTAGCGATGGCTTGATTTCAATGATGGAGGAACGCAGCGAGCAGAGGGACCTTTTGCAGTCCACCTTTTCTAGAACCTTCGGCCGCATACCTCGTGGTCTAAAACTGGAATAAGTCTGGTACCAGACCAAACAAGGAGTATGATGAAGCTGTTCCGAGGTTAAAAAGTCCTGCAGACCACCAGCATCCGCCGAAATCTTGCGTTTAACTGCAGTTGCGCGGTTACAACGTTAGATCTTCTACGGATCTCACCATTTTAACCCATTTCGTAGAGCTTGAATGTTTTAGAGCTTCAACATATTAAATAACAACATATTGAAGTAAAAGATCACTATTCGGATCCCTACTTCATCAATGATCACATACGAGTACATATGTATTAACAGCTGCATAATCTCCATTTTACAGTCTCAGTCATTACTATTCGGAAACTTCAAAGACTCTTGAAACAAATAAAAACAAAACACGTGTCGGATGGTAATGGCCAAGCCTTTGTGGCTGTTCTTTGCGTTTTTATTAGGATTTTCTCTGAGCGCTGATTGGTCGAGATTTTTGCTCTGATAATGTGAAACAAAAGGTGTGTCACGAAAGCTCGGGAGTGCTCTCATGGAAATTTCTCGATGCTGTCTAAGATAGCTATTCAAGCGGAAAATTTACTTGTGCTATTATTTTTAACAAATGCCATCCTTTTCAGCGTTCAAATTAAAATGGTCAGGTAAGTGGATAATAAGTAAAATTTTGTAATACAATGATGAGCTAAGATTCCCTGTGTTCGCTTGGAAAGCTTTTACCGTGACAGGAACTGTTATGGTTGGTTTTAGCTCCAAGATCAGACTCTGAATTTCATAAGTGTCTATTGGAGTCTCTTTAAAGTAGCATACATTTTAGTTTTCACTCTGATTAAATTAGTTCTACCTAAAGGGTAATTCAGTTTCAGGCCCATGCTGACTGATGTTATAAATCTCATCATCTTCTGAAAAACCTATTTGCGTCCAACCTGATTTTAAAAGGTTTTATGTAAAGAGTTCTCATGTTGAAAAGATGAAAACAAGAGACTAGCATCTGAAGGTATAACAAAATGATCATAACATTTTGCTTCCACCCCATCCCTACTGCACCGTGGCGCCCCCGGCCGTTTTCTAAATTGCTCCTAGTTTATTTGTATCGGGACAGTTTCCTCGCGTCTGTTTCGCAGTTCAAATGCACCTTGTATTGCAAACTTGCAATTCTATTCTTGGCATAACAGTAAAAAGAAATCTGAGAGTTTTCATCCGCAGCATGAATGGTACATATCTTTCGATATGAGATGTCTTTTGTGAAATATTTGGTATTGAATGCCTATTCTACATCCTATTCCATACAACTTCATTGATGACTTCTTAAATTATTACGTGGTGTATTATCCATAGTTTTAGTTGATATAGCTGATTTCTCTCTAGGATTCTATAACATAAATAGCTCACAATGCTGAGTAGGAGCCTACTTGGAACGTTTTTCCTTCATACATGTAATTGCGCTCTTCCAGCACATGTATTTCCTTCCTCGTATAGTCCCGGGTTCTTCAAGCGGGGCGTGAAAAAGCATTTCTGCAGGCCTTCAAGGTGAGGATGGCCAGCCCAGTGATTCGTTTGAATGACTGGGCTTGTCAACCTCATATCTGGACCTCACGACCGCTTTCCATCAGGTGGAGTGAGGTCATCTTGACGGGCAATAAAAAAAAATTGGAAGATTTCATTTGCATTTCTGGTCTCACCTAAAGCTTAGATGCCATACGAGCAGTAAAAACATCATCGACATACAAAACTTAACCAATAATTCACACTCTTTCTCCTAAACTATTTATTGCTTGAATAAATCCAATGATATCTACACCTGCAGGACATTCAAGGTGTCAGAGCAAATTCTATTAGTATAGCGCCGCCTAGCGGACACTACACAATCTAAGTTGGTTAAACTTGAAGCGACGCAGACGCTCCGAGTAAACTTATTCGGTTTTTCCTGCTTTCTTATTTTATTTCTCCGTCTGACTGGGTTACTATTTGTTTAGCTGGATGCATTTCTTGTGGTTATTTACCCAGTCCCGGTAAACACAGACACTTTTAAATTTAATCTTAAATTGGATTTAAGTTAGCGTTTGCAAACGCGAATATGGTGGAATTGTGGACACACGACATTTCTAAGACCATATTTGATAACGTTCTCATTCATAGAATGGAATTAAATAAAATCGCGATGAGTGGGGCTTTTATTTGATGTTTCGTCCAGCCAAATTCGAACCACAAAAGTTGATAAATCTTGCCACATTTTGCTGTTAACATCGCCAGAAATTGTATTTAAATTATTTCAGTAGTCATTTTTATCAATTGGTTGTGCTAGACAGTACGTCGAGCTCCCTAATTGGTCGGAGCTTATCCATCTTCTTTTTCTTCAACGAGCGAGCGCCGCGTGTGACTGACAGTCACATTATGATTAATGAAGACTATAGTTAAACAATGCCTAGTGACAATAAGGCTACTTTTCCACCAGAGATGTGCCAACCGGTGTAGCTAAGGATGTGGTGTGGGTATCGACCAATAAGGTTCGTTTATTTTAATGGCTCAGATATACTATCCAAAAAAAAAAAAAAAAACAGGCCGTTTATAGACCATATATCATAGACACCCTTATCTACACAGCTTATCACATCTCTGGTAGAAAAGCAGCACAACAGTTATGTTACATTTCCTTATTTTTAATGAATGTAAAGAGCCTTGAGCGTGACTGCCGCTCAAGGATTTTTCCCAATCAATCTCAAATAGCAATCTTGTTGCTGTTAGTCAAATGAGGTCTCCATAAGTTCATATAATATCACAGGCATACTTTTCAGTTTCAGTCAGTTTTTTCAGGTTTTTCTAGTCTTACACATGAAGCATTGTAAAATGTTAAAATGAAACTAATATTTATTACTTTGTTTTTTTTTGACATTTTCTAATGCTTCTTCTATCTTTAGATATGAAACTAATAAGTATATTTTTCTTTGTCCACAGATCATGGTCATCGACGAGAACGAGGCGCGGCTGCGCGTGCGCTACCCGCTCAACTGCGAGAAGCGGCGCAACTACAAGTTCGACATCGCCGCTGTCGGATGCGATGGCACGTACTCTAACACGTAAGTACTCATTTGTTAAGAAATTTTCGTCAACTTAGCTTTTGGGTTGTTCTTATAATTATTCAGTTTTGGAACTATAACCTGCACAGAGGAGCAATGGTACACCGACTTCATCGGACATCAGTTAGCCCGTAGCAGCTATGAGCGCGACTGTAAATAGAAAAAAGTAAATCTGTACCAGAACCAAACCAAAAAATCAAAACATCGACGTCATTCTTATCTAAGCACCATCGGTTTATAGGCCGCCTAGTGCATTTCACGCGCCTATGAACCTACTTTTATAAACATATAAAATTATTGTACCGAATTTGAACTAAATCTCCATCTTCAGGGCAACTGCTAAGTCCTGTTTTAATGAGGCATTATCAAGACAAAATACTAGCATAAGACAATTTTGGAAATACAAATGAAGTACCGCTTTGGTATTTAATCGGTGGCTTAACCTTTCATTTTTCTCACCACCAGCGTACCGGTTCACATCACTGTGACGGACGTGAACGAGTTCGAGCCCGTGTTTAGCCAGTCCTCGTACGTCAAGTCCGTGGATGAGGGTCATGTGTACGACGAGATCGTCCGTGTGGAGGCGACCGACCGTGACTGCACGCCCAGATACGGTGACGTGTGCAAGTATGAGATCCTGACCGATAGGAGCCAGCCCTTCACCATCGATACTGAGGGTAAGTAGATCATCATCAGAGAAGTTCACATCAGTAAATTTTATCACAAGTATAATAGTACATTATAACTTATATGTATCACAGTTAACAAAATACTGTTTTCATAATTTACCACCATTTTTTTCATTTTATACGTTACTTTCATAGTCATCATCATCTTCAGCCATGGATATTTCTTAATTTTGAAATTGACATACTTTTTCTGTGTAGCATTAGTAATGAGTAAGAGCTGCAGTCTCTCAAGGATCTATTCTAGGCTATTTATTATTATTTCCAAATATTATTATTGTCTCATTGGTGTTTATTCTTCCAGGTGTGATCCGCAACACCGAACCCCTTGACTACGAGAAGTCCCACAACCACATCCTGTCGGTGGTCGCATATGACTGCGGTATGCTGCAGTCAGCGCCCGTCATGGTTACCATCAAAGTCAACAAGCCTTGCCGTGCTGGCTGGAAGGGTAAGAGCGAAAGCTAAAACTTTGATAGGATTAAGGATAAGGCATTACTATTGCATGTACTACTTTCAAGCATCGATCTGCCTAATGGTAGAATGGCTTATTCAACTCCAGAGCACATGCCTAGTCTCTGTTTCGCTTATTTACTCATGTGACCAAAGGTATCACTCTTGCATTTCCAAACTGATAGTGATAACCCTTTTTGAAGCTCTCGAGCAGAAATCAGACACCAATACACACAACAAGATATTAACCAATACAATATCTCCAGGCGTAGCAGAACGCGTAGATTACGCCCCAGGCAGCGGCCCACTGGCCTTATTCCCGGCAGCCCGTCTCGAGGCCTGCTCATCAGACGAGAGGTGTCCAGGAGTGACCCGCATCCAGGCAGCAGTCACGTTGAAGGCGTCTCACGCTGGTAGCGGCTGTGATAGAGATACTTACTCGCTGCATTCTCAACGAACTGTCTGCGGTAAGCAAAATAACTATGATAACCATATTATGAACAAAAAATAACTCTCCGTGTGTTTTAAGGACGTGATGTTTTTTTTGTTATTGAGTTTCTTTTTCATATTTGTTTGATCTTGTAGTATATTCACTACAGATATATTTATTTCTTGCAGGTTTGGACCCGAAGACAATCGACCTGCTGCCAAGCCCTGGTGCTGGCAACGAATGGGTCAAGTCACTGAAACCTGATACAGGTAAGTCCTCCTACTAAGTACGAACAGTGGCTCATATTACTGGTTCATAAGATAACGATTCCATATTAAATAATACAGATAGTTGCAGAATTTGTACTGAAAATAAAGACAATAAAGCTCATTTAGACTAGGCTAAGACAAACTTAAAATCTACTCTAAATCCAGGTAAAACTTTCAAGAGGACACTCTTCTTGCCAAACGCAAAATACTCTTTTAAAATGAGATCAATTTGCAGGTCGCGACGGCGAGCAGATGTTCGAGTTCGACGGCGAGACGTCCGCCACCATCCCCGAGTCCGTAGCGCCGCACAACCTGCCCGGCACCTTCAGCGTGTCCGTGTGGATGCGGCACGCTCCGCCGCCGGACCACGACAAACATCGCAAGGAACATGTGCTGTGCCTCGCTGATGACCACAGTGAGTATCTCTTCATCTCGATCGTTATCTAAATGCTGACTTTTTTCTTTATGTCAGCGAGCTGTCGTCATTAGTTGTGCTCAGTCACCTAGTGGAAAATCGTACTGATAGACATTTTCCTTAACCATCTACATTCTACATCTTGGGTCTACCATTTTGGCCTGTAGGTCTTTTTCCCTCAACTATCCCTGACATCACTATGAAGTGAGGAAGTGTGTGTACGGTCATCAACAGAAGTAGCTCATAGTACATCATTTTCTTTATAATTGCTAGGACAAAGCTATTTTTGATCTGATGAGGTACTAAAATGTTAAGGTACTTCTGTTCCTGACTGTACCTAACCTCAGTTGTTCAGATCATCGTAATCAGCTTCGAGGCGTGATGCTGAACGTGTGCCTTCATCCAAAGCAGCTAGTTCAAGATGACCTGCTTTGACTACCATGTTTGAAGCATTTTTTATGAGAAAACTTGATAAAATCGCAGGATTTCGGTGGATATAACGGCTACCCATTAAAACTAAGGGGAATTCTTAAGATCAGCAGAGGACGTCTCTAGCCTATTGATTACAGGGATAACTTCTTATGAATACACACAACTTGGCCTCGGCCATCAGCATGCTAGATCGGTTAGCTTCCCACGGGCATTAACATCCAGTTGCTCTAACACCACACTATCTTGCAGAGATGAACCGCCACCACTACGCCATGTTCGTGCGCAACTGCCGCCTGATCCTGCTTCTACGCAGAGACTTCGGAGAGGGCGACCTGAACATCTTCCGCCCGGCTGAATGGCGTTGGAAGATACCTGAGGTAAGGGACTTTCGAACCACAATGTTCCCATGAAATATTGGAGTATTTCTTCCTAGCTGAGTGGTCAATATGCCTAACCACAGTACATGTAACATGCTTTGCTTTTTACTTAATGATACCATACCAGCTTCAATGATGGAAGAAATCAGTTTGGGTATTTTCTGTTGAATTAAATTTCTGTCCACAACGTCTTTCAACCTCTGCTTCCTAGCAACACACAATGAGTTCTCAATTTGTACTGACGTGACAAAATGACCCTAATCAGCTAAGGAACATAAATCTACTAAAATAGAAGAAATAAAGTAAGCCATGATAGAAGGAACGTCCTGTGACCTTCTGCTCCTCATGGTTATTTTGGTGTCTACTGTGCTGCGACGTCCTTGCCATAATAAATCTTTGTATGTGTGTATAATATATGTATGTTTATTGTATTATGTATGTTTTTTTTGTATATACAGATATATACATTTATTTTATATATATTTGTAGGTATATAATCTTGATTGATTGAAGTATTTATATATTTTTTTTTTGTTGTTTTTTTCATAGACTTATTTTCACTCCACACAAAGCTCATGCTTTAAAAAGTTCCTCTACCCAAAGGTTGCCTGAAAGAAATCGCTCTCTAGCGATAAGGCCGCCTAAATTGTACAAATTTCTTGTTTTATGTAATACAACTGTTTTTATTCCTATTTTGTGCAATAAAGTATATCTATCTATCTATCTATCTAACGTTCCCAGGTGGTCCGTAAGCCGCTAAAGGCTTACTGTGAGAAAAAATGTTACCTAAGCACTAATAAATCTATGGATGTAACCTTTTGGTTATAGAGTCTTGCGTCTTGAGCCAGTTACATATAGAAAGCGACCTTTTGCTGAACAGCAGTAGTCTTTATAAAATGAAAAAGTATATATGTATATATTGACATTAGGTAAATCTCCTCCTTCCAGGTGTGCGACAACGAATGGCACCACTACGCGGTGAACGTGCGCTTCCCCAACGTGGAGCTGTTCATCGACGGCGAGCCTTACCGCTCGCTCGACGGGAAGGGGCCGGAAGTCATCGACGACTGGCCGCTGCATCCGGCGCATGGCGTCAACACTACCATGGTCGTGGGGGCTTGCTGGCAAGGTACGTAAATCTCTGACTCAAGAATATTATTTAAAATGGGTTTTGCTTTTGGCCTTAGTCTCGCCTGGTGGTAAGCGATGACGAGGACGATGGAGGTACACGCTCAGCTAGAAAATGAGTATTCACTCTGGCCTTGAAGATACCAAGGTTGTAATTACTATCCGGAAACAGACGCTTGTTTGATGCTTTGTTTGAAAAGCACTGTTAAAAGAAAGAAACATTTTTTTCATTAGCTGCTCCATTAAAAAGCACAATAGAAAACAGACATAATAATGTCTGCTTCGTATGTATTTATTTTAGTACTACTAACCACTACTACTACTATTAACCCCTGATATCTGAATTAGGATTTAGGCACTCGCAATACTTATTTTACCTAAAAGCACAATTAAATTGCTCTAAATGATAATATCACTGTTCGGTTAAATTTTTCGGATCGGATGTTTATTTGACGTCTATTCTACGAATTTGACTTTGTCCCCACCGCAAAATCGCCGTGATTGGCGGATGTCGGAGTTAGTGATCGCGTTATTTGACATTTTTCACCATATTTTCGGGACGCGTTCGAATTCCTTATTTGTTAATTGAGATTTAAGTTTTCCTTGTAATTTTTTTTTGTTTTTTTCTTCCTTCATATTTTGACGACATGATTGGCGTAGTGCGCTGTAGCACGGTTTCTTGCCTCGATTTCCGTAGTGTCCCGGGTTCGATTCCCGGTCGGGCCAATTCAGGAAACGATCTTTTCTGAATTGACTCGGGTCTGGGTGTGCTGGGAGACGCCCCTGGCTTATTTCCTTGTGTGGTAACTCATAACACAGGGATATTAATCCCTACTTCGAGACCATTACAAGAGGTGTGGTGTCTGGCGCATATTTATTTTTATTTATTTTATATTTCACCCTGCTACCTATTCCGCAGGCACCGAGAGCGACATGCGGCACCACCTGCGCGGGCGCCTGGCCGGCCTGGGGCTGCTGCGCGGCGCCGAGCAGCCGGCGCGCGCGCTCGCCTGCCTCGCCAGGTGCCGCGAGGGGCTCAGCCTGGCGCCGGACCTATGTGAGTCCCACACGCTCGTAGTCGGGCGAACTTCTAGTGAAACTTCAAGTCAACTTCTTCAAAGTTAAGAAGACGCTGGCTGGAAACTTGGATGTAGCAAAGGCTTTCGACATGTTGAGTTCATCTAGGTCTTCTATCTAAGCTTTCATTTTAGTGTTTGCTCGAGGGTTTATGCGGATGGACAGTCGGTTCTGGCGTCCAACAAGGTTCTGTGCTACACCCAATACTGTTTTTCCTGCATATTTCCATTATGACCTGTTTGAGGCTCATTCACACAACTGACAACCTACGACTTAGTTTTATCTAAAGATAGAAATGGACTAACTATTAGGCTAGGATACATCCCGCAGCCTTTCGTAAATCGATCTAGTGATGTTACCAATTGAATAACCGTGACTTTACCTAACCTCTAGCATTGACATACTAGAGATACTTTTCCATATTAAAAAAAGCCTTATATTTAATCATGTGTTTTTTTCAAGTATTGCTAAGTATGAAATTGAGGACCTTGCAACTAGTGGAAGGCAATTTCTAGGATCTGCCTCGTGCATGTATCCAACGATAGACCAATATTTTGTTTAAACTGGCGAAATTGAGATCTTCCCCCCTTTTTCTGCAAGGTCCTCAATTGCTTTTCAGTTTACTCTATTACACCCCCCCCCAGACCTCCGCTCCGTGTCGGTGGAGGGCGACGGCGTGGCGGACGTGGAGACGCTGCTGCGGCGCGTGGCGTACGGCGACGCGCGGCCCTTCCCCACGCCCGGCCGCCGGAACGTGCATCTCGACACTACCATCACGTGAGTGTGGAATTAAGGGTTGCTGAAATCGAATCTGAGCATACAGAAAACTTTGGCCTGTGAGCCACAATAGTTGTGAATAAGGACAAATGTACAAAACTGCCACCAGCAACTCCGGGAATTCATGGAGACGACCGTTGTTTAGCAAATATCTTACAGGTGGACATGATGATGAAAAACCGATGAAGGTTAGGTAATAAAAGTTAATCAGAAACGTTACATCTACCATATTTTTAAATCCCCGCTTATTTTTAAATCACGGGTCAAAGCATAGTTTCTGTCACTTTGACTCAAACATCGCATTAATGATTTAGTGTTGTTACGAGTACTTAGGTGCCTACTGAATTATCCATACAAAACTTTATGTTTATTAATTTAAGTATGTTTATGTAATTTATTGCTATCTTAATTATATGTATGCCTATTGTTTTAGTCAATATGTTTATTTTTCATTGATTAATTGCTCATCTTGCACCACCTCAACTGTTTACTCTTTTTTGTTTCTCTACCCGAAGGTTGCCTGAAAGAGATCGCTTCTAGCGATAAGGCCGCCTAAATTGTACTAATAAGTTATTTAAACTTTATTTTTCTAATTATTATATTTGTGCAATAAGGAATATCTTATCTTATCTTATCTTATTTTTGTAGTAACACTCTTCAACAAGTCATGTGATAGTTATAAAACTTCTTGTTCAGTCGGTGACACTTGTCTTGGTATAAAGAATTGAAATTCAATTTGGTGCTCAACCATCATTTCTCAAATTTATGTTAAAACTAATTTATGTTAAAATTAATTAGCACACGTTATTGGTATTAGGTTAAGATTTAGGTTAAAACGTCATTTCAGTGATCGTTTTGATGATTGTCAGGGTCCAGTTCTTTTAGAAGGGTTTTAAGGTTTTCACACAATTAAACACACTTTTAGTAATAGCATTCGATCATAGCCTCTGGAAACCGCACTTATCCGTAAATAACTACTTTGTGTTAAAATACTATATGTAAATAAGACTCAATATTAGCCTCAATTCACAAACATATTTATTCCATTAGTCACCGCTATATTTGTAATACACATCCCACATTGTAAATCATTGTTAAACAATCTTTATACCACCAATGCTCAATTCACAATTCTTATAATTGGCTTTTATAATCTTACCAATTTTACCATCAATCATTACAAAATACAATCTAGAACATTTTTATATTTTCCACATCGTCTTCTTTCTTTTTTTGAAAAGCCCCCTGCTGCTTTTTCGATATACCATTCATGTCGGTAATGTAGACTAACAGATGTTATGACAAACAAATTAACGCCATCTATGCAAATGCTGCTGGACATCCACATTCACTGTACCCCCCTGATGAAAATCTGCCTCCAGGGTATAAGGAACCTTGGCCAACCTGGAGAAGTCTAAATAGGCTGAGGACCCAGGTTGGTCGAAGTAAAGATAACCTGTGTCGGTGGGGGTACTCAAGCAACGTAGACGCCAGCTGTGAATGTGGAGAACCCCTGCAAACCATGGCTCACCTCACTAACTGTCCCGCGTGCCCGACCACCTGCTCGCGTGAGGACTTACTTGTCAGTAACCAGAGGGCTACCACAGTAGCCGCTTTCTGGGCAAGTCGGATTTAGCCCGTGTTCTTGCCGACACGAAAGAAGAAGAAGAAGAAGAAGAAGAAGCTGGAATTAGCCAACAAAGAAGGTTTTCGCGAAGGCGACGACAACAATTGTTCAACTTCACACCCTTTTTCCTAGCTGCGACAACGGGCGCATCATCAAGGCGCGCCCCGCCGAGTCCTACATCATGGTGCTGCAGCCGCAGACGCCCACCATCCTCATCAACGGCTCCATGGACGCGGCGCGCGACTACGCGCACTTCCGCGCCGGCCTGCGGGTCTTCCCCGAGCTGAGGGTGCAGGTCATGGCCAGGGAGAACGAGAAGAACAAGCTGAGGGGTAAGTACCTACCTTACCTATGTACTATATCACACTAGCTGCCTCGACAGAGTTCGTTCTGTCAAAGGTTATTGTACGTCACAGCGTCGGTAAAGCAGCACATCTCGCCCGCGTCTCTCCGACTTGATTTACTTAAGTAGGTATTATTACTGAACGTTTTGTTCAGTCATAATAAAATGTAGCCTATGTCACTCCCTGATAATATAGCTTTATATTGGTGAAAGAATTTTTAAAATCGGTTCAGTAGTTTCGAAGCCTATTCAATACAAACAAACAAACTTTGTAAGTTTATTGTGGAAGTCGCTTTGCTTCGAGTTTTCTAACATCAGCTTTATTCAAAACTTATTTTCAGCTTGACTATCTGAATAGCTGTATCGGTATCTTTAGTTACTCTGTGAATGTTTTCACTGATTATTTATAATATCACGCAAAGAAACGCCGAGCCTGACATGATTTATTAGTTGCGATAGTTGGCTATCCATATTTTGTATGTCATGTAATAGTTTTTCCAACAGAATTAAAGCTATACTTTGTTCCCATGCCATCTTATACTCAAAGCACTATCCATCAACAGAATCAGAAACCCAGAAGCTGGACTCGTGCGTGGTGTCAGTGTACCCGGCCCTGAACCCGGACCACGAGGCGCTGTCTCTGCGCGACGCGGCCGAGCTGCCGAGCCGCTACGACATCCGCGCCGCCGTCACGCGGGACGGGGTCATCCTCACCGGGGCCGATAGCGTCGCTAACTATGAGAAGGTAACACACGCACACGCACGTATACACACACACACACACACATATAGACACAACTTTTCGAAACGTGATTAGGGGACTACGAAACGACGATTTTGTGTACTTTTGATAGGTAATTTCGGTCCGATTTGCATCTGTCTCTATCGCACTCTGCGGGGGGCTCGAGGTTTGCAAAAGACAGCAATAGATTTTACAAATACCTATTTTTCTATTCTTTTGACCGTGCTGTGTCCTCTTATTACATTAGGATATTCTTCTAACGACAAACCACACGTATCTGGGAATTATTTAACTGATTTCATTATTTACAACGCACCTTACGAATAGTTCGCATTCCTATGAAAAATAGGAATTGCGCACGCGCGAAACAACTGAAGAGTGGGCTAGAAGTTTGACGCCAACTATACAACGTGTTAATTAAAAAGCGCAAAACCTCAGACACCCCAACTTACTTTTACTATAAAATAATTATGTAAATTATTAAATTTAATTTGCGCGGATTATTTACGAAGATATTAGCTTTTTTTGTTTTCTTGTCTTTGTTGCAAAATTAAAAAGTCTATGGTAATAACGCGCGAGCTAGTGCGACGTTGCCGTTTCGCGTGCCGCCGCAATAATAGAGTTAAGTAATGATTAAACACGGCGTTATTAAAATATTTTTTTGTTTAAAATTTTACCCCTATTTTCTATTAGTGGAATCGATTCTACTCTCGATTCTGAACAAACTAATTTCAGGTTTTGCGCTTTTTCATTAACACGTTGTACACAACTATGAACCGTGTGATACTTGACCGACTCCCGTTTATGAACTCAGTCCTAATGGTTATCCCCCCATTGCAGGTCCTGCTGGAGATCGAGTACAGCAACAAGAAGCCGGCGTACTACCTGAACCGCGTGTTCAAGCTGACCTGCTCCGAGCTGAACGGCCGGTTCACCAGTAACGAATACGTGCAGACTGTGAGTACCAGCTTCGTACATTCTATTTCTAACCGTTCATTTTTTGACGACGACGTAAATGTATCAAATATTATTTTGAAAATAATCGGTTACAATGTTTTATGTCGTTCTTTTTGATTTCTTTACATTTGCAAATAGATAACAGAAAGCTGAAGTAGTGATAAAGCATTATTTAAGTTCATGATATTTGTAAGACTGTGTGTAAATTAAATAAAATAAGAGACACACTATGATTATTCTCCATCTTACAATTTATTAACTTATACTAACTACTAATACATAGTAGTAGATAGTAATTGTGAAACAACCACAACGTAAAATACAAATGAGAAATTTAGCAGGTCACTTGGCTTCGGTTGCTTAGTTGAAAGTGCATTCTTTAGATTGCAGGACGCGGTTCAAGTCCCGCTCGATCCCTAGCACAGGATTGCATTGATAGAAACGTGATTCTACTCGGGTATATTTCCAAAATGGCACAATTGCTGGGAATATTCCCATGAGCCCACCCAATACTATGATTATTCTCCATCTTACAATTTATTAACTTATACTAACTACTAATACATAGTAGTAGATAGTAATTGTGAAACAACCACAACGTAAAATACAAATGAGAAATTTAGCAGGTCACTTGGCTTCGGTTGCTTAGTTGAGAGTGCATTCTTTAGATTGCAGGACGCGGTTCAAGTCCCGCTCGATCCCTAGCACAGGATTGCATTGATAGAAACGTGATTCTACTCGGGTATATTTCCAAAATGGCACAATTGCTGGGAATATTCCCATGAGCCCACCCAATGAGTATTTATTCAGGTATTTTGTGATTTATTATTCGAATACTACCTACTTAGCTTAATGACCAGCATAAGGTCTTCGTGACCCGTGCAATTCGGTGAAAGTTTGAAGGTGGATGCTTGCATTCCTATTAACTGTTGTGTCTAGATTCCAAGCTTAAAGATGAATGTTGTTATCTGTGTCAGCTGACCGTGGTGCACCCGCACATGTCGGGCGGCGAGGGCCTGTCGCGCGAGCTGCACCCCAGCGGCGTCGCCGATAAGCTGGACAACCTCGCCAGGGAGAATAAGGTAAGCTTGACTAATTAGCACTTTTGTAGGACAACTAGCTGCCTCGACAGACTTGGTTCTGTCGAAAGTAATTTTACTTTGCGGCGTCGGTAAAGCAGCACGTCTCGTCCGCGTTTCTCCGACTTGAGTTACATATACTTATTTCTCACTGAACGTTTTGTTCCATCATAATAAAATTTAGTCCATGTCACCCCCTAATAATGTAGCTTCTTACTGGTGGAAGAATTTTTAAAATCGGTTCAATAGTTTCGAACTTGAGTTACATATACTTATTTCTCACTGAACGTTTTGTTCCATCGTAATAAAATTTAGTCCATGTCACCCCCTAATAATGTAGCTTCTTACTGGTGGAAGAATTTTTAAAATCGGTTCAATAGTTTCGAACTTGAGTTACATATACTTATTTCTCACTGAACGTTTTGTTCCATCATAATAAAATTTAGTCCATGTCACCCCCTAATAATGTAGCTTCTTACTGGTGGAAGAATTTTTAAAATCGGTTCAATAGTTTCGGAGCCTATTTAATACGAACAAACAATCAAATCTTTCCTATTTAAAATATTAGTCTAGATCAGTTGATAACACTAGTTGTACATACAGCTTATGTTGTTGTTAGCATTGCGAAGTTAGGCAGGAGTGTCATTGAGTGATAAAGTAAGGAATAGCATAATAAGAGAGCGATGTGGTGTGAAAGAGGATGTTGTCACAAAAATTGAGATGGGAATGCTAAGATGGTTTGGGCATATGGAAAGGATGGATGAAAGGCGATTAACGAAACAAATTTACAAGGCGAGGGTGGATGGAGCTGTTGAAAGGGGAAGGCCTAGACGGACGTACTTAGGACAAGTCCAAGACGTGCTCAGGAAAGGTCAGGTCAGGAGTACCGATAATCGACGAGCATGTATGAAAGGATTATTGAGAGTGGAGGAAGCGCAAGAGGTGTGTCAGGACCGTAGCAAGTGGAAAGATGTGGTCTCTGTCTACCCCGTTGGGAAAAAGGCGTGATGGTATGTATGTGTATGTTATGTTCTGAGAACTGTTAGATTAAGGTTCCGCAGAACCTCAAAAGGCAAAGTGCCACAAGTGGTCCTCCTATTTCTGTTTGCACATAACCTTTTTTCTTAGGACTGCGTAAAGTCTCTCTCCAGTTAAAAGTATTATAAAATAGGTATAAGGTCCTTTGGATTTATGAAAAAGTATGATTCAAAGTCAATACAAACTTATCTCAAATAAGTAAACCTATTATTGAAGTAACCTTAATACCCGTTGATTAAGGATCACGAATATCTGCTAGAAGAACGTCTTACAGCAGAATTAAAGAAAGTGAAATAGATTCCGTTGATTTGTTCTTAAAGCACATAAAATATATTTATTTATGTTTACGAACTCACATTATCCGTTGGGAATTTACCGCGGCGTATTTCAACATTGCCTTCCGTGGCTGTAAGTTCAGGGGAGAAGAAAACATTATTGTTATTAGTTGAAAACTCATCAATAGGACTTATCATTTCGTTAGAGCAACAGTGCTTTTTGAGTATACAAGCGCCGACTCAGCCTCAGCCTGTCTAGTTTTTTAACCAGGTCTTGCTATACTTAATTTTGTTTCCCCCCAGCCCCCGCACCGCGGCCCCGCGCCGCACGAGGGGCACGCGCAGGCGCCGCGCGCGTACGCCGCGCACGCGCAGCGCGACGCGCACTCCGCCGACGTGCCGTCCGCGCGCCTGATCGACTTGCATCCCGACCGCTCGCCTAACAGTAAGTATTGATTTGTCTTTACATTGAAGAATTTGTGATACCAAGTGAAAAAAAATAGTCGTAGTCATATCATTTATTGCTCCATGTACGAGAGGAGGTCAAAAAGTTCGCGGAACGGGGGGGATGGTGGAGGAAAGGTTTCTTTTTTCTGGTTATAGTATTTTGGACATCCATTATGGTACATACGAGGTTTCATTAAAATCAGGTGATAATCTTTGGAGATACAGGTCATCAGACCAGTCAATCCGGAAGAAAATCCTTACGCCGGACCAAAAGCAGCGGCAAAATATAAACGAAGGCTTAAACCGGATTGTGACTGGAAACGAAACTTGAGTTCATCGTTATGAATCTATCACTATGATCATGGGCACAGAATAAAAATAAATAACAGAAGACGCACTTTCGACACAATTGCACTACAATATCAACCTTCGTTGCGCGCCAATACGGTCCAAAACAACTCTGCACCTGTACTCGTTCCTAAATCTTTGAACGGCCGGGACAATCGAAAGTTAATCTTATATCTAAGGCGCTACGAGCGCTCGCCGCTCGGCTTTCACGAAATCTTGCTTGGCGACCGACGTAACCCGACTGCGTGCCGCTTATAGGGTTGTGCATGCAAATACTGGAATATGAAGCGCTTGCGTGTGCCACGTAGGTACTCGTAGTATAAGAGTGATTCAATAGAAGGTTTATATGTATATAACATTAATAATATGGTAGAGAAACACTGATAATTTTAGAGGTTTCTAATGTGATGTCGTAATTAAACACATTTTTTTGCGCTTTCAGGATTCTTGGGAAGTCTGTTAAAGGTTAAATCTTTATCTTTAAATTTTGTGTTAGTAGGTCCGAATGCAGTACAGTAACGCTTTAGTCTCACCATCCTGTGAACTTTCAGCTTGCGAAAATAAACTGCCGCGTCGGTCGCATCCTGCGTACTGCGTGCGTGACACTCGACTAAATTGTCCACACGGGCGGACCGAACGCGTAGGTGATTAAGTAAACCGAATTACGTAGTGGGCTCAAGGAAGACTCCATGCAAATGCACAAAAAGTGTACAACACCCTAAAATAAATTCAAGGTGTGTCCATAGGCTGGAAAACTCATGCCCACTGTTTTCTGTGATACAGAAAGTTTCCTTTTCGTAGACTCCAAAGAAAAGGGTGGCAGTTTAACTGGAGCATACCACGCTATGCTACTAAAACACCTCCAAGATCCTGTGAGGGGAAAACGATGGGAAAAATTGACCGAAGCTATGCTCCTTTTGCACGATAGTGCACACGTGCACAAGGTGCAAATAGCGAAGGCTGTTGTATAAAAAATGGGCATTGAAAGCTTAGAAGTTCCTCTCTATAGGCTAGATTAATCCCCAAGGAACTATTTTCGATTCCTAAAAAAAAGCTATTCGAGGGGAGAAATTTTCTAGCGATGCAGAGATGAAGCGACAAAAACAAAAAAAAATCTAGCATAATTATTAATTCAATGATAGATTTAATAAATTAATTAGAGTCAAGGAAGAATATATTAATAATTAAAAATAATTTTGAATTTAATTTCTTACTCTTAACCTTTTTCCGCGAACTTTTTGACCCCCCCTCGCAGGTTTACAAGATCTTAAATATAGAATAACAGTACTAAAACATGAACCCCGTAGGGGCACTGCAAACTGGTATTGATTGAAGGATGTACCTTAATTTTGATGTAACAGTAGTATTACAGTCTGTGTGGTGTTACTTTTCTTTAGTTCATTCGTTCAGATTTTGAGATCTAAAAGTGCAACTAACTGTTCTTTTAATCTCTTTGAATAAAGACATTTCGAGTTCCAACCTCTTTATCCTCCAGACCACGTAGCCCTGCTGATCGGCGTGGTGTCGTGCGGCGTGGTGGTGGCGCTGGCGGCGGTGGGCGTGGCGCGCGTGGCGCGCGGCGGACACGCGCCACGCGCCACGACGCACGCGCGCGCCAAGAGCGACGCGGAGATGGCCTGGGACGACTCGGCGCTTACTATCACTGTTAATCCTATGGAGCAGGTAAGTCGCTTTTATTGCGATTCTTTGGACGAGGTGACGTGAACAGTTTCCGGACGCAAATTAAGAATCGATGATTACTGTGCGCTTATTATCACTGTTAATACTATTAGTATCATTAGTTGACGGTAGGCTTTTGTTTCACTGATACTCAAAAAATTTGTCGGTCATTCAGGTAAGCTGTATAACAGTAACAATATAACAAGCAGTTATTCTAATAACTTGCCGACAGCGCGTCAGCGGAGTGGTGAGGAAGTATGCGGGCGGATGAGATTCAATGCTGCCACTTAACGATTCTGACAACTCAAACTCAAAGATCACCTGTCCAAATCGAAGTACACCAACTGATTTCTCACGAAACTGTGTGAGCTACTCGTATATGAAACTGACTCTTTGATGTGTTATATTGTCACCGTTATTTAAATGGAAAGTATTTTGCACATACAGGCAGAGACCTTTCCACTCGTTTCCACGCACAGATTACTTAAAAGTTACTCTAATAGGTTCTACTTAAAAATATTTTAGAATGCAAAATGGCGCCATTGGTGATGTCATCCATAACGGCACGACACCGATTGTCTTTGGCCAATTCGGGACTCTTTTGAGCGCGCTTAAATCTCTGTACCAAATTGAACTGCAACCTTGATTGCAATAATGAAATAAAATATTAGCCCAGCAATACGGCAAATGTCATTCTTAAGTCACTGTTAATATGGCTCCAAATCTTCATATTTTAACATTAGAAATAAGAGGCTCATAGAAGCAGGGGTGCTAAAATGAATGACAATTTGCATTTGACGATGCAATGCCGGATGACATAGTTGAGTATAACCTGGCAAAATTTAAACCCCTTCCGCCACAACGTATGAAGGGATTATATAACATTTTCAGATTTGGTAGAGTTATAGTGACAGTAAAAAGGTGTTCGGATATCAACTCCTGCTTCTTTTTAAGTTTTTGTTAACAGTATAGTTTCATGCAAGACAAAATAATTTATTTAGGCAAAAACCTCATAAATTCTGAAGTTACTTTACTTTAAAAGAGAACAATTAGATGTGACAGCTGCTATTTAAGTAGATTCTAATAAATTCGGCATAAATATCACAAGTAATAATGTTTATGAACTTTTACCACAAAGTATACCCTAACAAGATACTTGTTTTTACTTCTGTCTAATTCTTCTGTCTGCTGTAATGAATGGAGTATAGTTCGTAGTAGATTTGAACTGTGCCTCTTGTCCCCAGGCGGGCGGGTCGTGCGCGCGGCACGCCGCCGCGGCGGACAGCTCGGACGGCGAGTCCTGCTCCGACTCCGACTCCGAACACCACTCCTCATCCGAAGAGGACGACGATGACCACGGTTTGTATCGCGGCGTTTCTTTACTTTAGGGCCGTGTTCCAAAACAAGCGGATTTTCACACTGAGGAGCCCGTTCCAAATTGAAATCGAGGCCGACCGAGCTGCCTGACAGTTTCCTACTTGTTTTGCGACGGGATCGGGTGACGTTTATCACTCTGATGAGTGCGAATTCTGCCGCCTGAAGCCCGATGAAATTCACCTGACAGCTGTCAGGCAATGGTTTTGCTCGTTTTGTCTCTCTCTATTCGACGAGGGTGAAAATCACTCTGCGAAAAGCGATTTGGAACGCGCCCTAGACACCTAGCAACACTGCTTACTATCGCTGCTAACTATCAATATCTCGCCACGTAAGCAAGATTATGCTTTCACTTGCTTTGATGCTCATACAACCTGCAGTTTTTAATTATTTTATGCTCAATCATTTATGGTTTTATCTTGTGCACATCTTTTGTGAATATAAACACTCATAAACCCTGCAAGGACACATCAACAATAGAAATTAACAACATTCAACTATTTAAATTAAACTATTATATCAAAACTAAATTAGAAATACAGATCTCAGTAATATGTTGAGTATGTAGTTATAACTTTAATGTTGATATGGTTCGACAATCTTAAAGTAAATGGGTGAGCTAAATTCACTGACTTTTTTCTTGATCTGTTTATACCTTAACTTTTTTTTGAATGAATGAATTTAATGGAAGAAAAATTAAGTAAAAGGGTTGAGGACTTCTGCTTTCATGCTTTGAACATATTTGTAAAACCATGTATTTTTTGCAGTAATGCCTGGCAAACAGCACAAATACAGGAACATCAGCCAGCTGGAGTGGGACAACAGCACGATGTAATGCGCACGCGCTGCCGACTGTACTTATTACTTACGCACCGCTACCTGTCTCGCTCGGGCCCGGCCCTCTCGCTCGCACGCCCAAACGCAATCACCGAACTCACCGAGTTACGTTCAGTTTTTGGTAGATTTAGTAGGTTTTGGTAGTATTTGGCTTTTTGAACATGAATGAACGACGATTTACGTTCTGAACTTTCCTTTGGTATACATTTACTGAGATGTTGACCGAAAAGAAGTCTAAAATTCTGACCTTTTGAACGAGAAGCTCCGCCATTGCTCTATTAAGGTTCTTCTTAAAGCATTTTCAAGAGTCAAACATTAATGCAGTGTCAGAAGATTTTGTGTAAAGTGAACGATTGCAATCTGTGGTTTCACAGAAAGTTTCCGTCGCATATGAAATGAACGACGCTTATCATTTGAAAAGTTAAACGAGTAACTTATCTGCCTCAATGTCGTACATGGATGTCTTGAACGTAAAGAACAAGATGGCAAGACATTATACTAAAAATACAAACGCAACTCGGTGAATGTCGCGTGATGGCTCCTTCTTAGTACAGACGGACGACGGAATTGACTTTTTTTATTATAATATATCAGTTGTGACGAGCAACGCTTTAGCACAATTTTATTGAGGCACAACGCTCCGATGTTGGCGGACACATTATTCATCAAGACATTTCGAATATTGTGAATCTACTCTTTTTAAATTTATGTTTAAGTTATCGCACCGGAGGTATGCAGTCATTTTTTTTTGTAAGGGCATTGATCGTCCAAATAAAGTTGTGTTTTTGAGTACATTATTTTATAACTATCTCATCAATCATGGGAAATTGGAACTTCATACCAATAACTATAGACTGAGTTATTTTCTAAGATTTCTTTTGGTTTTCAGGCTATATTAAACATAAAAAGCGAGTGTCCGTCGATATAGGTAGCGCATTTTATTCGTAGACTATACTTAAGGCCTCAAAATTGATCATATCAAAAACTTTATACGTAATAAAATATTATTTTGTCTCGGCTTGCTTTGTAGTACACGTTTGGTCTATAGAGGTCTCTTGAAGTCTTTTCTATTCTTTTCTTGTAATTAAGTGGTAAAAAACGATAAATATTGTATGTATTAAAACCAGTAGACGTTGTAATTTGGTACGTATGGAGTCGGTAAGGATAACTTAGTGTGTAAGCGGTCAGATACTACTGTTGTATATTACTGATTAACTAAGATATGCTTCACTGATTATTGTAACTTGCTATATCTGCGGCTATATTTTTAAAGAAAAATCAAATATGGCGTCGTCGTCGCGTTTTGTTTTTCCGTCCCCTGTTTTATTCATTTACATTCGTATTCGAATTACGCGTATTTATTTGTGAACGATTAATGTATCCTGTGTAATCATCGCCACAAATAAATGCGTCACTTGGGCGCCATATTGAAATTTCTAAGATTCCATAAATTAAGTTCAGTACAAATGTTTCGTTCAAAAGTGCATTTATTTTTTTGTTTGTGGTACAAAGTTGCTTCTCTCAGTAGTGTGAAGTTTTGTTGACGAATGAAGTAACATGTCCAAAACACTTCGACCCTTACGAGCTTCTCAAACAAAATCGGCTTAAATGTATATTAGGCACAGAGTAATTTGAAAAAAATACATAGTTTTACGATATACACATTATACAGATAGTATCTGTTTAGGATCAGCTATTATAAACTATATAATTATATATATATTTTGAATGCGTTAAGGGAATTTTTACTAACAATTAGGTACTAAGTGGCTATATGTTAGTATTTGACACTATTAAAATGTGGGGAATGGCATACGAGATCGCGTCATCCCTCTTAGTATTTGTCAATCTCAAAACGAATTTCCAAAAATGTTCATGTAGTTCTATCATTGAAGTAGGAAATACTTTTGTAAACAAAATGGCGCATGAATCAAAATGGCCGACAACTTGAGCGGCGGCCTTTCAAATTCAAGTGGTTTTAAGCGATAATAGTTATCAAACTAGTCAGTCGCCTAAATTAGCTGAATGAAGAAAAAAATTTGAAAAACTGGAATTTGAACATTTTTGGAAAATTGAGTTGAATTATACGGTAGTTAAGGTTAATTAGGTTTCCGTTTCACTCTTCCCGCTTGTGTGGTATCGCGATCTCTCTCGATTTGCATATCATGGTCCGTTTGCCATATTAGCATAGTTTAAGGAACACTGACTGTAAAACAATTAAGCAATCTATGTGAACATAATCATCGGTGTTTAGTCGGCGTTTTAAGTGTTGATTGTTCCCGCCACCAACTCTTGTTCTATTCTGACGTTTCGTTGAACTACTTGTCAGATTGACGCTTGTGACAGCTGTCAGGGTGATAGTTTGCACTGGGTGGATTTTATTTTGTGACTTAACTAGGCTACTTATTGGGATATGTTTATAGTGTAGGCAAATGTGAAGATTTGACAGCTGTTCTAAGTGTCATTGGCGAGTAAAATGTCGGAGGTTGCGTGTTCGAGTGTTAAGTTTTCTAAATTATTGTTCCTGTAAAGAGATACATTTTAGTGCCATTAGATAATTTTTACTAGTGTTTTGTTTTTAGTTTTGACCATTACAGCTCTGAACGCGCGGCTTGCATTTCTATTAAGTTTTTTATTGTAATGTTTTCATATTGAGTCGTTGTGTTTTTGATTCCTTTCACTCGGTAACCGTCCAATGACCATTTCCCATTACCCCCTCATATTTTTAAGATCTGAAACTGTTTTCTTGTTTTTTTTAACTTTGGACTTGGCTCAAACCCGCACAAAGCCTTTTTTATCATTTGATTTTTAACAAAGTATTATGTGGTAGCTACTTTTGTATTACATATTTTTTGTACTTGTATTTTTCGTTTAACTTCATTTTGTATTATCGCGGTATTATTATTACTGTATAATTAGGGAACTTCTTTCATGTATGAATTATTATATTTTAGCTAAAAATAAAGTTGGTTTAAAAATAAGTTGGTGTTTCATTTCTTTATATTATTATAACGCAAATTTCTAAGAAAAAGTCACTTATTGTGGTATCATACAGAATAACACCCATCATGATCATCTTGGTCATATCGAATAGAACCTAAATATAATATTACACGTTGGGCGCCAAATATTAGAGTGCTATCTCTCCAACACGTTGAGCGCCAAGCAATAAAGTAGGTTTGTGTTAAAATGTCACAATTCGCTATGGAGCGAGTCTCAATATTTCGGTTACGAACTCTGTGATGGAAAACATCGATAAAAAAAAACAATTCAAGCCGGTTAACGGCGGAAGGCTCACCACGTACAATTTCACATTTTACGCCGTTGTAATATAAAACGTCATGACGATTCAATAATACACATTTAAAAGTTTGAGAATGAGACCATGACCATGACATAGATAGGTAGGTACAGTAAAAGTGTTTATAAAAACAATTCTTGATTATTATTCAGATTAGAATCCAAATTACATTTCTCGGGAGATAACTATTATACAAGATATATTGTTAATCAAAGCTGGTCTAAACTACACGCAAAACGGTGATGCATGTTAAAAAAGCCCCCAGAAATCGATGGTAATGATGATGTCACAAGAAAAATATTGCGTTCTTATAAAATACCAGCGCCACCTAGTTGAACATGGTGATACCAACGTAACAGTTCTACAAGCTGTGTCGTTATTAAATTCTACCACAGAAACGCCAACTAGACTGTTTGGGTATTATTATTTTCTTCCCGCTACCAATTACCTAATGTACCTACTATCCGATAGATGACGCCAACGTCAATTTGTCTTGCACTTACGTTATAGACAGCTATGATGTAGTCTGCCATAGAACATAATCATTAGAAAAACTAAGGCCGAGAGTTATTTCTACAAACGCGGGTTCAAATCCCGCTCGAGTCACAGGACTAAGGTGATTTTTTTCTGGTTTCTGTCTTATTTCCAAAATGTATGTATCCTGGGACTAACCATGGTGATTTAAGGGCGTGAGGGGAGGGTTCCTATCTGCAGCGAGCGAAGGCGAAACTTTTTTAGGCTGAAGATAAAAGTTATGACGAAATAATAATGTTAAAATAAATTACGTACCACGTTGGGCTCCAAAAATATACCTACTTAAATGATCTTTCTGACATGTAGTCAGCGTAAGGGTGCGTTTACACCAAGCCATTCTATTTTATCCTAACTCTATGGAATTTTCTTTGTCTGTCTCTGTTTACACAAAGAGAATTTGAGAGATAGGGGATAGAATAAGCATTCGCTCGCTTGGTGTAAACGCACCGTTGGAGAAGATACAAAGTAAAATCATTAATGAATTCTACAATGTCACCCAGAGATGACAACCTCTGAGATTTGCTCTCACGTGTTACAAATACTTGATTTATTTGATCGATTAAAACGGCATAAGTTTGAAGGCTGTTTAACTTTTATTTCTTTTTACGGTGTTTAAAATTTACATAGGGTAGTGTCAATATCATTAGACAGAAGTAAAAAAGGTTCTTTTTAGGTTACACTTTGTGGTAAAAGTACCTTCAATAAACATCATTGCTTTTAAGATTTATGCCGAATTTATTAAAATCCACATAAATAGCAGCGGTCACACTTAATTGTTCTCATTTAAAGTAAAGGAACTTTAGAATTTATGAGGCTTTTGCTTAAAAGAAATATTTTGTCTTGCATCAAACTATATTGTCGATGTAAAAACCTAAAACAGGCAGGGGTTTTTCTCAACTTTAACAAGTACTGAGATAACTACCTACTTTAATTATTTATTCTTACGTTTTGTTTTACGATTAATTATTTAAGATCTCTCTCTAAGTATTTTTCCTCTTCTTTTACGTAATACAACTAAATAGGTTTTATTATTGATAATTATAAAAAGACTGATGTACATGAACGGAACATACAATCAAACCTGTCAAGGACAGAATCATAAGAAGGACATAAACATCGTGATTTATTGACAGCCTCTGTCCCTACCCTACCCTGCGCACAATGCGCAAACCTCACGAAAAGCTCGACAAACATGCTGCATAATGCACGCGCCTACACCCGCCTAATGACCGAGAGCGAGACAGCGCCATACAATCCCACTTCACCAGAGCGAGACAGCAAGAAACAAGGCAGAAATGCGCATCACAAAAGAGCAGGACAGCGCTATTTTGGGCAGCAAGTTCAGAGGGGGAGCGGCAATGCATCGCCGCTGTTGGTCGAAATGGTGAATTATTGAAGGGTCCCGGCTGCGAATGCCGAGCGGGGGCGGGCGCTGTTTGCCAGCCACTTGCGCGCCTTTCCGACGTCACACCAATTTCGAAATTCGAACGGCCGCGGCCATCTTCCGCCGTTTTTGGTTTTTCGCGCCAATTCGCAAGTGCAATGACCCAGTGATCGGATGCTCTTTTCGAGGACTGTGACTTGATTGTGTTTTTTAAAAATTAAAGTGATGGGTATGGTGTCTGTGGAGTGACGCTGATTTTAAAGCTGTGATTGGCAGGTTGGTTTTTCTTTTTGGATTTTTTATATTAACTTATTATTTAATATTTTTTCATTTATTCTACATCTAATACCTTGGTTTGAAGGATTTTCGCAAATAGTAAGTAAAAATAATACATAAGTAAAAAAACACTATTATTTAAGAGTTAATAAGGAACGACCATCAGTTCCTTGCGCCGGATGTGTGCACTGCCACTCCAGCTTACTTAAAGCCTGGTCTAAGCCAACACAATCAGGAAATCCCATAACCATTAGGTCATCGTATTTTATAAAGCCTTCTACACAACGTTAAATCCAAAAAGAAACAGTGGCTGGTTAAAACTTCATTGTGGACTGATTTATGTGCTCAATATTTAACAGCTTTTAAAAATTAAAATCGGTTCGGTAGTTTTCGAGATTACCTACCTCAAGCATACAAACTCACAAACGCTTACGTCTATAAAATATTATGAGCCGCCCAGACAGACTTCGTCCTGTCAAATGATTGACAGCTGGTGTCCATTTTTCCCGCTTTTCTTCGACTTGATTTACATTTACTATTACTTTTCACTGAATTTTTTGTTCAATCATAATAAATTATAGCCTAAAGCACTCCTGAATAATTTAGTTTTCTGTTAGTGACAAATTTTGAAGACCGGATCAGTAGTTTTGGAGCCTTTTTAATACAAACAAACGAACAATCAAATCTTTCCTCTTTAAAGGTAATATTATATAATAGATTACTCATATTAGTAGTAGTAATATTAGGCGAGAGCGTCGTGGCCTAGTGGTTAAACTCGGATCCCGGATCGTGTAGTCCCAAGTTCAAATCTGGCCAGAACCAAAATCTTTGTGTTGGCGCAATGGCAGCGATCCTGCCTTTAGCGCCCGCCGGAGGTCGTGGGTTCGATCCCCACCCATGACAAATATTTGTGAGACGAACATTTGTATTTGTTGTGTGTCTGGGTGTTATTATCTATTTAAGTATGTATTTAGAAATATTTAAGTATGTTTATCAGTCTCTGCTTAGTTTGGGGTCAGATGATCTTGATGTGAATTGTCCCAGAAATTTATTTATTGTTTTTATTTTCGACTAACTCTCCGCTGATGGAAAACATCGATAAAAACCAAATCAACCCGGATAGCGGCGGAAGGCTCACCACCTACCACGTTGGGTTCTAATACCATTGGTGAAAAGTGGGCTTCTGAGTGTTCCGTTCACCATGAAGGCATAGTCACTTGCCTCTGACTACCCCGTTTGGGATAAAGTCGTGATGGTATGTATGTAATATTAGTCTGTACTACTAATAGTTAATTAGTAGGTAGAGATAAATAATTCCTGTACTTTGCAAATATTGCAATGAATCAAAATTAATCATTTGCTTGAAAACTTAATAAATATAGTAACTTTGCCAATAATATAAACACGATTGGCGTAGTGCGCTGTAGCACTGTTTCTCCCCTCGATTTCCGTAAAATCCCGGGTTCGATTCCCGGTCGGGTCAATTCAGGAAACGATCTTTTCTGAATTGATTTAGGTGTGGGTGTGCTGGAAGACGCCCCTGGCTTATTCCCTTGTGTGGTACCTCGTAACACAGGGATATTAATCCCTACTTCGAGACCATTACAAGAGGTGTGTTGTCTGGCGCATATTTATATTTAATTATATTAGTAGATATCAATAACCTACAACTTATTGACTGGCCTGTTGGTGCAATGGCAGCGATCCTGCCTTTGACGCCGGAGGTCGTGGGTTCGATCCCCACCCATGACAAACGTTTATGTGACGAACATTTGTGTTTGTGGTGTGTCTGGGTGTTATTATCTATTTAAGTATGTATTTAGAAATATTTAAGTATGTTCATCAGTCTCTGACGCCCATATTACAAGCTCTGCTTAGTTTGGGGTCAGATGATCTTGGTGTGAATTGTCCCAGATATTTATGTATGTATGTATCTCAAGCTGCGATAAAGTAGCACTTACCAACATTAACGTACATATAGGCTTTTTGTTTGGAGCCCAACGTGGTTCTGTAATTTTTGGCAGAAGACTTTCTTTTCTAGGACTTACCTACATTTTGTCATATAAATAAATGTCTAGGACATCTGATAGGCAGACACTGGGATACAAATACCAATAACAGGATAGCAACAACCAGACACGGGACAAATATGAAAGTTCGTCATATTAGGTTGTTGTTTGTCGAAATCGAAACATCTCAAAGTTGCCATCAAAGTAAGTGGTAGTTTAATTCTACACATAACAGCTTTATAATAAAATTGAAATAATATAATTAGGAAGTCTTTTAGAAATAAAGAAACAAGATATTCGTATGACGTTCTATCTCACGAAGACCTTTTTGCTATGCTTGTAGTAGTGACGTGTACATACACCCTGTCTTAAGGCCTGTTTATACTTTGCTTAGTGGTTAGTGCAGGTGATTAGTCCAAGTGCTTAGTGTTAGGAGAAAACACGTGTGGGCAGCGATTGGTTAGTGCGATTGAATAGAAAACGCTTATAATCACTTCACAACGCAGTTTACTATTCAATCGCACTAATCAATCGCTGTACACACGTGTTTTCTCCCCACACTAAGCACCTGCACTAACTACTAAGCAAGCAAAGTGTAACCGGGCCATTAGTGACACTAGCCTATGTCATACTGGTATGTCAGTTCATTATGATTATGCCACTTCTACAAGCATAGTGAAACGGTAATCGTAAAATACTCGTAGATAAGTTTCCATTTCCAAACGTATCTATAAAATTTGAAATCGATTACCTGTACCTGTCAAAGACAAAATATGAAAAAAAAACAAATCACAAGATGCCGGTATCTACTGACAATCCCGCATTGCCCAACAATGCGCCTCTCAACACTTTCGCTACCTGTCGGAGTCCGGATTACCGGATATTTGCACTAATCCTTCCGCAAAGCGACAAACAGATTAACACAAACGATATATTTGCAAACAGTATTGCTATTTTACTTAGGTATACGGGACACACGGACCGACCAAAAAAATTAAACTAAGTTACATTTCAAAAATGTTGATTGACATAACGCTCAACAGAGTTAAGTCCTATGTTTTGGTTAACATAGTTTGTTTTAAAAAACAACTCGTTTTATAAGTATTAAGTCACTGTTAGTAATAAAAAGTGTTAGCTCGTTTAGCTGATTTTATATCAAATTCAACCCTAACGTTGTCGGAAACTATTCATAGAGAAGTCGGTTAAAAGTCGGAGTTAGATGGATGTGATAGTGATGTTAAAACAATCGCAAATTGTTTCTATTTAGGTATTTCTTGCATGTCTGCAACTGACTGCTTTGTCTTTTGAGAATTATATGAAATAAACCTAAATAACCGAATCAAACCGAATAATTTGGCGATTCTTTAATTCGATAAAAGTGAGAAAAGTCTAGTTTTTGCTATCATGAACCTACAAGAATTTGTTCAGATTTGCTAAACCGACACGTTAAGACATACACTCAACACGCTCTATGTACTTACCGTGCCATCCTTATACCTACATATATGATATATTTGCATATTTACTTAGACAATGTATGTGCGCAAAAACTTGCATACGTTAAAAAAAACAGTGATACTCATACACACAATACTAGAAATAAAAACAAACTTATTACTCCAAGTCTTAGGCTACTTAAGGTAGGAAATTCATTTGTGGGTCAATCTGTAAAATACTTTAACAAAATACCTACCTCAATGTCTTGTTGATCTATCTCTTCACAAGTTCAAGTCTACAATTAAAACAAAGTTGATAAAACAAGGTTATTATAATGTGGAGGATTACTTGAACGACAAGAGTTTGTGGTCATAGTAGGAATAATCTGCTCCTCTGCTCAAATAATGTATTTTTATTGTTCTTTTCACTGTACTCTGAATTTATTTGTTGTAAAACAAAACAAAGTTCAAAAGAGTAACTATCGAGTTTCTTGCCGGAGTCTTCTCGATAAGAAGCAACTTCCGAACCGGTGGTAGATTCGCATTATGTTTATTTAGAATATGTACTATTATTGTATTATTTTATTTACGTCTATTAACATGTATATATCTTTTTGTGAATTTTGACATTTCATAAGTGCTTCTTTGTAAAAACTTTAGTGAGTAACTGATTTTTTACTTACTTACTTTACAAATATCGAGAAATTTTCCAAAGTGAGAGACACGCACACTAGGCATAAAAATAGCCTTCACCTACCACTACTACCTATATGTCATGCAGTCAAAATTTTTAATAAACTCCCTTTGTAGATAAATAATGAAACAAACATTAGGAAATTCTCAAATACCCTTATGCTTACCTATTATCCTTATGCTATTATTCTTTAAATGAATATATAACAACATAACATTAATGAGCTAAAATACTAGATAAATAAATAATTAATGCTTTAAGTAAGTTCTTTATATTCCTTAGAAATTTATTGTTTTTTTTTTATATTGCCCGTCAAGATGACCTCACTCCACCTGATGGAAAGCGGTCGTGAGATCCAAATATGAGGTTGACAAGCCCAGTCATTCAACGAATCACTGGGCTGACCATCCTCACCTTGAAGGTCTGCAGAAATGCCTTTTCACGCCCCGCTTGACGAACCCGGGACTATACGAGGAAGGAAACACATGTGCTGGAAGAGCGTTCCACGTCTGGATGGTACGACAAAGAAACGAGTCACCGAACCTTTTAGTTCGGGCCAACAAATGTTGAAATGTGTGTGGGTGACGCCGTAGTCCAGCACGCGTGGTACGGGAGTGGAAAGGTGAGGGTGGAATGAGCTGGAATAACTCGTCAGAGCATTCCCCACTGTAGAAGCGATAGAGAACACTTAGCCTGGCAATGTCTCTACGCGATTGGAGAGGCTCAAGGGTCAAAGTTGCCTCTGGGTTTCCAATAATACGGATAGCACGCCGCTGCAACCTGTCAAGAGCTTCGAGTAGGTACTTGGCGGAACCGTCCCAGAGATGAGAGCAGTATTCCACACACGAGCCGTCAGTTTTTATGACATATAATAATAAATTTTAATAAAAAACTGCTGTCCTCAAATAAAATTGCAATACCTTAGCGGTAACAAGCTGCCCGTTTCTATTCGAGTGTCGCACTGTGGGTTCCTTTAAAATATTGTTACAAGAACATCTTTTATATAATAATTATATATTGTTAATATGTATAATCATTTTAGATAGGTACTTAAATATTGTATATTTGTAATAATATATGTCTGTTTTTATCTAAGCTAGTCAATTTATAGGACCTTGACCTTCAAAGTTTTGTACAAAGTTTTGTCTATCCATCACTGTTTGTTATTTATATGTTTTTCCTTGCACCATGGTCTGCTGGAAGAAATCTCTCTTCAGAGATAAGCTTACCTGCACTCTATCCTTATTTTTCTATGTAAAAAACTGTAATTTGTGTACAAACTAATAAATAAATAAATGAGTTGCAAGTAAGTACGAGGGCGGAGATCGTCTTCCAAGCTCA
Organism: Udea olivalis; assembly: GCA_947369235.1. Taxonomy (NCBI): domain Eukaryota; kingdom Metazoa; phylum Arthropoda; class Insecta; order Lepidoptera; family Crambidae; genus Udea; species Udea olivalis. Next base: position 12,731,997 of record OX376366.1, read on the forward strand.
CACGCCTGTGTTTAAATTGTTTAGACCAAAACTTTGTTATAAAATCGGAAGAACATGAATCAACATTGGACATCCGTTGTTTAATTTGCGATGAAGTATTTTCTCTTTAGTTAGGTATTTAATCACGGCACGCTGCTCATTTTTAAACATTTTATTATTTTCTTCCGACATGTTTACTACGAGTATATTAATGAACTATTCGTAACATAATATATCAGCCACCCCTCGTACTTTTAACCTGTATCAACTATGTATGTGTCAACGAATTTTAATTTAATTGAATTGACGTTTGGCGTAGTGAGCTGTAGCAGTGTTTTTCAGCCTCGATTTCCGTGGTGTCTCAGGTTAAATTCCCGGTCGGGTCAATTCACGACGACGCTATTGGCTTAAATCATTGTCTCGAAACTCAATTAACTTTATTCAAATAGACTTTCACAGTAAGTACTTTTAAATCGTCAAATTTAAAGCAAGATATACTAAATAATAATATAGATATAAAATTCATAGTATACGAACATAAAACGACTCTACCACCGCGTCGGAGTTGTTTCTTGCTGAGAAGACCCGGCGAGAAACTCAGCAGTTACTCTTTTAAACTCGTTTTGGGTTCACAACAGACGTAAGTAAAGTACAATGTGTCTGGAAACCATATACCATCATATCATACAATATTCATCCTTACTTCCGAGACCGCATGACCTCTGGTGTGTTGTCTGACGCATATTCATATTAATTTATAAGACCGAACTTAATTTGGCTCCGGATGTAAAAAGACTGATGAACGAACTGAAATGTTTCTCAATAAATTAATTATTATAGTTACTCGATTAATAGTTAACACGCAGGCACGGTACTTAGCTTTTTAATTTAAATCTTTGTGCTGTAGTTATCCACTAGCTAGGCATCATCGCATAAAGGGGCGTTTAGACCAAACGTGCGAATGCCCATTCTATCTATAAATCAATCAATCAATCATTAATTTGTTCAAATGTGAGTGACATAAAGGTGACAAAGTAAAGATTAAAGTACAACACATCTAACATTTCCGGCTTAATTTTTTTCACAAATATTGTATACATTTTCGAAAGACAGTAATACCAATTACAACAATATATTAAATTAAAATAACACAATAATTAAATGTCAATCATATAATAAGGTTTCATTAAAATTCAGCTATTAGATTGGTCGCATTGAAGTTCAGCTATTTAGGTATTCAGAAACAGAGTAAAAGCATTTGACCCCACTCTATCAAATTCTCTTTGTGTAAACAGAGACAGCATTCTCTCGTTGTTCTATCTATGTTCGCGGGGACCCTAGAGCACGGACTAGAATGCTCGTTCTTGATTCCTCGTACTCTTTCGTTAGAATTCTTTTGCTGTGCTGTGAATGAATAACAAAAACAAAAAAACAAAAAGTGATAAAATAATTGCGTATTCTTCTAAAACTTTAACGATAATAATATAATGTAGGTACAATTATTGTTATTGTTGGAGTCGGTGACAGATAAGGAAACACTACAATATATCTACCAATTTTTTACATCTCACGTTTAAGTCCGTCCATTTATCGCGCATATAGTTCATCTAGATTTAAGGCTTACATGGTTTTCTCATGGATGCCACTGTCAGAACTGGACCAAATAAAAATGGGACCACACGGGCAGCATCAGCCTTAAAATAAAAAAATAGTTATCAAAATCGGTTGGCGTGATATTGAGTTATTCGTCCATTTGTCGCGCATTTGGTTACTCTAGATAAAATAAATATCATTGACACTAAAAGATCACGAAAGAACATTCTTACTTACTCTAGCTCTGAATTTTGACAATTGCAGTGGACATACACAATTTTTGTGGCACTAATAAAATTTCGATGGCAAAAATAAAAATTTTGCGGCACGCTAATTTCGGTGGCCAAAATAACTCTCTTAGTAATATACTTATATAATCCCCTTTTATAGCCCTGTCCTATCAGTGAGAATATATCATTCAACTGGTGAAAGAATGTTTAAAATCGGAAATGTAGGCGAGTTTTTTTTTTTTACCTATTGTAGGACTCTTGAAATTTTTATGCGGAATAAATCAATTTTACAAAATATAATATAGCCTAATAACCGCATTAAGATGGCTCTTGAATTTAAATGTGACCCAGTATTGACCCGTAACTAGCCACCTTCCACTTCATAACTAAAAATATATAATCACCTACCGGAACATATAAAAGACACATATAAAGAAAAAGAGTTCAATAACAAACTTAAACGATTAACTACTTATTAATAAAGCATGTTATACAGTCGCTGAGTATTCAAGTGATAAGTCTTTAAAATAGTTTTTAGAACCCAAAGCATACATTAACCAATATATAATCTGATTTTTTGTATGAAAAATAGTTTATTAATGTTAGAAATGTGGAAGTATAGTGCCCTCGATTATATTGTCATGTCCAATCCGGACCCATAAATGTGCTATGTATTTCATTTCAAAACCTTTAATATACATATGGAGTGCAATAAACTGATTAATAATAGGAAAACGGCATAATGATGTTGAAAGAGTAGTTCAAGGGATTTACAGACACACTGTCGATGCGCGTACAAACATCATCAAAATCGTATCATCTGTCAATTCATGGGTTATTTATAGAGCGTACTACTCAGCTGCTATACTGCTATACTATGCTATGCTGCATATACGGACGTACCAGTGCTGTGTTAAAAAATAAACATTATCCGAAATACCGGGAAATTGGACCTAGGATCACTGAATTTCGAAACCACTGAGTTTGATTCAACCTTCGCGCGCCGAAGCATTACTTAATTTATAAAAATAAATGTTTAACTAAACAAAAACAACTTTGACATTACAGAAAATAACATAAAAATGATAATATAACATACACTAGAGTACCAAACAGTATGTATACGCTTAGACTTCCAAAAATTGCGTCGGCAATTGATTCTTCGAATGAAAAATGTGGTATGTTTTTAGTAAAAGTTTTGTACTTAGAAGTATCTAGAGTAACACTACATTCATATGGCTTATTCTTTGTCAAAATCTCTAACAACCTGATGGCATGTCCGCAAGAAACTAAAACATTGAAATAAACGATGCAATCATTGATGTAACAACAAGAAATAACAAAACCCTGGCAAATCGAATAAAACCCGCTATTATAACTGTAAATCCGTCGTCACGTCATAAAGTAGGTTTGGATCGAGTCTGATAGGATTCCCTCCGAGCCACTGAGCAGAGGAGTAATGCGTGTTCCTCCCGCGGGAGGGCGCGGTAATAGCTGCTTAGTGTCACGTGACGGAGGTGACAACGCTAATTTGATTTTACTTTTATAGGGATGAGGTTGATGCAAGTTTTTATCGACACGTTTATAAAAAGGCTCTAAACTTACAAATTGGCTTCAGCATCTAGGCTCAAGAATTCGAGTTTGTTAACAATGGGCCAGTTTTCATCAACCTGAAATTCTCAACTAACCTTTTGATATTTTTAATTTTGATTCGGTATTACCACTCGCCGAACAAACGCGTAGGTTTTTTTTAATTCAGCTATGTGAAACGGAACATCTTTTTTTATATGGAACATAAATATAAATATGCGACAGACAACAACACCTCTTGTAATGGTCTCGAAGTAGGGATTAATATCCCTGTGTTACGAGGTACAACACAAGGAAATCAGCCAGGGGCGTCTCCCAGCACACCGAGACCCGCGTCAATTCAGAAAAGATCGTTTCCTGAATTCACCCGACCGGGAATCGAACCCGGGACACTACGGAAATCGAGGCGAGAAACCGTGCTACGCCAACCGTGTCGTCAACATAAAAATGCTACTCATCACCCCTCCCCCACGACAATTTAGTCCTGGTCCCGTCTTCTACAGTCGTCGAAATCGCTAAAAGCCCGTTTTGACAGCTAGCAAAGACCTTAGAATGTAACTCTGCAATACTCAGCATAAAAACTTCGAATAATTAAAAAAACTAGATATTATTCAATTTTGTGCGTTGAAATCAACATTTAATTGGAGGGTGCGGTAAATGATATGTCAGAAAATATTTTGGATTTTTTATATTTTCACGCCATTCCAAAGAATTAGGATACTTTGAATCGTTTCGTACTTTTCTGCCATGTAATCTACACTAATATTATGAAGAGGAAAGATTTGTTTATTTGTATTTAATAGGCTACGAAACTAATGAACCGATTTTAAAATTATTTCACCAATATAAAGCTACATTATCAGGGAGATACTAAATATCAATAAATAAATAAATAAAATATGCGCCAGACAACACACCTCTTGTAATGGTCTCGAAGTAGGGATTAATATCCCTGTATTACGAGGTACCACACAAGGAAATAAGCCAGGGGCGTCTCCCAGCACACCCAGACCCGAGTCAATTCAGAAAAGATCGTTTCCTGAATTGACCCGACCGGGAATCGAACCCGGGACACTAAGGAAATCGAGGCGAAAAACCGTGCTACAGCGCACAACGCCAATCGTGTCGTCAACAAATAATAATGATTAAAGAGATAACATGTAAAATAGTCCCTCATTCTGTCTGGCTACTAATAAATCATCGACAAAAAGCTTTCACATCACTATTACCCTTCCCTCCGGCCAGAGGGTGTCAGAGGGCCCACCTGACCCCAGGTGCCTATTACTCGCACACGATCAGACCTCATTGTCCCTCCATCTTCCCATTAAGGCTGCTAAATCACTGTGATACACCTAACACTATACCTATTGATTCGACAGATATGTTTTTCGAAAAGGGTTGAAATTATGTAGGGTGCGAAAATTAATACACTGTTGTCATTTGCGGGGTCATTCCCTAATTGAAAAGCTCTTTTAGACTGTTGCCTTTTAATGATGGGAAAATCAAAGGGTGTTTTATTTGATATGATTATGTAGTTAATTCTTTTTCTCGCCTCTCTGTGTGTGACGGAATGTGATGGCGCTTTCAATTCAGTTCGGTTTTTCCGGAATATAGCCCGGGTTGGTAATCATAGCCTGCTAATAGCCAGAAATGTGTTTGAAAAAATCTCATAAAAAATATTGTATACCTACAACACACATTCATTTTTTTTACGACACTATTGGCGTAGTGCGCTGTAGCACGGTTTCTCGCCTCGATTTCCTTAGTGTCCCGGGTTCGATTCCCGGTCGGGTCAATTCAGGAAACGATCTTTTCTGAATTGACTCGGGTCTAAGTGTGCTGGGAGACGCCCCTGGCTGATTTCCTTGTGTGGTACCTCACAGCACAGGGATATTAATCCCTACTTCGAGACCATAACAAGAGGTGTGTTGTCTGGCGCATATATATATTTATTCATTAAAATTGTGGTTATGATTAAAAAATATTAAACTCAATTTGGAATTTTGATCGGGTCAAAGAATTCACATGATAGCAATAGTTGTAATAACAGCACGAAAACATTGAATGTGTGGAATTACTTATATTAAGCAAAAAATAACGAGAGATGACCTCACTCCACCTGATGCAAAGCGGTCGTGAGGTTCAGATATGAGGCTGACAAGCACAGTAATGCAACGCAATCACTGAGCTGGTCAAACTCATCTTGAAGGCCTGCTAAAATGCCTTTTAACGCTCCGCTTGAAGACCCTTTTAGTTATTGCCGCAATCTGTACATTAGTCTGCGGTCTTCTAGAAAAACGTCTACTGCACACTTGTATCCACAGTCAGTTCTAAGTGTGACCATCACCTAAACCAAATTAAAGATATAAAATAGCACATAAATCAAATATTAAAATGAGGATTTGCTGACGGAAGCAAATCAAATTTGCTCCGGCCACACGAACGATACCACGAATGTGATAATTTACTGCAAATGAAGATAGAGCAAAAAATATCTACCCTCGGTTCTTATGGAGAAAAACAAAGTTAACAAAGTTAATGCCTCTAAAAACTAGTATCATCTGTGCTAGTATATTGGAGCCTCCATTTGAGCAAACACAGGTAATTGGGCCTCCATTTGCCTGTGTTTGGAGGGTCAAACGAACTTAACTTATCCTATTTGGGGAAGTACGTATACTTCTTAGAGAAAATATTACTTTAATTTTTTTTAACCAATTAATAGAGAAAATCAACACCTATTAGTAATTAAATAACTTGAAATGAATAAATATTTTTGACAAATGTAGAAACACACAAACAGTTTAAAACAATCGAACTCACGAGTCACAGCTAACGAAGGGATGCGCAAAACTATTATCCTATCATGGAATTTATAAAATCAACTGTTTTCTGTTTTAATATTTGTCTAGAAAATTAAAGGAATATATGCAATAAATGCCTAATTTATGACAACTTTCTTAGCGTCATTCGACTTCCAAAGTAAGAAGAGCTTGTACTAAAATTCGGATCAACCTACTCAACCTATGTCAAAATACATAACACCTTTAAAAACATATTGCTATTTGAGCCAACATTTTTCTATTCCATTTATGAGATTTCCTATTTATTCAAAAGGACGCAATAATCCCTCGCAAACAATACAACCTCCCCCAGGGTTGCAAATATTTGCGGCCAGTAATTGGCGCGGGTTCGACTCCCGGTTTAGACTGTTGACATACGACAGATTATGTTGTGGTGATCACGAAATTATTTGCTGATGTTAAATAGGTAAATACTTATAGAAGTAGGTAGTAAGGCGTATCTTACAGTCACCATGTAAAAAACAATCGCAAAAATGCTTAAATCGAGTGTGTCAATCGCCAAACTAGAAACCAAATTTTTCGTTCCAAAACTTTCCTTACCTCGTTCTCATAGATAGAAAGCTACAAAAAATCGACTTGGTCTAGAAAAAATTCAGGCGGACCTAACCAGGGCCTTTTTAGTGTATTTTTAGTATGTCGACGACAGTAATTATTTTTGCTTAGGTGTCACGGTTTGGCAACGAAGAATTTCTGTGTCTGTCTCGTTTTATTCTTTCCTTAAGTGAAACCCATCACTTTCACACCCACTCGCAAACAACCCTGTTTGGTTAAAAATCCTACTGCCCGATTAGCCAATAATAAAGTAACGTAATAACGCAACTATTACTACGAAAATCTAACTACAAAATGTGTCAATTTAAACGGCTGTCGTTTTTTTGCAATTTTTAAGGGGCATGGTCAACTGTAGTTGACTTAAATATTGGGTTTTAAAATTGTTTGTTATTTTGAATGTTCAGAAGAGTTGTGGAAGATGCAGGGTTGATTCCCGCCTGCTATCTTGCAAAGCATTTTTTCTAGTATTTGTGATCACCTAATTTCATATCTGAACATAAGCTCACTGATTATCAGACATGTGGATTTTTCATATATACTTTAGTGAATTTTACTAAAGAATTGAGTTATCTAAATTTCTTGCTCATAACATTCATGTCTTTTTTGACAGTTTAAAGTGACTATCAAGGTTAATTGGAATAGACTAATGTTTCGTATAAATATGCGACGAACAGTTACCTTAATTGTTTATACTAATGTTATAAAGAGGACAGATTTGTTTGTATGTTTGTATCGAATTGGCTCCGAAACTAATGAACCGATTTTATGAATTCTTTCACCAATATAAAGCTACATTATCAGGAAGTGACATAGGTTATATTTTTTTCTAATTTAGGCTATATTTTGACGGGAAAGAGAGTTTACGCAGGCAAAGCCGCTGACGGTCAGCTAGTCTGCAATAAGGAACAGCATTGGATTTAGTACTGTACCCTGTGGTACTCCATGTCAGAATTGTACTATTCATTACGAATAGTAAAAATGTAAATTAAATGAGTTATAAGCTTCAGCTTTTTGTCGTTAAACACGTGACCAAAAGCTATCTAATAACATGATTTTGGAATGGAGTACCACAGGGGACACTTCTAAATCCAATGCTGTTTCTTATAACAGATGTTACAGGAAACGATCACTCACGTATTGTTAAACTGTATGAAACAGTAGCTATTATGTAATAACATGCGATTAAATCTAAATCGACTGCACCCCTCGTAGCCAAAAATGGTTCGAATTCGCGACAACCAATCTACACCATAATAATCATTTCAATTACCACAGACCTGCCGAAATCGAGAAATAAACGGCACCCACTTTCCTATGCAACGCTCGTATTATTTCTCTGTATAACAGCCACTATGTCTTGGTCTACAAAAGGCGTCTAAACCAAAGAGATTCCAAACGAAGGGAAGATCAGCATACATTGGTTAATCCTAATGACTTCTGTCAAACCAACACGGAGATTATGGGATTAGGAGCGAGAGAGAAGATCGTTAAAGGGCGGCAGAGAGGGATAGAAGATGCATGTTGACGGCAGTCTATGACAGGTCGGGGACTCTAATGATCGGATTTGTGAGTAGGGATGCCAAAATATGAAAAAAAAACTATGAATGTTCGAATAGTGAAATATATAAGTAAGTACCATGAAACAATGTAACGAACAAGTTGAAACCTAAAAATTCGAGAACAAATTCATCTACAGGATTGTTCAATATTTAAAAAAAAAACAATTCATTTAGTAAAAATATCCAAAATACAACTCCACGGCTCCGCAGCTCAATACAAATCTGTATTATAAGATACTATAGGATACTAATTTATGAAAAAAAAGAACCATAATATAAAAGTGAGTTGAAAATCGGACTCTTTATGTATGTGAGCCTCACCTCCTCCTTTCATGTTGTTTCATGTTTTTGTGTGTGTCTGTCCAGAGTTTAAGCTAAAGTTAAAGTAAGCTTGAACACTGTTCACATCTATTCATTTAATAATAATAATAATACTACGCTTCGGGGACCTCTTTGGGGAAACCGAGGGTTTTGTCTGTGCAATTGCTGATGAAGTTATCAAGGTGAATAACTACCGGAAATACATCATGAAGGACGGTACGGTCGACATCTGTCGGGCATGCCGCCGTCCTGGCGAGTCTATTCGCCACGTTATTTCCGTTTGTTCTCACCTTGCTAACGGAGAGTACTTGCACAGGCACAACCTAGTAGCCAGGATCATCCACCAGCAACTTGCTCTTCGATATGGCCTTGTCGAGTCGGAGGTACCGTACTATAAGTACGCACCGGTACCAGTTCTCGAAAATAGTCGTGCATTGCTCTATTGGGATCGCTCTATCATCACGGACAGGACTATTGTAGCCAATAAACCTGATATCGTGCTGGTAGACCGATCCCAACGCCAGGCAGTGCTCGTTGACATTACCATTCCACATGACGATAACCTCGTAAAAGCTGAGAAGGACAAACTCAGCAAGTACCTTGACTTGGCTCACGAGGTGACCGCCATGTGGAATGTTGATTCGACGATCATTGTCCCGATAGTCGTATCGGCAAACGGCTTAATAGCGAAGAGCCTCGACCAACACCTCGAGAGGCTCTCGCTCAGCGGTTGGGTCAAGGGTCAGATACAGAAGGCGGTACTCTTGGACGCGGCACGTATTGTCAGGAGGTTCCTCTCTCTGCAGCCCTAACCACCGGTAGTCTAGGCCTCGCCTGCCCTGCTGCCGGCGGCTCCCTAGGTTAAGATTTTTATGGTATTTTTATAAATCATTGTTTTTGTAACTTTAATCTTAAGTTTTATAATTGTAATTATTTCGTTTTTATAATTATAATTCATAAGTTATTTTTAATGTTATAAAATCTCCGTTTTTGTAAGAATACTATACAAATTTTATATCTAAGATTTATACTGAATAAAGAGAATAATAATAATAACTCAAATCTTTATTTCAGACACACATCAGTCCATACATTTGCATAATTATAACGAAAAAAAAAAGAAAATGAAAAATACAGCCAGCAATTTACACATACGAGTAATACCCCACAGAACAAATCAAAATTAAACAAAAAGCAAAGAAAAAAACTTTTACAAAACATGCAGCCGAACCCACTGCCTCATGTAGGGACAATCAACACGCCCAGCTACAACGCGCAGGATGCTATTGGAACTCCCACGGACACGGCTCAGCATCGAGGCTGCTCTTTTCCGAAGAATAGCATGAAAGCCATCAGTATGGGCTTCGGCGAACATACCCGACGCACTGCAGCACCGCGGCAGCCCCAACAGCACCCTGAATGCGTTGTTGTATTACACACGCAAGGCGTTGATGGCCTTCTGCGTGTAGCTGACTCACAGGCTGTACGTGTAAAAAGACTGACAAAAAGCCTTAAAAAGTATCACCTTAATGCACATGTTATATGCTTTGAAAATATTCAGTAGGTATATCTGCAATCCATCGACCTAACTACTGATATTAAAAAGCAAGAAAGTTCAAAACGCTTTAAATACTTTAAACCTCGGTGATGTTATTATGGCCTGCGTCAATGAGCTCAATTTCAAGGACCCTCTATTAGCAATAATACTTTCAGACTGTACAAATAAATCAATTTAGCTTTAATAAAAACAGAATTATTATTTCTTATTCTTAGAATTTATTCTTATATTTTTTTATACTCCCAGGCGCTAACCCTACCGTGATCCCGACAAATGGGTCGGTAATGGCGTCTTGAGTTGACAGATGTCATCGCAATCACTCCACAGAGTTTGATTGCTATGGAATAAGTATGGAACAGCTTTTGTGGTGGATCACGCCTCGCGGATTTGGTCGAAAAAATAAGAAAAAGCCGGAATTGCGTTGCAATAGACGAATAAATAAATGTGGAGATTCAAAGGCTCATAATCGAGGTTTTTGTAAAATATTTGGCATTTTGAAGTGACATTTTAATTTTGCTGTAATTTATTTGATAATCTTTTTCGAGTCGATGGTTTTTGAGTGTGTACTAAGTATCTACTCATTCATATTATTATCTCTGTTTGATCCTGCCGAATATAACGATACCAGTGGTTTATTTGATACTCATCAGTAACAATAGTCAGAATTTAACCCAAGACCAATCCAATCAGTAATTTTGCCACCTAAGTCAATCAAGATACTTTTAGTCTCATGAGTTTAGTAGTAATCAAATGACTCTGTAATTATATTAAATTAATTACTATTAAAAAGTTAAATTATTAGTTAAAAGCAAATAACTTGGGTAGGAGCGCCTGGATCTCAGTCTCAGTCTATTTGAGTCGGTCCAGAAATGTGCAACCAGGGTTGTCGACGATCTCACGCTGACAAGCGATTTGGAGCCGTTAAGTCTGAGGCTAGAAACTGGACGCCCGCGGCTCGCGTGACTCGATAGAAATGCCTGAGGCTTATCCTGATGCTTGCAGCCTGAGGAGACATTTCAACTTACTATGTGTGTACCTACCGCATATATAATGGATTTCGTTATGAAAAACCATTCAATATGATGCCCACGACTACTTTCTATCACCGTACCGCTCTCCACCGACAGGAGTTCATCTTCACGCTCTGGATCCAAAATGGTTGGTCGCATTTGTTGTAAATAAATAAAAATGGTCTCGTACAGTTTGGTTTCGGAGATGTTTCCTGCCGAGGCTTAAATTGCGGCATGAGCTGGTTGCCGAGGGTTTCCTAATGAGCAGTATGGAGTTCTTCAAGAGGGGTTTGGAAAGGTTTCTGCAAAGACGACAACGTGCGAGTGATGCCCCTGGTGTTACACGCGTCCATAGGCTGCGATAACCGCTTACCATCATGCGATACGCGTGCTTGATTGTCACCGACGTTGTATAAACAAAATAACTCACAGGGTGCGCTTCTGTACTTTTATGATGTTAAGGATAAGTATACTTTCTACCACCGGACCACTAGACGTCGGGAGGACTCCCAACCCCGCATGTGGTTGACTTTCCAGCAATCCGCACTCAACGGTTCGCTGCGTCTTTTCTGGTCCGCACCGCTAAGGCATTCTTTATTAAGTAATCTGTGGCTAAGGTGGGGAGTGGAACGCTCTCCCTGCGTCTGTGTTTCCGGATACTTACAACCTTGGTGTCTTCGAGGCCAGAGTGAATAGGCATTTACTGGGTGTGCTGGGTACCTCATAACACAAGGATATTTTATCCTTACTTCGAGACCGTGACAAGTGGTGTGTTGTCTGGCGCTTATTTATTTTCTGGGTAAGCGTGTACCACCATCGGCCTCGTCTACGCTTACCACCAGGCGAGACTGCATGAGGCCAAACACAAAACCCACTTAAAATAAACAATAAAAGGAAAAACAATGGTTAACAAACGCGTTAAACGAGTAATTCACATAGGTAGGTACTTACTAAAACCAGAAACTGATTAATTCGTCTAACATTCTGCTTCGTTGTAACTATAACTGACATATAAGTGGATAGAGTTAAATTAAATATGTAAAGTAAGGCATTTGATACTTTAACCCCAACACGACTAATATCATTAAACTCATCAAATGTAGTGTCTTCAGACTCCCCGCTTAGTTCCCAGTTGAAAACTCACCTTATTCCTTTAAAATTAAGTTCTGAAATAAACTGTTTATAAAAGAATATTTGAAACTTTTGCTAGCCTTAAAATAAACTCCAACATGCAAGCAGTAGAGTTGAGTTTTCTTTATAAATTTTCTCAATGGTACTTCACTTGCTTACGGAGAGACTCGTTGAAACAATTTGAATTGGGTACTTATTTGAATTTAAGCTTTATTAGTGTAGTAGTAAAGTAGGTGGTTGCTTGAGTATTACTTTGTAACGGTCAGCGGATGAGTGCAGAGGGTTTCGCGCCACATCACCTCGACTTCCGGTTTGTAAAATGTCATACCAATAAAAAACTAAGCGTATTTGTTTTAGTAAAAGTAATTTAGCATATTATTATGAATAAATCAAGTCTAATTGGCGACAACCTAATTTTAGACAATTCAATGTGTTTTTAAATAGTATTATGCACGCAATAATAGAGCAAAAATGTAAGTTTGATTCAATTCAATGAAATAATCACGGAAACCTCACAAAAATGCAACGTTTTCGATCCACCCCCAGCTAATGCTCTTAGGTCGGAACCGAGGATTCTGAGCTGGAGTGCTTAATATACGCTACATCATCATCACCATTCGCAGCCACACGACGTCCACTGCTGAACTTAGGCCTCCCCCACAGATTTCCAAACCAACAGGTTTCAGGCGATCTGCATCCACTGGATTCCTGCTAACTTTACCAGGGCGTCCGTCCACTTTGCAGGCGAGCGTTCTACGCTGCGCCTGCGCTGCAACGGTCTCCATTCTAGAACTTTCCTGCCCCAATGGCTATCAGTTCTTCGTGCTATGTGCCCTGCCTACTGCCACTTCAATCTACTTACCCGCTGGGCTACGTCGGTCACTTTTATTCGTCTACGGATTTCCTCATTTATGATTCGATCACGTAGCGAAACACCGAGCATAGCCCTCTTCATAGCTGCATACAGATGCTACAACGCCTTTAATTTGTCTATGATGGCCAAGCCAACTTATAGCAAAACGCATCTCTGTGGCGGCTACAGTCTTGAAGTACAAGCTGTGCCTAATCTCTTATCTCCCTGATTTGCACCCATCGGATGCGATCGCAGCGCCTAGATAGACGGCGTGACTCATTATGACATTAGAAGCGTGATAAGTTTGGTGATAACGCCTTTGTATCGAGATGGTGTGATAGCTCCTTTTGAATTTGAAGGGGGTTAAGTAATAGACTTCGGTCAAGTGGTCAGGAGTAGTTGGTTGTAGACGTACTTATGTCTGATTAGTTGATCCTTGACGCAATGCACAGTGCGCTATAGGAAGAGCTATGCTTGGTGTCTCTTTGCGTGATAAGATCCGTTATGAGGATATCCGCAAAAGAACCAAAGTGACCGACATATGTCGGTTCCGTTATATAACGGAACGAAAAAAAAGCTATCTATCACCGTACCGATCGCTCTACAGTCTCTCCTTAGACATAACAGATTGTCAGCTTGAGATCGTCGACAATTGTGCCACGTTTATGGATCGAGCTTAGAATAATTACACATAGAAACCAAATCCGCGCGCCCATTTTGAAGCAAATCAAATCAAATCAAATCAAATATTTTTTATTGCCAAGTTATAAGTTTGTATATTACAGGTGTTGTGAGTAATATTGTTTAAAGTTACATTATAACAAGCCGTTTAGGCGTACAATATACATAATAAACTTAAATTCCAACTTAAATCCTTTTCTTACTTATCCTACATACTATAGCCCATAATGACAGACAGGTATCATTGTTCTATCCTAATTTTGTCTTCAAAGTACTCATGCAAAGAATAATAACACTTGCCAGTGACTATTTGAAACAATGTTTTTTTAAATATTTGTAATGACATTTTAAATAATCAGGGAGGTGGTTAAAAATTTTGGGTCCTATGTTATATATACTTTTTGAAAAAAATGTTGTACGAGATGGATGGTGTGGGAGTATATCTATTTTATTTCTAGTTTGGCGTGGATACTTTGTGATTCTTAATTTGAAATAATGCTCGTTGGTTTTGACAAATATACATGTAAGAAAGATAAACAAAGATGGAAGACTAAGAACCTGGAGTTGAGTTAGTAATGGTTTGCAGCTTTCTCTCGAGTTGGCACCAAACAATGCTCTTATACACTTTTTTTGGGCACGGAATAAAGGTAATAAGTATTTTTGAGCAGCGTTTCCCCAATGTATAATGCCATAGCGCAAATTTGAGGCGACGTATCCATGGTAAGCTGTTATCGCCGCTTTTTGAGATACTGTCAGAGTCAGCTTCTTTAGCGGAAATACAAATTTACTAATTCTCTGACACAATTCGGTATGTGGTTTCCAGCTCACGCCTCTGTCCAAAATTACACCTAAAAAACGTATTTGTTCCACCTGTTCTATTAACTGCCCGATAAATTGTATGTCGATGCTTTCTTTTTTATTTTGCTTGAGACTAAATTGTATGTAGGTATTTTGTTTTTTCTAAATTGATTGCTAAATTATTGGTCTCCATCCAAGAAATTACATTAGAGAGAGCTTCATTTAGAGATCGTTCGTAAGTATCTCTGTCAGTGCCTTTGACAATTAATGTGGGATCATCAGCAAATAAAAACATCTGGTTGGACACTTCGAGGAAGGTCGTTGATGTAAACGAGAAATAATAGCGGACCTAGTATGCTTCCTTGTGGTATCCCGTATTTTACCGTTCTACGATTAGATTTGAAATGTATCTCATTTTTCTTACCGTCTATTTTCGTTATCTCGGTAAATTGTATACGGCCTTCGAGATAAGAAGCAATTAATGGACCGGACCTCTTATGCCATAATGAAACAGTTTATCTAACAATTTGTGGTGACTGACAAAATCAAATGCCTTGGACATGTCCATGAAGATAGCTGTTATTGGTATTCCGTCATTTAGGCATTCAGATACAGTTCACATAAGGTGATATATTGCCAAGTTAGTGGACCTTCCCTTTCGAGAACTATATTGCTCCTGACTTAAAATACCAAACTTTTCAAAAAATTTGAAGTGTGGTTAATTTATGTAGCACCATAAATGGCTCCAAAGACCTCTTTGCAGTGTTCATTACAGCTCCGCAATGTTCAGTTTCAAAGCGCGCCGCACGTGAGCAAGTAATAGCCACGCATGTGTGGATCGGATTAGTGCTTCATTTCTGACGGGTTTGTATGAAGACTATCCTTCTATACGTTATTATTCTAAGGGATCGAGTCAAAAAGACTGTTGATATCCAAGCGCTCCAGGGCCTTTTTATTTGTTCCTAAGTATGACTATAAGACTAACTGACATTTATAATGCAGGGACCTAACCATCCCTATAACTTGTCAATTTGATTTCGTAATATGATCTTTTATTTCCAGCCAGTCAGCGGTTACCTGACACACATCTTCTAGGCTGGATATTTACTGGCGAAATTGCTCGCTATGCTCAGTTGAGGGAATGAACTTGACAAGTTATAAAGGATTGTGATACGGTCCCTGGTAAATTCAACTGTCTAAATGAAGACAGTGAATATTATATGTTAACTATATTATGTTAGTGAAGTAATGAAATCATAGCATTCATCGTTTACAACTTGAATTCCTATCATTTCATTTCTTTACTAACAGTCTTAGAATAACCTAGAAGGATAGACCCATACAAAAAGGAGCTTCATTTGTGATGCCAAAATCAACTGTTAAAATCACAATTCGTTACACATTTAATCACAATTTTCAGTATTTAACATGTATGAATACTACTTGTGCTTCTCTGTTATACTGTTGCAACCATTTACTGCACAAATTAACATTTTGAAGAAGCTCATACCTCGATCGGTAAGTTCAGATCCAGACATGACGTCCTGATGATAGGTGTGGCATTAAAACGGGTGCCCCGACTGGCCTTCTATGCGTAATTATTTTGAGCTAACAGTAATATTTTACTGATTTCTTCATTTTAAGTGTT
The DNA here is from genome assembly GCA_947369235.1 of Udea olivalis. Taxonomy (NCBI): domain Eukaryota; kingdom Metazoa; phylum Arthropoda; class Insecta; order Lepidoptera; family Crambidae; genus Udea; species Udea olivalis. The sequence goes on from OX376366.1 coordinate 12,748,361, forward strand.
GAATTCACTAAAACCCCTTCTTAAGCAAAAGCTAGTATTATTTTTTTTGTTTAACATCGCAATCCATCTCGACGTTCTCAAGGACCTTACAATGCGTAAAACAATAGTCGTATAGTCATTGTAGAGCCGCGGTAGCGGCGTATGCGTACGCGCATGTTGGCACAACACGCTGGTTGCGAGCAGCTGCCCGTTGACTGTAGGGAAGGGGTTGCGGGGAGAGCATGTACTCGTAACTACTCGTGTTTATTGTTCATTTTATAGAAGCAACACTTTTTACTTTTAAATTTTACAACATTTAAACTGATAAAAAAAAGTGGGAGAGAGAGTTGCAGAATGTTCATTAAAATAGGTAAAGTTTGTGTGTCCATTAGGTATTTTTCACTTTAGCCCGAGAATAAAGCGACACAAAAATAAAATCTAAAAGATGGTAATTAATTTACAGTCGTCATCATTCGCAGCCACAAATACACCCACTACCGACAATAGCCTTCCGGTGATATTTCTAGTAACCTCATATACAGAGTTTCCCAAAAATCAACGTCCCGCGAGTATCGGGTGATGTACCTACTAAATCAAATGAGAAAAAAAACTTAAGTTCATATGAGTACATTTGTGAAAATATTTAATAATACAATTTTACTATTATTGGCAGTTACGAAACGAACTGCTGAACTCTCTGTATTTCAGAGTACGCACAAACAAACTCATAGTAATCACACATTATTTGCCAATCACTTTAACCCTCCAACAGCAGAGTCTAACAAAAAACCCACAGCCCACTCACAAAAAACAATAGGGTCTGTGAGACCCGTCCAATTACGTGTCGCGTTTCCGATCCGCGGCCGCGGCTGCGGAGCATATTTGGCGGGTTAACTCTGCGCCGCAGGAGACCGACCTGCCCCCTGCCCTGATTCAGAACGGCGTCGTTTTCGACCGACGCTGGATATTATTTCATTATAATTTAAATTTAATTAAATAAGCGCAATTGAAGAATGCTATTTTTTTTGATAGCAAAGCCAAATAGTAAATATATATTTTTCTTTACAGAGGGTTTTAATCTGCCTCTAGCTATAATCTGACCAAACGGGCAGGTTGACCTACAAATTTACTGCTTTTAGAATTTGAGGAAGGACTTAGCGATATAATCCGCACCTTAGCCCACCCAGGCACCTGGGCCTACCAAGGACATAGTTGAATAGCGAGACAAGCCATTCAATCAAGGGATTGAACCTTAAAACCTTATCAAAGCAGCGTACAAATGTTGTATATTAGTTTCGTTATAGTTTATATTATGTTCAGTTAATTTCCACAGTTTAAGATTGCTATTTAAAGCGACTACTAATCAATAACAATATTTACCTGACAGGTACTTCTTCGAATGTTTTTCTAAACGATTATTATAAACGACAAAGGATCAGTTTCATCATAAATAAATCATAAATAATAATCACCACCGACAGGGCGTTCATCCTCAACTGTCTCGCAATCCGCAATGGTCTCGTACAGTTCGGTTTTAGAGATGTTTCCTTCCGAGGACGCTTTGTAGTAGGATGGAGTTCTTCAAGAGGGGTTTGAAAAGGTTTTTGCAGCGTCGACAACGCGCGAGTGATACCCCTGGTGTTGCACGTGTCCATAGGCTGCGGTAACCGCTTACGAGTACCATTAGGTGGTGCACCACTTGTTATACAAATAAAAAATAATCTTTATTGCATAAATACAGGTACAAATGATCTTAAAATTATAAACGTCCAGCCATATTTTACCTTTCCACCAACCATGCAACAGTTTACGTTACAATTTATAAGGGCAGGTCAGTGTCTAAAGTCAAAGTATTCCTGAATCGAATAAAAGCAGTTTTCAACTAATAATGTATCGTGTATTTTCTCATCAAATGTTTTTCTTCTCGGATTTGCTCGTTTTTTATGGAGATTCTTGTGTTACGAGCACTAGACAGGGAGCTAGAGGCGTCTTCCATCACACCAAGACCCGAGTCAATTTGGAAATGATCATTTCCTGAATTGACCCGACCGAAATTGAACCCGGAACACCAGGCAAGCCATGGCCAGAAACCGTGCAACAGAGCACTACGCCAATCGTCTTGTCATAATCTACTTTTGTCTGCTGTCTGGACTTCAAAAGTTTTTTAACCATAGTGTTTATAAATAAGAAGAATGCAATAAACCATCAAAACACCCATCCAATTAACAGTCACGCCTGGCATTTGAGACCACACGAGCATATTCGGCAAGCTAACCCTGCCGTCGCCGCCGGCGCGGGTCTATTGTACCCGGGTAATTGCAGCGATGATTGTCAACCCTCCGCGTACGAGTAGAGGGTTAACGTGGATGAGTTGAAGGCAGGGCTGTGTGGTTTTAATTAGTATTGTTTGTAGAGTGCAGATTTTAAAGGTTTCAATACGTTTGTTTGAGACGTCCTGAAATATGTAAACTCCGTACTACTTAAATTGTTGTTGGAACTACTAACACTGTTTTAAGACCGAAAGTTTATTTGAATTCTGCGCTAAAGCATATAAAAAAGCTTAGTTTAAGGTTTGACACCCCATGTGTAAAAATATCCCACATATATATATATCTATTTATGGAACCCGCGACCATACTTTTCTAGTTTTCCTAGCTTTAAAGACAAATTATACTAAGTATGGTAGTTATATTAGTAGTTGTATTCTGGTGAGCAATAAAGAATATTATTGTTATGTAATGTTACACTGCGGCGCAATATCCTCCAGAATTGCGCTGAAGTGATTCAATTGTGATTTTAAGAACAATAATAATCTTATTATTTTGTAACCCCTTACTGACACTTGGTTAAGATTATTGTTACTAAATTAAAGTGGATAGTAAGTTGCTAAAATAACATATTGTATTAATAAAATTACGGTCTACTTATTCTGTTACATTTTTGGCCAAGAGAAGACATAAATATTAGATGACTATTGCTGCAGCTACTACTCAAGCGTTTTACTTTTAATGCTACGAGCGTCGTAGCATCGTAGTTACTAATTTCGATTTCATTTTTATATTATATTTCCTTATTTGCCAACAAGTGTTTACACATAAAAGTACTAACAACTTAGTTATCACTTAAGGTACGAGTATTACACATATTTGAGGACAGCAATCATAAAAACTTAATAAAACATTTCTGAGGAACATATTATAAACCTTACATAAAATTTAATTACGTTTTTTTCTATTCAATTCAATCAGTTTATTGCACTCCATAAGTATAATAAAGGTCTTAAAATTAGATACATAGCACATTTATGGGTCCGGATTGGATATGACAATATAATTAATATAGTGCCCTCCACATTTCTAAGATTAATAAACTATTTAACATAAAAACCAGATTATATATTGTTTATGTATGATATAAAATGTATTTTAAAGACATTCACTTAAATACTCAGCGACTGTTTATTATGCTTTATTAATAAGTACGTTTTTTATTGAACTCTCTTTCTTTATCTGTGTCTTTTATATGTTCCGGTAGGTGATTATATATTTTTATAGCTGATCGAGAAAGTGATGAACACTCGCTTAACAAGTTATCTGGAGGGAAATGGCTTGCTGGCAGGCAATCAATACGGCTTTCGAAAGGGAAAAAGCACTGAGGATGCGGTTGACGGTCTGGTTACAAGGATCACGGACTCCCTAGATAAAGGTATACGCTGTGCAGCCATTTTTCTCGACTTGAAGAAAGCGTTTGACACAGTGTCAATGCCACTACTCCTCCACAAAATGGAAAGCCTGGGGATCCGTGGTGTCGTGTTTGATTGGTTTCAGGACTATCTGACGGACAGAAGTCAGATGGTAAGAGTAGCAGGGCACACTAGTGAGAGCTCTCCTATCACTTATGGCATTCCACAGGGAAGCACTCTTGGACCAACCTTGTTCTTGATCTATATCAATAGCCTCTGTGAACTTGAAATTGATGGTGGGGATATACTTGCGTTTGCGGAAGACACGGCACTAATCTTTAGTGGCAAAACATGGTCTCATGTTAAGCGAACCGCAGAAATGGGCATTAAAAAGGTCACTACATGGCTGGATGCCAACCTACTAACCTTAAATCTGGCTAAGACGAAGGTTATATGTTTCCGTATCAACAGAGTGGGCAGGCCCCCGACAGAACTGCAAATTAAAGCTCATAATGAGCAATGTGGTGTGGAGATCGGGGCAGTTTGTGACTGTGTTGCATTGGAGCAGACAGCTACTCACAAGTATCTTGGCGTCACAATCGACATGAACTTAAACTGGCAACCACACATTACGGCAACCAGCAAGAAGATTAGACGACTTCTCACCATCTTTAGGAGTCTTAGAGATGCCGCTGACCTAAAACTGGCCACAAATATTTACTTTGCCCTTTGCCAGTCCATCCTATCGTACTGTATAACCATATGGGGTGGCGCAGCCGTTACCCATCTCATAGAATTGGAAAGAGCTCAGAGAGCCATCATCAAGGTTATGCATCGCAAGCCTAGGCGTTACAGCTCTGATAAATTGTACAAGGAAACAAAATTGTTCACTGTTCGTCAACTGTATATTTTTAAAACCATTCTTCGCCATCACAAAACAGTCAATGTGGCGCAAGCTCCTACGGGTAAAAGACGCTACCGCACCCCAACCCCCTCCGTAAGAACTAAGTTTGCTCAACGCCAATTACTTTACTTGGCTCCTTTTCTATACAGGTCTTTCAATGATAGGTACAACATTATCAGAATGAACACAGCAACATTGAAATCTTCCTTAAAGAACCAGTTACGTGCTGTAAACTACATCGGTACCGAGAAGCTTATCCATGTTACTAACCTCAACTGAAATGAAAATAATCAAACGAAATGCACAATCACGCACATTCCTTTCCATCCTAACTCCATACCAACTCGCTCTCATTATTCTCACGCACCTACTAATCTCTCGTACACACACATATACACTCACGAATACACACACACACTCGCACCCCCCCCCCCCCCCACACACACACATTCAATGATATACAAGCAGGCACTTCCAGTTTTATTCCTTCAGATAAGATTTACTTATTATTAGATTTCGAAAATTCTGAATCATTGTCTCATATTTATGTCATTAGATATCCTGAGATACAGGCTCCGGCCTAGTTCAGGTATCAGCCCACCATAATCAAACTGTACTTACTGTTCTCATTGTACCCTTACTACTGTATATTTTTATTATGGTGAGTAAATAAATGATTATGATTATGATTATGATTATGATAGCCATAGCTAGTGTGCTCACTGAATGTAGTTTTAGACGAGACGTCGCTATGTTTAGCTTATTTCTATTTTGCAATGTGTATTTAGGATCACAGTCTATACGCTTTTTAAAAAATTCTGGATACTTTCCGACAAATTTACAAATTTCTAGAACGTTAATGCTAGGTAAAGTGAGAATTCCATGTTTCTTAAAAAATGGTTGGCAAGAGTCGGTATTATCTATATTTACTAATATTCTAATTAACTTTTTTTGCATTGTGAATAAATTCGGAGAGTCGGTGCTATTTCCCCACAATAAGACTCCGTAGCTAAGCCACGCATGTAAATCCGTTATCTTTTTAATTTCATAGAAAGCATAGATAAACTTGTACAATTTCGACTTAATTTTTTAGATGTCATTCCCAATTTATTATATTAGAATCAATGATTATACCGAGTAAAGTAAATTCTTAGAAAACATCCAGTTTTATACCATTTATTAGATAATTTATATTAAGTGGTTCTTTTTAATAGGGTTGAAAAGTCATGATTTTAGTTTTAGTGAAATTAATTTCTAGATTGTGGTTATTCATCCAGTTTATCGTTTTCATCAGGATTGCATCTAGTTTTTCGTTTATATTACTACTATTTGGAGTTGGTGTAAGTATTGAAATATCGTCGGCGAATATAATATACATGGTTCTTCTATAGTTTTGGGCAAGTCGTTAATGTAAATAAGGAACAATAAACAACCAAGCACACTGCCTTGTGGAATAGATGCATTCATTATTTTACTATCAGAGCGAAATTTTCTAATTTCTTTAACTAGATCATCAAAATATTCAATTTCTACAAATTGCTCTCTGTTTGTTAAATAAGATTCAAACCACTTATAAGCTATTTCACGGATACCTATTCCATGTATTTTTTTAAGAAGAATGTCAAATTTAACTTCATCATATGCTTTCGTCATATCTAAATATACTCCTACTGGGTATTGCTTATTATTTATAAGATCAACAATTTGCTGTATGCAAATCACGAGGGACATGCCAGAAGAAGTTGGATACTCTTTACTCATTTTATTGACACTGGCAAGTTATACACCATCTTATAGGCTGGGTTTTTATTGACACATATTTATTTTATATTTGAATGAGCATCATTTTTCTGAGAATCTGGCGAAAATTCGCTTGCAGCAATGGAGTTCAGTCGACGTGATTTTCGCGCTATGATTTATTATGACTATAAAAAAGGTTTGAAGCCTCAATAATATTTTGAACTTTTGGCTACTACTTTTGGTGAGTCTGTTTGTTCACGAGCAACAGTATTTGTTTTGCTGAATTTAAAAGAGGACGGGGAAGTCTCGAAGATGAAGCGAAGATAGGTCGGTTAGTAATATAAGCTTGGTGTAACAAGCGACCGAAGTCAGGAAGCCGGCACCTTCCCTGGCACCACGACAATGCGGCGCCGCACACGTCTGCCGGGAAACATGACTTTTTCAACTCAAAAAATGTGTCAATCCTTCCTCACCCACCATATTCCCCTGACCTAGCGCCTTGTGATTTTTACCTGTTTCCAAAAATTAAGAAAAACTAAAGGGGAAGAGATTTGAAAGCAAAGAATATGCACTGGCTGCCTGTAATTTCGAGATTTCTGAGGTGTCTAAAGACACGTCACAGGTATTTTCCAATTGATTCAAACTTATGGTAAAGTGTATACGTTCTCAGGGTGAATACTTCGAAAAGATCGATAGGTACTTGTAATAAATAATCAATTTTATATTTTTTTAAGTAGGTACCTATCTAATTTCTTTTGGCATCCCCATCGTTATTATGTATAAGCTTTACCATTTATTTTATCTAATATTTTAACTTATTGTTTTTTTGTTGATAAATATTATTACCTAGGTCTGAGCATCAAGATTGCATCTGGCGCGGATGGTCTGCCTCCACCGATTTTGTCCTGCGCGTCTCTTACAACGGTGTAGAATCTGCAGGACGATGAGCTTTTCGCTTGATCGGTCCACCTTGTTGATAAATATTCATTTACAGAATAATATTTGGATATTAGGCAAGCTCTAAGGGTTTTTTCATTTTTATGTTTAAAGGTATTTAATTAATAATTTTGACTGCCAATATGTTGTAAGGACTAGTATTCAGCATTTTGATTCTAGATAGTATAAGGTAGTCTAATAAACATTACACATAAAAAAGTGTGCGTATCTTTTACTTATTTATTGTTTTAAGGGAATGGTGCCTGTGACTTAGTAGCGATAGTAGATCGGCAGCGGCTGCCAATAAAAGCTACACACGCCAGTCCGGGTAGAGAGATGGGTGACCAATACGACGCAAATAGAATGACTTATTTTTAAACAAATGTTTTCCAGAACGCACACTGAAGTGACGTCACAATTCGCGTCAGTTTTTAGGTAGCGTTTTTGGCAAGTCTTATAAAATGAGTTGTTACAATTGCGTTATCTCGCGGAGTTTTCGTGCTTTCGAAATTTTTTGTTTCTTATTTCCTTACTAAGAAGTATTTATACACATCAAAAAAAATATTAGTCATTTATCCAATTTATAAGGGCCAATGGTTTCCAAATAGTAAAATGACTGATTTCACTCATTTCTTAACCTGATCTCTACACACACGCCACACAACTCTGGTAGTTATATTTTGATATTGTTATCAAAATGTCTCACATGGTTTTGTTAGCTCGCTTTTAATAACGACAATCCAATAATAAAAACGGGCTTACAGCGTTCTCAGAATAAATTCATCAGCTCTTCTCCACCTCCAAGGTAAAATCAGGAAAGGGTGCACCAACCCACCACACTTTTCATCTCAAGCATACTATTGACGTCTAAACCAAAATCTATTGTATTTGTTCACAAAGGATTGCGTGTTTTAAGTAAATTGCTTGGCAGTTACGGGCGTGGCCTGCGGGTGACGTGTTGACGAGTCTCGCAGTTGGCAGACAATTGCGCGATTCGAACGTTCGTCCCACACGGAATAGGGACGCATTGATGAGTATGTCCTAATTAACAGAAGTAGTTTTAGCAGTGGTATTGCAATTCCATTATTGGGATGGTTGCAGCCTCACACAAACTAGAGGTTTTTTGGTTATTTTGGCGTGAAAAAAAATTCATAGGTCTGTTACTCATAAAAGATTTCATGTCTCTCACATTAGTCGATTTGCAAATATCTAACAGATGAGGGATAGTTTTACATTACACCTAATCTAAATAAGGCGTTGAAATACCACGACAGAACAGAAACTCCCTTTTCGTATTACATTCTAAGTACTTAGTAGAAATAGACTTGTGACTTTTTTCACCCAGTCTTACTTTAGAGTCTTATTTCGTCGCATCATTTGCGATATCGTCTTTCATCATTCTTTAGGGGGTATTTTATTTTAAAAAAGCCTCCTTATTTTCTTCATATGAATATGATAGCAGTGCTCTTAACAGTCCCCTCTTTGTTTCAGATGTGACCAGAACTCTTCACAATGCAGCCGTTCCAGTCAACCACGCGCCCCGAGGGTCCTCGGGAGTCGTCTCCAGAAAGAGCGAAGTCCCCGGACACACCAACTGCCCCAGTCCTTAACTTCTCCATCGCACGACTAATGGAGCCTGACAGAAAGAAGTCTGTATCTCCAGATCCGCTTCCACCGCCAGGCTTTCTATCCTACGGAGCGCAGTTACTGGACTCAGCCTTCAAACAATACATCCCCGCAGCACGAAGGCAGCTTGTCTCTCACTATCCTCTTCTTTATTACGGCCCAGATCTAGTATCTTTAACTTACGCCCATCAACTCCATTTGCCAAGGCCACCACCGCCAACTTCGCCAGTCCAAAGACCACCAAGTCCCAGAGCACCAGCCGCGGATCACGCAGTTTCATCAACTACTGGTCCGACTCCTTCACCAGCTAAAAACAAGAGTTTTGCTTGTGGAGACTGCGGTAAAGTCTTCAATGCTCATTATAACCTGACGAGGCATATGCCAGTACACACCGGCGCGAGACCATTTGTCTGCAAGATTTGTGGAAAAGGATTTAGGCAGGCATCAACGTTATGCAGGCATAAGATCATCCACACGTCGGAGAAACCTCACAAGTGTCTGACCTGTGGCAAGGCATTCAACCGTTCTTCAACTCTGAACACCCATGCCAGGATCCATGCAGGGTACAAGCCTTTCGTGTGCGAATTCTGCGGCAAGGGGTTCCATCAAAAAGGCAACTACAAGAACCACCGCCTCACCCACAGCGGAGAGAAAGCGTACAAGTGCAATATATGCAATAAAGCGTTTCACCAAGTTTACAACCTGACGTTTCACATGCACACACATAACGAGAGGAAACCGTTCACGTGCAGTATATGTGCTAAGGGATTCTGTAGGAACTTTGACCTTAAAAAGCATACGAGAAAACTACACTTAAGTGCAGGCAATTCTAATAATGACAGCTCTTTGGATACTCAAGATGAGTCCACTCAAGAGGCCACCACTAGTCCTTCTGAGGAAGCCAGCAGAGCTGCCTTCCGGCCGTTCCTGGGCGCCTCGTACCCTAGAATCTTAGATCCTTCACGGATCACCGCTCCTAACACTTTCTTCTCCAAGCTTTTGTGACCCGGGAATTATTTCAACAGCTTTGGAGAAGGTAATGAATGAATTGAAGAAGGATTTGAGAAATGAAAAATAGCCTTTATTTATTGATAGCTTGGTATACAAAAATAGTTTAAAATAGTAGCAAATGTTAATAGTAGAGCCGGAGTATTGATCGTGAGCCGTCCGCATATTATGCGACTGTATATTGTGGTAGTTACATACATTCCATTACGGGTGGATTTCGTGTTAATAAAATAAAATAAAGTAAGTTGTATTTACTAAAAAATAAGTAATTCATTTCCACCTGTATTATTTAATCTAAAATCTGTCTTTAGGGAATTCTCTGTAATATATATGTTTTGTTTAGTAGATAAGTAATTGTTGAATTAGGATCTGTAAATAATTAAAGAAATAAATAGATAATACTTATAAATGGATATGAATAAGAAACTGGCATTATGTGTATTTGAAATTAGAGTTAAACCTGTAAAAAATAATTGTGAATATGTAAATAGGCAAATTTTACCAACAAAGCATTCCATTTAATAGGTGTGGCTGTATTTAGACGCAAATATTACATTATATAACTAGTTTATTGATTTATAAAGGAACTAAGTATTTTCGTGATTCTGTCTACGGGGTCGCCACCCTTTTAGAGGCACTCTAGTAAAAGTCATGAGCACCAATATTTATCCATATATAAATGAAATATGTGATTGCCATGCCTTTAAACATGCATTTATGCTCGTGATTGTATACAAAAGAGTAGGAATAATCAAAAACTTGGTGATGATAACCTAGTTTTTGGTTGCTTAATATCATTTTAACCAGAGGTTAGCATTCAGTTCGCTATTTATTATTCAAAATGATGTTATTGATATTTTTTGATTATTGTCAAACTACCTGCAGTTAATTCTGCACAGCAATTATGCACGTCTAGTACGCCCGAATTAAGGAATGAAATCAAAGTTAAGTAGCCCTTACTTGTATAGCTGCGCAAATTACGCTTGCGGCGCAACGCCCGTGATAGAATCCGTTTAGAACAAACCTTACCATTTTGATCTCGCACAGTGAGTTTACAGGAGACACCAGTGAGTGTTAGTGTCACGGCAAGTCGCACTGTCGCGAGTGTTTTGTTTTTGTCGAACTTGGTGCAGTTTTTCACATGATGAATTTTGTTTTTGACTGGTTCTGTCAAGTAGTTATAACCTATACTCCATTTATTATAGGTTCTTTTTAGGGTACACTTTGTGGTAAAAGTACAATAAACATCATTGCTTTTAAGATTTATGCCGAATTTATTGAAATCCACATAAATAGCAGCTGTCACACTTAATTGTTCTCATTTAAAGTAAAGGAACTTCAGAATTTATGAGGCTTTTTCTTAAAATAATTATTTTGTCTTGCTCAAACTATATTGTCGATGTAAAAACCTAAAACAGGCAGGGGTTTTCATTTTTACTGTCACTATAACTCTACCAAATCTAAAATGTTACATAATCCCTTCATACGTTGTGGCGGAAGGGGTTTTACATTTTGCCAGGTTATACTCAGGTATGTTATCGTCATGGCAACGTCAAATGCAAATTGTCATTCATTTTAGCTGCTTCTTAATTCTAATGTTATAATGAATGAAGTATACTACATTTTAAAAATTCAGAGCGAATAGTAGTTATCCTGGGCAGGTCACGTAAGTTTGAACAAAGGTGCGAGCGGTTCTTCTGTAAACTCTTTATTTTGTGAGCTGTTCCTTTAATTTCTACTGAAATTTGACAGAACTACATCAATTTCAAGAGACTAAACTTTCATTGTCGATTCTGAAATCTGCATTTGGCAATGGAAAACACAGGAGTAATGTGTTATTTTCAAATAATTTGAGATACCTATGAGTTTTTCTGATTACTAGCTATGATTGTAAAAGAAAGCGTCGTATTCCTTGTATCATATTAAGTGTAAATAAGATGTTATTATGTGAAACGCAATACTGAGTGTAATAAAAATATCATACCATAATCCATGTCTTTTGATCTAAATAACTTTCAACCAAAGACAACAGCTGAGCGAGCAGCACTAGTAAAAGTAAGTACCTAAGTAGTGAGTTGTAGTCAAAAGCAAAACTACAAAGCTAAATAGGGTATCTATTTGACAACATCATCAGATTTTAATAAAATAAAAATAATTGAATATAATAAAAATACATGAAAAAGAGGCCCAACATTTTTTTTAGTCTGTTTACTTAAGTATTTACAACTCATTTTTAAAAGTTTTAAGTAATTTAAAAAGCTAGATATACCATTCGATAATCTACACAATTTAAAGCAACTTTTGTCAAGAAAACATATTCATGAACGCAAAATTTAGTATAGCTACCAAACAAATGATTTGCAAAGAAATACACCGCAAATGACGTCATTTGCCGCTTGCAGTTTGGAGGGAGCGTTACGGGCAAGTCCAAAACGTGATTTTTAATAGCGCTATAAGTCTCAGGGAGTTTCGGTTCTTTCGAAATATATTTTTAATTGTTTCAATTTCTGAGTGGTCTTACGATAGCACATACAAAAACCAATTTCAAATATCCTCGTAAAATAGGTCCGCAGAAATAATATCGGCGACAATAAATGTTCTAATATCAAAAAAATATTCATTTATATTATTTTCTGTTATAGCATAGTTTGCGTCAAACCTCTACTAGTCCCTTCTGAAGTTATTTCGCACATACGCAGAACTTATTTTACTAAGAAAAATCGGAATACGGCACTCTTCTCGTGTTCAGAGGGGAATAGCTAGAAGCACAAATTACGCATGCGGCGCGGCGCCCCGGACAGATAGTCCACTTAGAACAAACCGTCATTTTGGTCACGCACACAGACAAAGTTTACAGGTGATACCGGTAGGACTCAGTGTCGCGGCCAATCGCACTGTCGCGAGTGTTTTTGAATTTGTTGCAATTTTGCACATGATGTATTTTGTTTTGGCGGGATATTTTTAGTCACATCGGGCTCGGATTTTTAGTCACAGCGGAAATAGTAGCAACCCTTTGCGTAAAAAGGCGAGAGCGGTGTTTCTGTAAAGTCTTTATTTTGTGATAGAAGTTTGACGTGAGCTATACCTACATTTAAATAGCTACTCTATAGCTTACATTTCAAGCAATGCATAATTTGGTTCTATCAAAAGTCTATTATTCAAGTAAAAAAAAATTTAGCAGCTTGCTGATTATTTTTAGCATAGATACTATTTTAAACCGTAGCATAGTAGACCAATCTGTAAAAGTAGACAAACCACCTAATAATGTTGACATCGTTGGCTGCAGGTTTTGCTTACCACCAGCCTGTTTGGAAATCTTGGGAATGCGGATTGGGAATGCGAATACATGGATGAACGTCTTGCAAATCATGACAAAAAATATCAATCAACGGAACAAAGCTCTTAGGCCGCACAAATGGCAAAAGTCACAAGCATTTGAACCTTCAATTACAATCCGATGTAAACCCAAGCCCCCGTGTAGTATTTCTGCCATTTGGCTTGGCCTGGTCCTCCGAGGCTGGGTGTTGCGAGCCATTGTTCGCTGCATTGTGCAGAATGAACAGTCGCTGGGAAATTATAACCTTGACCCGCCCTGCACTTTGACACACACTGGTGCTCAAACTTTTGACAAGAAATCACGACTAGGTATACGATACCCCAAACGTGGTAGTCAGAGGCAAGTGACTGTTGCCGTCATGGGGAACGGAACACTCAGAAGCCCACTTTTCACCAATGGTATTAGAACCTAACGCAAGTAATATCGATTTTAAATAACAATATTTATTTTTAAGAATGTGAAATTAATGTGATCATGGGGGATCCATCACTTTATCGCAATTTATTACAACTAATTTCATTTCCCATGAAACTATTCGCAGATTTTTTTTTTTATTTCTAACAACTCATCAAATTGCAATAACTACATCCCAAATTTATTTCCTCGAATAGTCTATAACATAAAACTAAATTCACCTAATTTTTTTACACATTTTGCTCATTTCATCGATGCAAAACATCGATGATGATAATATCGATGCTGTAGTTGCCATAATTTGATTCCCGAGAATGTTTATATCAAAAAATTGTTTTTACTAAATGAAAAACGAGATAACCAGCAATCAAAAAAACTAATGTCATTGAAAAACTCATTTGACCACGACTCCGCGTGGTCTTGTCTGCCCTACCCCTCGAGTATAGTTCAGAGCCGTGAAAGAAGTCAAATATGCTGCATTGCATTTGCAGGCCTTCAAGATGAGTATGACCAGCTCAGTGATTGGTTTGCAGTACTGTGCTTGTCAGCTTCATATCGGGACCTCACGACCGCTTGCCATCAGGTGGAGTGAGGTCATCTTGACGGGCATTATAAAAATAAAGGCCTCTATCGTTGAATTATTACTTTATTTAGGTAATTTATTTAATTTTAATAAACTTTTTTTATTATTGTAATAATTTGTGTCAATCACTTTTACTATATTGCATTCGGGTCTGGGGTGGAGATGCAAAAACCTTTATGCTCAACCAAGAGCACAGCGCGCAGTTCTTAAGGTCATGCTGCGAAAACCACACACATTTTGTACTAACGACCGATACAGAGAAAGCAAAGTTCTGCGAGGCAGTCAACTCTTTACAGTAAGAGCAGCTGCAGCAGTCCATAGCTACACCATCTCTGCTCCTAACTACAAATAGCTCTTGAAACGCCGTCGCTTTAGGGTTTCTGCCCCCACCGTGCGCACTTCTTTTGCCGTCACCCCCAGTTCTTACTACCAAACGTCTTTGCGCCTTGCCGTACATCCCGAAGCTTACTACCTGGAACGCCAAACAAATTCACGTCACTTATCCATCCTTTTGCTGCGATCAATACACTGTTGCATTGTAAACCTACAGTCAATCCGTAAACTGTGTCTCTGCGATTCAACCTGTGCTTAGTGCAGTAAATGGTTTCCGACCTTAAACAACTTTTGATAGTTAGCTAAGAATAAAATCTAATGTAAATGTTGTTTTGGTAAATAAATCTTTATTATCTTTATCTTTAAATGAGAACAATTAATACATTCGGCATAAATTTTAAAAGTAATCATGTTTATTCTACTTTTACCACTAAGTGTAACCCCAAAAAGAACCTTTTTTACTTATGTCTAATGCTATGATGAATGAAGTTGAGAACTAAAAAACTCCAAAAAATAACAGCCAGCACTTATGTACCATACTTTATACAATATTTGGCACACTGCACATTTAATACGTAGTGACACCCTCTACAGTTTGAGAGCCGCAGTCCACCAGCAACTGCCAAACGTCAAGTAACCTGAGCCAAATAATTATCGTACGTTATTTGCGTTAAATAATACCGAAAATATCGCGCTGCGCTTTTGTAGCGCGCGCGCATTGTCGGAACCGGAAGCGGCTGGCGGCCATATTGTTTCCGCGACAATGGCGCCGATTGAGCGTTGAGATTCGAATGACTTTAATTAGAACGTTTTGTTTGACAGAACCGTTATGGCCTTTTGTGGTGCATGAGATTGTTTGGGTACTAGCGAGAGAGATTGCGTGATATGGGTAAGACCTTGCTTTCTCGATCAAACGATTGCCCTGTTTTCGCTACTATTTAGATTTTCACTAATACAGAAGGGAGTCGGGACTAAGGCTTGATTCCCTCTTACGCTGACGTCGGTGACCGACGCCGGCGCGTAGTAGGAAATCAAAATGTCGCACAGAGCGTGCTCCTATTGTTCCGTAGCGCGTCGGTCGACCGACGTACGCGCCGCTGACGAGCGACACCGACGCGCGTCGTACGCAGCGCGTAGCAAAACATCTACTGCGCCCGTCAGCGTCATTGACCACTGTCCCATTAGACCATTGTGTTTATTTGTGCGCTAGACCGATGTACGCGACCGTAAGGACGCGGCTAAATCCAAGTGACGATGATGTCTTAAATCAGTCAGAAAACTTCTCAAAATAGGCCCCCCTCTTAAACTTCTAACAAGCTAGATGCAGTACGTCTGCCACGAGTTGTCACTTTAGGCACAAAATAAAGAGTTTACAGAAGAAACGCTCTCGCCTTTTTCTATCAACTTGCCTGATCGCCTAGGGTTGCTACTCGCTACTATATTCAGCAGATAAGCGCGATTTGACAGATACCGCCAAAAATAAAATACATCAAGTGAAAAATACCTACCTACCTACCAAGTAGGCTGTAGATAACACCATGAGCTACCGCTTCGGCGGTCACCTGTCGGCGGCGCGGCGCGCGGCGCGGCGCGCGGCGCGGATGCAGCAGCCGCGCGTGCCAATAAAAGAATACCAAAAATACTGGTGTTTTACCAATGCATGATAAGATAAGTTACGGAAAAAGTTAAAGCCTATTTGTACTGGATTTCAATGTGTTACGAAATATAAGCCTCGCCTCGATTTCCGTAGTGTCCCGGGTTCGATTTCCGGACGGGTCAATTCAGGAAACGATCTTTTCTAAATTAACTCGGGTATGGGTGAAAAAAAAAATAGTTTACCTACCTATATATTAATGTCCAGGGAATGTCCAGGGATATTTATATACTTATAATACTCGTACATAGTACTACTAACTTGCAAACGTTATCTGAGTTTTACTTACCTTTCAACATCATTTGGTAACTTAAAAAACGTTTAATCAGAATTTCGTGTGGTGTTCATACAGCCAAATACACTGCAACAGAAATATCTGCGCGAAACCATTTTTGACGATTGAACTATAATATAAGTATCTGACGACGTACAAATAATATCACAATGTTTTTGACAGTGCGACTGACCGCGAAACTGAAACTCACCGACTTCGCCTGTAAACTCAGGTATCTGTGTGCGTGTGTCAAAAATGGCGTGTTGTTCTAAGCGGGCTATCTGTAAGAGCGAAAGATCTATTTATCTAATTTGTGCTTTAGGTAAATTTACATTAACGTTTGCGTAAAAAGATGTATTGGGATTTGACATTGTCATGTCATGTCATGTTCCATGTCATGTCCCAATACATTTTTTTTACGCGAACGATAACGTAAATTTAAAGTGGCAACTCGTGGTAGACGTACGTATTACCATTCACAGCTTTTGCTGAACAAAATCGATTATCCGAAGTCAATTTTGGTGCAACACTACTCGAGACGTCTCCTCAAATTGGCGTCGTCACTGTCAGCACGTCAGAACGCGTGGCGCGTGTCGCGGTGACGACGCGAGCGAGACACTTGTCCGCGTCAAACCGGGATGGGATACGCAATACTCGTAGATGAATGATTTAGGTATGATTTGAATGGATTTGAATAAGCAAGTAGGTACAAAATTGATGGCAATGATCATTAATTAAAAAATAATTTTATACATGTCTAATGTAATTAGTATAATATATGTATAATAAACTAATCACATTAGACTTAAGTTTAGTTTCCATGTTTTTTTGACGAGCAACCGAATTTCAACTCAGTCTTGACCTTAGGTGTTCCAGGATGACACCTCGTTGTCGTATTTCGATCGATAATCTTAACGTAAACCACATAAATTTGGGCTTGTATTTGACGACACGGTTGGCGTAGTGCGCTGTAGCACGGTTTCTCGCCTCGACTTCCGCAGTGTCCCGGGTTCGATTCCCGGTCGGGTCAATTTAGGATCTTTTCTGAATTGACTCGGGTCTGGGTGTGCTGGGAGACGCCCCTAGCTTATTTCCTTGTGTGCTACCTCGTAACACAGGGATATTAATCTCTACTTCGAGACCATTACAAGAGGTGTGTTGTCTGGCGCATATTTATTTATTTATTTATTTTATCTAGAACGCTGCCATATCGTAGGTAACTATGCTTGTGTTCCTTTTTCGAAAGAACTGATATTTTTAAATCTTTTCTCTAGAAGAGATCATACAGTTGGCGTAGCTTCTTGAAAACCAACCTTTTAACATAATAATATGTGGTTGGTAAAAAGCTTTGGGCCATCGAATGAAGTACTGCCACAGGAGCTGCGTGCGCGCCTGGAACACGAAGCAGCTGAGCAAGGCCGCGATCTCCGCGGGGGTCTTGTCCGTGAACACGTTCTTGAATACGAGCTCCGATATTATGAGCTCGTTTGTGCCCATTCCGCATGCTACTCGACCTGGGAATCATGAACTCAAACTCAAATATCTTTAATAGGATGTTGGAAGCACAGTTTATGATTGCAGTGTTATTTCTAAGCAATTGATGACTATAATACAAAATACCTAATTTAACATTATTCATAAAACACTTTCCGCACGAAAAAATACTCTCTTACCTTTTAATCAAAAAAGCAACTTAAATCATACCATCAACAATAATGCAACGCGACAGAAGCTCCAATCCGTTCAAGAATCACTTTAACGACCCCAGCGATTACGCAAACACAACGCAGCCTTCAAAACAATAAAATATCAATCAAACTCTAAGCTTGATGCGAGCCGACGAGAGGCAGAGGGCGCTGGCGTCGGAACATATTGTGCGGGATTTTTCGCTCGAGAGGGGAGGGAACAATAAATCAGGAAACTCTTGACGAGGCCTGAGGCGGGCAAAGAGGTAAGCGTTGACAGAAGCGACACTCTTCCATGACTGGGGTCAATTGAGTTTTTCTGCATCAATGCTTACATTAGCCTGTATGGCACCGGTGGCATTAGTGTGGGAGGGAAATCTAACATTATAGAGTGCCACTTGCAACAGTAAATTTTGGAACATTTTACCAGTGAGAAGAGAGAACCGTGGAAGGAGCTCTTTTACAAAATCTATAACAAAACATAAAATAAACTTGACTAGAAAACTAAAAAGAACCACGTCGCTAAAAAGTTAGTAATTAACTGTTATTAAATAAATAAATAATAATAAATAAATATCTGGGACAATTCACACCAAGATCATCTGACCCCAAACTAAGCAGAGCTTAATATGGGCTTCAGAGACTGATAAACATACTTAAATATTTCTAAATACATACTTAAATAGATAATAACACCCAGACACACAACAAATACAAATGTTCGTCACACAAATATTTGTCATGTGTGGGGATCGAACCCACCACCTCCGGCGCTAAAGGCAGGATCGCTGCCATTGCGCCAACAGGCCAGTCAATAGCAATAAAATACATAATATGCTCCTACATGTACAAGAAACATCAAAACGAACGCGAAATACTAAATAAAATTTCAAAGTAAATATTATAAATACCTGAAAATTTTCAGTAATATCATCGACCTTTTTTCATACCTACAAAATCATGGGCCGATTGTATGACCTCAATTATGCTTGCCTCTAATGTGTTACATCGTTGTAGGCATGAAACTCTGTGCCCACAACATAACTTTTTAAGGATACTCTACGATTGTTATTATTATGATTTCCTTGAGCCGCGTTTTATACGATTTGTTCATTGAAGAGCAGTTAACAAAATGTTTATTGCTCCCCTACATTAACTGTTTACTGTTTATTAACTGACCAGGGTTTGTTTTCGACATGGTAATTGCAATATTGAATAAGTATTGAGTACTTTCATATTTGGTTATTTAATTTTAGGATTATTTTGAGTACTACCAGTTGGTTGAAGGAGTTAAGTATTATTTTGAAAAATAAGTAAGTAGGTAGGTTAAGTATGTTCTGTTATTTTTAGTGAAGTGACTTGTTGTTGCATTTTATTTATTTATTTAGGTTTGTACACCACCGACAAAACCTACAGAAAATGTTAGTTAAGAGTTTACATACATAAATACATAATATATACCATCACGACTATTATCTCCAACAGAGGCAAGTCACTGTTGCCGTCATAGTAAACGGAACACTCAGAAACCCACTTTTTAGTATATTTTGCTGTAAATTTGACGATTTGAAAGTACTGATACAGTATATGTATTTTAATAAAGTTATTTGAGTTTGAGTTCAAGTTTTTATTAATGGTATTAGAACCCAACGTGGTAGGTGGTGAGCCTACCGCCGTTATCCGAGTTGATTTGGTTTTTTATCGATGTTTTCCATCACCGGAGAGTTAGTCGGAAATTTTACAATGAACACAAAGATGATTCTGGCCGGATTTGAACTCGAAACCACGCGATCCAGGATCCGAGTTGGGGTGCCACTAGGCCACGTCGTTTTCAGGTAAGAGTTCATCATTTTAATATCCTATCTTCTTCGTTTTAGATTCATTTATTTATTATTTCGTACACAAAGAGACAAATTACAGAGAAAACAATAAGGAGTACAACAGTACAAGTTAGCCTATCTCTAGAAAGAGATATTCTTCCAGCAGACCATGGCGACAGGAAAAACTCATTTAAAATTGTTATGGATAGACAAACGTGTACAAATGGAAATGTAAATGAGAGTTACATATTCAAAAATCGTAACAAACTAAAAACCCCTAAGTACATTCATCAGGACCCACTGTACTGGATACATAACAAAGTTGTTCTTTTAGTATTTCTATCCTTAGTTAAAAGTAATCACTCGAGTCACAATTAACTAGCTCACTTGTACAGCTTGTACTATTATTTATTTAGCACAATTATGTGTTACCTATATAAAAGTTTTCGAGTACCAACTTAGCTTATCTAGTTTTGTTCTTTTGTTAAGATTCCAACACAAGAATAAGAATAAAGAATAAAAAATATTCATTGTCCAACATAGGTACATACAACAATTCTTATTATTAAATCTTATGTACTTACTATATTTAAGTGGACAAAAGGAACAGGTGCTCAGCGTTTGCTGCCGCGGAGAGTATAATTCCCGGGTAGCGCTGGTTTTCAGCACCTCCCTAGTTCCCTACTCTCTACGATGATAACCGAGAGTAACCTGTAATTGCTGGCTGACAATATTTTATAAATTTAAAATAATTAGGTATTTGAAAAAAACTTAGCAATAATGCCCCTATAATTTTTTTAATATAAAAATATGTTGTAATGTTTCTGTTAATTGGTAATGTATTATAATGTGATAATGAACAAAATCTATGATGGGGTGTGTGTGTGTATCCGAGTGTGTATACGTGTGTGTACAAGCTAAACAGCTGTTGTTCACCATCAATCCATCAATTTTGTAATATGATCTTTCATTTCCAGCCATTCAGCGATTACCTGGCAGTCTCGGCACTAACGCATCTTTTGGGCTGGATATTTACTGACGAAATTGCACGCTACTCTTATCTCCCTTATCACCCTTAGCTCCCTCGTTTAGGGAATTAACTCGACTGGTCTATCCCGGTTGTGAACCCACACTGGTGTGTGGGGTCCCAGGGTCCGCCTTTCTTATTTTCTTGGCCCACTTCGCGCGGTCTTGTGCATCCTCAGTGGTGAGTCTGTTGGCACGCATGTCACCCTTAACGACGTCGAGCCACCGCTTCTTGGGTAGACCTCTTCTGCCTGTACCTGGCGGGGGCGGCATGGCCAGACATTTGTTGCCCACGTAGTTTGCCGATCTCCGTGAGACATAACCATAAGGCGGCACTCCTGCAGCTTGACTGGTTTTATGCGATTGTTATGAGGTCCCAGGCCTGGTTATGTGCTGTCTCATGTATTTCCTAGCTTACTTCAGGTCGGTTGACCATGTGTAAAGATGTCCAGAAACATTTGTAAGCACGTAAATCAAAGAAGTGGTTTGAATTTGAGGGGTGGGAGTTCTCTACTTATCAGAAACCGTGAGACACGACACCTGAAGTATGGAAGGCGTATTCTGAAAACTATTCTCAAAGAGAAGTCGGTACGAAATATAATTAAGTAAGTTTGTTTTCATTGACTCCGCTACGTAAATTTGTAATAACTAAATGTTATTAAGACATTATTGAATTCTTTAATGATAAAATAAAGATGTTGTTGTCTGAAATTATACCTGAATACGAGTAAGTAACATTTTAAACTTTCTTGTTGCATTTCTCACTACAAATTTTAAACACTATCGGGTTTTTGCAACGAAACAAACTCAATTTGTTTCGTTGCCATGCCCTCACGAGACGCTACATTTCAACTCACATCTTAAGTACCTATATTTCCTATTATCTACTTAGTACTGTTAAGTGGTTTACAATTCATTATGATTATGACTAAATAAACTATAAACAGCAACGAATTTAACAATATTTTGACCAAGCTCCGCTTAGCTAGGGTCTGCTGATCCATGAAATCATTCCTATCGTGAGAATATCGTCAAGTCATTTTGTGTGCAATAAAGAATATCTCATTCATCTTGTAGTGAGTTACCGCGATTTTTTTAAAATCTGATGAAATCTAATATGTTAACATTGAAAATCCATTGCTAAGGGTTTCTGTTAGATAATTCATTCACAAACAAATAGAATGCTGTGTCGTACGTCTACAATCAAAGTGTTTTGTGTGCTAGTACAGACGAGACCTCAAATTTAACCTTTTTTGTAGTGAGACATAAATAAATATCCCTATAAAGAATACTCCCGCGCTCGCCGCGCCTCAGAAATTGTACAAAACTGGAGTTTTCCACACAAAATGCGGCACAAAGCGTAATCCTCAGGACACAATACGCGAACTTAAGCCTATTAGCGATCTGCGCCAGCCGACGAACCGTAAGTCGGATTTGTTTGCGTGAGTTTATTGTGATTTAATTTACACATGTATTTATGGTGGCCTGTTCAACGCCTGAGCTTATTTTCATTTGAACCAACAAAAAGTTCATCAGAATATATTTATTATTCTAGTTTTAATTAGTTGAAAGGAAATCTGATATAGGTAGTAGCAGAATAAGATCAATTCGCTAAAGTATACTAGGTATTTTTTTTTTAAATGTATGTGAAAGACACAATATGTAATTATAGGTATTAGTATACCTATATTACATGTTGTTAAATTGTTTTAAAAAATTGTATTGGGATTTGACATGACATGACATGACTATGTTAAATCCCAGTACATTTTTTTACGCGAACGATAACGTAAATTTTAAATGGCAACTCGTGGCAGACGACCTGTTTCTGGGTACGGTACTTGTGATAGGGATATTTTCTGACGAGCCCCACGTCATTGCCAATGTATGCCTTAAATTTTTGAGGGCTGTTATAAATTATATAACTTTAATTATATAACTGTGTGGATTTATAAATTTAAATTGTACAATGCCCTGGTAATGATGTGCAATTTTTACTTTTAATGAATAAATAAATAGTGTTAGGGGAACCTAACACTATTTATGGGGGTGATATCATCTAGCCCCAACTAATTAGAGCTTGTAGGTCACATATTTAAATAGATACCAACACCCAGACAAATGACATGACTAACAAAAATATTTATTACACGAATGTTTGTCCTCTGTGGAGATCGAACCCACGACCAGCGGCGCTAAAGACAGGCCCAGCAGGCCAGTCGAAAATTGATGAGTGAGTATTTGATGTTATTTCTTCGAATAAAGTTGGATTTGCCATGTAGATTCGATTTTAGCGTTCATTGTTTTTTTTTGAACCTACAAGTAGTGTTTATTTATTCTCTAATGAAAAAAGATAAGTACAATTGGCGGACTTAATGCCTTAGGGCAGAGGTCATCCACTTGGCGAAGCAGAAATTAGCACAGTGTAGATGAGTACCCTTCAACTAAATTAATAAATTCATGTTTTAAGTCCTACTGGCCCAACCAGAGTGTAGCCATTTTAGAGTTAGATAGGCATTTCATTTGATGGTTGTTAAGGGGGATTGCATGTTTACTTTTAAACAGACGTTGCAATAAATTGTTAACAGTTAGGGTAGAGCTCTGATTATCAAAACAAGATATATGCGCGACTGTAGGGATGTTTACACACATAACTTGTGATAATTATTACCTTCACAAACAAACCTGACCGCCACGCGAAACTAAGTGTTACCCCGGAGGTGGTTCACAAAACACGTTTCTAGAATTCATTTTTGAAGTAGTAAAAAGTTTGAAATTAAAATCTAATAAAATTTACTGATATTGTTGAGGGGATAATACAGAGAATCCATTCGAAGGAAACATGATTTGAAAAAGTTAGCTTGATAAAATAAATTCACAAAGTTACCTCTTTTCGTGACATTTATTCTTCTATATATGACTATGACTATGATCTATTTATGACGACCGACTTGGTGTAATGGTTAAGAAGTTGGCTACTACACCAGAGGTCGCGGGTTCGATCCCCGCACAGTACAAACATTTGTGTGCATGAACATGTCTGTTTGTACTGGCCTGGGTGTCTCCTATGTATAATAAGTATGTATTTACAAAAGAAAATGTATTTAAGTATGTTTATCCGTTGTCTAGTATCCCATAACACAAGCTTTAATTAGCTTACTTTGGGGCTAGATGGCGCTGTGTGGAATAATGTCCAGGGATTATTATTATTATTCTCTTTATTCAGTATAAATCTTAGATATAAAATTTGTATAGTATTCTTACAAAAACAGAGATTTATAACATTAAAAATAACTTATGAATTATAATTATAAAAACTAAATAATTACAATTATAAAACTTAAGATTAAAGTTACAAAAACAATGATTTATAAAAATACCATAAAAATCTTAACCTAGGGAGCCGCCGGCAGCGGGGCAGGCGAGGCCTAGACTACCGGTGGTTAGGGCTGCAGAGAGAGGAACCTCCTGACAATACGTGCCGTGTCCAAGAGTACCGCCTTCTGTATCTGACCCTTGATCCAGCCGCTAAGCGAAAGCCTCTCGAAGTGTTGGTCGAGGCTCTTCGCTATTAAGCCGTTTGCCGAAACCACTATCGGGACAATGATCGTCGAATCTACATCCCACATGGCGGTCACCTCGTGAGCCAAGTCCAGGTACTTGCTGAGCTTGTCCTTCTCGGCCTTCACGAGGTTATCGTCATGCGGGATGGTGATATCGACGAGCACTGCCCGGCGTTGGGATCGGTCAACCAGCACGATATCAGGCTTATTGGCTACAATAGTCCTGTCTGTGATGACAGAGCGATCCCAATAGAGCAACGCACGACCATTTTCAAGAACTGGCACCGGTGCGTACTTATAGTACGGTACCTCCGATTCGACAAGGTCATATCGAAGAGCAAGTTGCTGGTGGATAATCCTGGCTACTAGGTTGTGCCTATGCAAGTACTCTCCGTTAGCAAGGTGAGAACAACCGGAAATAACATGGCGAATAGACTCGCCAGGACGTCGGCATGCCCGACAAATGTCGACCGTACCGTCCTTAATGATGTATTTCCGGTAGTTATTCACCTTGATAACTTCATCAGCAATTGCACAGACAAAACCTTCGGTTTCCCAAAGAGGTCCCCGAAACGTAGCCAGTTCACCGATGCGGAGAGGTCAACATCAGGTCCTGTTAAGGCCCGATAGAACCTCCCATGCAGCTCCTTGCTCTTCCATATTTCCTTGCGGTCATCGGTGGTGAGCACCGGTAGTTGACGCCAGTTCTCGTTTGCCAAGGAGAGCGGCGTGAGGCCCTTATCAACTGCCACAACATCACGATGTATCCCACATTCGTTGCTGAGGAAAAACCTCCTAAGACTGCACACCTCGCGGTTATGAAGGTTCTTGGCATTTAAAAAACCACGACCCCCCACCTTCCGCGGGATGTACAGTCTCATGACAGACGAGCGTGGGTGTAACATACGATATGTTGTGAGCAATTTTCGGACCCTTACATCCAGAGCGTCCAGCTCGGTTTGAGTCCATCTTAGTATGCCAAAGGAGTATATCAGTAAAGGCATCACCCAACCGTTGAAGGCGCGCACCTTATTGCCACCTGACAAAGAACTCTTGAGTACCTTTGTAAGGCGACTAAAGAAGCGCTCCTTCATCGATTGCTTGACGTCTCCTACTGATACACCCAATGACTCTGACATACCAAGATATTTGTAGGTTTCGGCTTCAGAGAGGGATCTGAGTGTCATCGTCTCAGAGAGCTGTAAATTCGGTGATTCTACAACCCTCCCTTCTTGTACATGCATGACCGCACACTTGTCTACACCGAACTCCATCTTGATGGCATTGCTAAAAATCTCAGTGATTTTTAACAGTTCCATCAAGACCTGGGGTTTTGGTGCAAACAGCTTCGTCATCCATGTACAACAAATGAGAGATGAACTCACCCCCTCTGCGAAGCCGATAGCCTAGCTCCGAATCCTTTAGTAAGGTACTAAAAGGATTCAGAGCCAAACAAAACCACAAAGGACTCAAACTATCGCCCTGGAAAATACCTCGCTCTATCCTTATCAAGTCCTGCGGAGCAGGCGAGTCATCCCCACCACCTGGTTGACAAAGGACTGTGATCCACTGCCCCATGCATGTGCTTAAAAAAGATCTCAGAGTTGCATCAATTTTATACAGCTCCAAGATCCTTCTCAGCCACGAATGGGGCACCGAATCATAGGCCTTCTTATAGTCAATCCAAGCAGTTGAGAGAGCTTTCCTGCCTCGCCGGACTTGCTGGCAAATGGTCGTGTCTATGAGGAGGAGTTCTTTAGTACCTCGGGACCCAACCCTACATCCATTCTGAGCCGTAGCCAAAACATTGTTCGCAACGACATGCGTGTTAATTTTTTTTGCTAGAATGGACGTAAGGAGCTTGTAGATGGTAGGTAAGCACGTGATGGGTCTATAGTTTTTTGCTTCCGAGGTACTACCAGATTTGTGTAAAAGGAAAGTGACACCTTTAGTAAGGAAACTAGGAAGAGAACCAACCTCAAGGGATTCCTGGAACTGCACTGCCAAGCATGGATGCGAACATCGAAACCACTTGATCCAGAAGTTGTGTAATCCATCCGGGCCAGGACTTTTCCAGTTCTGAGCCGTCTGAATTGCACAACTAACGTCTTCGGAGTCAATAGTTACTGACTCCATGGTTCCGATGGATTCGCATTCATGCTCGACAGTACGCATCCAGTCACCCTCCGTGTGCTCGACAGGCATCGACCAGATGCTGCGCCAGAAGTCAATCATGACACTTGCATCCGGCCGCTGACTGTCGTTCACACGTTGGTTAGTATCTTCCCAGTTTCGGTACACCTTCCTTTGGTCACTTTGGGAAAGGCGATTTTGTACATATCTGTCCACACGTTCTCTGTAGCGACGGATACGGTTTGCCCACGCATAGACCTTCTGCTTCAGAAAGTCAATGCGTTCCGTGACACAAGCCATATACTGTTCGGGCCTAATACCCGTCCCAGCAAAGGCTTGGTTCACGTAACGCATGACCCGAGGGCGATGGTTCCCTCGGCTGAAGCAGACCAGCTTCGCAATGAGAGTCCTAAACGTGTTGATACGTCGCTCGATTCGCTTTTGCCATGCGGGTACATTGACGGCAGGTCGCACTGCACGGTCAGAGTCCGGAAACTTGACACGAGCAACACGGCATGCCGCAATGGCCCCGCAGTACAGAATCGAGTGAGTATCAACTAAATTTTCACTAGTCCTTATAAACGGAGCTAGTAAAGCGTCCAGGGCTCCCATTAACGCTAGGTTGCGTCTATTAGTAGGCAAACGTGGTAACCGCGG
Organism: Udea olivalis; assembly: GCA_947369235.1. Lineage (NCBI taxonomy): Eukaryota > Metazoa > Arthropoda > Insecta > Lepidoptera > Crambidae > Udea > Udea olivalis. The sequence goes on from OX376366.1 coordinate 12,775,715, forward strand.
CCTAGGGACTCGTGTGGAGCGATATTCTGAAATCGCGTTCTCCAAAGCCCTCCTCAGTTGCTCTTTGGCCTGAGTACTTACGCTTGCGTTCGCACTGGCCTCTCCATCAGCATCTGGATCCATCCGAGGCGCTACCGGAACCGAGTCGAAAACCGCACTCGGATGTGACAGCGCGCCGGAAGGGTCCCGCGTCGAGGAAGAGGTCGCGCGAACTGGAAGCGCCTCCAGGCAAAGCCGATCAAGCGTAGGCTGATCTAGCATCTGTAGACGCTGAATCGCCCGCACTTGATCCGACAGTCGTTGGGCGGAAACAGCCACGGCTGGTTCTAGGGCCTGAAACAGAGGCAGCATCCGGTAACGATACGCAGACAGGTTGGTTCCTCCCTCTGTAGACCCGTAATAGGCGCGCATGCAGTTGACATTCATGTCGTTTGTCCATCGCATGCGGCGCACTACACCACCGGTAGCGGGAGCCCCGCGTGGGGCAGACTGCCCCACAGGCCCCAAGCGTGCCGGCAGCGGTCGTCGTCCACGTCGCGCAGGTGGTCGCGGCGGTCGTGGCGGCGGTGGCCCGCTCTCATCGCTTGAACTGGAGCTCGCAGTGGTATCAGGAGGAGTAACAAACTATTATTATTATATTCCAAAAATAATTGATCTGATAATTTGGGTCCTTTACCAAAACAAAGTTTAAAGATAACTGGAGGGATTTCATTCGATGTTTTTGTTAATATATACAACGTTAATGAAAAAGAGCAAAACCTCAGACACCCTAACCTATTTTTTTTATAAAAGAATTAAGTAAATTATTAAATTTAATTTTCGCGGATCATTTACGAAGATATTAGCTTTTTTGCTTTTTTGTGATTGTCTGCAAATTAAAAAGTCTATGGTAATAACGCGCGATCTAGTGCGACGTCGCCGCTTCGCGTGCCGCCGCAATAAAAGAGTTAAGTAATAATTAATCACGGCGTAATTAAAATATTTTTTTGATCAAAATTTGATCCCTGTTTTTTATTAGTGGAATCGATTCTACTCTCGATTCTGAACAAACTTTTTTCAGGTTTTGCGCTTTTTCATTAATAATATAATAATTTATTTATTGCAGTAAATGTGGTACATATAGGTATTACATTACATTGGTTTCTCACATTTAACCAACAACAATTGGCATGCAATACTTGAGAGACAGGCACTTAAAATCGAACATGAATTAAATAAAGAGATTAGGATTAAATTATTTCAATTAAATACATAATTAGACGACCGACTTGGTGTAATGGTTAAGAAGTTGGCTACTACACCAGAGGTCGCGGGTTCGATCCCCGCACAGTACAAATATTTGTGTGCATGAACATGTCTGTTTGTACTGGTCTGGGTGTCTCCTATGTATAATAAGTATGTATTTACAAAAGAAAATGTATTTAAGTATGTTTATCCGTTGTCTAGTATCCCATAACACAAGCTTTAATTAGCTTACTTTGGGGCTAGATGGCGCTGTGTGGAATAATGTCCAGGGATATTTATTTATTATTTTAATTATTAAATTTAAATTTAACTATCAATAAATTCATTAACACTATAATAACATTTTTTAGTCAACAGCTTGAATAAGGCACATTTAAATTGTTTAGAAGGCAAGGCTTTTATAGCCTCCGGCAACATTATTTAACTTAATCCACATGTTATATGAGTTTTTTTGCCAAACTGACGTCGAACCAGACGGCACCACCAAGCGATTCGGATACCGGGTCAAGAATTTACAGACATCACGTTTCTTACTAAAAAGCTCTATATTATTTTTGGTGAAAACACAAATCTCAAAAATATACATGGATGGCAAAGTTAACAAATTTATTTTTTTAAATAGTGGTCGGCAGGAATCCATGGGCCCAGCTCCACACATGGCCCTGAGATACTTTTTTTGAATTATAAATGCACGCCCAACATCCACCGAATTTCCCCACAGAACAAGGCCATATCTCAAGGCAGAGCATACGTAACCATGGTACGCAGTAAGCGCAGTCTTTTGATTACTGAGCCTCGTGTATATACACGTTGTATATACTTTTATATATATAAATAATAACTTTTACAATACTGCTATTCAAGTTTGTCTGAAACAACAAATTAGGGATATGATCGTGAGCGTTTGCAATTGTAAAACTTAAAAATTGTCACAATCTCACTTTAATAATATTATAAATGTGAAAGTTTGTGAGTATGTAGGTATGTTTGTTACTCTTTCAGGCAAAAGCTACTGACCTGCTTTAGATGAAACTTTACAGTTATACAGCATATACATCAGAATAACACATAGGCTATAAATTTTAAAGATTTTATGTAATTTGGCCATGATATGTAATGATAACGCGGGCGAAGCTATGGGAGGAATGCTAGTAAGTTAAAAACCGAACGAATATCAAACATATTTGCACCGCGACAACTTATTAGCGGCATGTAAACAGCCATAACCGACCGATAGGCGGCGCGAAGCGCGAGGGAGCGACGCCGCGGGGCGCGACTAGCTCGGCAAATATTTGACACGGGTAATCGCTTAGGGAATGTGGGAGTTCGGCGATTAACTGGCGAGAGTGTACCGATTTGCTGATTTAAATTAAAACTTCTGTCGAGCAAGAATTTAATGGGAAAGTCTGGTCGCGAGCAGCGCTCCAGGGGCCATAATACAATCGCTTATGTCCAGTGAAGTTAATTCCCTAACTAGCGAACAATTTAGTCAGAAAATATTCAGCCTAGAAGATGCGTTAAAGTGAAGTTAAAAGTAAAAAAAATCTTTATTCATATAGACTTATACAAAAGTACTTATGACAAGTCAAATACAAAAAAAAAGTTATAGCAAAAATATACTAAGAATATAAACTTACATAAAATAATACTATGATAGTAAAAATATCATTATTACACATGAAGTGACTCTACCACCGGTTCGGAGGTTGTTTCCGATCGAGAAGACTCCGGCAAGAAACTCGATGGTTACTCTTTTAAATCTTGTTTTTTTACAAAAAAATTGGATTGACAGAGTAAAGTCATAACAAAAAAGTGTGCAGAGGAGCAGATTATACCTAAGATGACCACAAATTCTTATCATTTAAGAAATCCTCAACACTATAATAACCTCGCTTCATTAACTTAGCTTCAATTTGTGACTACGTTAATGCCAGGTAACCGCTGACTGGCTGGATATTAAAGATCATATTACTAAATTGCTCGCTAAGCTCAATATAGGGAACGAACTAAAAAAAAAATCCAAAAAAAATCCTTCTGGATTGGTGGACTGGAATGGTGTTTATAAAGTAACCCTGTATGTAGCGTGTATTATTAATAATAATAAATATCTGGGACTATTCACACAAAGATCATCTGACCCCAAACTAAGCAGAGCTTGTACTATGGGCGTATATTGTATAATTGCAAATAAATTGTTTCGAATTTTGTCTTTTTTGTATATTTTTTTGTGTCTTTTACAAGCGTAGTATCATTATTATATATTTATTTCATTCTCATCCTATATTCAATGTTTTTAAATAAAATTCATCCGTCTAGAACGAAGCAAAAAGAAAAACTGTATCTACAAGTGGATCATAAAGAGCAAATATTTCTTGACAGCTTCCCTACTTGCTACGTCATCGTCTGAAAACCAGCGTTACAACAATACAACAATATCCCTGGACATTATTCCACACAGCGCCATCTAGCCCCAAAGTAAGCTAATTAAAGCTTGTGTTATGGGATACTAGACAACGGATAAACATACTTAAATACATTTTCTTTTGTAAATACATACTTATTATGCATAGGAGACACCCAGACCAGTACAAACAGACATGTTCATGCACACAAATGTTTGTACTGTGCGGGGATCGAACCCGCGACCTCTGGTGTAGCAGCCAACTTCTTAACCATTACACCAAGTCGGTCGTCAAACCTAAACTCTTCTGTTCAAACCTGAGCGGTATTCGCTGCCGCTGGTTGTAGCGGTACAATACCGCACGGGTTTCGCTCGGGTATTTCCGCGGCAAAATGTACCGCTACCCTCAGCGGCAGCGGATACCGCTCAGGTCTGAACAGGCCTTTACGGCTCGGCCACCGTGTCGTAACACATGCTGGGATGAAGACATTTTTGCTACTGTAGCACTGCATGTCTTGTTCTAAGTTTATGTTTATATAATTGTACATGTTCAGTGTTGTTTTAGTATGCAGAAATAAGTTATTAATATTTAACCTCAACAGCAATTAAAGATGTGAAAATTAAGAAGATTTACGCTGATTATTCCTCTGCCTCTGCAGTGAATTAAAATCAATTGTCTGTGCCACGGATGGACATTAAATAAGCATTTTTAGTCCTCGAGGTTTTTGGGCTATTTTCGTGATTTTCGTTAAAGTAGACTTATGCTTTTTATTTGTTATGGGAAGTGGGATGAACTCATTTCAAACCGGAAATAAAGTAGCAAGTGGTCAATTTAATAATGTGCCACTAGTTCATTATCTTTCACCGGGTCCGTGCCTCCTGCGCGTCGCGCGCGTGCCGGCCACGTGCCGAATTGGCGCCGCACTGCTATTAACTGTATCCGCAAATTGCCAATCACAACATGGAAACAAATAATTGGGAAACTAAGCAGAGCTATCGTATATGTTTTGCGTAACCGCATTAAACAAACTAACAAACCAACATGTCTTTATTTAAATAGACCTGTAGAAAGTACTTTTAAATTGTCAAATCATTATAAGAAAAAAATAATAATAATAGCCTTAAATACTATGATAATATGGATACACTATACACAAATATAGTGTAACTCTACCACCGCATCGGATGTTGTTTTTATACTGAGAAGACACGGCGAGAAACTCAGTACTTATTCTTTTAGACTTGGTTGGGTTTTACAAGATAAGTATTGTAAAACCCAACCAAGTTTAAAAGTTCGGATGCTCTTGATGTAAGGGGTCCCATCTGGGACCCCTTACATCAAGAGCATCCGACACCAAGATACGCACTTTGCTTGTTCTATAGAAGTCATAACATAACATACCATCTGGACTATATCCCAAACGTGGTAGTAAGAGGCAAGTGACTGTTGTCACCATGCTGAACGGAACACTCAGAAGCCCACTTTTCACCAATGGTATTGGAACTCAACGTGGTAGGTGGTGAGCTCTTTCGGATATTTAACAACAGAAACACAAAGATGGTTCTGACCAGATTTGAACTAGGGACCAGACGATCCACGATCTGTGTTGGGGTGCTTAACCCCTCCCCTGGCCACGATGCTCTCTCTCACTTACTCTCGACCATGGAAGTCATAGAGACTGATAAAAAACTTTAAATATTTATCAATACCTTCTACCTATCTTGACTGGCCTGTTGGTGCAATGGCAGCCATTCTGCATTTAGCACCGGAGGTCGTGGGTTCGATCCCCACACCATTGCAATATTCATGTGACGATCATTTGTGTTTGTTGTGTGTCTGGGTGTTATTATCCATAGTATGTATTTTAGAAATATTTAAGTATCTACTATTTAACTCCCTTAAAGGCCGGCCGGGTCGCTATTTTACGATCTATCATTGCCCATGGCAGTCGCGTGACACGCACACACTTAGTTTACATTATACCTAGTTCGCGGTTAAAATGTATTGGGATTTGACATTGTCATGTCATGTGTCTATGTTTATCAGTCTCTCACGCCCATAGTAGAAGTACAAGCTCTGCTTAGTTTAGGGTCAGATGATCTGGGTGTAATTCGTCCCGGATTAAAAAAAATACGTAGTTTAATGAGTAGAATTAATAACAACATCAAAAAAAACCAGTAGGGATCGAAATCACGACCTTAGCAGGCCGATCGCTGACACTGCACAAACAGCCAGTAAATGTTTAGAATCTAGATGTTGAAATATTGCGTCGTAGTATGTACTTCTTTGTTCTTCGCTATGTTTTTTAACTTGTCACTAAGAAAAGCAATAAAAAATTTATCATCATCTTTGTAGCCGACTTACTGCCTTGATAATCAGATACCGATCCCAATAACCGAGCACACGCCACAAGCTGATAGTTATTTAACACGACACCGACGGTCGTGGGAATCGATTGCATTTTATTAACTACCTACGTGTTTATTTCCTACACCGTTAGTTAGGTTATTAGCCAGGGGTACAGGGACGAATGCTCAGTGGAGCGTGATAAGGCGAAGCGCTGTTTAGTGGATCGGAAAATCTGTAATCGTTTTGACGTTCGTGCGGAAGGACATTCCATTTTCAATTAAGTCTTGTTACCTACTTACAATGGTGAAGATATCTTGAATTGTTCTCAAAGTAACGAGTAGATAATATTTTAATTCAATTCAATTTCAATTCAATTCAAATATATTTATTATCCCTTCACAATCATAGGTAATTAAGGCTAATCTTAGGTCTAGACAATGAATATAGCCTATATTTTGTGAGGGACTGGTGCCTGAAATAGGTTTCAAAATAGAAACCTGTTCTACAGAGTGCTGAGTGCGAGTTGCAGTGAGAGAAGTGAATAACTTCACCATCGCGTTTGCGAGAAAAAAAACGCGAATTTGCATGGCATCGGGTGAGCGCCATCTAGCGGCCTTAATGTTGCCCGAATTAGCTGCTAGATGGCGTTGATTCGATTTCATAGTAATTGACATTTACGTGCTCGCAAAACGCGATGGTGAAGTCATTCACGTCTCTCACAGCAACTCGCACTTGGCACTCTGGTCACCAGGTGCCACACAGGTGGTCACTCGTGGCCAGCACAGTTACAAGCTGTGAGAATGAAAAGTAAGAGATTAGAAATAATACAGAAAAACAACAAATAAAAAAGTACTGAAGTATAGTCTTGCATATTTGTGAGCGTGAGTGAGTGTAGGTATGATTGAGGTTTGTGTATGCGTAGGTGAGGTTTCAGTGAACGTCAATGTGAGAAGTAACCATAAAATAGTGTGGTTCACATCACCAGTTAATTGATAGCTGTACTTAAGAGGACGGAATTCCGGCAGTGTAATAGACCTGAAGGACTTTTTGGCACCTTTATTGCCAGATAAGATAAATACACTTTATTGTACAACTAATAATGAAATAGATAGGTACAACAGCACTTAAAAAACTAAAATTGTCCAGTACAATTTAAGCAGTTTCAACGAAGTAGGAGCGATCTTTTCCAGGCAACTCTCGTTTTAGGAATTTACATAATAAAAGAAGAGAAATGGGTAAGGTTAGTAAGTTAATGAGATAACATAACTACTCGTATATGTTAGAAACAGTGAAGACTTCAGAAGAGCAGATAAGAGCAGGAAGAGGGATTTGACGCTGTCATGTCAGGTCATGTGTCATCCCAATACAATTTTTTACGCGAACTATAACGTAAATTTAAAGTGGCAACTCGTGGTAGACGTAGGTACTGACCTCTTTTACAATAACAGACTTTTCGACATTGAATAATATTGATAGCGCTACGATGAAAACGATAATAAAAAGGGGGCTATATAATGCACTGTTTGACGCAAACTTAACAGAGATCAAACTCAAACTCATATATCTTATAATCAGTACTTTTAAATAGTCAAAATATACTAAATAATAGACATAAATACTATGATAATATGAATATATAAGCAAACAGTCTACAAAAATAAAACGACTCTATCACCGCGTCGGAGAAGTTGATTCTTACTGATAAGACTCAACGAGAAACTCATCGTCAGGGACTTTTTTTGTTGCACTTCGTTCTATAGTATTTTCTTTACGTAGTCTTGTCAGATAGATACTCTAAAGAAACGTTTATTCTATCCTGAAAAACTTACATATTTAATTTTTTTTATCAAAAACATCGAGCAAACACAATATTATTTTTGTGTATGGTGTTTGGGCAGTAATTGACTTCTACAAATATTAATGGACAAACAGTTATGATAATATGATTTTGGTTACCTCGCCACCATCATGAATTCATTTAGGACTACCTACTTTCATTTTCAGCCCCATGCACGTACGGTTAAATATATTTTAAACCGAAGTAAGTAGCCAACTGACAGCTGTAAGCCATTTTTCCTATCATTAAACATTTTGACATTGCCTAGTGGCCTAGTGTGTACAGTTATGAAACTGTAACAGTTGTAATATTGACTTCACAAAGATAGAAATCGGAAAAATTCGATCTGCCCTTCAGAACAAAGCGATCGACCGATTCGGTTATTTTATTTTAATTTGTTTAATTTTTTAGTAGGGTAGATTGTAAGTAATTTGGTTTATGAAAACTTAGGGCCCTTGGCTTTAACATATCATAATATTGATAGCTACCGCTTAGCGGATCATTTACTATAATCAAAACAAATTTACCGAATCAGTCGATAACTTCGTTCTGAATCGGGGGGCTGATTCTGTGACTCCAGCGGGATTCGAACCCGCGACCTTTCACAATCCGGGTGACGCTCTTCCAACTGTACTGTATCTAGTGTGTTTTACATCGTAAGCCAACGTTGTTTCATCAATGTTATAGGCAAGCGCCTTTAACACCCGAAAGAAAATATTTTTGCAAATATTTGACTTTCGATTAAGATGAAACTAGCTATCGGATAAGTGAATTTTTATTTTAGCATGAAACAATGCTCTTTTTTCTACACAAAGATAGATACTAGAAAAATTCGACCTGATCCTGGGACTCAAGCGGGATTCGAACCCGCGACCTTTAACGTTGTGACTGCTCTTCCAACTGAGCTACTCTGAATTAAATGTTAAGTATTTGTCATTAGGAAGTGAAACACAAGCTATAACGATAAACGATCTTAACGTCAATGACATCAAAAATACATTTTCTAATAGTCAATATGTAAATAGGAGATATTGGTTCCTAACCGTCGACATTAGAGACATTATTACATCGGAAAAACACCTGAAAGTCTTTTTACATGAACAATAATGGCCTAATATAGAACCTGACCATTGAAAACTAGCCTTCTTGAATCCTTATTGCGTCGCAATTATAAGGATTATAAATAATGCCGCTGTTTTAAATTTTCCTTGGTATGGATCAAGTTCAATTATGATACAAATAAATAATAAATAAATATCTGGGACAATTCAAACCAAGATCATCTGAACCCAAACTAAGCAGAGCTTGTATTATGGGCGTCAGAGACTGATAAACATACTTAAATATTTCTAAATACATACTTAAATAGATAATAACACCCAGACACACAACAAATACAAATGTTTGTCACACAAATATTTGTCATGGGTGGGGATCGAACCCACGACCTCCGGCGCTAAAGGCAGGATCGCTGCCATTGCGCCAACAGGCCAGTCAATATAGTGCGGTAAGTTGAAAATTACAGCCTAGGCGATATTGCTAGCCCTAGGCGAGGGCTACAAGAAAGCAGTGGCTGTAATTATCAAAGCGCACGTATGTCATACGACGTTTTATAACATATTTGCGAGGAAATAAATAAAACTCAGGCTTTCATAAACGAATAAATCTTTAATCACTTCTTAAAGCACTTATCAAAATGTTAACTTGTTCACAAATTAGCGACGCGCGCGCATCAGCGCTTTTTTAAAGGCAAAAGCATAAAAACAGCCAGTATTACTAATAAAGTAAATTAATATTTTTGTGGTTTTGTTACAGATAAATGGTTGTATTTATTGTCAAAATTGATTAAATTAAAGAATTAAATGTTTATTTATTATATTTTATCCCCCAAAGTTAATTTTATTCTTAAAATGTTGACCTCTTTTCTGACATACGTAAAAACTCTTTGCTATGATATAAAAAAAGTACCGTTTGTTTTAGGCGAAGCATCTTGATAAAGCGAGCGTTTTACCTTATTAAAAAAAACTCGTGCGTTTTACAAAACAATAACGCACAAGCACGTAAAGAGATACAAAACGATATTGAAATTGGTGAAATTAGAGACCCTTTACGAGCAAATGTTTTAAAAAATAAAATACCTAATATCTCAGCCCGTTAAACTTTAGCAGTATGTGCTCCATATAAAGTTTGTTCCCCTCGATATGATATAAATAAATAAATAAATATGCGCCAGGCAACACACCTCTTGTAATGGTCTCGAAGTAGGGATTATTAAATCCCTGTGTTACGAAGTACCACACAAGAAAATAAGCTAGGGGCGTCTCCCAGCACACCCAGACCAGAGTCCATTCAGAAAAGATCGTTTCCTGAATTGACCCGACCGGGAATCGAACCCGGGACACTACGGAAATCGAGGCGAGAAACCGTGCTACAGGACACTACGCCAATTGTGTCGTCAAGTGTGATCTTTCATAATAAGAACGTTTGGTGAGTTGCTGCGAAATTTCCCTCAAACTATTAATTTGTTATTTTTGGAATATCATTATCAAATATACGATGTTGTTTGTTGTGTTTATGTTTCAAGGTGAATCCAATAATGCATTTCAACGAAACCATATTAATTATCAAATCATAGTACTCACATACAGGATCAAACATTTGAAAAGCGAAATCCACGCGGTCCAGTTTACGAGTACCTAGTCTATACATCTTTTTTCTCTTTCCGCATTCACAAGTAAGTACGCAATATCTGGTCGCCGCCAGCGCACAAAGAAGAGAGTCCATCGGAAGCGTCCGCACGGAACTTCTGTTACATTCAACTGGCCGGAAACTGCGGATTACAGCGGATTACGGCGTATTACCGCGTAATGCTTGTAATTCCGGCTGTTTGTCACCGCCTGTGTGATCTTGCCGTATGACCGTCTGAATCGTGATTTATAGAGGCGCTTTTATACATGATGGTGATTAGGTAAGCTTTTGAGCCTTATAAGAGAGCTTACAGACAATACAAGAACTATGCAGAGTAACAAAACCTTTTCTTTCTAAAACTTTCGCCAGCGGACTTCGCCCGTGGTAGGTACTATTTATTCAGTAAAAATATAGCCTTGAAATATATAAAGTTGATATAGTAGCTTCATGATACTCAAACTCTCAAACTCAAACTCAAATAACTTTATTCAAATAGACTGTATCAGTACAGTCTATAGATATAGATATAGTAGCTACCTATATGTATTAAAGTAGAAAATTTTGCATGCTGACATTTCGGCAGAGCACGTATGTACCTATCTATAACACATTATGTCCAACAATATTTACCGTGTCTCTTAAGCAAATAAAAAATTTCATTTCATTTCACAAATTAATGAAAAAAAAAACGGTCAAATCTTTTTTCGAGTCTATCCAAAACAAGCAGCCAAAAAGCAGATCTTTCGCCTTTACAATACCTATTAGGGTGGATTTCTTTCATTTGAATGACCTAAAATTGTCTTTTTAACCATCAGCAACTACTCATATTTCTATCAAAGAATCCTGCTATCACACACACTTTTCTATGATAATCGCTCTCACTTACTAACTCTCATTTTCAAAACATTTCTCGACAGCCACAATAGCTTTAAACTCACAACTTATTAGCCAACCACGCAAAAACTGAACGCACGAGACACTAAACTACGGAAACAGCATTATTACACCACAGACACCGAATCGGAAATACTTTATGCGGATTAACGTTTTCTTCGAGGATTAAATCCTCCTTTGCGGAGGCGACGCGCCGTCTGTACGCGCCTTAACCTCCGCTTCACATCCAAATGAAATTCAACGTTCGCTGTAAACACAAGAGTTCACTTTCCAATATCAATGTGTTTTTTTCTTGTAGTAATTCGTAAGAGATTACAACATTTTTCTAAAGGAATAGAGTTCAGTATAGATTTACAGAGGTATAAATGTCATTGTTACGAGTATCACGTAGATATTGTGCCAATATTTGGGGGTGTCGGCACAAATCAAATCGTTAACGTCTGCTGAGGTGTGGAGATTTGTGTTTTTTTATTCACAGTTAAGGGAAAGCTTATATATCCACAGATTTACTTCATTAAATCACGTAGCGAAACTCCAACCATAATCATAGACGAAAGAGAGCTATAGCTCGTGGAACGAACATTATCATGATGATCTCAGTAGAAGAATAACCAAGATAGATACTTCCTCTGTTTCAGGTCGTCAACACTGGTAACAACATTGTACCTTATTGTGTCCTATGAAGCTACAAATACTCATGTAAAAAAAAGGACCGCTCTCGCCTTGCCTGATCGCCTAGGGTTGCTAGGGGAGCCCGAGGGCAGTTAAAACAATTTTCACATTATTTTTCATACACAAAAAACTATTTGATAGATTTGAAAAAAAATACTACCAATCGATAGTTCATTTCCTTCACTTTAAGATGTATTTAACAAAACAGTCGCGGCAGCCGCGCGTGCCCCGACAAAAGAATTTAGCCTACCTTTAATACTGGTGTTTCACCAATACATGATAAGATAAGTTACGAAAAAAGTTAAAGTCCATTTCTACTGGGTTTGAATGTGTTGCGAAATATAATGTTTTACCTACCTATATACTTATACTACATATTACCTACCTACTTACTTGCAAAAGTTATCTGAGTTTTACTTAGATACCTTTCAACATCATTTGGTAACGTAATAAAATTTGGTGTGGTGTTCATACAGCCATTTTCACCATTGAACTATAATGTATCTGACGTACAAATAATAATGTTTTTGAAAATATTGACAGTGCGACTGACTGACTCACTGAAACTCACTGGTATCGCCTGTAAACGCCTGTGTCTGTGTGCGTGATCGAAAATGTGCGGTTTGTTCTAAGCGGGCTATCTGTCAGAGCGCCGCGCGTCGCATGCCTCATTTGTAGTACACGCCTAGAAAATGCCTATTCACTCTGGCCTTGAACAGACGCAGGAAGAGCGTTCCACTCCTAAGCGGTGCGAACCAGAAAAGACGTGGAAGCACATCAACACGAAAACACATCGGATAGACGATATAAATTATGTATGGTTTGTGTCACACTTCTAGTCCACTCTCTAGTTGTCCCGAATCCTCGAATTCCTATTTTTTACATACTTACATACATACCATCACGCCTTTTTCCCAACGGGGAAGGCAGAGACCACATCTTTCCACTTGCTACGGGCCTGACTCACCTCTTGCGCTTCTTCCACTCTCATTAATCCTTTCATACATGCTCGTCGATTATGGGTACTCCTGACCTGACCTTTTCTGAGCACGTCTTGTACTTGTCCTAAGTACCTACGTCCGTCTAGGCCTTCCCCTTCCAACAGCTCCATCCACCCTCGCCTTCTAATTTGTTTCGTTAATCGCCTTTCATCAATCCTTACCATATTTTTTTTTATATTTCCCGTCAAGATGACCTCACTCCAGCTGATGAAAAGCGATTGTGAGATCCAGATATGAGGTTGACTAGCCCAGTCATTCAAACGAATCACTGGGCTGGCCATCCTCCCCTCGAAGGCCTGCAGAAATGTCTTTTCACGCCCCGCTTGAAGAACCCGGGACTATATGAGAAAGGAAACACATGTGCTGGAAGAGCGTTTCACGTCTGGATGGTACGACAAAGATACGAGTCACCGAACCTTTTAGTTCGGGCCAACAAATATTGAATTGTGTGTGGATGACGCCGTATTCCAGCACGCGTGGTACGGTAGTGGAAAGGTGAGGGTGGAATAAATAAATAAATAAATAATAAGCTGGAATAACTCGTCAGAGCATTCCCCATTGTAGAAGCGATAGAGAACACTCAGCTTGGCAATGTCTCTACGCAATTGGAGAGGCTCAATGGTTAAAGTTGCCTCTGGGTTTCCAATAATACGGATAGCACGCCGCTGCAACCTGTCAAGAGCTTCGAGTAGGTACTTGGCGGAACCGTCCCAGAGATGAAAGCCGTAATCCACACACGAGCGAACTTGTGTCTTATACAAAAGACAGAGCTGCCCAGGCGTGAAGAATCGTCTCACTCTGTTCAGGATTTCGAGTTTACGGGATGCAGTTCTAATGACGCTCTCAATGTAGTCCCGCTGGTTTAGGTCGCTACGAACATCCATGCAAAGGATGTTTAGGCTATCCTTAATCGGTAACGGGGTGCTCTGAAGAGTGGGATGGGAAAGGAACGGCGACGCCTTTGCTGTGAATGCACACACCTTCGTTTTCTTGGCGTTGAACTCGACAAGATTGCATGCACCCCATTCTGAAATGCGGTCCAACACTCCGTCAAGCTCAACAACAAGACTTCGCCTCTTCTCCTCGATGTCAGTCTGCTTTGCCCCAGGGCGCTCGAAATAACGCGCGTGGACCGTGTTAACATACGCATAGCGATGAATGCCCATACCATCTTAGCATTCCTATCTTAATTTTAGTGTCAACATCCACTTTCACACCGCAACGCTCTCTCATTAAGCTATTCCTCACTTTATCACTCAATGTCACTCCTGCCATACTTCCTATTTTTTCCCTTAGGATATTACATAACTAATTAATTTATTCAAAGCAACTTTTCTCCTAGCTGAACCCTTACAGCTTATTGCCCAAACAAAATTTTACAGTTTCAAGTAAGTATTAAAATACGAACCAACACCTTCCCCTTAACAAAATTAAGATTTGCCACAAGACTTGCGATTACCGAATCAATACTCAACAGGGCACATCCGGAACACATTGTACAATGATCAGTGCACACCCATCCCGCTTTGTCCGGCCGCAGCATCGCTCGACCGTAAATAGAGTTGAACTTTTTTTAGGAAGTTTTGTGGGCGGACACAAAGGATTGCGTATTACCGGTAGTAATATTGAGATTTAGAATTGTATTGTGTGTGTGAATGTGTGTTCATCTCAATGTAAGCAAGTAAGTAATAATTAGCCTATATACTGTCCCACTGCTGGGCAAAAGCCTCCATCATTGAAATCAAGTCATCGCTACAATGGATAAGTATTGGCTTAATCACCACGCTTGCCAAAATGCGGGTTAGTGATCACAAATCCGGGCTATGTTCCGAAAAACACACTTTACCCGACCTGGGAATTGAACCCGGGACCTACGGGTTTTTGGGCCGAGCTCTGGAACCACTCGGCCACGGAGGCGTTCATCTTAATGTAAGATAAGATAAGATAAGATAAACTTTATTGCACAAACAAAATATTACAGTTTCATTAAAATAAATTAGGTGTACAATATAGGCCGTATCGCTGGTAGCGATCTCTTCCAGGCAACCTTCAGGTAGAGAATCAGGAAGAAGATGAAGTGGCGGTGCAAGATGATAAATAAGAGATGCAATAACTATTTTACTATAACATAAAAAAAACATACATACAATACCGAAGCAAAATAATAAACTTACATATACTTACATACTTATCATACATATGAAATAAGGTATGGATTAACTTATAAGTAGGTGAAAGTAGGTAAACTGGAAAGAAGGCGATTGGGTCAAAGTGACATAATGTATCTATTAATAAATAAATTGAATACTTAAGATAGACTTTTCACAGAATTTTCAGTGGCAAACAAGCTTGCGGGCGCTTGTTGGTAAGCAACCACAGCCCATTAACAAGTAGGAACTTGAATATCACTTCATTTTCCACATATTGCAGGAATTTTCCTTCACTTGCATCAGGGAAATTACGGGAATGACTGAGTCTATACAATAACAAATAGGTACTTACATGTTAGGCTTAGCTATACTTCTATATCAATAATAAAAAGAGGCAAGCGTCTGTGAGTTCGTATGTTTGAGGCAGGAAATCAGTTAAAAAAAAAAATTTAGGTTGTCTGGAAGAGATCGCTTCCTAGCGATAAGACCGCCTACATTGTACAATCTAAGATTCTGTAATGCTAAATTAAAAGTAAACTAAAGTAAAAGTTGAGTAAAAAATATCTTTATTCATATAGACCTATAAAAAGTACTTATGACAAGCCAAATAGTTCGAAAAAAAAAATTATAGCAAAAATATATTAAAAATAAACTTACATAAAATAATACTATGATAGTAAATATCATAATTAAACATAATGTGACTCTACCACCGGTTCGGAGGTTGTTTCCGATCGAATTATTAATGTTATGATTTGTTGTACAATAAAGTATTATCTTATCTTAATCTCCGAAACTAAGAACCAATTTCGAAAAATCTTTCACTGTTAAAAAACTACATATTAGTATCCCTGATTGCTATGGGCATAATTGACTACACGATTGGCGTAGTGCGCTGTAGCACGGTTTCTCGCCTCGATTTCCGTAGTGTCCCGGGTTCGATTCCCGGTCGGGTCAATTCAGGAAACGATATTTTCTGAATTGACTCGGGTCTGGGTGTGCTGGGAGACGCCCCTGGCTTATTTCCTTGTGTGGACCTCGTAACACAGGGATTTTAATCCCTAATTCGAGACCATTACAAGAGGTGTGTTGTCTAGCGCATATTTATTTATTTATTATAATATATTTATTTCAAAAATGTTAGGGATCCGTATGAAATCTTAGATATGTGAGCCAACGTTAGAAAAATTAGTCCACGCGGGCGAAGCCGCGGGTGGTAAGCTAGTAGCTAATACCGATAAAGCATAAATCTGTGTCTGGCGTGGGAATCTAAATAACAATTTGCAACACAGTATCAAGGCTCACTATCCACTGCGCCGTTTCTACTGATGCTGTGCTATAACGATTTTCGTAGCACATCTTCTACGAAAATGCGCCGCCGCAAGGAGCTGTGCGAGGAAGATGCGCAGCTCGGGCTACGCGATGTATCGGCAGTAGGGAAGGCACGCACAGTTCGCATTCACAGCTATGCGTGCTTGTGTCAAATTAAAACAGATTCTTAGATTAAATCAGAATAGGAAGATAGGTGACTCGCCTCTAGCGCGTGGACCGCTTAAATCAGGCTCCCGTCGCCTCATTTCACTCGGTCGCAATATACGATTGAAAGGACTTCACTCTGGCCCACGCTTGTCTCGCTTACGCTAAGGTCAAAACAAATGTGTTTGTCTCTGTCCTTCACATCGCGCAACGATAATGTACCATAGTTTGTCCAATTTAAGATGATAATGTTGACAGCTGACAATAAGGATGTGGTACTTTATAATCGTTTTTGAATCGATTCGATTATCGAATCATTATTTCATAAAACTTGGAATCGACAGTTTACTCGAATTTTAATGTGCAATAATTAAATACATAAATTAATACTATAAAACCCCTCAAGTGAATTAAATAAGGTAAGTATTAGATTATTATTTTTTAATGATAATTGTTTTTTAATTTTTATTTTATGCACCAAACAACACACCTCTTGTAATGGTCTCGAAGTAGAGGTTAATATCCCTGTGTTACAAGGTACCTAGCACACAAGGAAACAAGCTATGGGCGTCTCCCAGCACACCCAGACCCGAGCCAATTCAGAAAAGATCGTTTTCTGAATTGACCCAACCGAGAATCGAACCGGGACACTACGGATTGAATGAAGGCGAGAAACCGTGCTACAGCCCACTACGTCAATCGTGTCGTTAATTTCGATTTCGATTTGAAGTAATTTATTAGTAATATAATAGGTAGGTACTGCACAGCCTGAATCACTTTCATAATCACCATCGTCAACATCAATAAATGAACTTTACTTCCTATTACTTGAGTTTATTATCAATTCTTGTTCACAAAGTTTATATGTTAAATTAATTTTGTTTCACAACCGATGTTTTATATCTTTTGTTATTCGTTTGCAAGGCACTTCACTAAGTGGGCGGTACCCGTCAATAAAGTACGATATTACCTGTAGTACACTTTACCGAAAAAAATGCAATACTTCATAGGCGAGAACTGTCAAAATTATCATGCTAAATGGGACAAGGTATAGTTGAGCATCATCCCCGCTCTCAGTTCACAATTTTACGGATCTTCCACTATTTGATTTAATTCAAGCATAGCTTAGTAGAACCAGTTTCCGTGCTAGACAATGTATACCAATGCCCAGTTCCCGAACGGCGCGGGTTCAACTCCCGCTCGATACCCTAGGACCATTGAATCTAGAAGCTAGGCGAAACGGCTTTTTTATTAACAGGAAAGATTTAAAATCAAGACTTATGCCAGGACAACAGCAGAAGCTACGGAAATTAGTTAAAACAGCAATTAGATTTACTAGATACTCATCTACAACTCTGTGTAGGTAGGTACATAGACAGACAAGTCCCTACTTAAAGCTCCGGCAAGTTACCTATACCTATAGACGGCAGCATTGATTCAAACATACCAACTTAATAAATAACCCAACATATAGATAGGTACAAAATCGTACAGATACAGCATTGTCGAACATAAGCTCTAGTCCTTATGGTCTATTTATTAGAGCTGAAATTGCGAAAACTCCGAAATCAACTTACCCGGATAGTCCGGATACCCAACAAAGGTCAAACATTGTTTCAGTATCGAACTTTAGGAGTTACGCAAAAGGGCGGTCGCAGTTAAATTATTCAGGAACCAGGCAACACTGAGCACCTATACACCTCTCGCTCTAACACACGCTACTTCCCTATTTCCGTCTCAAGTCAGGTAGGTGCGGGGCGTTGCGCTTTCGGCCGCCACATACGGTCGGCTCTTTCTCTCTCGTGGGGGAGAGGTGAGTGCGTCCCACTCGCTCTCATTAGGTTAGTCGGAGAGATATGTTTGCCTGACGTTTGGCAGTCGCATTTTCTATGTAGCTGTGAAGAGTAATGACGTAGCTCAGAGGGAATGTATTTTTAATTTAGTTAAAGAAGTAAAATTTTGAAATTTAGAGGTCTTGAAATGATGGCAATGATGGGAGCCCAAACCTTACCTCTTTTTTTGATGTAGTAAACTGCCACATCTGAAACTCCACTGAAAGTTAAGGACCTCTTGCAACTAACAGATACCTGGTCTAGCTTTCACTTCTATCTGGAAGAGAAAAAGGTCTTGAGTGACATTTCAGAGTTAGTTACTGGTAGGGTCTGCTACAAATCGTATAATGTAAGTGTCTTTGGTCTTACTACCCTAGTGTATTAATTTGCTTCGCGTCTTTCAGGGAAATAACACACAAGGGTGGTAAAGAATAGTCGACCATCAAAATCCAATTACCGATATATTGTAAATTGGTAAATTTGGGCAATATGCGAGGACATCCTCTCACCACAATGGCAACACTGAAATTGCTATCGACACGAAAGAAAGAAATTGACAGACTCGCCTCAACTTTACAAGACTCGACTTCGACAACCCGTATAGGGCTCATACATACTTACTTAAATAGACAACAACACACGACACAGGATCTGTTTGTAGCTCTTTGCACTGTTACGTTTACGACAGCGGTGTTACACTTTACCTGTGGCCGTGGTGGACTGTGACAGCAATAGAGCGGGACAAATCAATGCGGATCAAGTACGAGGTGATGTGGTATAAAGTGTTTCTCTTAACGAGGTCTAGGGCTGTCTCCATAACGATTTTAAATTGCAAGTTAGAATAATAAAATTATATCTCATCAACTGACCCTAAAGGGTGATTTTAATATCGTGTGTTTCGATCCCGGTCACAAGTGTCCTTTTTTATACAAGTATTTATTGTAATATGCGTCACAATTATATATTCCACGAATCTCGTGCGGGGCGGGTAGAGGAGCAATCCCGTAGGAGACATTCTTATTCCACAGTAGGTATAGCTTTAATTTAGTCTATGGGTGTCAGAAACTGATAAATATAATATTTCTATTTAAAAATGTATAAACACATTAAATACTTAAGATAGGTACTTAAAAAGACAGAAACACCTTTACTCAGAACCAATACAAATGTTCATCACACTAGGAAGATAGGTGACAGGGAAATAAGGAATTAACTCACGACTCGGCGTCAAAGCTGAAAATGTCATAGATTTCAGAAGTGAAATCAGCTATGACTTCATCCACACCGACCACACTTAGCCAGCTCACAGCAATTACTGAGTTTTCCAATGCCCGCAAACATAGTGGCACTCACTCGCTAACTGGACTAGTTTTTTTTAATGTAATAGGGAGCAAACGAGCTGGAAGGTCATAGGTAATTTAAATGGCTATTAAAATATAGTAAGCAATCAAACAGTACACCAAAGCAAGGTTTCTTTGAAGTTATCTTTTATTTTCATGATGATGAGGACCAGTGGTTAAACTCAAGTTCAAAGTCAAAATATTTATTGCAATCATGTGGTTACAAAGATGGTGAACATATCAAACCAGTACCAATAACATGAACCCTGTTAGGGCATAGCAACGTTGTTTAAGTAATTAAAATTAAATCAAATTAGAATAACATAAAAATCAAATTAAATCAATATTCATACATAATTATAACATACAAAGTAAAAACAAATTAAATTAAATGTCATTTTAACAAATTTCAATATTGAAATAAAATACGTCATTTGTCTCATTGCATACACAAACCGGCCGAAATAGCATTTTTTTTTTGAGAGAAAGTCATTTTCAAAAGCAAATAACATACGAAATTAACAAATCAGACAGAAATCCTAAATCTACAACTTATTCTTAAAATATTCCGTCAAGGTAAAGAAGGCCTTCTCAACCAAAAATTCAATTGGGGGGGGGGGGGGGGGGGGGGTTCAAAATATCTTTCTAGAAGTGGGTACTTTTAGTTCATTTGTGCCAACATCTCCGTTGCGACGCTCAGAGTTAGGGCCCTTATTCACTTTGATTAGTGCGAGTGCAGGTGTTTAGTGATTATGAGAAATCACGTGTAGACGGCGATGGATTATTGCAAGTGATTAGTATCCTGCGTCGTGAAGTCATTTTAACGTGTTACATTTAATCGCACTAATCAATCGCTGTCCACACGTTTTTTCTCATAATCACTAAGCACCTGCACTAATCACCTGCACTCACTACTAATCAAAGTAAATGCTTGCCTTTAGCGAAAGCCACTCGTCCCTGCGCCCAATTTGTACCCGGAGGTGAAACATCTTGTGAGAAAGAAGTCTTGATAGTTATCTGTGGCAAGTGTCAAGTGCGTGACATTTAGTGGGAAGGTCGTTAGCCAGCCCTGGCGCCCGTTCCGCGCAATCAACCGTCAGATTTTAATGACTCGGGAACAAAGCAACCCATACGCTGCGCATATGCTTTTGTGCACGTATGTAGCACTACACACGTGTGACTAAAAAACAATAGGTACTACTCTTGAGAACTAAAACCTGGGGTCGGTTTTTAGTGTTTGTACTTTGTGCGGACTTTTTTGGTAAAAGTTAAAAAAGTGAGGGTGTTTCCTTCGTTTCGTTTATTTCCAACCTTCAAATGAATCTGTTAATTTTCGTTAAGTACCTAGGACCTTCTTGAAAGGAGAATGTCAGCAAACGTTGGCTTCTTTTTAAAGTGACTGCAGCAGCTTTAGAGTTTCTTTTTTATTTATTAAGATTATAAAGTACAATTGGCGGACTTAGGTTTTTTTACCGGATTGCGTCTGAAAGAGGGTAATATTTTTTTGTCAGTTTCATTGTCATTAAGACCGACAGTTTTAATGTAAGGTTATGTTATTAATTCGCTGGAGCTCGTAGGTTCGAGTACATGAGAGTGAGCTGATGCAGACAGACAAAAAATCCCACCACAATTACTAGCAAAAACTCTTTGATCAACAGATCGCACTCGAATAAATCACACCCGCATACCTACTGAATGAAATTAAAAAGCCGTATCAATAAGGAAGCCGGCCCTCGAGCGCTAGGCTGAATAGATTGTTTCCCTTTGCCTTTGATTTGACGACTCCCCCGCGCGGCGTTCGAGTGCTGACGGCTCAACGATTCCTTTGCTTATCGAGGTTAGAAAAATCAAGTTGACAGCTGACATTCGCGAGGATACAATATTGGCGGTTTTTCGCATTTTTTTATAAAAAAAGGTACCTGATAATAAATTATTATTTGCATGTATATTATACCTATTAAAACAACTTCCGGATCCACTATTATGATTGGCAGGTTGCAGGACTCGGCTTGCATATTTATGAAATACTATGTCTTATTTTACTACTGAATTTCACAGAACTTTTACCGTAAAAAAACCTTACCTTAAGCTCCATCAGTCAATTAGTTATATGTATCTATCAATACAATAACACGTACAAAATAAAAATACATCACAATTACCAGAATGTTCAGTAGGCACAGTAGTTTTGGGTATGTACCTATACTAAACCTACTTTATCCTTAAAAAAACCATATCCTAAGTAAACTAAACAGCTTTTCAACAGTTATACCACTGCAATATTTTCGTTGTAAGTAATTTGATGTAATTTCTGCTTACCTACCTACCTATGCTTGATGATTTGGCGATCGTTCTTGTTTTCACCTCTCGAGCAGCACAGCCCCCGGCCCCTATAGGTAAACATACGGATTGTCCGAGTAATCAACGTTATATTCTGCACAACACAGGCCCACTCAACACATTTCAAATATACCACTTATAATCTATGTAACACCATGGTGCAATAAAGAACTTTGAACTTCACATCAAACTTTACCTAACAAGTTATCATCAAACATCACAACAAACAAATCTCGTTCTGACAATAAGCATTACATACTACTCTAGCCACTTCACAGATTTATTTGAATTTCATCATCATTTCATTTCATGGTGATTTTGACACAAGTGGGTAGTCAAACATTTTTTTTTAATTTATTGTGGCATTGGCGACTAGGCCATCAGCCAAAAAGGATACCATAATAACTATTTACAAAAATTTTAGTAGAAAGTAATTAGTAGAAAGTTATAATACATTACATAGGTTAAATTTTTCCAATTGTGTGAATAATAAAAGTATATACAATATGATACAGCTCAGTGTTACAAAGTAATTGTTTCAAACATTTTGTCAATCTGTTTTTCTTTTCTTTTTATTTTACGGGGAATTTACATGTGTAAGGCCAGCTATGTCACCGACTATATTCAAAGTGTATTATTATTATTAACACTGTCGCATTAATGTGTAGGCATGTAATAGATAACTATCTTACCGTAAATGAAAATAACAATTGTATTTTTAAATACATAATCTTTTGAAAATTGCATTAAACTAAACATAGAAATTGCATATTCTCTAAAGTTTCAGCAGATTTTTCCTTAGGACAAAATTTCAGACTATAGAGAAAAATCTTCTTTGAAATCATACTCGTCTTTCTTGCTCTATATGTCGTCAACGTGACGTTTTCGCACGCCCGATAAGTGCAGCTTGCTTTTCGTTTCTCGCCTGTTTTTTCTTATCTTTCTTGGATTGCATTTTCCTTAACTTGTTCAGTTTAAAGTTAGTCGTCTTGATTTTAATTTTCTAAAAGCAGGTAAATTAAGACAATGTCTATTCGTTCAATTGATAGCAAGTAAATGGGTTCAAACATTTTTTGCAAGTAATTTTTCATTGAGAGGTTTTTCTAATTCGACAAAGATTTCCGGCAAATTCAGATTTCAGTGGTTTATTAAGTTAACCACGCTACAAACAACTGAAAATATGACTATACTAGCTTTTGCCCGCAACTCCGTCCGCGTGGACCACTTTTTTCCTCAACGTGGAGGGTTGATATCCTAACCGCGGTAATTGAATTTATATTTGTGATAAGCAGCTAACTACAACAGGGCGCATCTCCTACAATATGGAACTTTCTATTCATTCCCTGTTTCACAACTTTACCAAACCTATTCATTGCAGCTGTTGCCCGTTGAACTTTAGTTAAACGACACGATTGGCGTAGTGCGCTGTAGCACGGTTTCTCGATTTCCGTAGTGTCCCGGGTTCGATTCCCGGTCGGGCCAATTCAGGAAACGATCTTTTCAGAATTGACTCGGTTCTGGGTGTGCTGGGAGACGCCCCTGGCTTATTTCCTTGTGTGGTAACTCGTAACACAGGGATATTAATCCCTACTTCGAGACCATTACAAGAGGTGTGGTGTCTGGCGCATATCTATTTATTTATATTTTTTTATTTAAAAAAACTGTCATTATTTCCTGAAAAGTATTCAGTATTTTCAGAAACGATCACGCACATTATTTCTTATAGCTACTGCCCGCGACTGAAGCGCCTGGGGTTTTCTTTGCACCTACGTTTTTTTTCAAAAATCTTCTTAATTTTCTCATGCATTTGTTTATCCTAAGTGTATTAGAAAAAATACACAGTAAGAGGGTGGCAGAATTTAGTTACTACTTATTTTGTTATAATGATACAATGCTAATTTACAGTTAGCTTCCATGTAGAACTTGCTTCGCGTTTGCAAGAGAAACTAAAACCAAGTTTCTTAGTCAGTAAAGGTCTCCGACTCGTGTGATAATGCGTGAGTCAACAACCTAACAATCAATGTAAAAAAGACTCGGTTAATCCAATTTAGGCCTTCCCAAAAAAAATCTCTAGACATCAGTGTGATCGCAAAGAAACTTCACATAGAGGAGACAACGGCGTCTCCTCTGCTGGGTTTAACTTTAGATTGTCACCTCACGTGGAAACAGCATATAGATACCCTTGAAACCAAGCTATCTAAATTCATCTACGCCCTATCAGTGCTTAAGCGTAACACTGATCTAGAAACCGCATTATCCGCATATTACGCGTACGCGCATGCCTGGCTCGGCTACGGATTAATAATGTGGGGACACTCTACTGATGCGAGTGATATTTTCATCATGCCGGAATAATGCGTGCGCGTATTGGCTAACATCCGCTACAGAGAAAGCTGCAGGACACACTTTATAAAGTTAAACATTCTGACCCTGTACTCGCTTTATATTTTTTTTAAAAATCAATGCCTTTTTAAGTACTGCAGTAATCCCCGACGTAAAAACAAATTGGAACTACCGAATCCCAAATCAGAAATGTTTAAAAACGGACCTCATTACTAGATAAGATAAGATAATCGTTTATTGTCTCAAACTGTGTACAATGGTTGGTATAAAATACAAATAGGTACATGTTTCAACAGTTTACCCATTTCGGGCATACAATAATACAAAAAAAAAAAAAAAAAAACAGAGCTATCAATATATTTAATAAAATTCCGAATGACATGAAAAGTGAACCCAGCGCAAAAAGATTTAGAATTAGACTTAAGACATTGCTGCTTATCAAATGTTACTATTCATTGAATGAGTTCAGAGACGACAAGAAGCTTTAAGTCTCGCTATCTGACTCTGTTTGTTTATGTACTAACGCTATTAATGTACTTTAATATAATAATAATATAATGTATTAAATAAATAGGTCGTTAATAATTTTATTATACTAACATCAAATGTAATTGGAATCAATAAAATATTAGGTGTACTATATTTGTAATGCCCTTACGGGGTTATGTACTGTACTGATAATTGAATGAATAAATAAATAAATAAATAAGTCTCAATTGTATCTATCGACTTCTAATGCCAAGGCAATTCTAAACGAAGTTAACCTTTTTGTTTTGTAATTGATAAAAAAAGTCGAACATTTTGAAGATATATTCGTATCCTTATGAAACTCAGATGAAATCCCCGGACATTACAATCGCCAAACGGTCACCAATCCATATCAAGTGCTCGGTTTAGATTTTAAAATGTACGCTAACAGGTGCTTCAAATCAAATGGCACACATTATATAAGTGTGGGTGAGGTACTTCATAACATCACAATATCTACTAAACATTCGGCTAACATTTTATTAGGGACCGCAATTCGTTCTGCATGGGCTTCTCTCAAAACTGTCTGTCAATCAATAACGGAGTGTGATTACGGATAAGGTAATCTTACAGATTCATCAAATATCATCAGTTCATCACACTAGATCCTGATGTGATGAGCTTCGAGTGCTGGCCCCTTGCGGACGAAAGAGGCACGTTCGAATAGCGGTAAAAGTACGGATATAACAAGACTACTTGAATGGTATCGCTACGACAAAAGCTGTGTGCTTAATATTCCGAGGAAGTTTGACCGCCACCAAACAACCAAACATTCACTTTCACTGACTTCGATCGGAAGAAAATCACGATTTTGACATAGATTATTGCTATTTGACGTCGAATGCTGCATCTTCATTCGCTCTGTTAAAATGCGAGCGACTCGCATCGCTACGAGTGGTTAGAGAATATGGGGGTTTTATACTTTTTTGTATAACAGAGTTACAATACAAAATAATTCAGACTTAACTAGTTGATTATCATAACACGCATAAGCATATATAATATAATCCCATGGAATAATGACACCTAGAAGGAGGATTCCATACAAATAGTTCCCCAATTATGATAGGTAGTTACACCCACTTTCTGCACAGTTAACAATTTAGATGGAGTTCTCAACACCGAAACTTAAAATTAAGCGCTTACGTCCTTAGTCAGCCAAACATTTGTACCAATAGGGGTGCCCGGACGCGCTTTAAAACGTCGTTGGCTAAAAGTATTCTAGAACCATTTTAAAGTTGTGTTGCTATACCATTCGCCTCCACCAGAGGGCGCTGAGAGGTCCGCTTTGATCTCGCCTCTCGGTTCTGCTTATTTGCTTATTAAAGGATTTGCCTAATTGAATTGACTTGTACAAACGGCTTCATCTCTGTTTGATTGTGACTTGAACTTGAGTGGCGCTCATATTGAACGTCAAGTCTGCGGTCGAAGAGATATTTTACTCACATATTTTTAAGAGGGCCCTCTTTGCTGTTGTTATTAAAGTGTGACGTTACTTTAGGCATTAGCTTTTTCAAAGTAGGTGCACATCTAAAATAGAAATTTATGTATTATGTTAATATGCATAATTAATGCAAAATTATTGTATTCTCATGAGAACACCTAAATGTCTTTAATCCTAAATTTCGTTAGGCAGAATGAACTTATTGGGTATGTATTATGGTAACAGCAATAATTACTTATAGTCCAGGAATTTTAGGATTTCACTTCGGAAAAAGTCCAACCAAGCTGATAATTAGTATACACTTACCTTTCAGATCTCCAATTATGGTGTGAAAAATCCCCGGAATTCGGTTGTACAAGTTGAGCAACTTGTGACAGCTCAAGAACCGTGAAAACAAGTACGTTTTTTTCGGTTTTTCACAAATATCCTCGTTCCTGTGGGTCTTACGACTATAAGGTATATTTACTTATAAAAAAAAGAACAGAAAATTCGCTATAAAAAAAAAGTTTATTGATAACGCTGAAAGTTTTCACGTAATTTGGCATTGAAACTCCAATATAAATGTTGTATGGATATTAAATTTAATTGCATGTAATGATGATAAAATCGAGGTTAATGTGCGGTATCTTCACATTTTGACATTTTTATAGACATTCGGGTATGAATAATATTATATGCAAGTGTACAAAATCAACGATTCTGATTTTTATTTACTTATTCTAAAACATAGATGTAAAGGTCTACTGTAAAAAAATTAAGCCTGTCGGGTTAGGTATAATCTAGTCTTTTTTTCGTGAACATTCAGGAATAAATGACTAAAAAAAAATAAGGTTGCTTAGGTAACTAATTTCTGATGGCTTATCCTCTTTCAGTTTCTTGTCCTTCTTTCGCGAGTTGTTCTTGATTTTTCCACGGGACTGGTGGGAAATTCCCGAATTGCTCGAAATCATCAACAGAATCGGTTTCTGAGTCGTCGATATCGTTTGTTTTTTGTATTGAATCTTCGATTCGGGCAGCATTCTAGCAAGATGTCCTACGATAATTGTAACAGACTGCTGAACATTGGAGGCCCAACTTTCGACAGCAGCTCAATGCGCCACAGCCTTTCGAACAAATACAAAAAAAACATGTTCAAAAGGCGCTTCGGGGCAGGAGGTTGCGATGTTCTTATGGGCTCTAATATGCTGTTTTCGAATACCCATCCCCATTGCGGGTTTAGCTGATTTCCTAACCAATTCTGCAGTAGCTGGTAGTAAACATATATACAGGTGTCCCAAAAAGAAGTGTCAAGCGGAAGCCCACAGAAAGAGCACCCCTTGGGGTACCAGAATCACCCCCATGTATGTTCCGCGATTGTTCATAGTTTTCGAGTTATGATTTTTTTTCTGAATTTCTGAGAATTTCGGACCTAAAAGTTTAAATTTTTTATTTTTTAATAAGTAGAATTCTTTTCAATTTTTTTCTTTGCCCAACTGAATCATCCTTAATTGTACTTTGATGCATAAAATAATCAGTTTCATAACTTTGACCAAAATGATGAAAATGTTGGTATAAAACCAAAAATGTACGGTTGATGAATAAAGACTTAAATTTTCAACTTTAAATTAAAAATCTAAGCGGGTGACTGTATGGTTTCTAAGTAAAGCTCAAAAATGCTCCAGAATCTCAGCTTTCTTAATCATTACAAAAAAAAAGTACTTAATGGGCTACTTTGGCTAAAATCAGCCTTCAAAGACAGCGAGGTGGAAAATTCTTGTAATTAGCCATCAGATTAATAACTGTTTTTTGGCCATTTTATAATTCCTGAAGTTCATGAATTTGTTATCTTACTAAAAATTACTGCAGGAAGGCTAAGGAAATAATAGAAAGAATAAACATTTGAAAGTTTAATTAATAGAACAAAAAGAAATAGTTATTAATTATTAATTATTTATTTACAAGAAATGTTCAAAATGTCTACCTTCGTTCTCGATACAAATTCTACATCGTCTAAAAAAGTTGTCATTTAGTTTTATGAAGGCAATTCTGTTGTTTTTTGTCGTCTCTTCTGCTTGCCTCAATTTTATTCGTAATTCGGCTACGTTGCTGATGTCCTTGGCGTAAACCGATTCCTTGTAATATCCCCAGACGAAGAAATCAATTGGGTTCAAGTCGGGGGACCGTGGCGGCCACGCAATGGGCCCTCCACGGCCGATCCACCTGTCTGGAAATCTTTCAGACAAATATTGTCTGACGATTCTCGCAAAATGGCATGGGGCGCCGTCGTTTTGAAAAATAATATTCCTATAAAGCGTTAACACGTCAACATCTCCTAACAAGTCGGTGAGATTATGTTGTAGAAAATGCAAATAGGCCTCGCCGTTTAGTCGGTCAGGTAGTTCGAACGGACCAATCAGCTGTCCGTTTAAGATGCCTAACCATAGATTGACACTGAATTGTTCTTGGAAATTAGATTCCCAGGTCAAGTGTGGATTTTCAATGTTCCAAGAATGATAGTTGTGTATGTTGAAAATTCCACATCTCTTATAATGTGACTCATCGGTCCATAAAATATTTTTAAAAAAAATTTCGCATTCAGCTTGACGCCGCAACATTTCCTGACAAAACGCTACTCTTCTCGGATAGTGGTTTTAATCAACTTTCCTGCAGTAATTTTTGGTTATTTAACAAACTAATGAACTTCAGGAATGATAACAAGGCCAAAAAACATTTATTAATCTGATGGCTAATTTCAAGAATTTTCCACCTCGCTGTCTTTGAAGGTTGATTTTAGCCAAAGTAGCCCATTAAGTGTTTTGTAATGATTAAGAAAGCTGAGATTCTGGAGCATTTTCAAGCTTTACTTAGAAACCATACAGTCACCCGCTTAGATTTTTAATTTAAAGTTGAAAATTTATGTCTTTATTCATCAACCGTACATTTTTGGTTTTATACCAACATTTTCATCATTTTGGTCAAAGTTATGAAACTGATTATTTTATGCATCAAAGTACAATTAAGGATGATTCAGTTGGGCAAAGAAAAAAATTGAAAAGAATTCTACTTATTAAAAAATAAAAAATTTAAACTTTTAGGTCCGAAATTCTCAGAAATTCAGAAAAAAAATCATAACTCGAAAACTATGAACAATCGCGGAACATACATGGGGGTGATTCTGGTACCCCAAGGGGTGCTCTTTCTGTGGGCTTCCGCTTGACACTTCTTTTTGGGACACCCTGTATAGGTGCTCTTTAGCTGCGTCAGCTGTTGGGGGTAATAAACTCAAATTTACTGACTAGTTTCTGCCTATAGCTTTCTTGAAGTACAGATAACGGTATGCGTTCAAGTTATTTTGTGTAGCTGGAGCACCATACACAGCTAGAAAGATTCGAATTCCATTTGAAGAAATTGATTCTCGAGATGCATCTTTCTGGTTGAAAATGTGTACTGCAGCACGTAGGTCTCGACGTTTTGCAAAAAGTTTCAGAGCTGCAGTTTTCCCTTTATGAAAAAACTAGAAAACTCAATCTGATGTTTCACACCTTTTTTGGTAGCAATTACTAGTTCTATCAATAAATTCTATTCAATCTTTTTTGTAGAGAATTTCCTACTCCTTTTTTGTCTGACAGGAACGAAGATATTCGCAAAAAAACCGAAATAAAATATATATTTTGTTCACCGTTTTTGAGCTGTCACAAACTATGCGTACAACCGAATACCGGGGATTTTTCACACCTCATTTGGAGAGCTGCAAGGCGAGTGTGTACCAATTTTCAACTTGGTTGGACTTTTTCCGAAGATGAGCCCATTTTTTGTCTTAAGTTCCTGGACTATTATTATTTTATTTGCCATAAGGACAGGACATAAGGGAAACTTTAGACGGCTAAGGGTAATGAGTGTAGTTAAATGGCTTTCAAGGCTGTATATATCTAATAAAACACAAACAACAATTCCCCGTAAGTACCTAACCTAAAACAAACCCTCTCTTTCTCATGCAGATGAGGCAGCTCAGGTGGCCGCTCCGTATTCCTTTGATTATAATAAACAAGAGACTTACTATAAACGCGGCTTCGGTAGAGCGCCCTCTCGTGCCGCTTCGCATAAATTAAGTGTGTTTTGACATCTCGCGCATAAATGCCGCGAAATTTGTTGTTTGATCTTCGGGTCGATGTTCTGTAAAAAAGTTATATTTATGTACATACTAGCTTTCCGCCCGCGGCTTCACCCGCGTTTCGATATATATTATGGCCAAATGACATAAAATCTATGTAAATTGTAGCTCATGTGTTATTCTTTGCTTTGACCGACTTGGTGTAATGGTTAAGAAGTTGGCTACTACACCAGAGGTCGCGGGTTCGATCCCCGCACAGTACAAACATTTGTGTGCATGAACATGTCTGTTTGTACTGGTCTGGGTGTCTCCTATGTATAATAAGTATGTATTTACAAAAGAAAATGTATTTAAGTATGTTTATCCGTTGTCTAGTATCCCATAACACAAGCTTTAATTAGCTTACTTTGGGGCTAGATGGCGCTGTGTGGAATAATGTCCAGGGATATTTATTTATTTATTTATTTATTCTGATGTATAAGCTGTATTACTGTAAAGTTTCATCCAAATCCTTTGAGTAGTTATTGCGTGAAAGAGTAACTAACATACATGCATACATCCTCACAAACTTTCGCATTTATAATATTAGTAAGATTACTTAATATAGCAGTTATTTGCCGTAAGTGATTCTGACGTCTACCACGAGTTTGCGTAAAACGCGAACGATAATGTAAATTTAAAGTGGCAACTCGTGGTAGACGTAGGTATTGATAAGATGGCCTTCTTGATCTACCTGAAACCTGATTTTACTAAACTGATTAAGGGGCCAACCTAGCGCTACAGGGAGCCTTAAAAAAACGAGGCTTCCACAGCCTCCGTACTGTATAAAACAGCTGTGCCAGGCATGTATATTTAAAAATTCTGCAATAAATGTCAAAATAAATTAAGACACTTAGCATCACTTAAAACATATTACCGTATGCAGCAAAGTAATATATGATTGTGCAACATTTTGCCCAAAGCTTTAGACATTTTAGAGGCTCTTGTAACGATAGCGGAATAAGAGATTGTATTACAAATAGAGGAGTCTTGGTAAGCTGGGGACTTTAGATAAAACAAAGCAATTTATCAGATTATATAATCTTTATTTCCTAAATATCTCATTTCGTTTATCCAATTATAGAGCCGGTTATGATAATACACTTGCAAACTTCCTCCATTCAAGGTTTTAAGAAGCTGCTGTTTTATGAAGAAACACTTTTAAAATATAAGGGCTGAGATCATGGAGTCAGTTCTCGTAACGGTGTTTTAAATTTTGATATTAATGCTTTTTAAAAGAGAACTTAGACAAAAAACGTCTTTTTCTAGTTTCATTGCTTCGGATCTTTTCAGCTTTAGACTCATCTTCAGGAGCGCCCGATTTTGGTGGGCCGTATTCTTTAAAGCCAATGGGTTCTTGCTCACCAGATACAGGTTCTAGTACCTTACTCTCCTTTTCTGCCTTAACACTTCGAATGGTTTCTTCCAACGATTTCAATGTACCTGTAGATTCATTAGTAGTTTTACTGCCAGTTTCTTTTAAGATATTTTTATTCTCGACACCTCCTTCTAGTGAACCTGTTGCTAACTTAGCTTTGTAGAGAGGAATCGGTTCTTGTATCTTCACTTCAGCTTCGTTTACTACAGGCGGCAGATATTCTAAGCTTGCACTGTCATTAACTTGACCTGCATCGTCAGAATATATTGTTTTCAGTAGCGGTGTCACATTTTCAGATTCTTCGTTCTCGTTTACCGCTGGTGGAAGGTATTCCAAGCCCCCATTTACTTCAGTGATATCTTCAGAACTGTATTTTTCATAAGCTGTTAAAGTAGTTTTTTCTATATTTACAATAGGGCCTTCAGTGATCTCTACTTCTGATGTAGAAACAGTTTCTGTAGAACTGATTTCTTGACTAGTTGCGGCATCAACAGTGGTACTTATCTGGTCAGTCAATTTGTTACCATTACTCCCTGTTGAAAATTCAGCTTCAGCTTCAGTTTCATTATTTACTTCATTAGAGATATCATTTTGATCGACAACCGAAGGCTCTGGTGCAGTTCTGACGTCAGTGACCGCAAATGGTCGTTCTGTTTCTGCGTCAGGCAAGGCTTGCACTGTTATAGATTTGAGGATATCTAGGCTATCTGGTGGTCCGTACTCACGGAGAAAATCTGATCCCGATGCTTCAGATTCCTGGATAACTTCTTCAGGGTACGTTTGTGGAGTTTCTTCAGCCTCCTGGTCTATTTCTGGTGCAGGCGAGGAGCTTGTTTCGGATTTTCGGACTTCCGTTGGCAGTACAAACGCGGGCCCTTCAGGTCGCCATCCACTTGGTAAATAGGGTCCGGAACCGATGGCATAAGCCGCACTTGTAGTGAAGAGGATTGCGAGTATAAATTTCATATTGAGGTCGATTGTTCTATAGGTAAATCACTGACCCGAATGATGGTATTACCCGATTTGGTACTGGTTTATATATTATCTCGTCCCCACATGAAGACAAACAAGACGAGGTCGCAAGAACAAACGTTTGCAGACGATCCGATTATTGATTATTAGATCGATTGTGCAATGGTTAATGGGAAACCGTTGTCCGACAGTGATGTGGGTAATCAATGTCAAGGTTATTACCATACTGCGCTAAGAAGTTGCGTGTATTCATTTTATTGTATTAAATAGAAATATTGTTAATTAACTATTTCATATCCAAATTTCTTTCTTTGGCGCGAACAGTATGGAATGCGGTCACAGGCAAAAGGCACGTAAGGTGTTACATTTTGTTATTGTAAGAAAGAATATTTATAAAAATAAAAAGATTATTTGACCCCAAACACCTTAATTTCAATGTCTTTGCCAAACGCGAAAGCTTTTGAAACACGAAACTGTTTGACAGTCGAGTAAAAAATGTTTTAACATTTTAAGGCATCTTTTAAATTTCATCTCGAATTCTCGAGGTACCAAGACCAACCTTCACATCAATCTCTACAAAACCTTTACAAAATGGGTCTTATGTCAGCAGCATAAGGTGCCTCTATGTAAAGGGTAATGTGAACGCCTCTGTACAACGATTAACCACAGAGAGTAGGTAGCACCTTACAAGAACCTAATTTCAGTTATTGAATGATTTGATTGAAAATCATTCGTTACAGCGTTTAATGTTTAATGAACCATGAAGGCTTTCTGATATCTATCTATGGTTATCTTGATTGCTACCGACTGTAACAGAAAGCTAAATGTACCAAATGGTAAGTTATTTACATTGGAAAAGTTGTGTAGTGAGAAACGTAAATAAAAAAGATAAGACATTATCACATAGGTACCGACTTTGTTCCGGTCCCAAAATAAGGTTTTGATTTGTGTTGGGGAAAGACAGAAAGAAACACCCAGACCCAACACATTCACAATATAAGTTTCATCAGCTCACATGTGTTGGTGCAGGAATCGAACCCGCGAAAACTAAGCTAAACGGGTAAAATATAACCTTGCCTCCGTTGTGTATTTTTGGCATCAACACAGCGCTCAAAAGTCCAAAAAAAAACTTATAGGTAGATCATAGTCGCTCGAGAGCCTCCATCCGCTCATTTATCCCAGCTCAGCAATCCGGCCTGACCATTTTCACTACAAGGGCCTTATTGCCCCCTCAAAACTTGTCAAGTTCTGGATGTGACGAAATTGCTCGCTACACTAAGTCTAAGAAACTAACTTGACTGGATTTAAGCGATTGTAAAAAGGCCCCAGCTTGATCATATGATCGTCAAGCAACGTCTTATAGCACAGATAAAGGAAAAATTGCGAAAAAAATATTTTTAATAAGTATACAGGTTTGTACGAAACCCTCGGTGCGCGAGTACGACTCCCACTTGGCCGGTTTTTTTTAATGGCCAGTAACAAATATTATCACTGTTTTATAGCACCTTAATAAAGAATCTGAGTGCTCAGAATTGTTCTAAGTGATCTCGGAGCCGAGATATGATTTTGTAAAGTATTTTCATTTGCCTTAGTTCCACTTAAATAATAGTTCTGAAATGTTACTTTAAGGAGCTAACCTCACCTAACAGCTGTCGCTGTTAAAATGGATTCAGAAATAGGAGAGAAAGGTTTTCTTCTAAGGATGTACCTGTTGGGTATATTTTTCTAATAAAAGTACCTACGTCCAGCAATACATCTAGGTTAGATATCCATATTGATAATATTGTCTAAAAATCAGTAGATGTCAAGTATTTGGCATTAGGAAGTAGATCACAAGCAACGAAAATCACGAAAAACGACCTTAACGTCAATGACATCAAAACGACAATTTCTAATAGTCAATATTCATGTAAATATGAGATATAGTGGTAATAAAGATAAGATAAAAAGATAAAATTTATTTATTCACCAAGGCGAAGCATGAGACAGTCGTGGGAATCAAATCAGTTTTAATTTTGGTACATGATGAATAAAAATAACATAATATTAATACAATATATATATATATATATAACATACAAGCAATTCTGCTGGGTTTGGGTGTGTGTTTGCGCGTGTGTGTATGTGTTCGTTCATGGACAAGGATGGGTGTGTGTGTGTGTGTGTGAGCAAATGTATACTAGTCAACAGTGCTAAGGGAATGTGGGGTTATGGGTTAGGGTTGTTGTTTAAATTTAACAAACGGTGTTAAAGGCATGAAAATCGGAACGATTGACCATTATGCCATACGAATCAATTTGACCCGTAGCACGGCAAAAAATAAAAAAAGGGAAGAGTAACAGCGACATCTTTTTTTCGTATGGGAATTTTTTTTTTCTTGCTCGCTGAATCATATCGTGTGTGATATCTAATAAAAGGCCTGAGGCAAGGCCAAGGCCTTACTGAGCCAATTTTAAAAATATATCGTAACGTATTATGGTACGTAACTAACCTAAAAAAGGATTTTTCAAAATATTGACATTCAGTATTTTTTTCAATAAATTTTTAATTTTACAAAATGTGATAAAATTACGATACCTAAGTGAAACCTTGTTGAAACATGTAATAAAAAGTTCAATTTCAGACACTTTATCTTTGATAAATTGTGAAATTATTAAAAAATACTGTTGTTCCATGTGCCGCTGTGTAAATGACACTCGGAGACCGAGAGTGTCATGTCGCTATGCGAGGACCGCGCGGTGAAGGAGAGATGGCGCTCTTATTACCACGAGCTGCTCAACAAGCAGCACAAAGAGGTGCAGCTACCCGAACACACCTCCAAATCAGGGACTAAGTGCCCCCGATTACGCCTGATGAAGTCCAGTCGGCTCTTCGCCGCATCAAGAACCGGAAAGCTGTCGGACCCGATGGAGTCCCTATCGAAGCGTCGAAATCGATGGGCTCTCGTGGTGTGGGCATACTTACCCACCTTTTCAACCGCATTCTCCTCACCGGGAAGATACCTGACCAATGGAGACTGAGCATTATCACGCCGGTCTTCAAGGGCAAGGGCTGGGTGCAGGAGTGCAGCAATTATCGCGGCATAAAGGTGATGTCCCACACCATGAAGCTCCTCGAGTGCATTGTGGACTCTCGGATTCGACAGGAGTGTACAATTTCGGAGTGTCAGTATGGGTTTCGACTGGGTTGCGGGACCATGGACCCCGTATTTGCCTTGAGAACGCTCATGGAGGGAACGCTCATACAGACTGAAGAATACACCTCTGCATCTCCTTTTCTTAGACATGCAAAAGGCCTTCGACTGTGTCCCTCGTGAGATGATCGGCTGGGCGCTGCGGTCCAGGGTCGTTCCCGAAGTCTTTATTGACATTATCCGGGACATGTACCACAATTCCAGTTTCATAGTTAGGACTGCGGTTGATGACAGGATTCCCTTCCCTATCACCGTTGGAGTACACCACGGCTCCGTGCTTAGCCCGTTTCTGTTCAGCGTATACAATTGATTCGCAATGCTAGTTAGAAAATAAGGAGGCCGGTTATGCGGGGTAAAGTTCCCGTCATCTAAATGAAACGCTGGCTAACACCGAGCAGTGAGCGAATTTAGGATCAAATTGGAGGTATGAAACCCCCTTTCATAATGCACTCGAGCTTAGGACCATCCCCTCTACTTTCGCCCAGCTTCTTTTTACGTGGCGTTAAATGTAAACGCAAACTATCAGCGACAGATTATTCATGTATCTTTGGACAGTTGTTAGCCATGTGGCTAGCGGCCTTCCACTTATCCTTTTGCCTGTTTTGATGGAACGGCATTCTCCACGACGTAGTCGTCTGGTCTACATATTACACTTCCAATCGCCATACCACCTCAGCCTGGTCTTTAAAAGATTATCAGCTATCGGGGTCATCTTTAAAATACCTAAATTGTACTTTTATTTGTTTCTTCTGTTCACGTGTAGTATTTTTGGGCAATAGGTAAATATTATATGTCTTATCTTATTACCTCGTTTTTCAACGTCTTAGCTTTCGCATCAAAATATTGCAATCTGCTAACTTGTGAAAGCTGAATGAGTTGTGAAATGTATTCTGTATTGGTCCTGCTGACTTTTAATCCACGACTTTACAGGGCTTCCGTCTATTTTTCTAGCTTCTGTTGAATGCTGTGTTTGCTGTTGGATATTAGCACAACATCGTCGGCATCGGCTTTTATATTTTTGCTGTAGTTAAGGCTGTTCATAACAATGTTGCACAGGAGTGGACTTAAAACGCTGCCTTGATCCAGCCACATTTTAGCATCAACTCAATGGACATTGCTGTATATTTCCATGATGATTCTCACCTATTGGTTAGGAACATGGTCTTTCCATAAAAGGATTTTATAGACTATCGTACACCTTTCAAAATCAGTGCAGACTTCCCAAAGCGACTATTTAGTAATTCATTGCTTTTTCTACTATCGTTTTTACTGCATAAAGTAAATTGGTATGCTGCAATATTTACTAGTTTTACTACTTCGAGAAGCCGCTGGAAGACCTTTTCCACGATTTTCAGAGTATTTATTGTATGTGAGGTGAGTTTGAAACCTCTGTAGCTCTCACCTAAGCTTACATCCTCTTTGTTTTCAGAAAACTAGTAGGTAACTTTTTCCTCTTCTATTTCGCCATCCTTCAAGTATTGTTAAAAAGTTAGTAAACCATGCGATAAGATTAGACCATGTTATAAGTATTTACTGATTAACGCTAATTTCATTTCAATTTAGATCTTTTATTTAAAAAAGCATACTACGTAATATCGAAAAAATATCGAAATACCGGTTTTCCGGTATTTTTAAATCGAATATCGAAACAAGACCGGTATTGGGAAAATGGTCCGATAGTCCTAGCGTGGTAGGCCAAAAAGAAAACTATGAGAAAAAAAAAACACTCAAAAGTAGTCTCAGGTCCGATTTTTGAGGAAAATAAAACTGCATTATTAGATTTTTGAAAAAACAATATTCCTAGCCGGGATTCCAACTGTGGATTTTGAAAAAAAAAACACCTGTATTATATTTACCATTCGATAGTGTCGCTAGTAAGAATAAATTCTGGGAGGAATTCTGACATACGGGAAACTTAGAAAAAGACCTCATTTCTAACAAAATTGCGCAGTTGGTCGTTCTGCGCACAGGAGCATGCAGCTTTCACTTAAGACCAAAGTCGAGTGGTCCATTATAGTTAGTTTAATAATTGTAGCAAATAACATATATCTATGTAAGAACCGTATAGGACTTATTGGGATCTCGTGTGCGTTACTCCAGCTGGAAAGTAGCTTCTAGAGTGATATGAGGGAAACATATAATTATAGCGATAGCTGCTATGGATGCGCGCGTCATAAAAAAATGTGCGCGTTGTCGTTTTGGAAAAAACAAAAAAAACGATTACTGCTGGAGTAAAGTTGTTAGGAGGAAAATTTCAAACGAATGATCGAAGAGAAAAATATTGTGCATGGGCTTCCATTTGTGAAAAAATGTGCGCCAAAAATATAATACGAGGGCGAGTCAATAAGTCCGTGACTTTTGGAATAAAACACAGATTTTTTGATAAATAAATCATTTTATTTTTCAACGTAGTCTCCCTTGAGCTCTATACACTTTGTCCAACGCTTCTCCAATTTTTTTATCCCTTCCAAAAATATGATTTGTCGAGGTCCTCAAAATAGGCCTTTGTTTGCGAGATGACTTCATCATTGGAGTCAAATCTTTTTCCACCAAGCCATTTCTTCAGGTTTGGGAACAAGAAGTAGTCACTCGGAGCCAAATCTGGAGAATAGGGCGGATGAGGGAGCAATTCATAGCCCAATTCATGGTTTTTTGTCATGGCAACTGCACATGTGTGCACCCTTGCATTGTTTTGGTGGAAAAGAACTTTTTTCTTGGCCAAATGAGGTCGGTTTTTTTTCAAATCGTCATTGAAGCGGTCCAAAACCTTCGTGTGAAGTTGTTACACGATTGCGTTTGTGGTCGACTGTGAGCAAACGCGGCACCCATCTTGCGGAAAGCTTTCTCATGCCCAAGTGATCATTCAAAAATTGAAACCACTGAGCCATGCGAGATCCCTAAGGCTTCCACAATCTCTTGCACTTTCAATCTTCGGTCGGCCAACACCATAACGTGAATTTTTTCGATTGTTTCGGGTGTAGAGACCTCAACTGGGCGTCCAGGACGTTCGGCATCTTCAGTGCTTGTACGGCCACAACGAAATGCAGTAAACCACTTTTTATCATTGAAATCGATGGTGCAGAATCTCCAAAGTATTTATCAAGCTTAGCCTTGGTCTCGGTAATGGTTTTTTTTGCAAAAAAATAATGCTTAATAAGCACACGAAATTCACTTTTTTCCATTTTTTCCTCAAATTACTGGGTAGTCTGATAAAGATAGCTGTCAAACACAAACTAACTGACGCAGCAAGTTCAAATTTTGATAGGAGTCAACTGACAGATGCCTGTTGACAGAAGTAGTGTTGCTTTTTCAGTAATTTAAATTAAATTCTCTATGCCCAATGTGAGACAGGTTGATACTATTGTAACTATGAATGACGAGCCATTGGAATTAACAAATTCTACTGTATTTTTAGGAATAACTTTAGATTTCAAGTTACAATGGGGTCCGCATATAACGGCCCTGGCAGGGAGACTCAGTTCCGCTGCTTGTGCTGTTAGAAAAATAAGACTCTTGACTGATATTGAAACAGCAAGACTAGTATATTTTAGCTACTTTCATAGTGTTATGTCGTATGGTCTACTGTTGTGGGGTTCAGCTGCAGACTTGAACACCATTTTTGTACTTCAAAAAAGAGCCATCCGCTCCATTTACAAACTTAGACCACGCGACTCGCTTAGGGAAGTATTTAAGAAGATCGATATTTTAACTGTGCATGCTCAGTATATTTTAGATAACATAATGTATGTGCGCAAAAACTTGTATCTGTTCAAAAAAAACAGTGATACTCATAAACATAATACCAGAAATAAAAACAAATTGAAAACTCCCAGTCTTAGGCTACACAAGGTGGGAAACTCATTTGTGGGTCAATCTGTAAAATACTTTAACAAAATAGTTACCTCAAAGTCTTGTTGATCTACCTCTTCACAAGTTTAAATCTGCAATTAAAGCAAAGTTAATGAAACAAGGTTATTATAATGTAGAGGATTACTTGAACGACAAAAGTTTGTGGTCATAGTAGGAATAATCTGCTCCTCTGCTCAATATTGTGTTCTTTTCTCTACTCGCATTGACTGTACTCTGAATTTGTTTTTTGTAAAACAAACAAAGTTGAAAAGAGTAACTATCGAGTTTCTTGCCGGAGTCTTCTCGATAAGAAGCAACGTCCGAACCGGTGGTAGATTCACATTAAGTATATTCACGATGTGTACTAATATTATTTACGTTTATTATTATTATTTCTATATACTTTTTTTGACATGTCATAAGTGCTTTATACAAGCTTAAATGAATAAATGATTTTTTTACTTTTACTTTACTTTTACTTTACTAGTAAACAGGTCAGACATTCAAAAAGTCACCGACTTATTGACCCTCCCTCGTATGTGGGGCTTCAGGTTTTCGAGATATTGCGTTTCCTGCTAGGGCAACGTTTAGCGGAATCGTGTATCTCTCGAACCATGGTATGTGCATCTCTAGAATAAACGTACACTGTAGCTCTTGATTTGTGCTTGCGTCACATATAATAAGATTTAGGAAAATATTCGTACATTTTCAGTAATGGTTTTTTTAAGCCTGACAAAAATCACTGTGCCTAAATGAAAACTGTATACTGTATAAACTTACTAAAAACTGTATTCGATTCTGCTTTACACATATGATCGTCATAAAATGTTTCAAAAGTTTACATACATGCTTTATCGAATAATAGAATTAAAGACCATAACCACCGGTACATAACTTTGACGTCAATATTTATAAGAAATCAGTTCATCCAGACATAAGTGGATGTTAACCGAAAAACAGTGCGTTTGATAAAATAACACTGAAAATCTTCAGGTTCCAATGTTTCGCATTTAAAGAGATATACCTAAATCAAAATCAAAACCTTTCAACAA
Source organism: Udea olivalis (assembly GCA_947369235.1). Taxonomy (NCBI): domain Eukaryota; kingdom Metazoa; phylum Arthropoda; class Insecta; order Lepidoptera; family Crambidae; genus Udea; species Udea olivalis. Next base: position 12,816,829 of record OX376366.1, read on the forward strand.
CGACTGATTATCCGATCAAATTCGAATGATTACGAAAAAGCGACGGATTCATACATATCGATGACCTTCCTTACTGGACGTGTTGAACTATACTGTTATCCGTACAGTCGCGTTCAAATATTTATTGAAAATTATAAATAACCTCATTTCAGGGGAAAGTCTAAATATTTAAATAAAAGAGCGAGTTGATAAGGAAATTCTTATTTTTATTCTCTTAATTTGGATTATTTAAGTAAGTTTATTTGAGTTTGCTTCGCCCTCCAGTTTTTGTATCTGTCAGTACCTAAAGCTATGAAGACACATTAAAGTATCGCTATTAAATATCAGTGAGCGGGTGCTACACGGTTGCCACCAAGCCTTACCGAGTAAAGACGCGTTCACATCAACCTTTTACCTTATGCTGCTGACATACGAACCATTTTGCAATGGTTTTGTAAAGATTGATGTGAATATTTACAAAATTTGGCGATTCTCGTAACTAAACCCGTACCAGGTTACCTACTCACCAACACAATGTCCGCAGTTTCGGGCAAACTAACATGGTCTTAATTAGTATCTTCATATCGTGTCGATGGCTATATCCTTTTAGACCAAAACTCCGCCACCCTAACAGCATGGTCGTTGGCACACATAAGTTCCTCACGCGTACAGCTGTCCGGACACGAGGGGCATGATATGAGGTGGTCCATAGTTTGTGGGGAGGCACCACACTCGCACGCATTGTCGCCATCTGTGTAACCCCATCTGCACAGACTCTCCCTGCATCTGCCAACCCGGGTCCTCAGCCTGTTCAGAGCTTTCCAAGTAAGCCATGGCAAATCGCGGCCCCGGGGAGACCCTCAGAAGGCCCGACGAATGGGGCGGTAGCAGGTAGCCTCTCCAGCCATAAGCCGATCCTGGCCTGTGGTGGGTTGTCAAACAAAGGAAGAACAGTTTTGGCGAAGCTTCGTCGGCTTTTGAGTCTCTGGGGGACGGCCAGGTAGCCATTCATAGGATGACGGGTGTCCAGCTCCATTTTGGCTTTTTCAATAGAACTAGCAACCGCTAATTAGTATGAAAACGAAGATGATTTTAACAACCATGGTGTATTTTTGTACTCTTTATTATATTTATCATACAGAAATAAATTTTTGAGAAAATCATATTTGTTTTTTTGACTTTAGTTTGACGGAAACTACGGACATTTCGGTACGTGAACGCGAAGTTATTTCGAACTTCATCGATTTTTATTTGCCCTGTCTTTGGGACTTGAGTTCTGATATACATAATTATACAAAGAAATTCAAACCAAAACACATAGCGTGGATGATTATGATTGAAAAATTAAAAGCAATCGAACCGAATGCAAATACAGCAACCACCAAAAATCGAATTAAAGAGGACCGCAAAAAAAAGTGGCTGCTTAAATTTTGCTACAAAAATAACCCGTTAAAGGTGTTTTTTCTTTACATATCTTTGGCAGTTAGAAATAGAGTTGATGCCGTAGGCCGTTGGTTTCCCTTTAAATTGGGCCAATTTCCGTTTAAAACAGCAATTGCCGTAGCAATTGCAACCCTGAACCAGACGCACTTCTTAATTAAAAAACACTTCGCATTCGTGTTAATAGAGCAATAGAGCGAAGTTCTTGTATCTGCCTCTTTCCTACTAATACCGCACGCTTACTAGCTGTCTCACTCTCTCTAAGTTAGACAAAGCAACTCCTTGTGACGCCAGCGGGTAGCGCGCGGGGCCTACAACCAAAAACGTGGTAAACAGCGGCGAAAGGTGATGTACAAAAGGGAACAATTATATACTATTGATAGATGCTGATTGATCTTGCCTATAGCTTAAATAAAAATATGTACTTCATGTTACGGTTTCATTGTGGTGTTAATTGGCTTTTTATTTATTTTCACTTCTCATGCTCTAAAAGTACGCCAATATAGCCCTACGAAGCGGGACTAAAGTGACCACTTTAGCCCCTAGGGAGTAAAAAGTAATTAGTTTTTTAATTTCCTTCATGTCACACAGACAAACTCAAACAGCCAGTAAATATATTATTATCTGTGGAGTGTGGACGGACCATCTTCATTGCGAAAATGTTGCGAGTATTAGTTCCATGGTTTGCCGCAAAGAAGGTGGCGCCATGTGTTTTAAATTGATAGTGTTAACTTAATGAAATTTAGTAAAGTCATCCCGCTATTTAAATCTGGTAGCAAAAGTGACCCATCTAATTATAGACCCATTTCTATACTACCAGCTCTTGGTAAAATCTTTGAAAAAAATATATTAAATCAGCTGCTTTCACACTTTACTTTAAATAACTACTGATGCAGGTGTAGCACTTATCAAACACATATTTGATGCTTGGGAAGGCAAGCAGGATGCAATAGGAATATTTTGTGATCTTTCGAATGCGTTTGATTGTGTGGATTATGAAATCCTACTGATTAAGCTGAGACATTACGGTGTTTCAGATATTTTGTCTAACTTATACAATCTTATCTCACAGACAGAACACAAAAAGTAAGTATAAACGGAACCACCTCTTACGGTGTCACCATTAGCATGGGAGTGCCCCAGGGATCGATATAGGGCCCACTCTTATTTATATAAATGACCTTCCTTACTTTGTCAAAGACATTTGTGAAATAGTATTATTTGCTGATGATACCTCGTTGATTTTTAAAACCAACAGAGGTAAGCAAGCATTTGACGATGTAAATAATACTCTTTCAAAAGTACTATGTTGGTTCACAAGCAACAATTTATTACTTAATGCAAAGAAAACAAAGTGTATTAAATTCACTATGCCTAATGTTAAACAGGTTGATACCATTATCAACATGAATGATGAGACATTAGAAATTATGAACTCTACGGTATTTTTAGGAATTACTCTAGATTCTAAGTTACAGTGGGGTCCACATATAACGGCTCTGGCAGGGAGACTTAGTTCGGCCGCTTGTGCTGTCAGAAAAATTAGACTCCTGACTGATATTGAAACAGCAAGACTAGTGTATTTTAGTTACTTTCATAGCGTTATGTCGTATGGTCTACTGTTGTGGGGCTCAGCTGCAGACCTTAACACCATTTTTGTACTCCAAAAAAAAGCCATTCGGTCGATAAACAACCTTCGGCCACGCGACTCGCTCAGAGAAGTATATAAGAAGATTGATATTTTAACTGTGCACGCTCAGTATATTTTCGATAACATAATGTATGTGCGCAAAAACGCATATGTTCAAAAAAAACAGTGATACTCCTACACACAATACTAGAAATAAAAACAAACTTATTACTCCAAGTCTTAGGCTACATAAGGTAGGAAATTCTTTTGTGGGTCAATCTGTAAAATACTTTATCAAAATACCTCAAAGTCTTGTTGATCTACCTCTTCACAAGTTCAAGTCTACAATTAAAACAAAGTTGATAAAACAAGGTTATTATAACGTGGAGGATTACTTGAACGACAAGAATTTGTGGTCATAGTAGGAATAATCTGCTCCTCTGCTCAAATAATGTATTTTGATTGTTCTTTTGACTGTACTATGAATTTATTTGCTGTAAAACGAAACAAAGTTCAAAAGAGTAACTATCGAGTTTTGCCGGAGTCTTCTCGATAAGAAGCAACGTCCGAACCGGTGGTAGATTCGCATTATGTTTATTTAGAATATGTACTATTATTGTATTATTTTATTTACGTCTATTATCGTTTATATATTTTTTTGTGAATTTTGACATTTCATAAGTGCTTCTTTGTAAAAGTTTAAGTGAATAAATGATTTTTTACTTTACTTACTTTACTTTAATCTGTGACTGGTTTAGAAGAAAAAACTGACCGCGTTAATTTCAGAAATTTTGTCCAGTGTAAAGTTCGGTTTCAAATAAATTTATTAAGAATGTCCTGTGACAGTGAAGAGTTTGGCGTCGAGCAAAGAGCAAAAGACAGAATAGATATTCTTTTGCCGCCAAAATCGCCGAAGATTTACCTAAAAACTTATAAAGTTGTATAGACTGGAGGAATGAGAAACATTCGTGATTTTTATTTTATTATGTAATATGTAATGTTTTTGTACTAAATTGACTATTTTTCTCGCACTCAAAGTGAAAAGTACAGTTTGCACCTCGAGCCTAAACGCAAACTTAATATACCTTTGGTTTCATTGACTCCCGAGCGTGTTGATTACAAGTTTATTTGTTTACGTTGTTTTTTTCTACTTCAGTCTACTTAAGCACAACCATTTCGTGAGTAAATTAAGAAGGTCTCTCATTTTTTAAGAAAATTCAAATCATTTTTTGATATAAATAAATAATAATAAATACCTGGGACAATGCACACCAAGATCATCTGACCCCAAACTAAGCAGAGCTTGTAATATGGGCGTCAGAGACTGATAAACATACTTAAATATTTCAAAATACATACTTAAATAGATAATAACACCCAGACACGCAACAAATACAAATGTTCGTCACACAAATATTTGTCATGGGTGGGGATCGAACCCACGACCTCCGGCGCTAAATGCAGGAACGCTGCCATTGCGCCAACAGGCCATATAGTTTATTAACATTTAACTTAAGTATTTAGGTGCCATTTTGTTCAATACTTTTTGCCATTTTGTAGGTAGGGACATGATCCCATTGCTAGGTATAGGAATTTTGAGGCTTCTAATCAAAATACCGCTACAAGTGGTTTTGGCAGTCTTCTTGTGATGTTAACTTAACACTGCCTAAAGAATTCAGAAGAGACCGAAACAGGTGGAAATCTGAAGGTGCAAGGTCAGGACTATACGGCGGATGCATTAACACCAGCCAAACTCTCTTAATTTTTGCTGAGTGGCTAAAGATGTGTGAGCTAGACCTCACGTTATCATGATGAAAAACCACACGCTTTCTGTTGATTAATTCCGGCCGGTTTCTCTCAACTTCTTGATTTAATCTCATTAGTTGTTCGCAGTAGAGTTCAGAATCGATGGTACTGCCTGGTGGTAACAGCTATGAATGAATAATGCCCTTCCAATCCCACCACACTCACAGCATCACCTTGTTGCTAGTTAACCCGGGTTTTGCCACAGTCTGTTAAGCCAGACCGCCCTTTGCACACGACCGATTTCGCACGTTCTTGTCGTACGTGATCCACTTTTCATCACCAGTTATCAGCTTCTTCAAAAATGGTTCGGTTTCATTACGTCATAATAAACAATCACAAAAGAGTACACGGTTCATTAGGTTTCTTTCAGTGAGCTCGTGAGGTAAGCAAGTATTGAGTTTTTTTGTGTACCTTCCCAGTTTTTTTCAAATGCGCCAAAACTGTTTTGTAGTCAATTCCCAGCTACGTCATAACTACTGATATACCGATCTTGCTCCACTTTTTTAAAAATTGCATCCATTTTATCCGTAATAGGGCGACCAGAGCGACGTGCATCTTTGAGCTCAAAATTTCCGGATTGAAAACGCTTAAACCAAATTTGTGCTACTCTCACAGACACTGTCCATAAACATCGCAAATTTTTTTCGCGGCTTGCGTTGCATTTTAACCTTTTTTGTAGTAAAATTTTAAAATGTATCGAATATCTTCATTAGAACCACTCATCTTGACAGTATGAAAAATGAAAATCACACATTTTCCTAATTTCAATTTGGAATGATCTTCTTTAAAATTTTTACTTTTAATGATATACAGCCCGATACAAAAAGTATAGCCGAAGAGATTTTATAATAATATAATAATGATAATAATAAGCCCGCAGGGCAGTTCTATGAGCTGTTGGTGCGTAGCGACACCACGGGCTACCACCATCCCGACGCTAACCCGCAGGGCAGCTTGTGGCGAGCTGTTGGTGTGTAGCGACACCACGGACCCGAGAGTCGGCCAGGCCCTCCGCCTCCGCTTGCCTTAGCCGGCCGGCCGGAGTGGACCCAAAGGGGGGCCGCAGGACTCTCACCTCTGGCTTGCCTTAGCTGGCCGTCCAGAGTGGGGCGTTAGAGCTGAATGCTCGCAGGGTGGAAGTGAAATATGCCTAAGTCGCGAGTTGGGGAGGTGGTTTATCCACCTCGTAGAAAGCGGTGCACACCTCTCCACACCCTGAGCCGTTCACGGCCATGTTGCCGCCTTTGCCGGCCTTTTGCGTCGTCACATTTCTGCCAGGAGTAAACCTTTTTGAGACATTTTTTTATGGCAGATGTCCGCTGTCTCAGGCAATAGCCCAATTACCAGCCCACTGATTTTACACCTCCATAGACCGGTTTTAAATGTTTTTCATACTGTAAAATAGTTCATGCATCTGCCGGGTGTTGACTTTGGGTAGATTTTAAATATTTATCTAGAGACAAAACCCGGCAGATGTACCCATTGCAAATTAGAGTAAATGGTACCAAAAGGCCTCTACGTGTTGGCTTCGGCCCCACGCAAGCCTCAAAGGACCGGGTCCCAATGGGCCTGAGAATTTTTCAAGTACCAACATAATAATAATAATAATAATAAATCCTAAATGGCTCCCCTGATCCGCAGGACTTCATAAGGATAGAGCGAGGTATTTTCCAGGGCGATAGTTTGAGTCCTTTGTGGTTTTGTTTAGCTTTGAATCCTCTTAGTACCTTACTAAAGGATTCAAAGCTAGGCTATCGGCTTTGCAGGGGGGGTGAGTTTATCTCTCATTTGTTGTACATGGATGACCTGAAGATGTTTGCGCCAAGCCCCCAGGTATTGATGGAACTGTTAAAAATCACTGATATTTTTAGCAATGCCATCAAGATGGAGTTCGGTGTAGACAAGTGTGCGGTCATGCATGTACAAGAAGGGAGGGTTGTAGATTCTCCGAATTTACAGCTCTCTGAGACGATGACACTCAGATCCCTCTCTGAAGCCGAAACCTACAAATATCTTGGTATGTCAGAGTCATTGGGTATATCAGTAGGAGACGTCAAGCAATCGGTGAAGGAGCGCTTCTTTAGTCGCCTTACAAAGGTACTTAAGAGTTCTTTGTCTGGTGGCAATAAGGTGCGCGCCTTCAACGGTTGGGTGATGCCCTTATTGATGTACTCCTTTGGCATACTGAGATGGACTCAAACTGAGCTGGGTGCTCTGGATACACGAGTCCGAAAACTGCTCACAACGCATCGCATGCTACACCCACGCTCGTCTGTTATGAGATTGTACATCCCACGGAAGGTGGGGGGTCGTGGCTTCTTAAATGCTAAGGACCTTCATAACCGTGAGGTGTGCAATCTCAGGAGGTTTTTCCTCAACAACGAGTGTGGGATTCATCGCGACGTTGTGGCAATTGACAAAGGACTCACGCCGCTCTCCTTGGCAAACGAGAACTGGCGTCAACTACCGGTGCTCACCACCGACGACCGCAAGGAAATGAGATGCATGGGAGGTTCTATCGTCGTATGTACATGCAAGCCAGAGGTAAGATTTTTAACTCTTTAAATAATTATTACAAGTTCATACATACTATATGCGAAAAGACTTTTTCCCCAAAATAATATATGAATCCGCCGCTTTTTGTAGTCATTCGGATTTAGTCGGATAATCAGTCGTTGTAGAAAGGTTTTGATTTTTGTTTATATCTCTATGAATGCTAAACATTGGAAGCTGAAAATTTTTACAGAGTTATTTCATCAAACGCACTGTTTTTTGGGTAACATCCACTTGTCTCTGGATGAACTGATTTCTTATATTTTTACGTCAGTTTTGTACCGGTGGTTTTGGTGTTTAGTTCTATTATCCGTTAAAGCATGTATTATATGTAAACTTTTGAAACATTTTATGACGGTTATATGTGTAATGCGGGATCGAATACAGTTTTCAGCAAGTCGAACTCGATGAAATCTGTATTCGAAAAAAAATCTGAAAAATGTTATCTGCAAAAAACCCCAATTACTGAAAATGTACGAATATTTTTCTAAATCTTATTATTTGTAACACAAGCACAAATCAAGAGCTACAGGTGTAGGATGTTTATTCTAGAGACGCACATACCATTGTTGGAGAGATACACGAAAAGCTGAAGCCCCACATTATTATGTTTTGGCGACATTTTTCCACAAATGTAAGCACTCTTCCCACGCACAATATGACTCTCTTCGATCATTCATTTAGAATTTTCCTGCTAGAACTACTTTACTTCAGCAGGAATCGTTTTCTTCCAAAACGACAACGCACTATTTTTTATATGCCGCGCAGATCCACAGCATATGCCGCTTTAACTATACGTTCCCCTCATATCACTTTAGAAGCTACTTTCCAGCTGGAGCAACGCACACTGAGATCTCTCATTTGAGACCAATAGTATTAATGGCATTAGGTCCGCCTTGTACACATTTTGTACTTAAGAATATAATAAATAAACGTGTAGAACTTGTTGAGACCTCTCATTCGAGACCAAACACGAGGGGTCTATTATAGTTGTTTAACGAACCGAACCATTTATAAAATATTTTGAAATTGCGGTTCAGATGCCTGGCTCCGTACAAAGAGGTTTGTTCTCCTTTGGTTTGAAAACATAATCCCGCCATCTAAAGTGCCTCTTCGATCGAACTCATCAATTATTATAAAATATTTATTTACATTTTCAATTGTATATTGTATCTACCTACCTAAAAACCGAATCACCTACAGCTTTACAGAGTATTTATTGTTTGTCATTATTTTATCATTTGATTGGTGTATCAAAAAAAAAAGGAAAATTGAGGTTCAGATGCCTGGCTCCGTACAAAAAGGTTTGTTCTCCTTTGGTTTGAAAACATAATCCCGCTATCTAAAATGCCTCTTCGATCGAACTCATCAACAGACATTATTGTTTACTTTATTATTATTAGCACTGAGTACATATTATTACAACTACTCAAACTCAAACTCAAAACTCAAATAACTTTATTCAAATAGACTGTATCAGTACTTTCAAATCGTCAAATTTACAGCAAAAATACAAAATAATAGACATAAGTACCATAATAATATGGATATGTAATTATACAGTATACAGACATAATGCGACTCTACCACCGCGTCGGAGTTGTTTCTTGCTGAGCAGACCCGGCGAGAAACTTAGCAGTTACTTTTTTAAACTTGTTTTGGGTTTACAACAGGCGTTAGTAAATTACAATCAGTGTGTCATTTTGATACAAATAAACCTAAAAGAATATAAACCAAAGAGAAAAAACCAACCATAAAAGAATATAATAACAAAAATTCATTTAAACAATTCAAAAAGAAAAATTGTTAGTCAGTACATACTAGTTACCTATTAACTATTACAATAAAACATCTGTTACAATAGAGCTATTTAATCCCGCATCGAGCAGAGCGCTTATACCCAGGCATTTTTATCTATAAGGTAGTCTTTTGTAGTATAATAGCCCTTTTTTAATAAAGCTGTTTTGATGTGATTTTTGAATCTATGTAAAGATAACTCACAAATGGTTTTTGGAATTTTGTTGTAATAATGTATACCTTGCCCCTTAAAGGATCCTAAAACTTTTTGTAACCTCAAGAGTGGAAGTGCAATTTTATCCTTATTCCTAGTATTTCTGCAATGTATGTCACTGTGTTTAGCATAGAGACAAATATTTTTTTTCACTAAAACAATGCAATTGTAAATGTATTGTGACGCTACAGTGAGGATACCAATTTCCTTAAAAATCTCCCTGAGTGAAGCCCGTGCACAAAGCTTATAGATGGATCTGATAGCTCGCTTCTGGAGGATAAAAATGGTTTGTATATCCGCCGCTTGACCCCAAAGTACAATGCCGTAAGATAAACACTATGGAAATAACTAAAATAAACTGAACGAGCAGTATCAACATGTTAATACCTAATCTTTCTCACTGCAAATGCAGCCGAACTAAGTTTGCCTGAGAGAGCTGTTATATGAGGGTTCCATTGTAGTTTTGAATCTAGTGTGATTCCAAGAAAAACTGTTGTATTAAAAGCTTCATAGTATTACTATCAATTTTTAGACTAATTTATTTATTTATTTATTATCAGTGTAACATGCTGACTTACAGTTGCCCAAAATGCCAGCACGCTAATTATGGTACATGCATTCTTGTTTCATAATTCACATGCCAAATAACATTAAAATCAAACAAAACAAAAATAATAGTAATAAAAAAAATACAAAGTGTCAATAAACTTAAACCTAGAAATGTCATTTAACAGATTAAAACAAATTAAAAAATTCAAACACATTAAAAAATTACAACACATTAAAAAATAACAACATCATAGAACAAAATGAAATAAAATAAAATAAAAACAAATTGTCAAATTATACGTCAAAATTACACATTAAGTGTACAAAATTACAATTATGTCACATGCTATTAATAAATATGAGAGCTTTATTGCAAAATTGTGCAAAACTGTCAGCAAATATGTCAGTTTCAAAATCGTGAGCGAGTATATCACTGAGCAGTCGTAGAGCGCGAGTGGTGGGAGCGTGTGCGGCGTACCTGGTGCGCGTCGGCGGCTGCCACAGCAGGCGCCCCCGCCTTCGCGGCGCCACTGTCCCCTCCTCATTCCAACTCATGAGCTTGGGAACCAGTAGACCCACTTTACCTATTATGGCAGGACTATCAATCCTGCCATGGATTATTGACAGATAGTGCAATATTATCTGCATAGTCCTAATGGGGTTATCTTTAACATTAGGCAACTTAAAATTAATACATTTAGTCTTTTTTGCATTAAGCTGTAGATTATTTACTGTGAACGATTGTAAAACCTTAGAAAGTGCGTCATTAACATCATCAAAAAGGTTTTTATTTCTGTCAGTTTTAAAAACTACCTATGCAGGTAAAACCGATTATCTAAGGAATTTTGCAAAAAACAGTTAAATATACCAATCGACAGGAAATTTCAAGCTGCATCTTCTGGTAAAACCGATTATCTCTTATGTCACTTAGTTGCAAAGTTATAGCGAGTGAAAAACGATTAAACCTCCAATATTTTAAAAAGATTTCATTCAAAAACGACTAAGAAGTTTTAATATTGTTCTACTAAAAGCATCCTCCACGAAAAACCAAGTTGTGTGTACTAAAAGATTTTACTTGGTAGAATTAAAGCCTACAGTATTAACAAAAATGACAAGTGAAACATAATAAATATACATAAGCCCTTTCTGCTGACTAAGTAATTTCCGATATTCCGTATTTTTTTCCAGCTAATACGTATTACTTCGATTTAACCGTTTTTACCAGATAACTTATTTAAAAAATCGTAATATCTGTCACCAGTTAAAAATAGGTACAGGCATATAATCATTATGATCTGCATGGTTTCTTCTCATAGATTCATAGATTGAATCAGGTAAAGCCAACTAACTACTTTTACTTGTATTTACGCTTGCATTATTTCGCAGCTAAACCGTAGCTAAGATAACTTGTCAAGATTGTCAATTATTGTTTTTCTTTAAATTTTCATGAAGCAAAATAGAACGAATAATGCTATGTTATGATTTTATTTTAACTAAACCTTAATCATATTTATTACAGAACTTGGGTGCTACATCATCTCTTATTGCGATTCTGTTTAGGACATAATTGATGTGCATCGCAAATTTTGTGTGTCTTGTGCATCCTCAGTGGTGAGTCTGCGGGCACGCATGTCACCTTTGACGACGTCGAGCCACCGCTTCTTTGGTCAACCTCTCCTGCCGGTCCCCAGCGGATGCGGCATGGCCAGACATTTGTTACCAACGTAGTTTGCCGATCTCCGTGAGACATGACCAGACCAACGAAGGCGGCGCTCCTTCAGCTTGTCTGCGATGTCACGAACACGAAGCCTACCGCGGATGTGGGTGTTCCGCATGCGATCTTTGCGTGAGACTCCACACATCCACCGGAACATCTTCTTTTCCGTGACGCACAGCTCCTGCTTGTGTCGCTCTAGTAGCTAGCGGCTATGTTTCACTGCCATATAAAAGGGCAGGCCTAATGATGGATTTAAAGACCTGCCTGTTCAGCTTTATCGGCATTTTGGGGTCACATAATAATATGGCACCAGTCACCTCGTGGCATTTAGCCCAAGCCGCGGAAATTCGGGCTCTGACGTCGCTGTCGACGTCCCCGGCCACCGTCCGTGCGCTCGACCACGTCAACGCCTATGCGGGCGGACTTGGGACTTGTGGTGTTACAGGCCATTTACTCTGTCTTCACTACATTAAGATTCAGACCGCCGGTCTCGAGTGAATCCTTACACTTTTTCACCCGTTGTACCAACAGGCCCTTTCCGAATCTGCCAGCGCAATATCATCAGCGTCCATGAGCCACCAGAGTGGTTTTGTTCGACAAAACTTCTAATATTACCTTGAACAGAAACGGACTAAACACAGAGCCTTGGAGTACTCGACGGTGATAGAGAAGGGCAGCGTGTCACCAACCACAGTCCATGTCACGGTTCGTGTTAATTAGGCCTCGGTAACGGCCCTGGACCGCAGCGCCCGAACCAATTATCACACGAGGGACACAGTCGAAGGCCTACTGCATATCTAAGAAAAGGAAATGCAGAGGTGTATTATCCAGTCTGATACCTCCATGGGCGTTTTCAAGGCAAATACGGGGTCCATGGTCACGCAACCCTGTCAAAATCTATACTGACACTCCGAGATTGTACACTCCTATCGGATCCGAGAGTCCACGATGCGCTCAAGGAGCTTCATGGTGTCGGACGTCACTTTTATGCCGCTATAATTGCTGCACTCCTGCACTGAGCCGTTGCCTTTGAAAACCGGCGTGATAATGCTCAGTCTCCATTGGTATCTTCCCGGTGAGGAGAATGCGGTTAAGATAAGGTGGGTAAGTATGCCCACACCACGAGAGCCCATCGATTTCCACGCTTCGATAGGGACTCCATCGGGTCTTACAGCTTTCCGGGTCTTCATGGGGCGAAGAGCCGACTGGACTTCATCTGGCGCTATCGGTGATACTAGTAATTGATTAGGAGGAAGTTTAAGTGGCTGCACCTCTATGTGCTCGTGAAAATAGCAGCATAGCAGGTTACCGAGAGTGATATTTACACAGGGGCACATGAAAAATATCCTGTGCCTCTTTGACACTCAAACGTGCCAACTTGTAAACGAGCTTTTGCCCCTCAGACGACTCCAACTTTTCATACAAAGGACGTAAGTGGTCCCGTCTGGCTCTGGCTACTGTTCGTTTAGAGGCACCTTTGGCATCCCTGTACGCGGCGCGATCTTCAGGTATTTGCCCCGAGGCTTTACTTGCAGGTCCATCATAAGTAGACGGGTGTTGGGCAGTAAGACTCTTCGGATACGACTTTACAGGCCAAATTGCCGATCTGAGCTCTCCCCTGGTGAGGAAGTAGTCGGTCTGGGTAGCGCTCCTACCGCTCTTGTAGATGATCCGATGCTCGGGACTCTTTCTGAAGAACATGTTCACGACGGCCAAGTCAGCAGCCACACTCGTCCGGAGAATCTCTTCGCCTTCAGCGTTACGACTGGCAAAATCAAAACCACCGTGAACACGCCCACTGCTCACCCACATGACCGTTCAGATCGCCACCCACAACGACGCCATGGGACAAGGGAATAGTGCATAGGAGCTAGAATAGCCAAAACAGCTAGCAAATAAATGGTTATACTATGTAAATTTGCATTTATCTCCAGGTAAAATCAATTAAATATTCTATAACTTTTTTTATATCAATAGTCCTTGATATTTACAGAATGTGCCCGTTAATACAGCGTAGCTCTTGTTAAAACGATTTTTTCAAAATGTTCATAATAGCGATGCGTGCGTTCCTGTAGAAAACAAAGCCATTTATAAATATTTTTGTCATTCAGGTAAAACCGATTAAATGCGTACCCATTTCAAAATTGTTTGTATTTTCTGTACATAAGCGGCACACTTTCTTCAGTTAATATTATTGGTATCAACAGACAGATTATCTGTGCTTCATAATAATATCCTTGATTATATGGATTATTAAATTTCGACACTTTTCTGTAATGTTAAAGTTTCAAATTGCGCTACTGTAAAATTACAAAACCATGAGATAACCGGTTTTACCTGCATAGGGACGAGATGTATCGTCTGCAAACAATACAACATCACAAAAATATTTTAAGTAAAAAGGTAAATCATTCATATATATCAGAAATAGTAATGGACCTAGAATGGATCCTACTTATAATCAGGTTTTTTTACCAAGAGATTTTGTTGAGTTAAAAACAGAACACAGATATAGATAAGTTATTTAAGTATTCTCTTGCAACATTATCCTGTATGCTCTAGTTTTTGGTTTCCTAGATTTATAATTTCTTTTATTTCCTATTATAAACAACCAATATGGCGAGAGGGGAATCCGAGCGCAACACAACACAGGTCCTACCCCGGCGACGTCCGACTGGACACTGGCGGGGCGGCTTGCACGCCTTTTATGCATGATTTTTGAGGTTTTTTAATTATTACATATAAATATTATAGCGTGTCGCCTACCGTATCAAACATAGCCGTAGCGTTATTCGGCCTTTTTATGTAATGGAACGTAGTTCCAGCTTTTGACGCGAGCGCAAGAGCGCGCCACTTGAGCAATGGCTGCCGCGAGAGAGACCGGGTGCGGATGGAGATCCGACGGCGCTAATGGACTACTAATGGCGCGAGAACGCTCGCGCCATTAGTAGTCTATTCTAATATATCTGTGAAACCTACACGGACAGGCCAAACTGTTACAAGAACCCGCATAATAGCACTCGATGTGCTAAACTGGCGCCCAACGTGGGACCAAACAGTGTAAAAAAAATCGATTTTATTTTATTTTATATGTAACATTTGCATGCCTGTTTTGGTGAATTGTGCGGACTTTGCTATTTATACCAACTATTGTACCACTTTTCGAGCGAATAAATAAATCTGAATCTAAAAAGTGTGTCGTCGTTCTAGAACTCCGTGTCGTGCAGTGTTAGGACTGTTCAGAAGGTTTCGTTATACCTACCAAGCCGCGACACGCCGCATGTCTTTCGGGAGCGTGCACGATCAAAGTGCTGCGAACTTGGACGGTAATGTTACTATGACGCAGGAGATGTTAAACAGTCTCATGACGTCGTTTGCTTCAAACGCTTTAAGACCCAGCGGGAATTTCGCTCAATGCACGTCCAGGTATGCCGGTCGCCCAGGAGAGTCACTGGAAAATTTCATCGACGCTGGAAGTACCTACAAAGATTGTGTCAGCGTCTCTGATGAAAATGCTTTCTGTGGCTTGTCAATGCTACTAGTGGACTCTGCAGCAGTGTGGTGGCAAGGTGTGAAGAAGTCCACTACATCATGGCAAGACGCCCTTACCCGATTGCGAGGTGCCTTTGGTGACCATGAGCCGCCATACCGAATGTATAAGCAATTATTTTCCCTAGACCAGGGGGAGGAACTGTAACGTGTTTAAGTAAATGGTAGGGTTCGAGAATAAGTACACGTTACAAAAATATGAAAGAAAAAAAAAATTAGAAACAGGAAAAAAACATTTAAATGAATAAATGATGTAGGGTTGCCTGGAATACTCAACCAGTTGGAGCATCAGGCCTTTGGAGAAGGCCAGTTCCTACCTGCCTTGGGGTTGCTTAGTTGGGAGAGAAATCATACACAAAAGTTACCAACGGGAAACGGTATAATGTAAATAATTTGCAAATATTATTTGAGTTACAAAAGGACGTAAGTCACATAAGGTAAAAAGGTTACATGAGAACTTAATCGTTCACTGCAATTAGGTACAAATTTGCCAAAAGAAAGCAGGAGCTCATTTTTAAATCAATTTCTAAAATAATAAGATAATTTCAAAAACAAAACAGCGTAAGTTGCATAAGGTAAAAAGGTTACATGAGAAGTTCATTTATTCACTGCAAGTGTGTAATAAAAGCGCAAAAGCGAGCCGGGGCTCTCAACAAATTCAATATTACAGAAGTATTCTAAAATTCTAAGAACAGCATTAGTCACATGGAACAAAATATGGTTTACGTTTTAATTACACGCCGCAGGATTAGTACACAACCATAAAGGAAAGCGGAGGCTCGCCTAAATATACAAAATTATTAAGCTTTACTGAAAAGACTTTGGTCGCATGCGATATGGTATATAGTCAACAAATTTGACTTCGTACAGGAAAGCTCTGAGGAGATGCCGAGATCATCCTCCAACAATCAGTTACTATAAAACTTTGTTTGCAACAAATATGAATTTAGAAAACTAATGATCTTGCAGAATACTCATCGTATATTGATACAGACAACCAGCTATGTTGCGTTGCAACTGTTACATAATTACCCCAAGAAGCT
Source organism: Udea olivalis (assembly GCA_947369235.1). Taxonomy (NCBI): domain Eukaryota; kingdom Metazoa; phylum Arthropoda; class Insecta; order Lepidoptera; family Crambidae; genus Udea; species Udea olivalis. The sequence continues at coordinate 12,833,106 of OX376366.1, forward strand.
TCGTTAATACGGAAAATAGTAAGAGAAAGGTTACAATACCTCGGGCCGTACACCATGGTGACGCTTATGAATAAGTACCGGTCTATTTTAGCCGCACGAAAGTCTACAGAAATTCCGACGGTAATCGCGCACTGAAGTTACGTCACGAACGCCGAAGAAGTGGGGAGGTATCACGTCGCCGTTGTCATCGCTGAAGATGGAGGTGGCTTCAGGTCTGCATAGGCCGCTCCTCTGCGTTACTCAGGCCAGAAATGGTGACTGGGTATAGGGACCCCCGGTCCGCACGAACCCACGCCGTAACCGTCGAAGGTATTGATACTATCACGACTTTTACATTACAATTTTATTTGTTTACGTTACGTTTTCCCGTGGTTTTTGCTGTTTACTACTATTATTAGGGCATTTGAGCCCGCCGACGCGCACGCTAGGTTCCGCTTGATGATATACTTCTCACCCTCATGGGGACTTGCAAAAACTATTTTACTGATTTGTTCATAGCGCGAGTAAGAGCGCTCTTTGCGAAGTTACCTACCTATGATCAGACCGAAAAAGTCCAGTTGGATATGGCCTACGGACTTCTCAGTCAACGCATCTGAAAAAGGTTAACCCGAGAAGGGGTCAATGACTACGACGAGTTACTTTACAAGTGCCGAAACATCGAAGACTCTCTCAAAGAAAGCAAGCAGTGTTCAACGAGTTCTAAGAGTGGTACGTCGCAACCGAAGTCGCGAGTACCCGTCGGAACGAGTTCACGCAAGCCACAATATTCTTCGTCGGCGAGAACCGTGCCGGAGTCCGCGGAAGCCAGCTCCGAGAACGCCAATATCGTCGATTCGGGAACGAAGAAACTTTATTGTGCGTATTGTAAGCAGTCCGGTCATACGATAGAAAAGTGTGAAAAGCGTCCTCAAAGTGAAGTAGGCATAAACTGTTACGGTTGTGGTGCCGCGAACGTAATTAAGTCGAAGTGTAAAAAGTGCAATCCGGTAGAATCATTCTTTTCCATCGACAACGACGTAAACAACTCGCGGGTTGGGGCGCGGGGCGCCCCCCTCGGTTGAAAAATTCACCGTCTACGTTCCACAGCGTCTCATACGAGGGTCATTCAATAAATACTTAGCCTACAAAAAGTAAACGAAAATTTTGGAATAGTGGCAATTTATTTTTCAACATAGTCTCCTTTTAGTTCGATACACTTAGCCCAGCGATGCTCCAACTTTTTTAACCCGTCCGAAAAATAGTTTTTGTCAAACTCTGCAAAATAGGCCTCCGTGGCGGCGATGACCTCCTCATTTGATCCATATCTATCCCCGGCGAGTGATTTTTTCAGATTAGGAAACAGAAGAACAAAAGAAGTCACAAGGGGCCAAATCTGGAGAATACGGAGGATGGGGCAGCAATTCGTAGCGTAATTCGACCAATTTGGCCATGGCAACGGCAGACGTGTGAACCGGTGCGTTGTCGTGGTGAAACAGCACTTTTTACTTCGCCAGATGGGGTCGTTTTTTCTTTAATTCGGCGTCGAATCGCCCCAATAAATCGGCATAGTAAAGCCCTGTGGTAATTGTTTTACCCTTCTCGAGGTAATCGATGTAGATCACACCTTGTGAATCCCAGAAAACGGTGGCCATAACTTTTCCGGCCGATTTTACAGTTCTCGCCTTCTTTGGAGCACGTTCCCCGGTCTGGATCCATTGTTTTGATTGCTCCTTGGTCTCTGGTGTGTACCAGTGGATCCAGGTTTCATCGACGGTCACAAAACGACGCAAAAACTCCGCTGGATTCCGCTTAAACAGCGCCAAACACGTCTCCGATGTGGTCTCACGGTTGCGCTTGTTTTCCGGTGTGAGTAAACGCGGCACCCATCGCGCCGACAGCTTTCTCATGCCGAGTTCCTCGTGAAGAATATGATGCACTGTTCCTTCTGAAATGGCTACAGTCTCAGCTAGCTCCCGAACCTTCAATCGGCGATCTGCCAATACGAGATCATGGATTTTTTTAATGTTTTCCTCCGTAGCAGCTGTTTTCGGTGCACCTGGACGTGGTTCATCAAAAACCGACGTACGGCCACGTGCAAACTCGTTGAACCAATTCTTGACGGTGGCCATCGATGGAGAAGAGTCACCGTACACAGCATCCAAGCGCTCTTTGATTTCGATGCGCGTTTTCCCTTCCAAAAATAGGAATCGAATCACCGAACATTATTGCTCTTTTTCCATTTTTGTAAAACCGATCGACACGTTCGCTTCCATAAGTTGTCAAATTAAAACAAATGAAGGGATTGGAATGAAAATTTGAAAAAAGAATTAAAAAAGAATGTGCTACACTGTGGTAAAACTGTTTTGAAACTACAGCGCCCTCTGGCGATGAGGCTAGGTACTTATTGAATGCACCTCGTAGATAGGCTTCTGTCCGGCACTACGTTGAAGGACGTGACACTGCTAGCATACCATGACGATTTGTTATTGAATATGTCATAACTGAAGGGGGTTTTGAGAAACACCTGTCAGATTTAAGAGCAGTCTTTGAAAGGTTGCGTGTGTTAAAACTTCGTGCAAACAGAGAGAAGTGTCTTTGCACGAGAGAAAGTAAAGTATCTTGGTCACGTAATCACTTAAGATGGTGTGTCCCCTGATGATAACAAAGTCCGTGCGGTAGGTATTAGACATGAAGGCACCTTCCTCCGTGCGCCATCTTCGAACTTTCATTCAGACTTGCTCTTGGTTTAGGAAATTTATTCCGTTTTTTTCTGCTATTACAGAGCCGTTAACACGCTTACTAAAAAAGAATCAGCCATGGTCTTGGAGTTCAGACCAGGCTAGTGCCTTTCAAGAGCTGAAGCAGCGTCTTTCTTCGGCACCGATTCTCGTTCAGGCAGATTACCGTTTGTGTTAAGGACAGACGCAAGTTACGCGTTAGGTGCAGTGTTGCTTCAGGGTGAAGGTAAAGACGAACGCCCTATAGAATACGCCAGCCGTCTGCTCTTGCCAGCCGAAAGAAACTACAGCACGACAGAGCGCGAGGCTCTAGCTGTTTTGGAGGCTGTCGAACGTTTCAGGGGTTATATCAATGGTCACGAGATAACCGTAGCTAATGATCACCAGCCGTTGAGGTGGCTCCTAACCTTGAAATCGCCGTCAGGTAGACTCGTTCGATGGGCTCTCAAGTTACAATCCTATAACATCAATTTGCAGTATACTACTCCTGGTAAAGCTAATGTCATCGCTGATGCGCTCAGCCGTCCAACCTGTAATAGAGAAGAAAAGAATCAGTGTAGTGTTTGTTCTGTCGTTATAGACTTACCTGCTCGTAGTTCTGCTGATCTGCGTCGCGCGCAGCTCGATGACCTGGAAAAGAAAACTGAAACTAAGAGGAACTGAAAAAGATAATTAGTGATTTGGAGGATACATCTGATGCAGATTCTGTTGGGTTGAAACGTTGGTCTGAAAGAGGCTTTTTCTTGCAACAAGGTGTATTGTACAGATACAATCCAGATGTTGACAGTGAGGAGCCGCAGTTATTTGTTCCAGGTTCTCTTCGTCCAGACATATTGGAGGAGTGTCATGACTCCGGTGGACACCACGGAGTAGATAGGACTTATAACAAGGTCGCAAACAGTTTTTATTTCCCAGGCATGCGCAGGATCATAGCAGAGTATATCAAAACCTGCGCTACTTGTCAGAAATACAAACCTTCGAACACTAAGCCGTCAGGTCTCTTGCAAACTCCAGTTTTGAACCAAAGAACCAAAAAATGAAAAAACTTCACCCGTTTTAGCCATAGATTTGTTCGGTCCACTTCCCACAGGAGCCAACGGTAAAAAGTGGATATTATTGGTTGAAGATACCGCAACTCGCTGGACAGAGCTTTACGATCTAAAGGAAGCGACTTCAGAGGCGTGCGCTCGTACTTTGATAGAGGAATATTTCTTACGATATGGTCTTCCTCGACGCATTGTGTCAGACAATGGTGTCCAGTTCGTCTCAGCAGTGATGCAGCAGTGCATGTTCGTGTTGGGTATCTCACAAGAGTTGTTGCCGCTTTATCCCTCAGCGAACCCAGCTGAGCGTAAAAATAGGGATTTGAAATTTCAGTTGTCGCGTCTTGTTGACGCAGATCATCCATCGTGGCCTCAACATATTCCCGCCGTAAGGTTTGCCACGAATTCGTCAGTTTGTCAGACTACTGGTGTGTCTCCAGCCTACCTTACTTTTGCTAGGGAACTTCGTTCGCCACTTGATGTTCATTATGACATAAGGTCGATTTTGAATAAAGATAATTTTGTTCCTCAAATTACTCCGTATTTGAAAAAGTTTGTTTCTTCACTTATTGCTGTCAGAGAAAGAGTTGATGAACAGTAGGATCGCCGAAAGGAATGTGCAGACAAATCTCGAAGGCCTAGCGAAGTCTTCAATGTCGGTGATCAGGTTCTTTTGAAGTCTCATGTCCTTAGTAACGCATCAAAGAATATTACAGCAAAGTTTGTTCCAAAGAGAGATGCCTTCTTTTAATTTGTTAAAAGAGCTAGTCCAACAGCGTATTTCATTGCAGATTTAGATGCTCCTGAGGAGACTTTGGGCAAGTTTCATGTTTCTGAGCTAACCAAATTTCATAGTCGTGATAGTGACGATGCGCCTCCCCGTCCTGTAGTACCTAGAAGACAAAGAGGACGTCCACGCAAACATGTTTGTCCTGTATGTTAATGTTTTGTGTATTATATGTTTTTTTTTTTTCGTTTTTATGCGAGTTTATGAGCGGGGACGTTCTCACAAACTCGAGGGAGAGTGTATAGCGCGTCGCCTACCGTATCGAACATAGCCGTAGCGTTAATCGGCCTTTTTATGTAATGGAACGTAATAGTTCCAGCTTTTGCCGCGAGCGCAAGAGCGCGCCACTTGAGCAATGGCTGCCGCGAGAGACCGGGTGCGGATCTCCGTTCTCGCGCCATTAGTAATCTACTGTGAAACCTACACGGACTTTTAAATTAACGATTTTACAGTAACTCTGGTTTGGCCTGTTACAAGAACCCGCATAATAGCGCTCGACGTGCAAAAATATTGTTTTTTTTAGCACCGAGACACTAGGAAATTCAGATCTTTAGTAAACTGCTTAATTTTTATATACTTGTATCATATAAAATCTTTTCAGAAAATCGGTCTAAAAATCATAAAAGCACCTACTTTCAAATAAAAATTCCATGGAGTCAAATTATTTCTTTATTTATTTCCATATATCAAAACTTACAAATATTGGGTTAGTAGTATCTTAAATCCTATGTTAGGTTTATCTAGATACTAGGGTCTCTTAAATTATAATCTCACCTTACAAAAGCAACCTACATTTTATTAATAAGTTTGTTTGAGCAAATCATTATTAGCGTGTTTTGGTTACATCGAGACATTAGATAAAAGATCAAATATTTCGATAGTATTTTTTAAAATTTAATAATTTGCTTAGTTTTGTGAATAAATCCTTCAAAGGATGACCAACAGTTGGACACCCATCGATATTAGAGACATTACATGGGAAAAACACCTGAAAGCCTTTCTTACCCACAAACAAAACAAGAACAATAATGGCCTAATATTGCACCTGGCCATTGATAATGCCGCTTTTTTACCTTTCCCTTAGTATGGATCAAGTTCAATTGAGTAGTAAGTTAAAAATAAAATACCGAATAATTTAATCCATAATATTTATTTCCATAATCAAGTTTGTTCCCCTCGATATGTTCTTTCATAATAATAAGGTTTGGTGAGTGGCTGCGAAATATCAAAAATGACGCCAACATTACCCTTAATACCCCTTTCGACTCTAATCAAGTCATAAATTAAATGGTATTTCCTACCATCTTTATACTTGATTACTTGTAAAGTCAAATTATTCCTATTATTATCAGTTCAAAATTGCTGGTGTCCTGCGTGCCGAGTTGCTCAGAAAGTATTTAAATTCCTCATATTTGCTACAACTCCTCAATAATAGAATAAGTAAGTAATGAATCAGCAATTGTTAAATAGGCCAAATGCAACCAGTCACTCTAAAGCCTCCTTCACACGTCGACAGATGCGTCCGCGGACGTTGGCAGATGCATCAGCCGATGGATCTCCACGAGCCGTCCACACGTCAGTTGGACGATCAGTCGATGTTAACTCTCGACAGACGAAACATGTACGCAACATTTAAAAAAATGGATGTTGAGACTGTAGCTGCTGCAGCTATTTATTTGTTTAGTACCTACTTTTAACTACTGCTTGAGTGTGCAACATAGTGGAATTATTAAAAAAACATGTGGAAGGTGGTGGATGCAGGCTATGCATAGAAACACAACAAAGTAAGTAGCTAGAATAGAGTCTAAAGAAAATAAATTTGAATGTTTCGTCAGTGCTCATGGTCATTTTAGCGAACGAGATCAACAACAAGGAAAAAAAAACCGCAAGAAGCAGCATGCACTCCCATTTGCAACTCCGTACCGTACCTACCGAGTTAGTCTGTGGTAGGTACTGAATAATGCGTCGTCAGACGAGTGGACAGACTTCGGGCATCTCGTTGAAAACCCTTTGATGTGTGCCGAGAAACCGACAACAAACGGATTGGCGGCAGACGCGTCTGCTGACGTTAGATACCTACCACAGACACGTCATTCTACCCGTCTACACGTCAGCGGACGCATCCACAGATGACATCTGCAGACGCATCTGTCGACGTGTAGAGCCGGCATTAAACGATCGTAGGCTTCCGACTAGGCAGTCCTTCCCAACGTGGGCGATAACGCCCCCTTGTGGGCGCTGCAGGCCTAAAGGGGGGCGGTAAGAGACCCAGAAAAAAAAGGGGGCATTGTGTAGGGCTTTGGGGTCGATTTATAATTTCATCTACCTAGTTAAGAAGACTCTTAGAAACCGACTGAGCTCTCGACTCTCGATTACATCTTGTGAACATTAACTAATATTAATTAAGATATAGCTCAAACTCGGTTCGATATAAAAGACCGCGGGCAATCATGTTTTAACAAGTTTTTGTTAAATAATCCGAATTGTACATTCCTATACCAATCAGCTGGTTCTATAATACTTGTTCTTGCTTGTCGAGTACGATTGGGCGTCGAATGAGATAAACAAGTTTATGCACGTTTGTCTTATGCCTGTTGGTGCGTGCTGCTTATGCTTAAGCGACGTAAATTTATTTTATTTTCATTTGCGGTTTTGCGCATAATAGATAAGCAGTACTTGATTTCAACACTTACGTATTTCTTAAAACAAAACAATGTCGGAAGTAAAAAAGAAGAGACGGCAATACTCTGCGGAATATATTAAATTCGGATTTATTGAAAATCCCACAAACCCGTCGTCGCCTTTGTGTCTTCCATGCCTAAAAACATTTTCGAACGAAGCAATGAAGCCTTCAAGACTGCAAGATCATTTGAATAAAATGCATCCAGATAAGACAGAAAAGAATGTAGCATATTTTCAAGACCTAGAGAAGAAGCATAATACTCAGCCAAGTGTATCAAAACTATTTTCGGCGGCTGCTAAGCAAGATGACGACGGACTTCGAGCTTCGTACAATATCTCTTTGTTAATTGCTCAAAAAGGCAAACCACACAACATCGGAGAAGAGTTAATTTTGCCAGCAATAAAGGAAGTAATAACTACTGTGCTTCATAAACCGGCCGCAGATATTATCCGAAAAAATCCTTTGAGTAATAATTCTGTGCAAAGACGAATTGATGAAATGGCTGAAAACATTGGAGAATCATTGTGCAATCATCTGAGGACTAGTCAATTCTCAATTCAGCTCGATGAGTCCAGTTTACCAACTAATGAAGCGTTGTTGCTATCTTATGTGAGGTTTATTAAAGATGAGAAAATACGTGAAGAACTATTGTTTGCCAGAAATTTGGAGACAGATACAAAAGGCGAAACCATATTCAATACATTGGAAAAGTTTTGTGAAGAGAAAGAGATTCCTTTGAAAAATATTATATCAGTTGCTACGGATGGCGCTCCGGCTATGACAGGGCGCCATAAAGGCTTCATAGCATACTTAAAGAATAAAATTCCAGATGTCCTTGCTATACATTGCGTTATTCATAGACAACATTTGGTTGCTATAAACTTAAGTGAACGACTATTTCAATCACTGCAATATGTCATCAAAGCAGTCAATAAAATCCGTAGCAGCTCTTTGAATGATAGATTATTTCATCAGCTTTGTGTTACTAATGACGAAGATTTCAACCGATTGTTGCTTCATACTGAAGTTCGTTGGCTGTCAAGAGGCAATTGTCTGATTCGATTTTACAACCTGTTTGACTCTATGATAGAGTTCTTGGAAACTAAAGATACAGAACTGCGCAACAAGCTCATAACATCAAAGAATGATATAGCTTACATGACAGACCTGTATAAAATGTTTTTTGGCGGGTAGGTGCATAAATAATAAGACGCGAAATTTTGTGCTCCCCAAAAATACATCTGTTTAAATATTTAAAAGTAACAATTTATACATTTCATGCGTAAATATTAAGTTCAGTACCTGCCAACACACTACTATTTATAAATCCTGGCCAGATTCCTTTTTATTGAACACACGCTACACTCGGAAAGATGCAATCGCTCCAGCAGTCGCTTGAAGAGGTGAAGGCACTGTGCACTGGCAGGATCGCTGAATTTCAGAGGAACTTGGATAGTGCTGTTCCAGTAGCATCATCAGCCACAACCCTTGCTACTTTGGCTGAGGATTTCAAAGTCTTCAGGGCGTTTATAATGTCAACTGTGACACACCTGCAACAGCAGGTTGAGCTGCTACGCCAGGAGTGGGACAAACTCGAGATGAGGGGTCGCAGGAATATGTTGCTGGTGCACGGTGTGCCTGAGGGACAGAAAGAGGACACTTGTGGCAGTGTCTTAAGAGCTGTGTCCGAGCGCCTTAAACTGCCGCTATCCCAGGCTTCTTTTAGTCGCTGCCATCGGATGGGACGTGTCAGCAACTCTAAGCCTAGACCAGTTCTTTTGGAGTTCCGTGAAGTGCTCGATCGGGATAAAACTTGGTTTGCCAAGACTGGTCTCAAGGGCTCTGGGGTGACTATCTCGGAGTTCCTGACTCGCGGCCGTCATGAGTTGTTTCTGGAGGCGCGAAAGCGGGTTGGAGCGCAAAAGTGTTGGACGCGGTACGGGGACATTCTTGTACTCGCTCCAGACGGCGAACAGCACAGGTTAGCCTTGCACGATGACCTTGACAGGCTATGTGGACCTTCAACTGAGGACGTCCAGGACTTGAACGGCGGGGCAGCAGCTGTGAGTGTGACTTCGGCTAGAACAGGCGGCGGCAGGTCCAAGCGTAATGCTAAAAAGTGAATTTAATCTTGTCTTCACTTTTATGTATGTATCCACATTCTTTTCGTACACCTTTTCTTTTGTTGGTAAATCTGTCTATCTTCTTAATTACTTAACTTTTTTGCTATTGTTATCTACCTATAATTACTTTAATTTACCCTTCTTTTCCGATTTCTAAATGTTACTTATACAGTACCGTAAATAAAATATTGTGACAATTGTGACAGTTGTCTGACAGATGTCAAAGGTAATAATTTATGTTAACGTTTTGTTCGTTCAAGATGTTGGGTGCGTTCCATTCCTTGTAATTTTTATGTTTGCATTTTCACTTCATAGTTTATCGATGTAGTTTGTGTAATAATTTTATAAATGTTGTTATTTCCTTTTTTCTTGCTTAAATTGTTGGCGGGTAGAGGAAAATGTTTGTTTGCCGACTTGATTAGGCTATAACTTTATTTTATTAACTATCTGTTTTTATTAGGATCTACTGTTAAATTATTGTTTTTTGTTTCTCTTCATCATGGATTCGACTGACAGCTCATGTGACTTCAGTGATCACTTCCTTTCTTTCTCTTCATCTTCAGAAAGTGACAGTTTTCACTCCACCACTTTACCTCTCTCTAAAGTGCTTGATTCTACTTTTTCCGATGTCCCTAAAAACCTTAACCTTGTCCACATTAATGCCCAGAGTATTCCCAGCCATTACCCTGACCTCTTAGCAAGTTTCGAGAGCAAAACGGTCCATGTGATTTTAGTCTCAGAAACTTGGCTTAACCCTTCGCTTCCATCCACATCCTACTCGCTTCCTGGTTTCATCCTAGTTAGGAATGATCACGTCGGCAGGACCGGTGGTGGTGTTGCAATGTACATTCGATCTCACATACCATACTCTGTTGTCAATGTGTCACCGCCCTCGTCCTCTTCTGATTCGCCACAATACCTTTTTGTTGAGTTAGCTATAAATTGCTCAAAACTGCTCCTTGGTGTCTTTTACAGCCCTTCTCTAAGAGTGGACTACTTTTCTACGCTCGAGAAACTGTTAGAGGACCTGACTCCTGTTTACAATCACACTGTTATAATGGGAGATCTCAACACTTGTCTCCTAAAACGTGATACACGTTCCTCCCGTCTCAAATCAATTATTAATGCGTCTAACCTTAATATTCTTCCCTTGAATGCTTCTCATTTTTTTCCTAACTGTGCACCTTCTCTTCTTGACCTAATATTTACTTCTTCCTTAGATCACGTTGCTAAGCACGGCCAGCATCAAGCTGATGCCTTCTCCTTTCATGACCTCATTTATCTCTCGTACAAAATCCGTCCGCCAAAGCCAAAGGCGAAAATTCTCCTGCAACGAAATTTTGGTGGTATGAATGTTGAGCTTTTAAGACGCGATGCTTTAGGTACCGACTGGTCGTTGGTAGATAGTGCTGGTGACCTGGACGAAAGAATCGCTGTTTTTAACTCGCTCGTCATGCTACTCTACGATACGCACGCGCCCGTTCGTCCAGTGAGAGTCAAACATTCTCCGGCACCCTGGCTGACTGAGGAGCTTAAGGCTCTGCGGGACAAGAAGAACTCTGCTAAGCGTAAGTTCAAATTAGACCCGAACGACAGAACTCGTGAACATTACAAGATTATTCGGAATCGCTGCAATAGGTTGTGTAGAGACGCTCAAAGACGCCATATTCATAAATCTGTTGAAAATGGAGATTCAGCTAAAGTCTGGAAGTTTCTCAAGTCTCTTGGAATTGGAAAAACACGTAAAGATTCTATCCCAAATCATGTGAACATTGACCTTTTAAATAAGCACTTCTCTTCCTCTACTCCTACTAATAGTACTGTTAAATCGAATACACTTCATCGTCTTTTATCTTTACCAGTTCCTGACTACACCTCTTTTAATTTTAGTCAAATATATGATTGTGATGTTGAGAAGAACGTTCGCTCCATCGCATCTAATGGGTCCATGATGATCTTAATACCATACTTTAACGCCTAATTGTTACATTGTGGAATAGCAATAAATAAATAAATAAATAAATAAATAAATAGTCGTAATATGATCATACCTATCCTTGATATCCTTTCACCTGTCATTACCCGCATCCTAAATTTTTCTCTACTTTCAGGAGCATTTCCAAAAGCGTGGAAAGATGCTCAAATAATTCCTCTCCCTAAAAAAGCAAATCCTTCTGCATACTCTGATTACCGTCCTATATCCATCTTACCTTTCCTGTCCAAAGTACTTGAACGTGTTGTCCATCAGCAGCTCAGTGCTTTCCTCGCCAAAAACCAACTCTTCAATAGCTTCCAATCCGGTTTCCGCCCTGGTCATAGTACGACTACTGCACTTGTCAAAATTACAGATGACATTCGTCTTGGTATGGACCAAAAAAGTCTTACTGTATTGGCGCTTTTGGATTTCAGTAATACCTTTAACACTGTTGATTTCGACATCCTACTTGGCGTGTTGCGTTCTCTCAACATATCTCCAATTGTAATTGACTGGTTTCAAAGTTACTTGCATGGGCGCCGGCAATGCATTCGTGCTGAGAATGTATTCTCGTCATGGTGCGACCTTAGTGCCGGCGTACCCCAAGGTGGCGTCTTGTCTCCTCTTCTTTTTGCTACTTTCATTAATTCTATTTCCCAAAATCTATCTTCTTCATATCACCTTTATGCAGACGATCTTCAAATTTACTCCCAAGGAAGTCTTGTTGATCTGCCCAGAGTTATTAATACCATTAATGCTGACTTGAATCTTATTTCCAACTGGAGCAAGTCTTTTGGGCTCACTGTTAACCCTGCTAAAACGCAAGTAGTAATTGTGGGCAGTTCGTGGCTGATCTCTAGGGTTGACTGTGATGTTCTGCCTTCAGTTGTATTTGACGGTGCGGTAGTTCCTTTGAGTAAAACTGTCAAAAATCTAGGTGTTTGTATTGACAATACATTAACTTGGACAACCCAGGTTGGTCAGGTTAGCCGGAGAGGGGGAGGCCCCATGAGTGTTTTTACGAGTATCTAGTACGTCCCCGTCGTCTCCCCTGGCTCTCCCAGTCCTGGTTACGGTAACGCAGTGCCAGGCTGGTGACCAAATCTAGATACTCTGGGGCAACCTTGCGGTTTTAGCTTACTAGTGTTCCCAGCTCCCTGGCCGTCGAGGTATCTCCGGTTTCAGGTCGAGCGGGCCCTAATAGGCTTCTCGTGAGGTTAAATCAACACTTTCGTGTGTGTTTTCGTGTTATTAGTGTTTTCAGCTCCCTGGCCGTCGAGGTATCTCCGGTTGCAGGTTGAGCGTGGCCTAATAACGCGCTCTTTGTTTTTGATTTGTTTCTTGTTTTGTGTTTTTAGTTTGGTTTGTAATTATGTCTACCCGACGTAATTCTGCCAACTTAGTCGAGGGTCTCGCAGTCGAGGAAAACTCGGCCGATGAGCTGGACCAGATGGTTACGCGAGCGTTGCGTAGCCAACAACGGCCTAAGAGGCCGGCGGGTCCATTTTTGCGTCTGAGGCTTCGGTCTCAGACAGTGAGGAGGTGGCCACGACAACACGGTCGTCGGCACCTAAAAAGGCTACGGCCAAAAAGGTCGTAGCTAAAAAAGCTAAAAAGGCGGCGTCTGGGCCTGCGGCCAAAAAGGCGGCGGCCAAAAAGGCGGCAATTGCCACTGCGGCCGAATTTCTGAGGGCCAAGGCGGCGCAAGTCGCCCTGACCCGCCTGGAGTCGAACTCGAACGCATCTCGCGAAGATGCACGAGAGGTGGAAGCCGACTAGCCTGTCGACTTCACGCGGAACCCACTCCCCGAGGAATGCTCACTCGCGGAGTTGGACGCAGCCGTCGACACGGAGACGTTGCGTGCCCGGGCGGGTAATCTGAGGTCCCTGATTTTCAATATTGCCCGCAAGTCCGGCAATCTCAAGGGGGAGTACGTGCGCGACCTGAAGAACTTCGCCACGGAATACCATGAGATTGTCGAGACAATCTCAGAGAGGACGATCTCCGATGAGACAAGGCGGCTCAGTCTCGAGAACCGCAGACTTCGCCGCCAAGTGGAGGACCTTGAGAAAGAGGTGAAGGCTATGCGCCGGGATTTCTCCCAGAGGGACAAGTCCCCGGCACGGCCAGCCCTTCCCTCTCAAGACCCTGTGGGCATCTCGGCAAATCACCTGATGGGCGAGATGTCCAAGATGGTGAAGGACATGGCGGAGGAATTAAAAGCCTCCATGTGCCGCACGGTCGGCAATATGATTAATGCCCGCTTGGCGGTGGTTGAGGAGCGCCTCCCACCAGCACCAATCGTGCGTCCTCCACTTGCCGCCGACAAGAGGAGAGAAGAGGCAGCCAAGGCTGCAGTTGCCTCATCTGCACCTACACCGGCTCAGCCTCAACCCTCTGCAGCTCCCAAGCCGAAGCGGACTCGCAAGGGTAAAGCGAGGATGGTTCCGCAGGCACCCCTCGCTGTTGCCGGCCCGTCGTCCGCGGCGACTCCAGCTGCCCCGGCCACCAGCGAGGGACAATGGAATGTGGTGGTTGGGAATAAGGGGAAAGGCAAAGGCAAGGGGAAGACCTCCACGCCCGCCGCAGCCCGAACCCCTGCCCAACCTTCCGTGAGACAGGCGCAGTCAAAACCAGCCCCAAAAAAGACCCAAAATAAAAATGCGGTCAAGTTGACCCCTCCTCGCTCATCGGCTGTAGTGGTGACACTGCAGCCCGACGCCATCGAGCGGGGGTTTACCTACAAGTCGGCCTTGTTGAAGGCAAGAGAGGTGGTCTCGTTGCCCGACTTGGGCATACCAGGAGTGACCGTCCGGCAGACGGCCACAGGAGCCCGTATGCTCGAGTTGGCGGGGGCTAAAAGCGCCGAGGCCGCTGACCGTCTGGCGGCCAAGCTGACGGAGGCGCTTAGTGGAGTGGCCGCTGTGTCACGGCCCACAAAATGCGTTGACCTCCGCATCGCTGGGCTTGACGACACCGTCACCCGCGAGGAGGTGGTGGCCGCAGTCGCGGCCAAGGGTGGCTGTGACCCGGCCCTGGTCAAGGCGGCCGAAATCCGCTTTGGGCCCAAAGGGACCGGGTCAGTAGTTATAAAGTGTCCGATTGCGGCGGCGAAGGCGCTACTCAACGGCGGACGTCTTCTAGTCGGGTGGAGCTCGGTGCAGGTCCGAGCTCTCGACGCACTCCCCATGCGCTGTTTCAAGTGCATGGGGATCGGGCACACCCGCCAGCTGTGCCCGTCCGACAAGGAGAGGATGGACCTGTGTTTCCGGTGTGGACGGCCGGGGCACTGGGCCGCCGGATGTATGGCGGCAGCGCACTGCGTCGTGTGCGCCGAAGCGGGTCGGCCTTCGGGCCACACGATGGGCGGGAGGAGTTGCAACCCTCCCCCCACTAAAGCAAGGGCGGCTCCAAGGACCCAGGCCGCCGCCGATAGCGGGAGGCGCGTAGCGCCAGCGGAAGCTGTAATGGAGCAATGAGTTCAGTCCTCCATTACAGCTTCCTACAGGGTAACCTCAACCACTGCGCCGGGGCCCAGGACTTGCTCATGCAGTCCATGGCGCAGTGGGAGATTGACGTGGCGGTGGTTGCAGAGCCCTATTTTGTTTCTCCCCAGCCTAACTGGGCCGGGGATACTGCTGGCTCTGTGGCCATAGTGGTTGCAGCGGGGTCTCGCTCGCGGCCGCTACAAGTGCGGGAAAGGGGGGCCGGATATGTGGCCGCCACCTGGGGGAACATGGCAGTTGTGGGAGTGTATGTCTCCCCCAACACTGGGCTTGCCAGTTTAGAGTCCTTTTTGAGGGGACTCGGTCCGGTGATCCAGCGGTTGGCACCTCTCCCAGTTTTGGTCATGGGCGACCTGAATGCATGGTCGACCCTCTGGGGGAGTGTGTCAACGAACGTGAGGGGCCTAGCCGTCGAGGAATGGGCTGTCAGCTCCGGGATGTCCCCACTCAATCAGGGGACATCCTTCACGTGTGTGCGTAGGGCCGGGGGGTCCGTGGTGGACGTAACGTTTGCCACCCCTTCCCTCGCACGGCGCGTCCGGGGCTGGCGGGTGCTGAGTGAGGTGGAGACGATCTCGGACCACAAATATATTAGGTTCGAGGTCTACACCTCCGACGGCTCGGCGGCGCCGAGTAGGCGGGAGGGCCACGCATTTTTCCCGCGGTGGGCCCTCACCAAGCTGGATCCCGAGCTGGCCGAGGAGGCGGCTATAGTGGCGGCCTGGGGCACGACTCCCACAACATCGGGGGTCGATGAGGCGGCGGGCCATTTTCGAGACCTAGTCTCGAAGGTCTGCGATGCCGCCATGCCCCGAATAAGAGGACCCCCTCCGCGGCGCCACCAGGTTTACTGGTGGTCCGCGGAAATTGCCGAATTAAGGGAAATGTGCTCCCTTTCGAGGAGGGCATATACGAGGGCCCTGAGGAGGAGCAACAGGGACCAGGAGAGGGAAGGCCAGCTGTACGTGGCTTATAAAGCCGACAAGAAGGCACTACAGCTGGCCATCTGGCAGGCCAAGTCCAGGGCGCGGGACGAAATGCTGGAGGGTCTGGACCGAGATCCATGGGGGAGGCCTTACCGCGCTGCGCGGGATAAACTGCGCTTCCAAGGCCCCCCCGTGATGGAGACCCTCCAGCCGGAGGTGTTAGAGCGGGTGGTAGGGGAGCTTTTCCCAGAGCCCCCACCGTTCACACCTCCGAGAATGACCTCTCGCACGAGAGCCCTGGACGGCGAGCCGATCCCACTAGTTTCCGACGAGGAGATGGAGACAGTGCTGGATCGGCTCAAGGGCAAGAAAAAGGCTCCTGGTCCCGACGGAGTGCCGGGCAGGGTCCTCGGCCTGGCCCTGAAGCACCTGGGGGAGCAGCTTCGGGAAATTTTCAACGCCGCGCTAACATCAGCGCGGTTCCCGAAGCTGTGGAAGGAGGGGCGGCTTTGCCTCCTACAGAAGGACGGTAGGCCCCCAGGTGTTGCCGGCGCGTATCGGCCGATAGTCCTGCTGGATGAGGCTGGGAAGGTCTTTGAGAGACTCCTCTCTTCCCGCCTCAACCAGCATTTAAATGAGAGGGGCCCAAATATCTCTGGCCAACAATTTGGTTTCCGTGCGGGGCGCAGCACGATAGACGCGCTAGCGCAGCTAAAAGAGGTAACGGAGGTAGCAACCGCTCGGGGCGAGCGGTCGTTGGCGATAAGCCTGGATATCGCCAACGCCTTCAACAGTCTGCCGTTCGGCGTGATAAGGGAGGCGCTTCAGTATTTTGAAGTGCCTACTTATCTCAGCAGACTGTTGGAGGACTACCTCCGAGGGCGGGAAGTCCTCTATGAGGGAGGAGGACGGTTGGTCCGCCGGCCGATGAGGTGTGGGGTTCCGCAGGGGTCCGTTTTAGGGCCCCTGCTATGGAACCTCGGATATGACTGGGTGCTCCGCGGCGCGCTCCTTCCGAGGATGCGCGTCATCTGTTACGCGGATGACACCCTAGTCATTGCAGGCGGCAAAACCTTCGCGGAAGTGAAAAGACTGGCAGAAGTCGGCGCCAGTCTGGTGGTTGGCCGCATCGAGGCGTTGGGCCTGAAGGTGGCCCTTAATAAGACCGAGGCCCTCCTCTTCCATGGGCTTCGGCAGGGGCCGCCTCCCGGCGCGGTAGTCCGCCTCAACGGCATCGATGTGAGGGTGAAGGCCCAGATGAAATATCTGGGCCTAGTGTTGGATGGGCGGTGGAATTTTAGGGCGCATTTTTCCCGCCTTGCGCCCCGCCTAATCCGCACTGCGGGTGCTCTGGGCCGTCTCCTGCCCAACGAGCGCGGCCCGGGCCAGTCATGCCGGCGTCTCTACGCCGGCATCCTGAAAAGTATGGCGCTCTACGGAGCGCCAATCTGGGCGGGGGCCCTCAACGCTGAAAACAGGCGCCTGTTACGGGCGCCTCAAAGACAAATAGCGTTGAGGGCCGTACGGGGTTACCGTACGGTATCGGGGGGGGCTGCCTGTTTCCTGGCAGGCATGCCCCCCTGGGAGCTGGAGGCGGACGTTCTTGCTGCTGTGTACCAGTCCCGCACAGCAGCGAGAGCGGGAGGAGGGCGCCCGTACTGGGACGATGTTGAGGGGGTGCGCCGGCGTGCGCGGAGCGCGCTGCTGCGGAGGTGGGCGGAGGACCTGGTCGACCCGCTCTATGGCCGACAAACCATAGAGGCGATCAGGCCGGTCCTCGACCAGTGGGTGCGTAGGGAGAAGAGGCCCCTTACGTACCGGCTGGTGCAGGTACTTTCCGGACACGGCTGTTTCGGGAAGTACCTGCATAACATCGCCCGGAGGGAGCCCACCCCGAGGTGCCACCAGTGCGACGCCGAGGAGGACACCGCCCAGCACACCCTTGAGGTGTGCCCTGCTTGGGCGGTGCAGCGTCGCACACTAGTGGATGTGGTCGGCACCGACCTCTCGCTCCCGGCCCTGATACGGGCCATGCTGGAGAGCGGGAGTGGATGGGAGGCGATGGTCTCCTTCTGCGAAGAGGTGATGTCGCAGAAGGAGACAGCGGAGAGGGCCCGGGAGGAAGATCCTCAGGCGGGACCTCTCCGACGCAGACGGCGGGGAGTGAGGAGACGGCGGTTTGCACGCCTTCTCCCCGCTCCCTGAAAGCAGCACCGGGGTGAAAGTCGGGGGGCTTTCACCCCATTGCACGGTGCTCCTGTCTGGGGGTGTCCCCGTATACCGGGACGCCCCTGCTGCGTGAGGAGGCCCGGCGTGAAGGCTGGGCCGTCCGCCAGGGACGGCATGGTAATCCGAACTAGGCACCATGTCGTCCCGTCAAGGCGATGAGGTATACCGGGGTTCTTTTTAGTGGGTATGCCGTCACCTTCAGTGACGGAGAGTCCCACACTCCCCCGCTGCCCCACCCAGGCAGCGGGATAGTACGTAATGCATTTTTTCCCCCGAAAAAAAAAAAAAAAAAAAAAAGGTTAGCCGGAGAATCTTTGCTGCTGCAAGTTCACTAAGTAGGCTTCGTAATTTTTTGCCAATACCTACCAAAATTGCACTTGTCCAGGCCTTACTCTTTCCCATTCTCGACTACGCAGACTGCTGCTTTCTAGATCTTACTGAGAATCTTCTTGATAAACTTGAGCGGCTCCAGAATTTCTGCATCCGCATTATTTTTGGACTGCGAAAGTACGATCATGTCTCTGAGTACAGGTCTCAGCTCAACTGGCTTCCTATGCGTCTTCGTCGAGATTCTCACGTTCTTTTTCTCTTGTATAACATTTTGTTTAACCCATTGTCGCCGCGTTATCTTAAGGAGCGGTTCCGATTTCTGCAACCAGTACGAGGTCAGCCGATGCGGTCATCTAAGAAGCTTCGCCTTGCATTCCCTCCTCATTCGTCGCACTCCTACACACAGTCGTTCACTGTTAAATCTATTCGTCTCTGGAATACCCTACCCTTATTTATTAGAGAGTCAGAATCTTTGTCTATTTTCAAAACAAGGATCAAAGCACATTTCCTCGCCCTTTAACGTTCCTGCTTAGTCTCCTAATCTCTCTCCTTCTTTTTACTTCTCTCTTTCTGTTTACTTATAATCTTTTTTTCTTTTCCTGATCACTTTTTGTTATTCGTGGGCTGTTAGTTACGGATTCTATATTTTATTGTTATTTATTCGTCTTTTTATTGTTATTTTTTTAAGTGAATCAATTGCTTTATTTTTATTTTTTCAGTTTCTTGTGCACTTGCTTACCCTTCCTGACATTTTCCTCTACTTGGGTTGTCTGGAAGAGATTGCTTTTAAGCAATAAGACCGCCTAATTGCTTCATCATAATCGTGTAATCCTAAGCTGTATTGTTTTATTTGATGTGCAATAAAGAATATTTATTTTATCTTATCTTATCTTATGTTCAACGACATGAACCTCCAACTGCAAGGCGATGAACTAAATTTAATTAAAACAAAAAATGTCGTTGCTGCTTTCGCAGCCAAACTGCTTCAGCACAAAAAGAATATGGGCAGACGTGAGTTTCACAATTTTCCGAATTTATCAGTATACTGCAGTAACGACGACTTGTTTGCCTACTGCCAACATTTGGAAAACCTCCACATTGACTTCACCGAACGATACCAGGACATTTTAAACTTGGAAATACCAGACTGGGTGTTGGATCCGTTTTCAAATGTCAACACAGCAATGTCACCTCAGCTGGAAGAAGAACTTATAGAATTGACAACAAACGAAGAAATAAAAATCAAGTTCAAAAATGGATATCAAGAATTTTGGCTACAAAAACCGATCCCGCAATTGTACCCTGGATTGTGGTCAATTGTTCAACGATTTTTGATAGCATTCCCATCGTCATATTTGTGTGAACGTGGATTTAGTGCTGTGGCAACGCTGCTCACTAAAAAGAGAAATCGTTTGCGTGTTACCGAACGTGGCGACTTGCGGCTGTTTTTGAGTAAATTGGAACCTGATATCAACAAACTTATTGAACAGCATCAGATTCAACCTTCACATTAGTTTTTATATAAGAATTGATTATGTTTGTTTTATTTTCAATAAAAGATACTCTGTCCGAATACTATAAATTTGCGTTTCAATAATCAGTTATAAGTACTTAGCGGTTTTTAAGTATGTTTAAAAAGGGGGGCGTTAAAAAATAATTTATTCTTAAAGTGGGCAGTAGACAAAAAAAGGTTGGGAACCCCTGGACTAGGGCATGAAACCGATTTTAACCGATTCCAAAATAATCGGGAAAAACCGATTCTTCTTTGTCTTGTGAGAACCGATTCCTAAATGGTTCAGAATCGATTCTCAAAAAAATCCTAATCCTATTGCTTAAACGCACGATAATCATAATATCATAACATCCGATTAGGCTGTATGATATTAGATTTCTTTGCCAATTTGACCGATTTCCTATTACCAAGATCAGAGATCAGATAAAAAAATAAATGTTTTTGGTAGGTGTATTTTCATTTTTCATATTTACCTATGTAAGACTGATTTGTTTGACTGTTATTGTTAATTCTTGTTAATTCCTGTGCAATTTTAGTGTTACCAAAATAAAACATTATGTGCTAGTAGGTGCAAAATAGAAAAGTAGCCTTTCCTAATATCGAATACTATTTGTATTCAAAATTCTATTTACCTGATAAGTAAGTTAACAAATTATGTAGCTGTTTCTGTTGGTGATTAATTTACTTTTAATATAATTTATTACGTATCTTATGTTACTATTCTAATGAAAAATACAATAAAAACACGTTTCTTCTTCATTGAATAACTATTAAAAATATTATAATTATGTAAAATATTTTGAAAAGAATCGAAAATAAAACGAAAAACCGATTACCAGTTTCCGATCTAGGAATCGGAATCGAAATTTTCGATTCCTCAAAAAGGTCCGATTCTGCATGCCCTACTTCCGACAAAGCTAATACCATTTAGCGACAGCAACTGGGACCAACAGGTAAACATGTCTTCACAACAAGGTGTCTTTTGTTTCTGCGCGGACCCGCTACCGAAAACCCGCGCGCTGAGATCAGACAAATCCGATCATTATTTTGCCTGGAACTATAGCTAAACCGCATGACATGATCTGCATATTCTAGTTAAAACTACCAGGAAAGCAGAAATTAACTAGAACTTGGTGATAAGCCACTTACTACTTAGCTCACTAGTTAAGTTGTGAAGTAAACTATTTAATAATAATAATAATAATAATAATAATAATAAGGGACCACCTTGACGTGGTGGGGGGGCTTACGGGAAGTATGGAACTACTACTTAACGTCAAAACACCTGACTGTACGCAATATCAGTACTTAACTGTTTTGGCTCTAAAACCGCAGCCTTATGAACCCTTCCCAAACCAACGGTCCCAACCAACCCTTATGGAGAAATGAGTAGTAAAAGATATAATTTGCGGTCGCTGCCCGGGGGCCGCCGGGGCGCATCTGGAGCCGTTGCTGGATGTCTCAGTATGCGGTCCAACGGCGATGAGGAGTTGAGCAGGCGGGCTCCCATCGACAAAAATACTACAGCCGAACAAGGTGTCACATCACCGACATCTTCCGTATCCCTGTTCTCATCGGTTCCGTCCTCTCCACCATCTTACCTTAGTCAAAGTCCCCAGCCGAGTTCTTCCACATCACCAATTGAAAGTAGGTTTTTGGATGTTGTACAGGAAGAGGACACCGTTATAAGTAATTCAGCCATCCCAACCTTGTGTGTTACTCGGGAAGCTACTGCTTTTAAACCCGCGTCCACCAAGGCTGGTAAACCTCGCGTACGCATGAGCTGGACAAAAGATGTAAATGTATTCATCATGCGTACATATTATCACGTTACAAAATTAGAAACCGATTTTACAGTTTACCGAAAATTACTGCACGAACACTTTATGCGACAATATCCCGACGTAAGAGTGTCGGAACAAAGGATTTCAGACCAAAGAAGGGTCATACAACGAAATAAAATGATCTCTGATAGTGAACTATCACTAATTAAAGAGGAAGTAAAGTTGGCACTGGAACAAGAAGATTCATCACCTATGGTACCGGTTAATGAATCAAACACTGGCTCGTACAATCTGCTAAGTACTGAGTTTGATCACCTTTTAGGCCCAAGGAGACTCACACCTCAAGGAGACTCACAGACCGTACAGAACACACCACCTTCATTTATAACAAATTCAAATATATGTACACAAGCAGAATCAACGACTTCATTAGTGGCGAATGACTACGAAATTACACAACCTAGCTATCTAACAGATACATTAGCACAAAAACTATTCGACAATTTACAGACTTCTCTAACTCAATACACTGGAATCGACCCAACACTTAGACCAAAATTACCTAAACTCAAATACAGTAAACGGCTAGGACAAATAGTACAATTGTTTAACGTGAATATTTTAACCCAGTTTTTTACAGATGAGTCGCAACTAATAGACATCCATACACTTATGTACTGCAGCGCTTTAGTGATATCAAGAGAACTTGGTTATAAAATTCAAGAAAACACTCAGCCATGCCGAAGTAACGAAGGAAAACCAGCATGGCAACTAAGACTGGAGAGAGACGTAACACAATTGAGATCTGATATAGGCCGGTTAACTCAGTATATAAATAACAATAGATCCCAAACAGTAGTAGACAGAGTAAACATAATATTTCAAAACACAAAAGTACACAGTAGTCACGAAAATAATAATAGGAAACCGGAAGAATATTTAGACACATTAAAACAAAAATTAGCACTGAAAGCTTATAGACTTGCAAGATATAAAAAGGCTCTTAAACGCAAAAATGACAATAAACTTTTCCACACCAATGAAAAACTGTTTTATAGGAAATTAACTGCTGACAAGGAGAGGTCTATACCCACAGATAATAATATTCCTGAACGAAAGGATCTCGAAGAGTTCTGGGCGGGCATATGGGAGGAAGAAGTACAACATAACGAAGCAACGTGGATAACGGAGGAAGAGAGTAAATGGGAAACGCTGGAAGAAATGAAATTTGAAGATATCACAGAACTAGACATAGAAAAAGTTACATCAAGGCTGCACAATTGGAAATCCCCAGGAATAGATAAGGTACATAACTTCTGGTACAAGAAATTCTACACTCTACATAAAGTTCTAGCTAAAAACTTAAATGAAATTATCCGCGGACATCAGAACATGCCACCGTTTATTGCACAGGGTATAACTTATATGCTGCCAAAGGGCCAATATACATCTGAACCATCCCGGTATAGGCCAATAACCTGCCTACCAACTATATACAAGATTCTCACTTCAGCAATAACACAGAAACTGACAAAC
This sequence comes from Udea olivalis, assembly GCA_947369235.1. Taxonomy (NCBI): domain Eukaryota; kingdom Metazoa; phylum Arthropoda; class Insecta; order Lepidoptera; family Crambidae; genus Udea; species Udea olivalis. The sequence continues at coordinate 12,856,259 of OX376366.1, forward strand.
CATATAGAAGAGAACCACATTTTAGCCGAGGAACAGAAGGGATGTAGGCGAGGCCACATGGGATGCAAGGAACAACTTGTAATTGACTCACTAATTCACCGACATGCAAACACAACCAAAAGAAACTTACACTGCACCTACATTGACTATCAAAAGGCCTTTGATAGCGTTCCACACTCTTGGTTATTACAAATTTTATCAATATATAAAGTAAACCCAGTTATAATTGAATTTTTAAGAAATACTATGAGCCTATGGAAAACAAAATTACACCTTAATGATATTACAACAAGAGAAATAGCAATAAAAAAAGGTATATATCAGGGTGACTCCCTGAGTCCCATGTGGTTTTGCCTCGCTCTGAACCCACTATCCAACATGCTACGAGAACGAGGAGCCGGATATCGTCTCAAACATAACAACACCGAAACTTGCATATCACATCTAGTCTACATGGATGATATCAAACTCTACGCAAAAACGAAAAAAGAAATCAAGACACTAATAGAGACCACAGCTGAATTTAGTAAAGATATAAATATGCAATTTGGTTTAGATAAGTGTAGAATCATTCATATAGTTAAAGGCAAAATCCAGCCTGGTAATCACACGGTTTGTGAAGGAGATACGATACCAGCGATGGAACCGGACGAGTTGTATAAATATCTTGGATATCACCAATCAAAAGGACTGCATCACACTAAGATTAAAACTTCATTAATTCAAGAGTATAAACGTAGAGTAACTGTTATTTGTAAAAGCCAATTATTAGGAAAGAATTTAATCAAAGCCATTAATACCTACGCTGTACCAATACTCACTTATTCGTTCGGGATTATCAAATGGTCCAAAACAGATATCTATAGAATAGAAATCACTACCAGGACCCTCCTCACGAAACATAACTGCCTGCATCCGAAATCTGCCATTGAAAGGATGACCCTCAAACGACAGAATGGTGGTAGGGGATTGATAAACATAAACATATTGTGGAATAAACAGGTTACAAATCTTAAATCATTTTTTCTAAGTAAAGCAAATTACAGCGATCTCCACAAATCCATAGTCTCTAATGATCAGAATCTTACTCCACTGAACCTCTCCAAGGAAGAAACATCTACCGCTATCAATGATTCTGAAACTACAAACTTGGAGCAATGGAAAAAGAAAGTTTTGCACGGAAGACACCCTCATGATTTGGAACAGCCGCACGTAGACTCTATAGCATCTAACAAATGGCTTTCACTAGGATACCTGTTCCCAGAGACTGAGGGTTTCATGATAGCTATCCAAGACCAAATCATAAACACCAAAAATTATAGGAAACATATAATTAAAGACCATACATTAACGAATGATAAATGCCGAAAATGCCACATCCATTCTGAGACTATTCAACACATAACCGGAGCATGCCCTAACCTTACGCAAACAGATTACACTCACAGACACAACCAGGTAGCAAATATAATCCATCAAAAACTTGCGGTCAAACATAAACTCATAATAAACTCACACACGCCCTACTACAAATACACACCTAATCCTATTTTAGAAAACCGTACACATAAAATGTACTTTGACCGAGCGATACTGACAGACAGGACCATCCATTATAACCGCCCAGACATTACATTACAGGATAAAATTAATAAAACAACCTACTTGATTGATATCGCAGTCCCCAACACCCATAATATCTGCAAAACAATAACGGAAAAGATTCACAAGTACTCGGATCTTAAGGATGAAGTCACTAGGATCTGGAAACAGGAGAAAGTGTATATCGTCCCCATAGTTCTGTCCACAACCGGCGTAATCCCAAACCACCTTCACCACAGTTTACGACTCATTGACCTCACACCTAACACTTACATACCATTACAAAAAGCCGCCATACTGAACACATGTCGCATAGCTAGAAAGTTTCTACAAAGCAGCGAAGAGGACAACAGGAATGAAGGATAAACAGACCTTAGGATAAAAACTTTTTAAATGTAATTTACTTGGCCTAGGCCCGTAAATTACATAAATTTGCCAGTTTCGGCTGAGAAAATGTACCTTTCAGAAAATAATAATAATAAAATGTTTATTAAACAACTTTGACATTACAGAAAATAAAATAATAAAAACAATGTAACACAGCAGCTTAGTGAGAGTGCCAAAAATTGCGTCGACAAACGTATAATTACACAAGGCAAAATGATTTCTACACTAGGCACAGCCTGTCCTGTAGAAAATCATTGGTCACATGTTGCCAAAACATTTCAAATTATAAGCGACTAGATATTAGTAAGTTAAGAACAGTGAACTAAAGATTATATATTAATTAAAGATGTTACATATAAAAATGGTTGAACTTGAGTAAATTTGTGTGTGTTTCGGTGTGTGTGTGTGTGTGTGTGTGCGTGTGTGTGTTGGTGTGAATGTGTGCGTGCGTGCGATAACCAGTATCCGGTCTAGCCCTACGATGAAATATCCTGAAACCGAAAAACAAGTTATCTAGACAAGTGCTCTCAGTAGTTTTTCACTTTCATTGTACGACAATGTCAGAGTCCACATAGTCACTTTGCGTTTAAGCTCGGGTACAGAACAGTGTTTAATGCAGCAGAGAGATTGAACCTTGTTATAGACATAAAGATGCAGGAAGTAGCTATGCCTTCTAGCATGCACTGTTTTGATTGCGGGAAGCGGCAGTCTAAACACTCGCTTTTTAAGCATTTTACCATACTCGGGGGATTTAACAACTTGGCGATGCACGTGGGTAACAACTTTCAGTACATAAAGATTGCGAACGTTCAGAATTTCGTTTTCCTTGTACAGCGTATCAGTGGGGTACCTAATGGGCTTCCTAAACATTACTTTTAGCACTGATCGTTGCGCTCTTTCTAAGACTATCATGTTACTAGAAGCCGCACCCCCCCAAGTTATGATACAGTAAGTAATTATGGACTGACAGATGGCTATGTAGACAGACTTGAGTAATTCTTGATCAGCTGCCGTGCGCAGGCTCTTGAAAACGTAAATAAGTTTACGGACCCTTTTCGCGGATTCAATCAGATGGGCACCAAAACTGAGTTTCTCATCAATGACCAGACCCAAATACTTATTCGTTGGACCTCTGGAGATACTGCCACAGCCGCACTCATGTGTTCTTATGAGGGCGTCATTAGGTACTTGACACGTGTGAACTTTCAGTTCACCAAGGGGCAGATTCGGCGTGGAAGCCAATGTCTTATGAAAACACAAAAAGCTAGTCTTTTGTAGATTCATGGTTAACAAATTGTTCAGCAACCAGTTACTTACAACAGCCATTCCCTTTTCAGCGCGTTCAATAACGTTAACCCAGGTGTCATCGTGAAAAATGATTGCCGTATCGTCGGCATAACAGATAATGTCAGCATTCGGCAATTCGGTCTCAAAAATATCATTCACGTAAAGAACGAACAGCGTTGGTCCTAAAATGCTACCCTGAGTAATGAGTATTTATTCACATATTGGTTCTTATAGCCCAATGTACTCACAACGTCACCTTGCAGCCCGACAACGCGCTTTATTATCTTCTGATTGGGATCCTTGCTTGTCAAAATCTGTTTAACTACCATTTGTTCATAATTTTTCATAATTGAGTCCTCGCCTGCGGGGTACAGGGGCGCGGGTTAGACGAGAACGGGGGGCGGGAGAGGGGGAGGCTCAATTATCCGGTTTAGCTATAGGTACTAAGTGAACTTCAGACCAGCATTCTCATCATCCGGGCACTGATAATATGAAATGGGTTTAATAAATTCTAAGAGGAAAACAAATTAAACAAAACATATTTTTTGTAGTTTCTTTATTTTTTCACCATTTATCGTAAAACTTTCCTACGGCACACCGCGCGTCGCAGTCGCGCACCAATATTCCGCCTTGTGTATGTCGAGCGTCAATCGCACGACGCGTGTCGCGGCGACAAGCATAACTCGAGACTCATTCACAACTCACATGACTCTCACGTCACGAAGGCTCTACAACTCGCGACACGTACCATTTTCCTACACAAAAGATCTATAGATCGCTACTAACGAAAAGTTAAATTGATTATCCGACAGATGGCGTTAATTGAGAAAACTGTTGTAGGAAATTCGAACATGTCGCGCTCACAAAACCATAGAGTAAAATTTAGAAATAAGACGAAAGGATCATTTTAGCAAATGAATGTTTAGATTACCTTAAAAAATCATCTTTTTCTCTTACGTAAAAAATAAATAGGCGTAATTTTAATCAATTTTCTTTCGGTTGTAGTAAATAGAAATGATATAACAAATTTGATATCCATCGTAAGTACACACAAGCACCATCTTATCCGCAGTTATACTGCCTTCCTTACCCTCATGATATAAACTCTCTGTGCTCAAGGATCGAAAATTGCTTGGCAATATTCATGAGCTTTGCCTGTTTATAACACTGTTTACGCGGTTTGAGCACAGAGTTCCACACGATCCAAACTATAGATAAAATACATCGTGACAGATACTAATTAATTGGAGTATTAACGCTATTACGAACCTCTCACACAGCTGCGAGATGTCTATCACGTCAAGAGTGTTTACTTCGTCCAACTTTTAATTTTTACCGTTATCAAAATTCGATCTTGAGATCTGTCAAATTTACCAACTTTAAATACCAACTAGTTCCAAATAATAGAAAAATAACGAGTAAGTATATAAAATACTAGTATAATAATAAACCTATAGGAAGTTATACATCACACTATTCAATCTTTGGATACAAAATCTCACTGGCGCTCGCGCTTTACAATTTGTTGACTCCAAAATTTTAAATTAGCGACTTCGAATTGTTCAGCGCAAGCGCCTTAGGAGTCTGCCACGTGGCTTTAACCTCTCTCCATTCCATTTCCTCACAGAATATTAGATATTCCCACCAAAAGAGCGCTAAAGCCACACGGAACTCTCCTCATACCAAACCAGTCTCAAGGAACGAGCCGTGTTACACACGAAACATTTTACAAATCATAATACATAAAAAACCTTTATCCTCATCTGATGAGCCCTGTCAGTCCCACAGTTTCGTACGTTCACGATATCAAAATTAAGAACTACCCTTGTGCATATTGGGTGCACATTATTTAAAAGTTAGTTTCTATAAACTGCAAAGATTTTTTTTGTTCGAATAATACGTTGAAATTGTTACAAATTAATTTTACGAGTTCCATGGGACTTACTTTCCTTAATCCGCTAGATTCTTTCTTTCCCTTCATACACAACACCCAATATGCCGTTACCTTACTCTAACAACCACAATTTATATTGCAATCTATTTTTTTTAAACTTAGCCCAGCGACCAACATCCGCTCTTAATTACGTCGTGTCGGCCATTTTACGTTCCACGCGTTGCAAGATGGCGGCTGCACCCGCGAGGCGCGCAAAGTGGCCGCCGCGTCAAGTGCAAACCTATCTAGACAACGTCCTGTCGCTCGGTACACTACAGAACACAGTTTGTATCCATCGTTCTCACCCTAAGGAAAACATTTACATGGAGGCCGGTCGTGTCCAGATGGCCGATGAGACGAATAACTGTAAGAGCAACAATTATCCATCAGTTGAAAAGCGCGAAGGCACGAACAAAACTGAGCATCGCAAAACTACATGTCTGTCAGCAGTAAGGACGTCTGGACAACACCGGACCGTTATATACCGATACTATACATAAAATATGAAATATTTAGGACAAAATATTTCGAAACCGTTAAATCTACAAATCATTATCCAATATTTAATATAAACTACAATCGATTGGCAGTATTTTTTTAACCTTCACCCTCACACTTATGATATTTCTCGCGTATCACTCGTGACGTGATCGAGACAGGCGCAGGAACGCTCGAGCCCCTGCGCGGGCGCAGAGACCGTCATGCCCGCGGCCCTCGGCTTAACATTACCTCTTCACTATACAAGTCCGCTAACTACCGCTTCTTTATCTTCTCAAAATTCATATTGCGGTTACAAAGTCGTAATAAAATAACGACCTGTTTACTCATAATAACCCAACGTTTGTGTAATCTGATACAATGCAGAAGCGGTAAGTGAGCACACTTTTACACTATCATTACATTTAACTCAAAATTAACCGACTTAGAGCTCGTTGACATCGCTGCTGGCTTAATCTATCGCGAGAGAATTTAGTTTACATATTTATGACAGATCTTAGAATCTCTCGAACCAGCATTACTCTCTAATAATACAAACGTAAAACTGAAGCAATTTCATTTCCACTTCCCTGGACGTTAATACAAAGAATACCCTATTACATACAAGTACATATTGAAAGTAAACTGCTCGGATGTTGAACTTTCCGTCCTTTCCGCACAGTAACGAAACGCTACGCGCCGCCGCTGCGGTTGGCAGCACTGTCACAGCAACCTGACCAGCCAATGCTAACCGCAATGGCGTCGACGTCTTGATGACTCTACACTTGAGTATGGCACGTCCTACACATACTTTATCGAATCGACCGGTGTGCGTAGCTCGATCAAATCGGGGTATTTCGTTGTTCGATTGCCAATAAACATATCAGTCGCTTATTTATTAAGTATTCATTCTACTCGAGTTTACTTCGGAGGCGTTATTAATTTCTGCGCACACCAGTCCATTCCAGTACACATACTATGCCTAATATCAAGTCAATCACCTCAATTATGATCCCTTCAACCGTTTACCCTAACCAGGACCTAATGTTACCACTGTACTCACCATTCCTAAGGAGTAAGAGACCAGTTCTTCAACCACCGACGTGGGTATTCAACCTGTGACTTTCAGTTCCAGTATTAATGTATATTGACCCGCTCTCTCGATATAGCAAGCGACTTAAGGGTAACAGATTGAGAATTCGTTTCAGCCTGTATTTCACAATCTCTAGAAAGCAGAGGAAATCTCTTGTCTCATTGATTAAAGTGTGTTGGGAAGAAATTTCCCATGCCTTCATCTTACAAGTACGATCAACTGTTCAAACTTCAAAGCAAAACGCACTCAAGTAACCAAACCAACTTCACAACACAAGATTTTATGCAAACGTTATCCTGTTTTGTATCTGCTCAACCAACACCGCCAAGTTTTACTATTATCTTGTATCCAATCAATATTTCCGTTCTATTACATTTTCTTTTTTACTTTATATAATCCTTTTTAAATTTCAGGTACTGTGGTATTGCTTATATGTTATAAAAATATTTTTGAGGTTACATTACGTAGTGGCGGGTTAATTATTAACAAATTGGCGTCTTAACTTATGAAACCCAAGGCTGTCGTTGTTGACCCATCTTTGTACATAAGGGGACACCAATATAAAGGAATTAATATGTGCTCAAAACATAAGTCATATTCTCTTTTAAAGCACCCCAAACTAGCTACTGGAAACAATTTTCGTAAGTTCAGGAACGTAGTAAAATACCTAAGTTTCACAAGTTAAGAGCCAGGTGGTGTAACACGATGCATTTGCAGTTTATTGAGGAACTGTTTAACGTAACAATAATATTGTCCGGTGACTGTATTAAAATAATATCCTTAGTTTGGTGCGGCGAAGGCTGCGACGGCGATTTCGCTACACCCACGCGACATCAAACGTAACGTACAGATAAATTATCTTTAGCAAAACATCAATTAATATCAGAAATATAATTAAAACTAACGTACTATTATAACTCTGAATCTTTCGTATCTAGTGACCTATTTAATGTATGAATAACACTTATAAGGGGGCGGCGAGGGGCGCGTCGCCACTGACACACTCTAATTTGAACAGAAAAACGAACAATGTACATTCAAGAGCATTAATATGTGATTTAATTTTCGCACCTCAAATCAAAGGTTTAAATATGGGTACCAAATAGTACATGGTGCAATGGTGCTTGAACCTGTACAATAAAAAGGACTTATCTGACTTGACAATGAAAGTGACAGTAAAAGAAAGTATTTTACCAAGCAACATACAGTTTTAGGCCTGCAAATGGTTTTCACATGTACATGATATGGTGGTGAATAAGAATATTCACTTCCATGTTTTTTTTTCGGAAACAAGTATTGCCATGTCGTCTACATATGCAAACTAGAAATTTGCAAAGAGCAAATGCAAAAAATATATTCAGGCCTATTTAGATGAACTCGTTCCCAATAAAGAATCGGTCAGAAACCAAAGTAGTTCAATCACATGCCCCCTTTTGCGTATGAGGTTTGATATTGAGCTACTTTCGTTGTAACTACTACATGCTAGAAGCTGCTAGCTGCATCGATCGATAGCGCAATTTTAAAGTGTGTCGGCGGCGCTGCGATGTGAGTGAATATTATAATAATTGACTATCACTTCAGACTGCACACAAAATGTCCACCACAGTGAAACACAACCCACGCATACAGGCACACGTTATGGAATAGAAGCAATACTAGGAGTGATGAATAAGCTTTTGCTTGTAATGGGAATTTATTCTGGATATAATATATCTGCGAACGTAAACACTGAACTTATTATCTTCTGGGAGAGTGGTTACAGATTTGGAATTAGGTTGTGACTTCTAAATCTGCGAGATATTGGTGACTCAAGAGAAACAGATTGAACGTGTGCCAAAATAAAATCTAACCTTATTAATAAAAACAAATAATACTACACGCAAGTGCAGCAGCTTCAAACGAATGTAATCTTTGAAATTGACTGACAAACGTTGGAGTTCCACTGAGCATCTAGTATTACTTATTCTTATGCCTTAAATTAGACAAGATGAGGTAAGCGTTAGAAGGCGAGGCGTGAGGCGTGAGACTTGTGAGGCGGGGGCGGGGGCGCCGCGCGAGTATCACAGGGGGCAACACTCGACACTGCGGGGCCGGCGGGACACACACACAACCGATAATCTTATCCATTACCATTACTTTAGCTAACAAGTTACTGTGCCAGAGGCTGCGGACAACCCACTATTGATAGCCACAGAAAAGTAGATTATCACATTTTTATTTCTATCAATTGAAGAATTGGAAACCTTCTGGACGTCCTAGGAAAAAGCTACACTATTAAGAAATAACCCTTATTGCTGCTTATTTGAGAAGTAGAATTGATTTAGATTAAAAAAATATTGAAAATTTAAATATTTTCAGAACCTCCCGGGAAAATATTATAAATTTGGTATATAAAAGTTTAACACACCAAAATTTAAATTGACATGTTTAAAAGATATGGGACACTCGATCAGGCTTAATTCTTTGTCTGGTACCTCGTAAGAGAGAGATATTTATCGCTACTTGGAAACCATGACAAGTGGTGTGTTGTCCGGCGCATATTTATTTATTTTGCTTTCTAGAAGAATTCTGGTTTAAAACTGATTTGTTTTTACTCGATCTTTTCTGTAAATGAGCCAGTCTAATTGTTTGGGGGCATGAAAACATTTAAATCATCAATTTAAGGGCTTTACTAAGATATATGCAGAATCTTAAAGATTTAAGAATACAACCGCCGGCCCATACAAACGGAGAGTTCTCGAGAAAATGAAGAATCCCGTAGCTAAACCCACGACTCGTGCACTACTATTGCCGACTTAAACCCACGCGATTACTAGCTTCAACACGAATACACTATTTAATATCAACTTTATGTTATACATCTTTATTAATAGGATTTAATTTTATCATACTTTATTGACGAACTGCTAGGCTAGATCATAGGGGAACTCGCACGTTACACCTCCAAAACAGAAAAAGCTTCATGCCCATCAGAATTTCTTAACAACACTAGTTCGTGTTTTAGTTCTTAGGTATCAACTGCGATTACCTTTTGATAAATAATGTTCATTAAGTGAGGTAATTTCGCCATTTTCGACCTACTCCACTTATCGTCGAATATAATTCCAGTGGAAAGATGAGGCAAAAGTGAACTACACATCTTTAAAACTGTGTGAGGCTTATACTGCTCATTATATCGCAAGGTGTAATCACACATCAAAAATATTAGTGTTCAAAATACCTCAATTTCACCCAGTTTAGATGATTTAACGTGCTGAAGTTCCCTTATATTCCTAACTAGAGGATATAATCATTTTAGTATCTCTAAATATAAACTCTGTAGGTCTTAAACTTCTATGGAACTAAACTTACGATTTTGTACCATAAAATTGTTGTTAAAATTAAGCCACAAGTCGCGGGGAGGCACGCGCACAACCATTAGGACTACTCTAGAATTATAGTGGCATAAAACATGCAGTATTCACATACCTACTGATTTGTATAGTACTTCATTTATATATAACCCTGATCAAGCGAAAAAAACCTTTCGTTAATAGGTAATGTTGATAACATCATGTAAAGTTTAAATTCAAAAAAAGACGATGTAAAAATTGAATTAAACTAATGGAAACTTCATTCTGAACAATAAATTCCTTAAACGCTTTCAATGAGTAGACTAGCTAAAATGTAAGAAAACATTTTTAAAGCTTTGTTATGTTTTTTCGAGTAGAAGTGGAAAAAAACAACAAATGCATTTAACAACGTAGAAACACACGCTGATTACTTTGCAAGAACATATGTGCTCACCCCTTGCGACCGTATAGTGAACCAATAAACAAAAAACTAACTAAAAATATAAGGTTAAAGTCACCTAGTCTCGTGATAATTCAATCCAAGATGGCCGCCTCCCCACGATCCCACAGATACGTGCAAGCGGTACAGAACACAGAGAGTTCGGGCGGCCCGCCCGCCCACCTGACACGACTCAAAACGAAACTACCCTAACTTACATATTAGAACGAATGACGCCGCGCCACCCCCAATTATTATATTACTATTATTTTACTCATAGAAAGTGATTTTTTCATTTGACCCGTGGAGTTCGAATTGTTTTTTTTGAAATAATGGAACTGTTATAATTTATTGAGGTTGCTCTTTTTAGTCATACATTTTTTTTTAAATTCAAGCATTCCAATGAATAAAAAAAAGCTGTCCAACTGCACGGAACAAATGTTTTTTTTATATAGTTATTTTCTTTTTTTCTATATGTAACATATCGGACGTCACCAACTTGCCACTAAGAAATGGTCTTTAGGAGAAAATGTACTGTAAATTAACCTACGCAAGAGTGTTAAACAGGACGTACTTACGACATTATAACAAGCCCCAATCTAATGAGTAATCTATTTCTATTATTCGTAAAGGTGAAAAATACGTTATTTCACATTTTTCAGTTTTCCTATGCGGCTACTGCAGAAGACATCTATTGATTTAGATTTTGCTACTTACACACCATGATGTAACTACTTTTACAAGATATCGGGAAAAAATTGACAAATGTAAAATCAGTTTTATACGCTATTCTCATCGTTGGCCTCATATTGGTGTCACTTTAAAATTAGGATATATTTTTTGGCTTTTATTTTCACACATTATTTTCCTACATTGTCATGTATACAAATGTTAATGAAAATATATATTCAAACATATACGGCAGGGTAATTTATTATTATTGCTACGGTGTGTTAGTCATAAAGGTTGCGAATAAAACTGACAGCACTTTTGCCTTCATAAAGATGTCAGAAAGTAGCAACATAGATATATAGATGTGTCACTATTATATTACGCGTATTAGAACGAGTTTTCAAAAAGATTCAACCATAGTTGCTCTGCAGAGCCGTTCACAATAAGTTTTATTGCTGTTTCGCAGACTGCCTCCGATCGGATCGGCTGCGGTCGGCACGAATATAATTCTAAACTTAATTACGTAGGTACATTAACCGGCAAAGCGGGTTACTATCTATGTAGAGCAGATAAGACAACCTGACTTAGAGGTAAGCACAGCGACCGAGTCTTTCCGAAGTCGCTACGTGATCATTAATCACCAATGTGTCATTTATTATGCAGATAAAATAAACAAAACATACAATTTAGTTTTGAAACAGTGGAAAGCCACTTAAAAAAATACATTATTATTTAAATAATTTTCATAAATCATAATCAGACACTAAAAAGACAGATTTCATATTGCAACACGTGAAAGACTTCAGTTGACAGCAAGGAGAATAATAAAAAATATCACAGTAAAGAAAAAATATGTTGTCTTTAACGCCGGTAGGCACAGACGTCATATTTCTCTTGCTTTACCATGGTTAATGATACTTTATAGAGGCAGGACCGGCATATACAATACTGTACATGTCAAGCGCAAGCTCGAACGAACGAGTTGAAACATCCTATCGTAAAACTAATACAAAAATGTATACTATGCGTCCAATAACGCAAAATGGGCATGGGATACATTAAGAAAAACATTTACAAAACTTAACGCGCTCGATTATATCTGAGTAACATTTTTTTTATTTACTATTTCTTACATCACAATGTTTTTCTATTTTTTTTTCTATTTTTCTTACAAAGCACGTTACGTTGTAAAGGTTTTTTCGTCAGCGGTCGATGCGACGTCGACAGCGCGTTAAAGCTACCAATAAAGGGTGAAACTAAGGGGTGATGTAGTTATACACTTAATAATAATAATAATAAAAAACGAAAAAAATGCATAAATACATCAATAAAGTAAGTTGAAGGCACGTCCGACGCCTGGTGTAGTGAGCTTAAACTACTGCGTCCCGCGTACTCACATACGTACATACATATATACACACAAGCGCACACATTCACGGGTCGCAACTCTCTACCACCTGTTATTGGATTATCCACTTTATGTAAGAAATATATAACAGAATCTGATGTGCCTAATTTATTTATTTTTTAAATAGTTGAAAAATAACCCGTCGTCCGTCGATTACCGGCCGACGTTAAAAGTCAAAGGTTTGATATTTTTATATTTATTATGGGTTAAGGATTTGATATTATTTGATTGGTTTTCGTTTCTTTCCTGCTTCATTCCAATAACAAATGATAGCAATCACGCAACACAGGGTGCTTACAAACCAAACTTAACCTAACGTGGAGCCGCCGCTCCTCCTTTCCCTCAGTACAGGAATAAGGCTAAGAACTGATGGCGCGGTTATCTGCCGCGCCCGCCGCGGTTTACTGCCGCGCCCGCCGCGGTTGCGGGCCCGTTGCTTCTATAGAATGCAGTAATATTTGAAATAATTGAAAGCAGACTTTACGACACGTTTAATTCCCGCGCGGCAGCAACGGCCGCACGCTCGTTCGATCGGCGGTTGTCTTCTCGGGCGAAAATCGCTGCGGCACCGCACCGCACAAAATTCCGGTATCGTGAGTTTGGGTAAAAAACGCCGAACCGCCGCCGCAGCGGGCGCGGCAGAAAACAGCGCCGTCAGGTCTTAGCCTAACACAGACTATTTGTTGGTTTGAACTGAAAGTTATTTCATGATTGAGGTAACGTCAAATCTGTGCCAATCTGTCTTGAAGATATTTTATTAGTCATTATATTAAATATTATTCCAATAAAACTGTTACAACGACATTTTTGACACTGCTGTTAAATTTCTCACTGTCAGGCCAACACAACATCATCCGTTATCCGCGACAACCCGCGTGTACTTAGTACACGTCTAAGTGTTTAAATTTTGTCCAATATTTTACAAAATTTTGTTTAAAAGATTCTAATTGAGTTTAACTCAAAAATACATGCGACAATCAACGTCACAGTAATTGCAATATTTTTTAATTACTTGCATTGTAATTCTAATAAATACAGACCAATTTTGATTTAAACCTATAAAAAACGTCACGCACTTTAAAAATATGAGTTAGTAGAAAAACAGACATTTATGCAATTTTTTCTGTGAATCATTTCAATGAACGGAAGAAATCGTGGACAGACAACCGAATCCATCGAATAGATTCTTCAGCTCTCGACTCGCAAGTCGTAAATTTTTCCACAACTTTTCAGTTACGTGACGTAGCTTATGTATGTTCACTGAACCACGGGTGGAGCATAACACTTGCGGCACAAGACGAGCTCCCATTGCTAGAACTAAGCATCCAACGAGTGAACGGTTTAAGTGTTATCCTTGAGCCGTGGTTGATTATACCACCGGCGCAGTCAGAAACGCGGCGGCGGCCACGCCCTACTCAGCACATTTTAAATCGTCCTACGAATATCACAGCAGTGCGGCACTTGCCTAATGATTCGAGATAGACCACTGTAGTCAGGCTACCTGAGAACCAATTCCTAACCAAGGCAAAAAAAATGTTTGCGTGTTAATATCTATATAAGATATTTAAATAAATAAAATGGATGTATTCGGCACCCATGGTAGATCTCGGTATGTCCTAGATATATTCAGCGTTACACATCCAAAAGCTAGCATAATTCAGTGATTTTATTTGATTGTACTTCTCTGGTATATATTTAAATTAAAGAATTGTAATCAATTTTGGCAGCTGCAGTTTGCACTATATAAGTTTAGGAACAATTATGTGCTATTTTTAACTATTATTAATAAGAAATGTATCTCGTTTAAGTAGGCATAGACGTTGAGCCTGCTACAGTGGCCTTCTACCATGCCCTGTAAACACCCGGCGCCTCCATCATACAGAGCTATTCCGTGCGACCACCACAACCAGCCATGGTGACCAAAATTCACTTATATTATAATCTTGCATCCTTGGAGATTGAATAATGCATACTTTATGAATTTAGTATCACTTTCAATATTATGCTGATGATTATTTTTTACTAACGTGTACGTAATTTATAATCACGTCAAATTATTTGAAATTTGTTGATTGAACGATTTTTTGTTTCTTTTCAACATAATGCTACTTTTTTGTTTGTGAATGGGTTGTATGCGATCGCACGCCATAGCGCTCTCTCATACATCCGTGACTGCCGTATGCATCTTATTATAGACAAAAAAACTATAATTAAATAATCCATGTTAAAAAACACATACGCCTACAAACTAGATAAGTGGCATTTTTAATAATTAACCGTTTTTTTTCAATTTTATTATGTTAAGACCACGTCAGAGATGTACTTTTTCTTAATATAATGTTAATGTAGCCAATTTGTATGCCTGGTTGCAGAATACAGCGTCTAACTTTTTTAATATCATAAGTATCATAACTTAACAAAAATTATATGACTTTATAACTGGAATTATAATTCCAACTTCATTACTTAAAAAACATTCGATACATTTCATTATTCCGTTATCATGTTCCGAGTGCCAACTATTTACACGAATAAGACGAAAAACTTTTAAAAGAAAATTTAAAAAAATAAAGCCCTAAATCCAAAGTTATTCATCAGAAAAAAATGGAGGCCTATTAAGGGCTCTGCACAAATAATTTAGATCAAAAGGCCACCATTTAAATTGCGTAATTTGAATTCCATAAATCAATTGATGTGGCAACACCGGCCGACCTCGACGCCGACACTCCTCGTCCGTCGCAACGCAGTCCTATCACAATAATAGTCAACAAGAAATAAAATCGTTAATATGCAAACATTAGTACCATGCCAGCCCACAGTCGGCCGCGAAAGAAAAAATAAAGCTAGCTCAAACATTATATCACATCGCCTTACAACTAGCGCGTGCTCGCTGACGGAACTAGCACAACAAGGTGTCGGAATCGACCACCCGAAACGAAGAATATATACTAATTAACTCATCGTATGCGTCAAGAATAGGTCTGATTAAAGCCCATCCTTTCTAGTTGTCAGCGAGCACCGGTGACATTACTCGCGCCCACGGTACATACATAACTACTATATATATACGTATATAAAATACTATATACAGATAAGACGATAGTCGTCGGTGATCTCGGTGGCCCCGCGGTTTGCGGGGGGTGCGGGCTGTCGGAGTCGCGATAGTCGGTAGTTCAGTAGAAGGGGCCGGGGCCCTCGCATCAAATCCGGTTTGGCGCGCTGCCGGTTAATGTGTCCTGCAATTGGTGAAATCGCAACATTTCATATCAGCATACATCAAACCACTGCAGCGTCGAATTATTCAGTTGTTTCGTTAATCGATATCAGCATACATCAAACCACTGCAGCGTCTAATTATTCAGTTGTTTCGTTAATCGTCAATGTCCCAAAAAGGGAACCGCTAAAACTTCGGTCTCCTCAAGAGTGCTAAGACTGGGTAGAGAATGGCTCAGTTCAAGAAGTCACTAAGTCCACTTTTATCATAATCAATGTTACCAGATAAAAATAATGGTATTTTTTTCTCTCTATCGATTGGAATATTTGATTTAAGAATATAATGGTCGGAAAGTTCTATTTTCCCACGACATAAAATCTCTATCTCCTTCATTTTTGAAATATAAAGTCTCTGAATCCAAAAACGCGAGTGCCAGAAGCGACTTTAGGGTGTTCCTCACATTAATATACATCACATTACTTTCTGAATATGAGTGAAAATAGTATCAAAATTATGAATAAGGATGAAAGCGTTATGAAAAACAACAGTAGGAGTTTGCATATATTTACATTAGGATATTATTAATTACAATTTTTGGAAACATGAGTGTCATGATGTCATGAACATCTGAATGTAAACTTTAGGAAGAAAAATTTTAGGAAAAGTGATCATTCGGATTACAAATCGGTAGAAGGAACAATTTCGGGTAAAGAACTTTAGGTGAGCCAATATACACCCATTTTTAAGATATGTAGGTTAATCCTGTGCGATTGGCTAAGAAATCTCTAACTATTTTTGACTCCACTAAGTCCATTATTTCAAGAAATGTTATTTATTAGGCTATTTGATTTTATAACATTGGTTTGAAATATATGTAAAATAAAACTTCACCAATTATCCATTTTCTTATTTTACATTTACTAGATTTTGGTAAAACTATATTTAAAAACCAAAAAATGTGAAAATTATCAATAACCTAAAATTAGGAAAACGGATTTAGTGACTTCTTGAACTGAGCCACTCTGTCTACTTTAGGCCATGAAATGACTGCAGAGTCCCAAATGAAATAAACATACATATGAGGATAAGAGAAATTAAAGACACGATTAATACAGATTTAATATTCACTTAATAAAATAATAAAGTAGTATATAATTGGACATTTCATCATCTTGGAAGAGTGATTGCGTAATATGTCCACAATAGTATATTTGCATTTAAATAGTCGATAATTGGGTATGGAAAAAAAACAACATGTCCTAAATCGAAAACCATTTCGAGGCATTTGTATTTTATAAGTACCTTATTTAAATATTTAACATTTTTAAAGGCACAAAGGATCTAGGATATTAATAATTAAATACGTTGGCAATCTGGGGTCAAATGAATGACCCGAGTCCAACGTCCGCAAAGAGTACATTAAGGTTCTTATTGGACTCTTGACGGTAATCAAACTGTCATCTCACAATTGAAACCTATTGGGTCGTATAAACGTCCTTTCACGTGATTGGTTGATAATCTATCCATCAACCAATTAAATGACGCGATCTGTTTCATACGTGAGATTTTTAGCTTTGTGATTCTACTGCATAGCATTAATGGTGTTTCCAGATAGCAGATTTTATATCCCCCCCCCCCCCCCCCATTACACAAGGTTAATTTCAATAATACGTACATTAATTTACACCCATTTCCCAGACGGGTAGGTAGGACTTAAAATAGCCATTCGATATAATCCCAACCCTTTCAGGTAGGGCTTGGTTTCAAAACTTGGCAAAATAAATAGTTTCTGAAGTCTACTTCTCACATTCTCGTGAGATGCTACATGATCAACGGCGAGCTCTGTTTCAGCCGTACGTAAGTGCTGTAAATCAGTAATTTTCTGTTGATTATTTACTAACCACGAATCGGGGAAAAACACATGTGGGAACACCAAATGAATTTGTGACGTCATGAGTTCACAATGTTCAAAAAATTATATAAAATTAACTACCGGCAAGATCAACAAAATATTCAAACTGGTTACTTAAAATAGTAAAAGGTTTTCATAAAAAATATAAAAAAAATTAAACCATTTTGTTGCCATACCCAATTGTGGATATCTTTGAGCATTAGCGTACCGTTCATAGATTTCTTAACTTCATTTTGGTATTTAATTCCAAGCCAACTTTTAGTTCTTAGCTAAGTTGGTCAATCAGTCAGAGAAAAACCTCCTTTAAAACTGTGTATTTAAGAATGTTGAAATGATATTTTTAAATATTTTGAGAATGTTGCCAGAAATCTGGTTAAACTCAATAAGTTTTATTCGCGGTTGCACTACCATTTAGGCTTCAGTCCGTTTTAAGTCTATTTTAATATTCTACAAAATTAATTTTTGATGAAAGGTTATTTTTGAATTCGGAACCTATACACATTTACTATCCTTATTTAAAAAATCTAGTCACGTAACAACAACATTCTCAGTAGCCTCACTAATAATTAAATGCATGATGTTTACTCACTATATCGAAGATCGCGGGCGCGGGCTGCGAGGCGGACGCGCGGGGCCCGCCGCCCGGCCCACTCGGCCCGCCAGGGCCTCCGGGGCCGCCCGACCCGCCCGGACCGCCAGGGCCCTAAAATATTACACGCTCATAATGAGATAAATCAAAAAAGGTTTTATGGATAATAAACATTAACTTTACATCAACTTTAAAATGTAAATATTGTTATTTATCTAGTACTATGCGACATTAAGTATCTTTTCTTAAGGCCTTCAGACATGTGAAACGCTCATATTCATGGTTATCGACAGATCCTAACAGGGCACCTTATTTTAGACACAATTTGGAAGTTATTGTCTCGATCTTCGTGAAAAATAACTTGTTAGTCATTTGTGTGGACGAAAAAGCAAAAATGCATTAAAATAACGTAAAACAGCGGGGCAAGTAGATTTTGTTTATTGTCGTGACTTGAGTGATATTTTGTATGTGAAATTAAATATTGTAATTTCTCGATTTTGTTCATTCTCGTGACTTAATATATTGTATGTGAAATTAAATTTTGTCGACAATTCAAACAATTATTTGTAACTAAGCTACTCTAGTTATAGGAACTTGACCTTGAAAATTTTTGTACACAGTTTTGTCTATCCATCACTGTTTGTTTTATGGTTTTGCTTGCACCATGGTCTGCTGGAAGAAATCTCTCTTTAGAGATAAGCTCACCCGTACTTTGGCTATCCTTATTTTTCTATGTAAAAAACTGTCATTTGTGTACAAACTAATAAATAAGTAATGTGTAAAAATCTGTTTTCGACAAAATTATATAATTTTAGCGGGGGAATTTGTATCCTCCAAATTAAGTCGTCACAAATATATAAATCAAGTCATAGCTCCAATTAAAAGTTATTGGATCAATCAACACGCTCGCCAAATACTTTCTTGGCCTAGTAACAAAAATCTGGGCAAAATGCTGGGTTCTAAGCATAATAAGCAAAATGTTCAAATTGGTAGGACAACATTGGTAAAGCGTCTCACCAGGTGCGCGTCGGACAGTTGGTGCGCGCGACACATCTTGTCGCAGTAATCGGCGAGGATGTCGCGGAAGCGCGTCCAGCACTTCTCCGGGACCGTGATGGCCGTGCGGAAGTTGCTTTTCACCTGTTGGCGGAGAATTGAGAGAGTTCAAGAAATGGTAAGAAGTATGTCAGTAAAATAAATGTCTGGGACACCTCACACCAAGATCATCTGATCACAAACTAAGCATAGCTTGTACTTTGGGTGTCAGAGACATACTTAAATGTTTCTAAATACATACTTAAATAGATAATAACACACAACAAACACAAGTGTCCTTCACATGAATGTTTGTTATTGGGTGGCTACCGAACCGACGACGGTGCTAAAGGCCATATCGCTGCCATCGCACCGACAGGCCAGTCAAGTTCATTGAAGGGTATTATTATTTATCCCCACCCATGACAAATATTTGTGTGACGAACATTTATATTTGTTGTGTGTCTGGGTGTTATTATCTATTTAAGTATGTATTTAGAAATATTTAAGTATGTTTATCAGTCTCTCACGCCCATATTACAAGCTCTGCTTAGTTTGGGGTCAGATGATCTTGGTGTGAATTTTCCCAGATATTTATTTATATTTATTTATTTGTTAAAGAAATCAAGCAGACATACAAATACACAATGTCCCACAAAACTGTTTAAACAGTTTGTCTGTGGGATCAGGAGTCTCTCAAACATAATATTTTCTTAAAACGAATGTTATATAAACTAATGCACTAACATTGCGACAAAAGGTAACTTTGCAGCATCCGTTTATCCGTCTCCTGACGGATAAACCTAGGCAGACAGTTCAAAATGTGCGGCACTCGTTTTTTTAACGTTCTATATCCCAAGTAATTGTTAACTCTTGGTACCTACTACGAGTTCCCCCTCGGACTTCAAGCGAATGCTGTGGTTATGATTCACTAGTAACAAGTTGGTCTCAAGACAGCCATGATTGTTTATATCTAGTAGATATTTATGTTTTAATCGAACAGGTAATCTAATTTTGGAATTTTTAAATAATTTAGAATAGTCAGTCACCTTCACAAGTAGCTCTGGTTTTTTTATTAACAAGTAGTTTTAAAAATCGAATCTGAATAGTTTCGAGTTTTTCAATATAACTTTTAAACGATAAACCAAAACTGTCAATGGCGTAACTCAAAATTTAACCCGGTAATGCGAAATATAGAGTTTTTGTTGTAGTGGGGACTTTAAAACTTAAGTGATAGAGGTTACCCAGAAGTAGTCTTAGTTTATCATAGATATGATCAATATGACAAGACCATGAGAAGTTAGCATCCACTTTAACACCTAGGTATGTTACACAGTCTACTTTAATAATAGGCTTACATTTACAATTAGCAAGATTGTCATGCAGGCAAGAATAGTTTTGGGTATACATAAATGAAGGTGAATTTAAAGGTTTTAAGTACGGTGAGTATATAATTAAGAATTTAGTTTTTTCTGAATTTAAAGTGATACCATTGTCATGCGACCAGCGAACGACCTCATCTATATCGTGCTGTACTAAGCGAAATGTCTGTGCGAGATCGGTACCGGCGCGTAAAGTGCATAAATCGTCTTTTTTTTTTATTGCCTGTCAAGATGACCAAACTCCACCTGATGGAAAGCGGTCATGAGGTCCAGATATGAGGTTGACAAGCCCAGTCATTCAAACGAATCACTGGGCTGGCCATCCTCACCTTGAAGGCCTGCAGAAATGCCTTTTCACGCCCCGCTTGAAGAACCCGGGACTATACGAGGAAGGAAACACATGTGCTGGAAGAGCGTTCCACGTCTGGATGGTACGACAAAGAAACGAGTCACCGAACCTTTTAGTTCGGGCCAACAAATGTTGAATTGTGTGTGGGTGACGCCGTAGTCCAGCACGCGTGGTACGGGAGTGGAAAGGTGAGGGTGGGATAAGCTGGAATAACTCGTCAGAGCATTCCCCATTGTAGAAGCGATAGAGAACACTTAGCCTGGCAATGTCTCTACACAATTATCTCATAAATCGACGCATAAATCGTCTGCAAACATCTAAGCCGAGCCGATGATAGTATTCCACTACCATACATTGGTTTTCTCCTTCCATCCTTAACGCAATTTAGCGTTTAATAAAATTATTTAACCACGTCGCTTTGGATTAATTTTTGAATGGTTTTGTAATAAATCCTATAATTTACATCGACAGACAAGTAAGTTTTTTTAATACTATGCAAT
Source organism: Udea olivalis (assembly GCA_947369235.1). NCBI lineage: Eukaryota > Metazoa > Arthropoda > Insecta > Lepidoptera > Crambidae > Udea > Udea olivalis. The sequence goes on from OX376366.1 coordinate 12,877,870, forward strand.
CAGCATTCCATCTTTCTGAGAAAATACGTATTTTACTTATAATTAATGTGTATGTAGCATTAATGTTATGAAAAAAATGTTACTCTACTAATCAATGTCCGTAGTTTCGGCAAAAGTAACATGGTCTTAATAAGTATGAAAACGAAGAATATTTTACAATCGCCATGTACGTTCGTACTCATTAACATGTTATTCAGCTTACAAAAATAAATATTTAAGAATATCATCCTGTTTAGGTTTTTTTGACACATCTATTTGACCGAAACTACCGGACATTCCGTTTGCGAGTAGGGCGCAAAATTTTGTTGCAGCGTCAGGTGATGCATAGTAGCGGATCCAGTTTTTTTTTAGTTTTTGGGAAGGACTCTTAAAATTTTAAAGTGTGCTTGATGAGAAAGTACGATAGTATAAAGTTTATTTGACTCAGATACATTTGGGGGGACCATACGCTTCTAGCCCCCTCCCTGGATCCGCTACTGGCGAAGTACGTTAGGTTTCAAATGCTACAATTACTTGTAACGATGGTACCACCTCGCTGACTTTCATGTAGATGCCGCGGTTGTTCTGGCCGATGTCGAAGTAGAAGTTCTTGTTGTCGACGCGCAGGTGGCGCCCCTCCGGTAGCTCGCCCTTGAAACTGAACGATTAGGGGGTTAGTGAAGTCATCGTAATGACACAAACTAATCTGCCTATACTCATTGTCCCATTGCAGAGCAAAAGCCTGGAGCTACGGCTAAAATGTATGCGTACTTAACTGGAATACTGTTTTTATTACCATACTTTACAAGTCGGTTTTCAAATATTTAAGCAAGAAAAAAATATGATTGTAATAGTCCTTTAGACCTGGAAATTGAACCTAGGACCTCTTAATTGTAAATTATATTGATCATTCAGTCAGCAGTTTAATTATAATACTGCATACCAATAGTGAATTTAATGTTGTTCAATGTTTTATTTTATCTGACAAGCTGCGGGTCTGGTTAAAACAACTAGTTTCACTTTAATATTTTCATGTCTATCAAATCACGATAATCGTACAATATATACTACTCTTGAAAACAGCTGTGATTGTGTATTTATTGCATTCTTACACAATTACGAAATAAACATAAGACAATTTTAAATTAGTAATGAGTCTTACACTTTTTGTCAATAATTTTAAATTAGTGAAACGCTTAAAACCAGAAGAAACAGAGAGACAGTAACATCAATACATAACACATAGGCGAATCCCGTATTTTTTATTATTGTTCATACAAAAACCTAATGTACGATTGACATCAAACGTGGCAGTGCTTTGCTTGTCAACGTCATATCTAGGCCTCACGAAGCTTTTTCATCGGCTGAATTGAGATTATCTTGACAAGCAAAAAAAAGAATGCGGACCGCCTGACGGCAAGCCAAGCCAAGACATACATCATAACTTTATGTACCCATGCTAAATCTGGTGAAATATAAGGTTTCTATTGATTGAAACGATGAAAAGAAGAAGCTAAAATGTACTGACCAATTAGGTTCTGCGAACTTTGAGCGTTGTCGCGGTCGGCGGTCGACATGCTATGCAGATTTAGACCTTGATCCAGTGTAAAGACACTACCCCTAATCTTTTCTTACAAATTGCAAAGGACACTTCGCAGCGCGCGGTTTGGAGTAAATCGTACCTAAAATTAAAAGAGACACAAATACGCGATTCGCCTAGACATTTTGAGAAATTTTGAATTAATTAATTTATTTTATGCGAAAAAATATCACACCTCACATCGCCTACATCGCGATCACTCTCGGACGACCTTTGTTTTAGCATGTAAGAGAAAATACACTGAATTAATATTGTTCATGTCTCTATATCTCATTTCTGTTGCATTAGAATACAGGCTATCCCAAAAAGTGTCATTGGAAGTATTCTACACGAATGTTATGAAGAGGAAAGATTTGTTTTTTTGTTAGTTTGCAAATTACTGAATCAATTTAAGAAATCATTTCGCCAATAAAAGGCTTCATTTTCAGCTAGTAACATAGGCTAAATTTTGATTTCTTGGCTATATTTAAACGAGAGAAATAGTCTCAACTGGCGAAGCCACTGGCGGAAAGCTTTGTTCAATAAAAATGAGGGTTTCGCACCTCTGGACTTGACACATTTTTGAAGAAAACCTGTATATGAGAATACATATTATAGCATAATATTACAAAAGTCACACCTTCCGTAGCAGAAGCACAAGGTGGGTGAAAAGAGACATTTGAAGCATTCATGCGATTTCAGAATTTCAGCAACTCAAATGCTCAGCTTACCAACGAAAGCATCATTGAGCAACTCTTACCCTTTTAGGAAAGCTGATATAATTAAAGTGTCTTCATGAGTGACTCTGTCAGGATACACGATTAAAGAAATAATATGTTGTTGAATGTTTAATGAATACTTGATTGTGTGGGTTGGCATCCTTGCTGCGTTAAAGTTGCAAAATGGCCGCCGCTTTGCTTATAAAAAAACTTGAAAGCAAACGACATATTTATTCACTCGTCGGTTTGGTAAGATTCAGTTTCACTCACTATTTGGTATTATCGAGCAGATTTTCTGATAACTTAAGAGTACTAAAGCTGCAATTTGTGAAGATCTGTCGTCTATGGTTCGAACACCGGCAGCTTAGTGTGCTGCCCCGTAAGCCGGAAGCTCTCTCTCACTAGACCATTTCAGTACATCCACCATGCATGAGTTTCCATCACATAAACTATGGTAGTTGATTTTATAGGATTTTTTATGCCAATTGCAGGTTTCTATTCACTATTACAGTAGTAATCCCACACAAAATAGTCAACTCTGACGCTAGCGACTTTCATCTGTATAAACACATGGTAGGGGTGCAGGAGTACATCCTCGCTTCAGCAACGTCACCAAGGTTCTGGTACCACATGAGTAAAAACAGAACAGAGACATATCTTCAACGATCGCTGTGACAGGTGACACTACTACACGTGCCAACGCACAACTGTAGGTGAGTAAATCATCTAGATTCTAGATAAATCAGGATTCAACGTAAATTGCACCTGCTTGTGACGTGCATCCCACACTCACCCGCCATCATCGGTGCCAAAGTCATCGAGCAGGTCAGTGAGGGCATCACGGAACTCGATCATGCCTTGCGCCGGTAGCGCCACCTGACTGCGAGGACCGCCACGCGTGATAGTCTGGGACACGCGCAAGAACCGCCCGCGGGAGTTCTCCTTCAAATCCAGGTAGTACCGTCGATTGTCCTGCAAAAGAAACCATATAATGGCTCAGAATTAAACTATTCAATCCCCTCTTCCTTTTTATCGGCATTTTTACTGTTACTGACATAGTTGCTAAGGTCATTTGTAACTAACACTATGGATTCCGGTCCGAAATAAATAATTTTTATTTTTGATTATTAATTTATGTATTTATTTAAAAATCAAGGTTAGTTTTGTTATTTGTCTGTATTGCATGACCGCAACAACTGAGTCACAGACAGACCGTTTTGTACTTTTATTTTACTGTGTTGTAAACATTATCTGTATTGTAATGTGCTTATTATTGGGAACAGCTTTTATTATTATTATGTCGAACAAAAAAGACAAGCGATGCAATGATATCAAATTTTATATGCTATTCTTCTACTGTTATTAACGTAACGCTACGGAATTACAACGAATTCTTTACATGTAAAGGGTTTTCAGTTAAATCCTACGACCATGCTCGAATAAGCTACTGCTTGCTGCTTTCTGGCGGTTCTTCTGACTTACTTTGAGCATCATTTCGGACTTGAGCTTCCCATCATCAGGCACATTGTCGGGGTTGGGAGGGCCCAGCGACGAGTAGAAGTCACTGAAGCTGGACAGGTGGTCGCGGAACTCCGCCGCCGTCGACATCGCCAGGAAGATCTGACTGCGACGCCCGTCCGCGCCGATCTGAGGACAAATAGATGCTTTTAAACAATGTTCATGGCAAAGAAGCATGTGGACCTCCTCGTGGTAGGCAGAGGCGGCCCTGCGGTAGAGCATGAGAACCATGGCAGTCACTCTGAGCGCCAGAAAGCCAAATTTAGAAGGGATTTTAATTAAAAACAGAAAACAGCGTCTTTTCTCCTCCTTTCTTTACTAGGGAGTAAAAAATTAAAGGGTTCGAATGCCAATTTCGCTCTACAATGGGCTAGCGCTGCCACCGATAAGAAGAGTACATTACTTTCAGACGTAAGTAAATTTAGCGCGTTAGGGGTATAATGTAGCTCAACCCTTAAGGGTTAATATATACTAAAGCAATGGTTTAGGACTACATTCCTGAGTGAAAGCAGTACCGTAAGACCACGGTTGATTTATTAAACTTAGCGGTTATTGAGTTTATCTGTTTCAAACAAACCACTCTTTCCTTTTTCTAACATTACGTTGAATAAGGGGGTCAGTCACTGAAATATGAAAAGAAACGTACGTCACTGAATACACGACCAATGGTTTAATAGAGAGGATCACCACAGCCAAGTTTCTTTTTTCATATTCGACTACACAGTCATTTAATCGCAATCGCACCTGATCGTAAGTGACGATCCATGATGATACATGTCTGCCTAGTAAATGCCTATTCACTCTTGCCTTGAAGAGACCCAGATTGTATTGGTTTGGAAACACATGCGCGGGCACTGGGCAGCGAGTTCCACTCCTTTGCTGTACGCAAAGGTTCTTATGGTGACCAGAACCCCTGCTGCCAGTTATTTAAACAAATTGCGGCCAACTAGTTAGTGATGGAAAACACGTTCACAACAAGAATAACTTTTCACATTAGGTTTACTGATACGCCCAGAATGGGTTTCTGAGTGTTCCGTTCACCATTAAAGCCACAGTTAGTTCGTCTAACTAACGCTATCCTTTTTCAATTTGAATAGGTTATTTGGGATTTAACTATGAACAAAAGTATGTCAAAGCAATCCTTCAAATTACCTAAAAAATAATGCAGATACGATACAGGTCGTTGACTGAAAAGACGCAAAATGATAAAACAAAAGAATTATAAATTCGGATAAAATATCTTAAAGACGTGTGAAACTGTGCGCAAAATTATCTGCGCATGGTTAGTTGCTAACGAAGTAAAGGAAATGGTGATGTTATTGCTGTTGAGATTTATCGCTGTTAGCAGATAAACTGTGGAACTGCGATAGCCTGCTCCATAAAACGTCTGTAGCAAACCAGCATACCGACTGCCTGATGGTGAGCGGTTACCGCAGCCTATGAACACGCGGTAGATGTGCTATGCTGCTGTGAATGTGTTTGATATCCACCACAATCATATTCATTGGTGCACATAGCCTAGCACTGGCCTTACAGGATCAGCAACACCTGAGTGATGCATGGCACTACTGGCCTGTTCCAAAGATAAACGAAAAATTACCGGTTATAAAAAAATCTATAAATAAATACATTTTTTACATACTAAAAAATGTGTCTAAATTGTTTGAAGTCCAAATTAATTAATCTTAAAAGCGCAGAAAATAAAAAATGGGTCACAACAGTTCTGTCTGATACAATAACTGTACCTACATTATATTATCGTATAAGTTTTAGAAGAATACGCAATTATTTCTTTACTTTTTAGTGCTTTGTTTTGGAATAGTTTTTTTTGAAGTTGGTTTTTTTTTTGTTATAATTTTTGTTAACTAGCAATGTTAGTCCGATTCTTCATTGCGACATTTATTTTTTCAGTAGAGTGCGATTTTCATGCTTTCTTGCCCAATGAAATAGACACATCTTTGGGCAGAAAAATACGTATATTTACCTTTGATACCTACATTCCTGTAAATCTGAACAATCCATTTTATAAAAAAAAACTTTAAGCTATGTGCTATTTTGATTTGATCCATACTTCACGGGACACTATTACAGTAAACTATTTATCTTTCAGAAATGAGAATCAACCGTTTTAAATAGCCAAAGGTATAGAACATAACCCTTTTTTAATCGCCTGTACTCTCTTTAAATGAGGAATATTAATCAATGCCAAGTTTTCTTTAGGATGGTTTTTTAACACATAATTACTGGTAACGTTTATTTAAATGTTCTTGCCATTCTTTTAAATGCCATAAGGTCATTAAGATTTTCTTACGGCAAACAAACGAGACTCCTTTGTGTGGTTGTGTTATACGAGTTTCTATGGCCAGCTTGTTAGCTGGGTGGGTAGGAACCCTGCCTACTCAGCAAAGGTTTAGGGATCTCTAGCCAGTAGAAACATCCATGAGGCGAGCTACTCCTACCAATACCCCGGAGCCTACTCCGCATGATACGTTCAGAAAACATATTTATTTGTTAATTAAGAATACAAAAGAACTGTTCTTTATTTAATGCATCATCTAAATAATAACTAAAACAGGAAAACTTCATAATTATGCTTTCCAAAAACTTAAAGGAATTTTCAAAAAATGCAAAGTTTCAAGCAATTCTGGTGTATAATTCAGAGGATAGATCGCAGGTCTCGTATCGCGCACACGACAGTGCCATACACGAGGTCACGGGTCGCCAGTTATTTCGTAAGACAGCCAATTCGCGAGCAGTGACGGGAGGCGGGCAAGTACAGGTGAAGCAATTGGGTAAATTATAATTCATTCCGAGGTAACGGTGACCCAAGGTTACGCCATGGGGCCAAGGATTTGCAAAAATTAGAGAATCAACGTTTACTATAAGTTTTACCATTGTGGTTGAATGTAATAATAGGTACTTTGATCTTGAACTAAAATAAATGAATATGCGCAACAACGGCGCAATTAACGTGTGCAAATGTCGTGCCTCCCCCCAGATTAGTCACCTTCTGGAATGCCCATCATGCCCTAACAGCTGCACACGCGACGACCTGATTATGCCAATGAAAAAGCTGTATAGGTAGCGGCATTCTGGTCGGATCAAATATAGTGCTGCTGAAGACACGACAAGAAGGAGAAGACTACGTTTGGCAAATTGTAATTCACTAGTTTTAGAATTAGTTAGTCATAAGGAAATGGGTCAATAGTGACCCAACACTGTTTGCAGGCTACATCAACAAAATAAAGAGTTTACAGAAAGCCCGCTCTCGCCTATATCCAGTATACCTACCTACCTATAACTTGCCTGACCGCCTAGGCTTGCTACTATATATGCGCTCTGAACAGAACAAGCCAAAAACCAAATACATCATGTGAAAAATTGCACCAAGTTCGACAAATACAAAAACACTCGCGACAGTGCGACTGGCCGCAGCACCGATTCTGACCGGTTTAGCCGGTAAACTCACTGTGTCTGTGTGCGTGATCAAAATGGCGGTTTGTTCTAAGCGGACCATCTGTCTGGGGCGCCGAGGGTTAGCAATGTTTAAATCATTGTTTTAAACACTGAAAAAAAAAAACCTCTTTAAAACATGTTTAATCATAAAAAAAACCTATACCTACTTACACTTATTCGTTTATTTCATACATTTATTTGCAAATTATCAATCCGTCTTCCGCCGGAATAGAAAGACTATTTTCGACTTTTGGATTAGTGCACTCAAAAATACGCAACCGACTCGGCATATAAAAGGCAGCAAAATTGGTCACGATCATGAGAGAGCTCATTCCGAAAGAACAATCAACTGTGGACGACATAAATGAAGCTGACGAAGAATAAGTAAATTAGAGTAGACAAGGATAAGGAATGTGAAATGAAAAATTGATTTTACTAATGTCATTAAAAATTAGTAATTTAAAATAGTTTAATAAATACGTCTGATTTATTAAATAACATAATTATTGGTGTTTCACTATAAAAATCCCTTTTATTGTTTTCTTTTGTAAGTAGGTATGTGCTTAATATTATATTAAATATATATATGTGCTTAATATATATATTATTATAACAAGAAGTGTTTTTTTAGTCGTAGAAAAAAAACACGATGTTTTGTTCTTTTTATTAAATCGTGTCGTTTTGACGACACGATTGGCGCAGTGTGCTGTAGCACGGTTTCTCGCCCCGATTTCCGTAGTGTCCCGGGTTCGATTCCCGGTCGGGTCAATTCAGGAAACGATATCTTCTGAATTGACTCGGGTCTTGGTGTGCTGGGAGATGCCCCTGGCTTATTTCCTTGTGTGGTACCTCGTAACACAGGGATATTAAACCCTACTTCGAGACCATTACAAGAGGTGTGTTGTCTGGCGCATATTTATATTTATTTATTAAATCGTGTTTTTTTCCCAACCCCGCGCCGCATGGGTAATTTGTGCTACAGCTGATTGCCAGACCCCTTATCAAGGCACTGTACAATATCCGACCAGCTGGTTATCATATCGGCGGGGATCTGCAATCAGTTTACATAACGAATCGATACGGTATTGACGCACTGATCAGACGAGTAGGTGCTTATGGCACGCTAGTGAACTTTGCTAAACTTACAAACACATTATGAATGTTTTTTTAAATTATTTACGTTTTCTAACTCGGAGTTTCGACTTCTTTACGATCACATGATATAATCATGACACCGTTATGTAGATTATATCAGGTTGTTTTATTTCAATGAGAAGTTGTGGCGTAAATTTCAGAAAATTAAATAAGTTTGTTTTCGATTTTGGGGACACAAAAGAGATATTTTATTTTTACTTTACAATTTTAATACTAAGTATTTGCATAGATAGGACGTACTTAGGACAAGTCCAAGACGTGCTCAGAAAAGGTCAGGTCAGGAGTAGCCATAATCGACGAGCATGTATGAAAGGATTAATGAGAGTGGAAGAAGCGCAAGAGGTGTGTCAGGATCGTAGCAAGTGGAAAGATGTGGTCTCTGCCTACCCCGTTGGGAAAAAGGCGTGATGGTATGTACATACATACCATCATACACATGTAATACACATGTAACACACATGTGTGAGTATGTATCACATACATATTATATATGTATGTATTTGCATACGTCTCAACTGGTTTTACATCTCAAGTGGTTTTGAAATGAACTATGAAAGAAAAGCTTTAAAAAGTATATCAATGAAAAGGGAAGTGTCTACTAACCGCACTGTCAGCGCTAAGTAGTAAAGATAAGTATTTATTTTGCAAATATTCAAATTAAGAGCACAGCTGATTCGTTATTTCAAATGATTGTGTGAAAATAATTTGTTCCATATACGCGTAAGTTACGTAAATCATAATAATTATTTGCTTCAACCGTACATCACATCATAAGTGGTAAGACAAATCATCATGACCTTATGGCATTTAATGGCCGCCAAACAGTCCAAAAACACATGACACCCACATTCTATTACGAGTAACATAGAATAAATAATAAATCTAAAAAATATATTAATTGTCAGAATACCCACCGTGCCCATATATGGGTGGAGTCGCCCTTGAAAGTAGACTTACTTTTCAATAATTCGCCCTTCGCAATTTTAGGAAGGTCGTTAAACCCACAGGCCCGCCGTGGCGTGGTGTGAGGGTGCGTTGACCTTCACCCAGCCAGACGCCGCCATCCCCGAGACGAACACTCCCACTCATTAATCAATGTTTACACCATATTTAGTCAGTTTCTATTTCGCTCATGCATAGACTATTGTTCTTGTTTGACCTCTAAGGCGTTTACAGATTACACCAGTCAGGGGAGCTAAGCGGGAATCACCTCGGGGATAGTCCTTTTGGGATTACAAGTGCGCAAAGGAATAAGTTTTCAACAACTATCAAGTATTTTTTGTCCCCTTAAATACTCACCATGCGAGGTCAATAAAAAGTAATAATAATAATGGCATATAAACTCCTTGATCAACAAAGAAGTAAATACTAGCAGGTACCAGGGTAAGCCCAGACATTTGATAAAATACAAAAATATATATTTTTTAATTTCGTGGTACGCAAAATGGATAACATTGAAATTCGCGCCGTAATAAAATATCTCTGCCTGAAAAAAAATACTCCTGAGCAAGTAAATCCAAACTTGAAAGAAACATTGGGGGTTAATGCCTCTCCGTATTCTACGTTTGCGCGGTGGTGTGCCGAGTTCAAGAGAGGAAGAACTTCAACTAAAGACGACCCGCGCTCGGGACGCCCTTCGACGGCAGTTACTGAACAAATGATAAAAAGAGTAGAAAAAAATGTTTTGGCAGATCGTCGTGTTAGTGTTCGTTTTCCTTGGTATTAAACATGAACATTTGTGCATAAAAAAAGTATCAGCGCGCTGGGTGCCTAGAATGAACGATTTTTGGCTCGCTTCGTAACTATGGATGAAACATGGCTCCACCATTATGATCCTGAAACAAAACGACAGGCAATTCCATCCGCCGGTAAGATTATGGGCTCTCCTTTCTGGGACAGCCAGGGGGTGATAGTGATTGAATTTCTCCCTGTTCCTGCGGCTGAAGAACAACTGAGAGGTCACAAATATGGCAATTATGAGGAAGTGATTGCCGCCGTACATGAATTTTTTAGGAAACAAGATGAAGATTTTCTCAAGAAGGGAATCTTTTGATTAGAAAAACGATATACCAAGTGTATAAACCTCAAAGGTGATTATGTCGAAAAATAGCCGCCGTACATGAATTTTTTAGGAAACAAGATGAAGATTTTCTCAAGAAGGGAATCTTTTGATTAGTAAAACGATATACCAAGTGTATAAACCTCAAAGGTGATTATGTCGAAAAATAAGATAACAATAAATAATATATAACTGTTTCATACTCATTATTACTTATTATTGAACACTCCTAGTACATAAAGATAATATCACATACTAGTTTTTTGTTTTTTTTATAGTGCTCGTCATGATGACCTCCCTCCACCTCATGGAAAGCGGTCGTGAGGTCCAGATATGAGGCTGAGTAATGCAAGGCAATCTCTGATCTAACCACCCATACTCGTCTTGAAGGCCTGCGAAAATGCCTTTTCACGTCCCGCTTGCAGACCCCGGGACTACCAGAAGAAGGGAACACATGCGCTGGGACTGGGAGAGCGGTTCACGTCTGGTTTTAAGCACTTACTTGCCCTTCTGGACAATTTTTCGTTGTCTATGGGGTGCTTAGTGAAGATTGCTTTTTTGAGCGGTAAAGCCGCCCAAATACACACAAAAACATGGTATAGGGATATATAAAACTTTTTTAAATAATTCAAAGAGTAGTGGCCTTACAAAAAAAACTATTAATGACAGATTATAAAAACATTACTAAGTTCCTTTTTTAAATTCAAATTTGTATATAAAAGGTTTTGTTTTAAGATGAAATTCGCACTCTGATTTTTTTCCAAAGAAGTAAATCTTCACGAACTTCTAACTTGATTAAAACTCCATAAATTTCTATAAATCTTTGTCAAATGCATCTCCGGTCTTCATTTAATCATGCCACGTAGACACTTGACCAGGAACAAAATGTTAAGAGCAGTAGGCATGATTCAAGCTGGCGCTACCCAAATTGCGGTTTCTGAAGCCATGAGGACCAGTCAGAGCGGTATATCCAGGCTTTGGTCACGTTATCGTGTCACGGGGCAAGTGGTGGAACGGCACCGAGGACCTCAACGCATTACAACACATGTACAGGACCGATTTATAGTAAATGCTGCACGAAGTCAACCGAATGTAACGGCGATGCAATTGGTTCAAAGGCTACAGAGAGAGTATGGTTTGCTGGTAAGCGGTCAAACTTTGAGAAGACGACTGCATGACGTCAACCTACGTGCTCGTAGGCCACTTCGGGTACCAGCGCTAAGGAGAGGCAATCGAGGAAGAAAATTACAATGGGCTATTGCACACGAAAAGTGGAACCATTCTCAATGGGCACTTGTGCTTTTCACTGATGAATCCAGGTTTGGATTTCATCCTGATTAGCGAAGAGTACGCGTTTGGAGAGAACCTGGACGTTGGAATCGACTGCAGCACCCACAACAAGTTCATGCATATCAAGGTGGCACAATCATGGTTTGGGCAGGAATTCTTCTCGGCGGTAGAACGGACCTCGTTTGGATACAATATGACTGCTCTAAAATACCGATATGAGCTACTAGAGCCTGTAATCTTGCCCCACAGACAGCAAATGGGACAAAATTTCCAGCTAATGCACGACAATGCCCGTCCACATACGGCGCGTATCGTTACAAGTTGGTTACAACAGCATGATATCCAAGCTTTAGACTGGCCTGCACAATCCCCTGACTTAAATCCTATTGAGCATGCCTGGGATATGCTCTAGAGAAGAGCTCTTAAGAATTTCCCTGAAGATATTGTGCATGAAAACCAGCTTTTCTTGCATCTTAGCAGGACTTGGGACAGTATTCCACAACAGAATATTGACACCCTTGTTTTGAGTATGCAGAACTGCTGCAGATGTGTCAGGAGAGTCTTAGGTGGATCCACGGATTATTAATTTTAAGTTTTCAATAATTATTATAAAAACATTGTTGTTTTGTTTAGGTTTTGATGTTTCAATAATAAAGTTAAGATTGAAATTTTGTCTAAGTTTCTCCTCTTCCTCTAAGTTTTTTTAAATTTGACTTTATCTAAAAGTTTATTTATCAGGTTAGATAGGCTATTAAACAAGGTTTATTTTAATGTGTAGGTGTCTTAACAAAAAGTTAATAGAATTTTAGTTATTTAGGTTTAATTTAAACATCCCTAGACCATGTTGATGTGTGTAGTACAATGTATTAACGCTCTATATGTTATTGTTATTTCCTAGTGAGCAACGAAGAATATTTACTCACTAACCCCCCAGCTAACCATAAAACTGCTGTCCTGACTTTTTGCTCCCTGGGTTCTTTCACAAATATTTATACTAATATTATAAAGAGGAAGATTTGTTTGTTTGTATTGAATAGGCTCCGAAACTACTTTACCGATTTTAAAAAATCTTTTACCAATATGAAGCTACATCATCAGGGAGTGAAATGGGCTATATTTTATTATGATTGAACAAAACATTCGTGGAAAATAATAGTATATGTAAATCAAGTCGGAGAAATGCGGGCGCGATGTGCTGATTTACCGGCGCCGTGACGTCCAATTACATTTGACAGAACAAAGTCAGTCGAGGAACCTAGTTCTAAATAAAACAGTGGAGTGCAAGAACTGACCTCAGCAACCTTGATGAACCGGCCGCGGCGGTTCTGCTTCACGTCCAGGTAGAACCGCTTCGACTGGATCTGCAGCATCTTGGTCGCCAACTCCTGCTCCTGTGCCTGCTGACCTGCATACAAAACATAGCAATCATCAATACAGGATATTCATACTCATCTCCCACTCTGCATATGCGGTATGACTCTTCTTCTTCTCGTGTCAGCGCGGCTGCAAATTTTTTTAACTAAACCGACCCCGACCAAAACCTAGCGACATCCAGCGCAGCACCGTTCGCCATGTGCAGGTCTTAGATTGTGCGGGTCAGCAGGTGGTTGGACACTGTCGGCATTCGAGCATGTGAGCCATAGTTTGGGGTGACCATTCACAGTCGCACTGCTGGTCTGCTTCGTCAGTGTTTTTTGAACCCCAATTTGACCATGTTGTCCTTACTACGGCCAGCCTGGGAACGGAGTCGGTTTAGCGATTTCCAGGTTTACCAGGGCTGCTCATGCCCTGGTGGCCATCTGGGTACCTGTCAAGGTAGCAGGGGTTATGTATTGGGGAGGAGGTGGACATTTTGTAGACCAGTTTTGGTATGTCCCCGACAGCCATAGTATAAACACTGTTTAATTTGGGATCAGATATCGGATGATTATGGTGCAATGGTTGTTGCTTGTCCTAGATATTTATAAGTACATATATTGACGGCAGCTTTTTGTATTAACATTAATCCTTCATTGATTTTTTTTATGATAAAGTATATTTCTTAAATCTATCTCTACTAAAATTCAATTAAAATTAATTCAGTGGTTTAGGTGTGAAGAGAACGTAACTGACAACCAGGCCCCTTTCCCTTTAGGCACCGAGGGCTCCGCGATCCTGGAGGCACCTAAAATTTGCTTTTTTCCAGATTGTTCTAAAATCTTATATCTAGGTGAACTATTGAGGAATTAAAATGTTAACATTGCTATGTAAAATTTAATTTAACCCAAGAGTTGCAACATAGATTATTCAGTACTAAAAGTTAGAAGGGCCCCATCATCCTAATCTATGCCCGGTCCTGCTGACAGTTTAATTTTCTAAGCGAAGGGGTAAGGCTCAGCTGGACTCTCAAGTAAGCAATGAGACTAACCCCAGTATCCACAAAGGCTAATCAAAAGTTGAGCACACGTTAAATTAATGCTGCCCTGTCACATGTCAATAGAAGCTTTGATTGACATTTCTGGATTCGGGCGAAAGTCTCTTGTCGGCGGTTTTATTTTGTAGCTACGTGGTCGCACAAGAAAATCGCTACCATTAATTGCTATGAAAGTAAATAACTATATTACATTACACCCATTCTGCTGCACCGGTAATAGGATATAGAAAACGCACGGATATAAATCAAAGTCGATGAGGAGCGTATATATTATTCACATGTAAATAAATAAAAAAACATGCGCCTGACATCACACCACTTGTCATATTGTCGATCCTTGTATTAATAAATAATAAATAAATAAATATGCGCCAGACAACACACCTCTTGTAATGGTCTCGAAGTAGGGATTAATATACCTGTGTCACGAGGTACCACACAAGGAAATCAGCCAGGGGCGTCTCCCAGCACACCCAGACCCGAGTCAATTCAGAAAAGATCGTTTCCTGAATTGACCCGACCGGGAATCGAACCCGGGACACTAAGGAAATCGAGGCGAGAAACCGTGCTACAGCGCACTACGCCAATCGTGTCGTTACGAGGTTTCTGATTTAGGCCAGAGGCGTCTTCCAGCACACCCAGGCCCGAGTCAATATAGAACAGATCGTTTCCTCGTCTATTAACGCTGATTCATTCAACTGCTGTCACTCAGGTCAGATTTATAGCGGTTTCGAACCAGTGCCTTACATGCGCGTATAAGCGCTATAGGCGAGTACAGGCGCGCCTTTTGCCACTCTCGTAACTCGTTCGAGCGTTAATCCGCTTATATGCTCGTATAATCCATATAGATACTGACTCACCACTTTCGGTTAGTGCGAACATGCCGCAATAAGCCCGTGTACGCGCGTGTAAGCGAGTATGCAGAAGCGACCGCCTAAAACCGCTCTTACAATATAATTACTCTGTTAATAAAAAAGATTAAAATTAATTGAGAAATAGAGAAATTCTATCATAAAAGCGGTATCGTGTCGTAACTCACAATGAAGGTCTTAATTTTTTTTTAATATTCAATGGGCTTGACTGCAATCTATCCGAGAGGAGAGATATGCTTCAGGATGAATAATTTTCATACAGACATACAGTCCTTGCGTTATCAATATTGAATTATGTCTGTGAGAAAACGGCTATAGGTAATTAATGACATTATACCACAAACCCTAGACGGCGCCACGCAACACAGCTTGTCTACAAGGTAATGTCGCAGCGTCTAATCAATACATAACAACGGCTTTTAGTTTAGCCATTTATCAATAGATCATGCAGATACGCGATCGAAGATGACTGTAATTTTGTAATATTCTACTGATACTGATTAAATGACGTAAGAAAGAGACTTAAAAACCAAAACGAATTTGAAAAAACTTGGTAATACCACCACAAGGTATTTTGATATTGATTCGGCTTGACGGCTTGACCGCACGATCCTCCCCCATTCTCTGTAAGTGGCCGAGCCAGCGAATTTTGTGAGCTTTAATCTCGCCGATGATATTGGGCTCTGCCACAGTTCTTCGATCTCACAATGCTATCCCCGGCCTAGATGGGCGCATCCGCATGGCTGACGTACGGACGCGCGGCGGCATACTACGGCGCCCTACGAACAAACTGGTGGTTCTAGCGAGAGTCGAAGAGTCAGCTTCCACCACATCCTGACATCGAGGAGGAGGATGTACTGACCTCCTTCGCCTTTGAAATGGCGACTCGCCTGTAGCGCGTGGACCGCTTAATTCAGGCCCCGTCGGCTAATTTCACTCAGTCGCAATATACAATTGACAGGACTTTACTCTGACGCACGGCTGTCTCGCCGCTATGGTCAATACACATAGGTTGTTTATCACTGTCCTTCAACATCGCACAACGATAAATAAAATCAAAGTGGTGTGAGTGTGCGTGCATGTGGTTATGCATCATCCCCGTTTTTAGTTGACAATTTTAAGCTACGCTATTTGATTTATTCTAAGGGTAAAAGGCTTAGTAACGGTTAGGATGGCAGGCTAACAGGAACTTAAGTTGAAAGGGTGTTGCTTCTAGAGGGCGTCCTACTCTTATATTTGCGAGACGAGGTCTCCACTCAAAAGAACGCATGCTCCAACAGTTATCGCCGATGTAGCCAGTTCAATGTAGCAGGTGTAATCGTAAATCATACCAAATAGTTTCAAACAAAAAGAAATTCTAAAAACAGGCCCAGTTTACCAGCACAAACCGGGGCGTTGCATTGTAATATGAATGCGTAACTAGAAATCGATCGGCAGCCTGCATGTAAGTTATGTAACTGCAATGTAATGCAGGAAGCCACCGAGGCTGAGCAGCCCTGAATGGATTCACTTGACTGAACGCGTCTTTAGAGCGATCGTTGGCGGTGGTTGATTGAAGGAACAAAAGTTTTAAAGAGTTAAGCAATGCCAGCTTCGTTACACTTCTGGGTGGGTGATCGTTTTATAATTAAACTTGTTACGAAGCAGATCGTTGAGAGCATGAGAAACTATGACCTGATGACAGCCACACTGATGATACCGCAACGCCGACTGTGGAGCCTTCGTTTCGAAAGAAAGTATTTACAAGTGACAATGGCCTTGTCCTGACTAATATACCCCAATTTTTACTGTGCACATCGAGCTGTCAAAATCGTAAAGCTTCAGATACACATACTCATTACTAGCACGAAAGTATGCTTCTATTGAGCAATTGCTACTTAGTAGCACGTGTGTCGAAGCATTAAAATAGCATGTGTAACTGTAGCTTTAGGTTGGCAGCATTGAATTTCACCCTCTAGCAAACTTCCTCACCACTCCGCCTGTGACTCCGCTCACACCTGCCAGCGTGTCAGCGGAGTATTGAACGATTTTGCCAGCTCGAGGTCCACAGTTATGAAAATCGGGTTATAAATAGATAGTTTGGGCATATGGAAAGGATGGATGAAAGGCGATTAACGAAACAAATTTACAAGGCGAGGGTGGATGAAGCTGTTGAAAGGGGAAAGCCTAGACGGACGTACTTAGGACAAGTCCAAGACGTGCTCAGAAAAGGTCAGGTCAGGAGTACCCATCATCGACGAGCATGTATGAAAGGATTAATGAGAGTGGAAGAAGCGCAAGAGGTGTGTCAGGACCGTAGCAAGTGTAAAGATGTGGTCTCTGCCTACCCCGTTGGGAAAAAGGCGTGATGGTATGTATGTAAATAACAGAATTGATTTGCAACAAAAAATTGGTGCAAATATTTTGTTTACCACAATAAATTTTGTGAACCTAATATGTTTACCCTAAAAATGATAAGTTACACCAAAAAATGAAAAGTGATCTAACCAAAAAATAGTCTACCGAATATTGAATATCTAAAATAGTAAATTCGCATAGCAAATAAGATGTACGAATAACGCACGCGTAGTAACACACTTCTACATTAAAGGTATGTATGAATAGGTTCCTTCATTAAAATATCTGTTAGTAATTTGGTATGTTTTAGTTCACAGATAAACTAATACAACTATACCATAAACGGGTCCGGAAAGGAAAAACCAAGATTTTCTAGAGAAAAAACTTCATAGAAAAGAAATTGTCTGAGAGAGCTATCAGAGCTCGTACCTAACTTGTATCTGAAAAAGTGATGCGTCAACTGTAAAATGTAACCATGCCAAAATTAGTAAATGTTCACCAAATTTGACATACCCAATTTACGCGGCAACGCTACCCAAATTAAGTATAACGCTTGCATTAAAATGTTTGTTTTTTGGATGCTGATATTTTATAAGACTAACAAAATGGTCATATTTAGATAACAGATTTGAAAAAATTGGACTTAACATTTTGATAAACAACTAAATGTGTGTTTTAGATACATATTACTCGTAGGTGTCAGTTGCTTTATTTGGTTAACGTTGACTTCAATAAATGAGTTCGTTTTAGTATTAAATTTGGTGAACATTTAGCAATTTTGGGTAGCAAATATATTTTTTTGGAAAACACTTTTAATCAAATTTGGTGAACAGTTAAACATAAGCCATAAAAAAATTACCATATTTAATTAAATTCCTCGCTTGTAAACTAACCCACGACCCAAAGAAGACCCCAGGCAAGGTCACTACCTAGGAGCCTGTCTACTTAGCAAATTGCCTTGAACTCTTAAAAGTTCCAATATGCACAGTTCTGATTTCCTGATCATGGAGACATCTTAGATATAAGATACCCACTATAGGCCAACATCGCAGCTTTCCGGAGCCGCAGCTTTTCACTTCTTTTCTAATCCCACCTTCATAGGCCATAGAGATTAGAGAAAGGTATTCTGGGTAAGATTGTTTCGTCCATGCAAAAGTTTCTGAAGTGCATTTGCTACCAAAGTAATTCCGAGAAGATTCCTAATATCTCTGAACAGCACAGCTCCAAAATTAAAAAGAAAATTAGCAATCGACGAAGAATTTAATAAGCGCAAAAGCAGAACTGTCTAAATTTAGAAGCACAACCGAATTGGAAACTGGGACGGGGAGATATTGGCGTTTCGCGTATTCATCAGTGACCCCTGCGCAAACACATATTTGAATTTGGTGATTAACCTCCTTTCGAACAGTGACTAGATAACGGTTATGGCTTGAACACTGATCTAATGCGATGACGTTATCGGTTCAATGACCGATTATTACGAAATAATACATTCACCAGATAATGGAAAGAGGCTAGAACATCAGATTACAGACCGAATCCAAAAGCGAATATCAAAGTTGTACTGAACTAAGGACAGCATCCATTCAAGGTATGCTCACTTGATTATCGTTTCTGCATTCGGGGTACCAGTCACTGTCTAAATATCTTCGATAGATTTTGATATTTGTGTATAAGTGGCAAATTTAAAGACGGATTGTTGTCTGGGCTTCTCAAGAAACACATCTGTTCTTGATGTAGGTGGAGCCTGCTCTGAAAATATTAAGAACCCCTTAACCCGGCTTAAGCTAAGGCATCGGTTTGTCAGTTCATCGCAAATGTTGACAGAGCAAATTATTAAGAGACAAAAATTAGAATTATTGAGTGTTCAAGAATAAGGGGATAATTTTCGTACATCTGATATAATATCACGACAGATTTTCAGTGATACGTTTACTATTAACTTTCATATTGTAGCTCCATATAATTCCGCTAAAATAGCCAATACTGAACAAAGTTACTGCCTAGACAAAGGGATGTGGGGGTAAAGTTGCCGTCATTTTTGAAAATTCGCAGTCACTCACCAAACCTTATTATTATGGAAGAACATATCGAGGGTAACAAACTTTATAATGTAGCACAAAAAGCCGAAGTATATCGGAGCTGAGACATTGTTCTAACTGCTTGAATGAACTTGATCCATACCAAAGAAGAGGTAAAAAAAGCGGCATTATTTATAATCTTTAATACTGGTTATAAACACGCGACGCAATTGGAAATTAAGAAGGCTAGTTTTCAATGGCCAGATGCAATATTAGGCCAATAGTGTTCATGTATTGTGGGTGAAAAGACTTTCAGTCAAAACCTGTTTTTTAGCAAGTAATATCTCTAATATCGACGGTTAAGAATGAGAACCAAAACCTTCTATTTACATATTGACTATTAGAAAATGCTGCACTTCCTAATGCTAAATACCTACTGCTCTGTAGACAATATTACGGATATCTAACTTGATGTATTGTTGGATGTACTTTTATTAGAAAAATTTACCCAACAGAATCATCTTCAAAAGAAAACCTTTCTCTACTATTTTAGCATACTTTTCAACAGCTGTAAGGTGACATTAGCTCCATTTAGTAACATTTCAGAACTATTATTTTAGTGCAGAAAAGGCAAAAAAAAATAGTTTAAGAAATCATATCTCGGCTCCGATATCACTTAGAACAATTCTGACTACTCAGATATGTTTCTTTATTAGGGTGCTATAAAACAGTGATAAAATTATTGCTGGCCGCTAATAAAAAAAAATACCCCAAGGGTCCATACAAAGTTACTCAAACCCCTTTGAATTTGACTCAAAGCGTCTGTGGATAACGCTACTCTGGACAACGACCGCGTACACAGGCTCGAAAAGATAATTAGTACCTTTAACGGGTTAATAGATCATTAATTAAATAATTAATAATCATGCGCCAGACACGCGTTCATTATTTGGCAATCGGAATTGGATTCCGGCGGAAATTGGATCTGTCCGCGCTTGTGGAAAGTACCGGAACTGAATCTGCCAAGGGAACAGATTAGTAGGACTACTCTGAAGGAAGACCATTTGGAGGTGCCTATTCAGAACTTAATGAAAGAAATAAAGAAAGAAAAACAATTTATTGACCCAAACACAAATTAAAAATTAGCTTAAACTAGAGGGTACAAAATAAATACAAATAGGACATGAAATAAAAACTAACGAAGATGTAGTGGGCCAATCAGGACCCTGCCTCAGCATGTGCCACTGCAGTGCAAGCACGGCAGAGACGCTGGTATTCTGGCAGAGCCTGCTGATGTGGTCGTCCAGCCTTATAGTATTAAAAACTAACTAAACGAGGTAATTAAAAACATAGTGTGCAGTGTGCAAAAAAATAATTAGATTCGAGTGTAGTGTAATGTAGTGTGTAATCTGTGGTAAGTCTGCAGCTTTCTGTCACACTGACAGAGTGACAGGACAGATACCAAATCAAATGACAATGACTTTTATTTGATTGCCACGTTGAATGCTAACCCCGTGCAACCACATAAAAAACAAAATAACAGTTACAAATCCCTGGCAGAGTTAAAAAAGAAGATAAAAAACAGGAAAACATGTCAAGAAAACCAAGAATGATATTGATCACATCAGAGCCCCCCAGCGTATCGCGTCGTGAACAAACCGGAGGTGAGACATTGACTATACTGTGGGTCTGAAATTTTCTAATAAATAAACTTTGCTCGCTGACAACAAGCCCACTGATGGGATAACAAGGACACATTTTTCATGATAATCCTTCTACTGAGGTGGAACCACAAATAACACATTACTATCACAAATTAGACATGCGCGGCGCTCTGACAGATAGCCCGCTTAGAACAACACGCCATTTTTAACACACGCACGCAGACGTGAGTTTACAGGCGAAGTCAGTGAGTTTCAGTGTCGCGGTCAGTCGCACTGTCAAAAACATTGAGATATTATTTGACGTCGTCAGATAGGTACTTACATTATAGTTCAATGGTCGAAAATGGTTTCGCGCAGATAATATTTCTGTTTGCAGTGTTTTTGGCTGTATGAACACCACACGTAATACGTTTTTAAGTTACCAAATGATGTTGAAAGGTAAATAAAACTCAGATAGCGTTTGCAAGTTAGTAGTACTATGTACGAGTATTTATAAGTATATAGGTAGGTAAACCATCATATTTCGTAACACATTCAATTCCAGTACAAATGGGCGTTTACTTTTTCCGTAACTTATCTTATCATGCATTGGTGAAACACCAGTATTTGGTATATTCTTTTATTGGCTAGCGCGGCTGCTGCATCCGCGCCGCGCGCCGCGCCGCCGACAGGTGACCGCCGTAGCGGTGGCTCATGGTGTTATCTACTAGGTATGTAGGTATTTTCACTTAATGTATTTTATTTTTGGTGGTATCTGTCAAATCGCGCTTATCTGGCGAAAGTAGCGAAAAGCAACCCTAGACGATCAGGCAAGTTGATAGAAAAAGGCGAGAGCGGTCCTTCTGTAAACTTTTTATTTTGTGTTACTGGTATAAAAGTTAGTAAGCTATCAGTGCTAGATAAAGTTATTCCTACAATTGATGGCCGATGGGTACAACCTTAATTAACATTGCTAAATGCGAGTTTGTGATCACCGATCCGGGCGATTTTCCAAAAATTCAAAACACATTTAAGCCCAACTTTTTTCTAGGCCGGGAGGAGTCGGGTGGCGTCCACTTTGACACAGGGCATTAACCCGAATTTTCCTAAGATTTTAATGCTGCATGTGTTCAACTCATCGGAGCCATGAATAACCTCAGGTGCCATAGTTGGTTACACTAAAGCTTCGCGAAGTGCTTTGGCTACCTAGCTGACTAGAAGCAGCGCAACACTAGTATGCGGTTTTTAGTATGGTGAAGTTTGTACTTTATATGGTATTTGGCTTATGTATCTGATAGCGTGACGAACTGGTTGCCTTCGCAAGTAGGGTAACCATCCGTCCGGATTAGTCCGGACATGTCCGGACTTATACACATTTGTCCGGACTTATACACATTTGTCCGGACTTATACACATTTGTCCGGACTTATAGACATTTGTCCGGACTTATAGACATTTGTCCGGAATTTGTCCGGCTTTTTAATTTGCCCGGATTTTTTGGTTTAGATGAAACTTAAATAAGTAATATTGAATCAATCGGCCGTGATTACCGCACCCCGCAACTTCCCTTCCCGAGTGGGAGTATGCTACTTTAGTACGGTTACTAAGTAGATACCTACTTATATTTGCATTTTGTGATTAAAATGTCCCGACTTTTTTGGAACTGTCAGGCTTTTTGTCAGGCCTTATCAATTTTTTAAATAGTAACCCTATTCGCAAGGGACTGACCTACAAAGGCTTAAGATAGACGTGTGTGGAAGGGGTAAGAGTGGCCTTTGCCGAGCAGTGGGGTGTCCCAACGCCTAATTTGGGTTAAAAAAGTACTTGCATCAAAACGAGATCAGATCTGCTGTACCCTCACTCACTTGAATATATCTTTAATAAATAAATATAGATCCGTTGAGACAAGTTACAATAGTTGCAATGATAAAAATACAACCGCAGGACTATTAAAGTTGGTAGCTGCTCTATTTTAAGAACTATTTCTAGGAAAGCAGTTCTCGCTCAAATCGAACTCATAAATAATTATATTATGCAGCTATTAACCAATACCCTAGTGAAGGGGGAAGAGAGGTCTGCTGGTGAAGTGTGGCCGACAATCGATAAGTAAATAAAGTGGGGAGAGTTCTTTTGTCGTTTGATAACCATCTAACTTTGTAATTGGGTATGGGAAAAAAATCAAACATGTCCTAAATCGAAAACCATTTCGAGGTAGTTGTATTTTACACCTCATTTAAATATTTAACATTTTTAAAGGCAGCAAAGGATCTAGGATATTTTTAATTAAATAAGTTTGACCTTCATTTAACCCCAGATAGGCAACGTACGCAAAGAGTTTTAGGTTCATAATGGACTCTTATTGACGGTAATCAAATTGACTTTAATTGTGAGATCATTGTGAGTCAATTTGATTACCTATTGGATCGTATAAGCGTCCTTTCACGTGATTCGTTGATAATCTATCCATCAACCAATCAAATGACACGATGGTGATTCTACTGCATGGTATTATTGGTGTTTCCAGATAGCAGATTTTAAATTCCCCCAGATGAAAAATATTTTTCCACAAGGTCAAATTATAGCTGTGCAAAGTTACCTACCTATTTTTAATAACACTTACATTCATATAAGCCCATTGCCCATTGCCCAGACCGGTAGGCAGGACTTAAAATAGCTATTCGCTATAATCCCAACTCTTTCAGGGCTTGGTTTCAGAACTTGGCAAAATAAATAGTATCTAAAGTCTACTTCTCACATTCCTACATGATGAACTCTCTGCTCTGTTTCAACCGTAAGTGCAGTAAATCAGTAATTTTCCCCTCATTATTAATTTGCCACGAATCGGGAAAAAAACACATGGAACACTAAGCGAATTTATGACGTCATGAATTCGCAATGTTTAATAATTAATAAAAAATTAACTACCGTCTAGATCTAAAAAATATTTAAATTAGTTTCTTAGAAAAGGAAAAGGTATTGAATGAAAATATAAAAAAATACCTAAAAATTTGTTCCCATACCCAATTAGCCGATATACTGTCCCACTGCTGGGCAAAGGCTTCCAACATTGAAAACAAGTCATCGCTACAATTGATCTGTATAAACTGAATCACATCGGTTGCCAAATGCTTGCCATGCCATCTTCTTCTTCTTTCTTTATGTTCCGAAAAATCTAGGCACACTTTGCACGACCTAGGATTTGAACCCAGGAACCCCGGATTTCAGGCAGAGCACTACTACTAGCGGATGAGGCATCTAACTCGATGTCTTCTATTAAGGTCAATAACAATCTGTCGAGCCCAAACGCCTTCTTTAAAACCCCTGCTATTGCTGCTCATTCGCAACATTGAGAGTCCCTGGAGCCGCGACCAATTCGTTTTGTCCAAAGTATCCTGCACTCCTTGATGAATGCTATGGTGGACGACAGAAACTAGCCGAAGGGGCGAGTAGTGAATGTGTGACGATAGAAAGTAGCCGGGAGCATCAAACAGCTCTAAAACCACATACAACTAATACAATGTATTGGTTCAGCAACTGCGTATCGTGTCGGTGCAATGCACAATACCGGCTTTTAATCAGCATCTGAATCGATACCAATTAGGCAGAGCTGGAAGAAGGGATTGGATCCGCATCCTCTCACCTGGGTGAAGCGCTCAGTGGAATGCCTTTGATAATGCTCAAGTTAAGATGACAGCGCGTGTGTTAAACAAATAAAGCCAAAATAAAAGAAAGGTTACTCTTGCACATGTTGTTGTAAGATAAATGCCCGAATCTAGTAACGACATGTGAGTAAGTAAATATTCTTTAATGCACACAAATAATAAATATTTACAGAAAAAAATATACATTCTACAATTTGGGCGGCTTTATCGCTAAAAAGCGATTTCTCCCAAGCAACCTACAGGCAAAGGAAAATTATCAAGAAGGGTAAGTAAGTGCTTAAAAGTAAAGTAAAAAATAACAGCAGGAAAATAATATTTGACACATTAAAATACTTCATTTACGTACTGAGCAATCAGCTCAGTTATAGCACTATATATAGTTATACACTAAAAGATGATGCAGATATTAAAAGAGAGCGAAGGTCGTTGTCGAAAAGGGGTAATATGTTGGCCCGCAGGTTTGCTCGATGTTCTGACACTGTCAAAATAACACTTTTCCGGGCATATTGTACATCGTTTTACTCGAGCGGCTGTGGGTTGACTTTACCCAAAAGTCGTACAGCGGCCTTCGCGTTCAATATAACAATGCATTCAGGGCACTGCTGCGGCTGCCGCGATAGTGTAGTGCATCGGGCATGTTCGCGGATGCGCAGGTGGACAGTTTACCGACAATACTGCGCAAAAAAGCAGGTTCATTGCTCAGGCGGGTTCGCGACAGCCGCAATAGTGTTTTAGATGCCATAGCCAACCGTGGGGACTGTCCACTTATTGGTAAACTTATTGATAGGATTAAGTCGCTTGTAACCTACTTTAATTTTTAAATTGTACTAACATAGTATATAAGCTATTGTACTAACACTCGTTGTCTGATTAATAAATGATTTTATTTATTTGTTTATTTATAGCAAAAAATGACCAGGATATAAAAAGAAAAAAGAACAAAAGGGAAGGAGTCGTTTCAAAGTGCAAGGAGATGCGCTTTGACCCTTGACTTAAAGATGGGTACGGATTGAGACTCTCTGATCGATAGATAGTTCCACAGACGAATGGATTTGACAGTAAAGGACTGTGTGTAGGAATGAGAAGAAAGAGGAGGAAATAATATGCATGTTATCTGTCCCTTTCATTGCTCCTGACATGACAACATCAACATGAAGAGGGCTCATCTTTGATTGACGTTTCTGAATACAGGGTAAGGTAGGAATGAGAACAAAGAGGAGGAAATAATATGCATGTTATCTGTCCCTTTCATTGCTCCTGACATGACAACATCAACATGAAGGAGGCTCATCTTTGATTGACGTTTCTGAATACAGGGTAAGGTAGGAATGAGAACAAAGAGGAGGAAATAATATGCATGTTATCTGTCCCTTTCATTGCTCCTGACATGACAACATCAACATGAAGGGGGCTCATCTTTGATTGACGTTTCTGAATACAGGGTAAGTACCCTTGGAGCGAGCGAGGTTGTAAACTACATTTTCTACTGAATCTCGAAGGGCTTACTCCACAATTTCATTAAAGATAACCGAATTCACATCTGTTAATTATAGTCGTGGTTCGGATTGCCCCAGTTTGGATATGAAAACATAATTTTAATCTGCACATTTTCTCAATGCACGACCAAAGCGTTCCTTAAATCCCACCCGAGATACCAGTCTGGATCCAATACGAGTATTTGACCCTTTCGCCAGTATTTAAATAAACATCCAGGAATTATACCAAGATTAACAGAGCTGACTCTGTGTGTCATGGACTTAAAAACATATCTACATAAATAGTAAATAACACCTGGCCAAAACACAATGACCGGCCTGTTGGCGCAATGTTAGCGATCATTCCTTTGGCGTTAGAGGTCGTGGGATCGATCCCCACCCATCACAAACACTCATGTGACCAACATTTGTGATTGATGTGTGTCTTAGTGTAATTATCTATTTATGAATGTATGTATTCAGAAATATTTGAGTATGTTTATCAGTCTCTGATACCCATAGTATCTACAAGCTCTGCTTAGTTTAGGGCAAGACGATCTTGGTGTGGTTTGTCCCAGATATTTATTGTTAATATACAATGAAAATGAAAAAATATTTATTCATAAAAAAAGACGTTTGATAACAAATAGAGGTAGGTTCTTTTAAGTGCTACAGCACCTGCATTAGAATAAGCCATGTTGCGGACCCCGACGTGACATCACGTCGGGGTCCGCAACAAGCCACTCTTCCATAACAAACACAAATTAAATAACTGTATGCTGTTACAATGTAAATGATCATTACATAAATGTGATAAATGACACTTAGAGCTGGATTGGATTAGATTCCTCCTTGATTTGACATGACGTTAATTGAAAGAATTAGATATTTCAAACAAAGGTATTCGAAAATTAACGAAGCTGTTACATACTCGTAATTGAAGTGTTTGCTCAGGTTTCAGGTTCATGAATCTTGAGACTGGAGCACTGTTTGAAACGAAAATCAATAGAACCTTGTTTAGGGCCCGTATTCTAAAACAAAATCTGTACTTGAGTATAGATCTGAGTGACGTTTTTGTATGAACTGACAGATTACAGATCAGTGCTCGAGTACGATTCTAGAATACGAGCCTAAGTAGGCCTTTTGCGTTGCAGAAAATATTAATTGCTATTTGGCTTGTCAAACGTACTTATCCCTACTAATATTATAAATGCGAAAGTAAGCGACTATTCACACGTATTACAATTACACCACATCCATCGCAACGACAAAAAGTGGTTCAAATGGTTCATCTGGGTCATTCTGGGTGCACCTTTAACCCGAAGCTAAATATAATATATATATATGAATATGCGCCAGACAACAAAACCACCACTTGGCATGGTCTCGAAGTAGGAATAAATATCCCTGTAGTACAAGGTACCAGACAAGGAGCCAGGTAGCCCAGCACACCCAGACCCGAGTCAATTTAGAAAAGATCGTTTCCTGATGAATTGACCCGACCGGGAATCGAACCCGGGAGACTACGAAAATCGAGGCGAGACACCGTGCTACAGCGCACTTCGCCAATCGTGTCGTCAAAAATGACTGCTTTGGCCGTGTGTTGCGTTCCTGCACTTCCTGCTGATTAGTAACCTGCGCAGACGAGGGGCTATCCACGAGGTACTTTTTTTAACATCAATATAGATGTTAAAAAAAGTCGACCGACTTGGTGTAATGGTTAAGAAGTTGGCTACTACACCAGAGGTCGCGGGTTCGATCCCCGCACAGTACAAACATTTGTGTGCATGAACATGTCTGTTTGTACTGGTCTGGGTGTCTCCTATGTATAATAAGTATGTATTTACAAAAGAAAATGTATTTAAGTATGTTTATCCGTTGTCTAGTATCCCATAACACAAGCTTTAATTAGCTTACTTTGGGGCTAGATGGCGCTGTGTGGAATAATGTCCAGGGATATTTATTATTAATATAGATCCCTTATAAACTGTATCGAATACTGCACACAGAGGACTAAAAGTACGCAGTACAAAAAGTCCCCCGCATAACCAAGAACGCCGAGAGACCGGCCTGGACAAAAGTACGAGGGAGACTCCGAATAAAATATAAATAACATGACAATGAGCAGCAATGCACACAGCGGACTTAAGTCTGCGTTGAGCGTAGAATATATTCCTCCATAACGTGCGCTTCACTAAATTTCTGGCCAACAAATAATCGCTAACCGCCCGTGCTCGTTAAGTCCGTGGCAAGTTCTCGGCGATCATTTTTTCGGCGATTCAGAGATTTGTGTCCTCTGTGGACAAAAGTCCCTCGTCTGCGCAGGCCTTTAGCAAGAGCTTATCGAGGAAATTTGTTTGGTCAACTTCAGGATCGGTATCGCCCCATACTGTTGAATTCGACTGTATAGTATAGTCAATATACTGACCACATTTTGCAGGAACTGCTCATTTTCAGATAAATTAGCGCTCGCCCACTTGTTGCCGTTATGGTGTGGTTGTGGTATCGTAAGTGTGAACGAAACTTAACTCCACGTTCGATTGCTACGTTCTCACGCTCACCGCTAAGCGTGACCGCTCAACCACAATGAATTTTAGTAAAAGATAGATCTACCCTAAAGAAAGGACATAGTTATTTTGATGGTACGTACACGTACAAAGAACTACACTACGCGAAATCATGGGCAAGAGCAAGTGATTTATAATCATACCTGCATTCAATCATCTAGAGCTTTTTTATAGATACAGCGTACTATTTTTGTAATTTAGAACCTTTAATAACCTTTTGAGACCAGTTATCTGACCCCAAACTAAACAGAGCATGAACAATGTCTTTCTCCTCTTTGCCACAATCCTAGGACGACTAAAATCACCTATAATTGTATACAAGATTACTTCTTCTTTTTCTTCTTTTGTCATGTGGCGTTCTCTGGGTTTTTTAAACACAATTCCTCCAATGTCACGTGAGTAGCCTTTACATGGTAAGGGGATTATGCATGTCTATATACAAGATTATTGCGGCTAGCGTAGCATCATAGACTTAAGAGATCAAAAGTTTTTCGCCGCGCAGCAGCTGGCAGTGAGGTGATTTTAAATTCATATTTTCATAACCTAAATTAGCTAATTCCTTCGCTGTTTTTTATTGAAATAAAAAGAAACTGCTAGTAAAATAAATAACTTACCGGAGTCAAAATTGTTCCCGCCCGAATCCATTCCTTGACCATGATATTCTGTAATGTTAAAAAACATAATTATTAATTTCACGTCTAAAATAACCAAATTATAGGCTTTTTCTACTTCATTTAGGTTTTATACAGGTTAGCTAACCACATTTAATTTACTGCGCGTACTCAATATTTATAATACTCAGTATCGCTTTCGGACAAAAGGGAAAAGAAATTAAGTCTGACGTTTAACTTTAAGTCACTTTTGAATAACAAAAATAGAGCCAACCAACGTTCTGTTGTTATTATTCTTGGTTTTAACCCTAAAAGAGCAACAGTCCTTTTTTTTCACCCAAGTTCATTTTCCCGTGTGATAAAATATTTCATTTTGATAGCGTTATTGCTACGCTAAATACTGCATTACTATTGGCCGAGCTGTCAAATAGCAAGCGATTAGCGAACAGCAATAGAGTCTTTACGTAATCAACTTTGATCACATTCGAGCGTAAAAATCATACGAATTAAACTATGTTTACCCAAAATTTTTTTAACGAATAGCAAATAAAACAATTAAAAGTCAAGTTTTTTTATTTTATCTTCATACAGTGGACATACAGTCGTAGGTCGAGCGTATTCATAAGGATAACAAATAAGAACTATGAATAATAAAATTTTAGTTCACTTTTCAATAGTGTTTTTCCCTTAAGCCCTGTATTACCACTTACAAGTTGTAGGTAGCTAGGTAGTAAATCTTTAAATTTAATCAACCAAATTTAAATTCACTAAGCAAAAACAGGGAAATTACACTTGAAATACGAGTTGTTTTACACAATATGAATGATAAAAGAATATGTATTCATAGCAATATGTTTTTACAAATGGGTAGGAGTCGGCAAGTTGTTTCTGAAAAGAACTTGCAAGAAATGTAGTAGTTATTACATATACATGTATTCCTTTTAGACAACACCGTGTTGGTAGTTTACAACATACACAATAGCTTCAAAGACTTGTCCCATCCTTTACATCCGAAACACTCAAACATCGTAGAATTCGGCTTCAGAGATGCTTCCTTCCTTGCAATGATCTTCTTGCCGAGGTTTCCTCAATGAGCTATAGTATAAAGTTCTTCAAGAGGGGCTTGAAGAGGTTTTTAACAGCGTCGGCAGCACTGGTTTTGCACGCGTCCAAAGGCGATCCGCCTGCTTGTTTGTCACCGAAGAATGATAAAAATCCATTAAAAAAAATACTGCTGACAACAACAAGGGTTCACACAGCCGTTAACGGAGAAATATCCGATAAATACCTCCTCTCTGCAGCCCTCGAGGCCAGATTTTTCCCGCGCCGACCCTTACCCGATTAGTGCCGGTTGGAAGCCCGCACCGGCTCACCAGGTTAACGATGACAACTCGACGGGTGCGGCAGACCCTGGAACATCTAAGATTGATACACGTG
This sequence comes from Udea olivalis, assembly GCA_947369235.1. Taxonomy (NCBI): domain Eukaryota; kingdom Metazoa; phylum Arthropoda; class Insecta; order Lepidoptera; family Crambidae; genus Udea; species Udea olivalis. Next base: position 12,908,663 of record OX376366.1, read on the forward strand.
TTAGCATATTAGGGTCACATTACTTTGAATCCCGGGAAGAAAAAAATTTAGGTTATGACACTAGGCGGAGTGAAATCGCAAACCTAAAGAAGGCAAACTTGCAAATAGTTAAATACAATGTAAGATTGCTAGCAGTTTAGACGATTGATATCCGAATTCTAAAACGACAAATAAAGTTGAGCACGCTTCAAAATTGATGCAGCCTTGTCACGTGCTGTAGGAACGAAAGGGTCAGCTATACATGTAAGAGCTACCCAACTTTAATAATCGTTACTGCATTCGGGCGTTTGAGCATATTTAATGGAGAGCTATTATTTAGTTTTTGTTTATTGCACCTGAATACGAGTACAAATGGCGGAGTCAATTCTTTACCAGTCAACCAAAAAGTTAAACAGAGAATTCAGGTAATTTAGTAACTTAGTTATTTCAAATTAATAAATTGTATGTTACAATTTATTCTCAATACTATATTGAATCTGCTTACCTATATCTATTATATATATATATAAAATATAGTCGTGTTAGTTAGTTACACCACTTCTAACTCAAGAACGGGTGGAACGATTTTTTAGATTTTGTGTTTTTGGATTTGTCTACATCGGGAATAGGATAATAAGTATTAAACACATTGGGATATTGACAAGCATTTGCCAATAACTTTTGACAGGGCGAAGTTCACGTGGGCAAAACTGCTGGCATAAAGCAATTTTTTAGATATAAAACTTATACTATTCATTAATTACCTACTATTATTATCAGAACGAAGTAATTTGAGCACATAGTTCAGAAAATAGGGAATTAGATGATGATGTCGATAAGAGATAAAATATTCCAAAATAGGTATCGCAAATCTAAAGTCGTCCTTTCTCCACTTGGATAATCATCAACATCTCACCATCGGAGCACAAGACGCACATTAGCCTTCCACCATTACGTTGTAGATATTCCAGCCTCACGCTTTTGCAGACTGCTTTATAATGCGATCAGCAAAGCAGTGGAACTCGCGCCCGCGCAAGTGTTTCCAAACCAATACAATCCGGGTCTCTTCGAGGCAAGAGTGAATAGGCATTTACTAGGCAGACAACAGACATGTGGCATCGTAGATCGCATTGTCACTTACCACCAGGTGCGATTGCGTTCAAATGTCTGTCTAGTCAAGTACTAAAAGATTTTTAATTAAACACTAACCATTTTTTTTCTAGTTTCCTTTTTCCTCAAATTTACGGCGTGATATTTCACAGAATTTGCATGTCCTAGTTTAGCAACACCAAATGCAAGCACGCTATATTCATGGCTCTTAATTACACTTTTACTCCGCTTCATTAAACCCTTTAAGGAGTCTTATGCGATTCTTTTGAATCCGGAATCTAAACATTATTGCAAGAGCAACGTAATCCACTGATTACGATGATTAAAATGCATTTTCGCACTTTATCGTCGTACTTATTGCAGTAAATTGATGCACATGACTCATGGCAGACGAAGACATTGTCATGAACGATCGCGTGAGCCACCTTTGGCGTGGTCAATACCTGATAAGCTATGATTACAATAAGATGCCACTGCATTTTGCGTGCCGAGGATTGGCGTAGTGTGCTGTAGCACGGTTTCTCGCCTCGATTTCCGTAGTGTTCCGGGTTCGATTCCCGGTCGGGTCAATTCAGGAAACGATCTTTTCTGAATTGACTCGGGTCTGGGTGTGCTGGGAGACGCCCCTAGCTTATTTCCTTGTGTGGTACCTCGTAACACAGGGATTTAATAATCCCTACTTCGAGATCATTACAAGAGGTGTGTTGTCTGGCGCATATTTATTTTTATTTATTTTCGCACTTTATCGTACTTAATGATTGCAGTATACTGATGCACTTGGCAAATGAAGAATTGTCATGAACGCTCGCTTAAGAAACTTTTGGCGTGCGTGGCCAATACCTGTTATGCTATTCAATAATTCGATCGCAAGAAAATTGGAATTTTCAAAGAGATTATTGCTATTTGAAATCGAAAACTGAATGGCCATATCATTAGTAGGTACACGTTCCTAAGGGCTACGCTACGAGAGGCAAGCTTTTACAGGTTTCACATTTTTTCAGATCATTCTTACAATACGGCTTCTTGGCCTCATTGCCAGTGGCCGTTCTCAGGTCAAAACACAACAGAACAGTTATGTTGATTTAATGTTTTCTCTGAATTATTTCGAGTTGATCGGTTTCAATCAATTAGTTTAATAACAGTACAAGTAGGTACACCTAACCAAGAGTGGAAAAATGAAAAATAAAGTCACAGGTAGAGTCACATTATGTTTGTATACAGTGTATTTATGTATTCATATTATTATAGTATTTAAGGCTATTACTAAGTTTTTTTATTTCCTTGTAATGACGATTTAAAAGTACTTGTTACAGGTCTATTTAAATAAAGATATTTTTGTTTGTTTGTTTGTTACCTTTGGCATTAAACTCCCTACAGCTGTTTTTTAAGTTGGATTACTTTCTTTCAAAGACACCGATCGTTATTTGGGCCGCGTCTGCTTGGCCCTGGCAATTAAATTAATAATTAATTTTAAAAGGATTATCTTAAGTAAAGACACAATATTAGAACCAGGACATGGCAACAATAACCAAATACTTATGAAACTGCAAGGATACCGAGAAGTCATTAAACCAATCACATAGTGATAACTTAACTACATTTATTTATTGGACTGGGACTTCGGAAGGAAGTCTAGAACGGGCTATGACAACGACCGTAGGTTCAGGTGGAGGAAACCCATGGTGGTTAACCAAACCAAATCAAGAATTAGAACTGGAGCCTTATTACAATTGTTTATATCCAGTCAATTTAATCCCCTGAACTGAGGATAGAGAGCAATTCGTCAGTAAATATCAATTTTGGCTGGCCGGTTGGTGCAATGGTACCGGATCCTGTCTTTAGCGCCGGAGGTAGAGAGTTCAATCCCCAAACATTACAAACACTTATGTGATAAACATTTTTGTTTGTGGTGTGTCTGGGTGCATTTATCCATTTAAGTATGTATTTGAAAATATTTAAGTACGCTTATCAGTCTCTGACACCCATTGTACTTGCTCTACTTAGTTTGGGGTCAGATGAACTCTGTGTAATTTGTCCCAGGTATTTATTTGTTTATTTGTTTTACGAAATTTATATAGTCGGTTAGTTTTTGGCGAACTAAGATTCCGAAGGAAACAGTTTTATACATTGTTGACAATCATGTTCTGTTCATATGAACGAATACATATGCATGTAAAAAGATTACCACTGTTATGAAGGTTTAAAATACACGACACACGAAGCCCACACGAAGCCCTTCAACGAAATGACAGTTAAAGAAACCAGAGCGTAAGAAAACTCAATATCAAGATTTTCTATGCACTTTTCACGACTTTACTTTACTAGTGTTTACTTTTAACGAAAAGGGGCAAAACATTTTTGTATGTAAGCTGGCATAGCCACCTGCCGCCATTTTGTTTTTTTTCTGAAGTTTCCGCGCACGCTAAAAGTGGTAAATATGGATAGAGGACACATAAACAAACAAAAAATGTCTAATAACGCTCCATCGACATCCACAATCGATCTTTACTTTCAAATAACTCTGAAACGTGACACTTAAAAGTACCATATATATTATAAGACATTTTTTGTTTGTTTATGTGTCCTCTATCCATATGCCACTTTCATCGTGCGCAGAAGCATCAAGAACAAACAAAATGGCGGCTGGTGACCTATGGCACAAAGGTTCAAACCCCTTTAGTTAGAACGATGTGGTGTTTCCAAGCATTCATGCAAGCAAACTTTACGACGTCACAGTCCATGATTCAGGAAGAGCGTAATTACGTGTGTTGACTTTTATCGAGCGTGATTAACATGTCACAGTCCATGTGCTTCTGTTTGATGTAAAGGATCGTTAAGAAAGACAAGTACTGGTGGGAGCCTGAGGGGAAAATACATGAAGATGATCACAAGAGTATCATCGCATTGTGAACAGTTTCCAAAATGACACAGTTAACGGATAATCCCAAATATTCTCAAGGCTTAGGGTCCCATCTGCCACTCGACGATGGAGACAATCAATCAATTAGTTCAGAGCAGTTCTAATGCCACTTCTTTCGGTCAATTTATTAGACTGATGGCAATGACGTCTCATTCTAGAGGGGTGTAATTAAGTTATTTCCACAAACAAAACTTGTGGCCTCTATATTTCAAGACTGGAGCAAACTAGATAGTGACTGACCAATCGATAGGTCTCAAGAGCAAGTTCTTTCAGAAACTGTCGCCTAACATGATGGCATGTTTACCAGAAATAAGAGTATCAGAAATCAGAAGAGCCGGAAACTCTAAAACTGAATAAGTCTCGGTACTCGGCTACTTCTGAATTTTCATAAATAATTTTTTTTTTTTTTCATTTTTTTGGTCAAATCAATTGATTTGTCTCTAATTACGAGGTAATATATATATATATATAATAATATGAACGATACAAAATGCGAAATTATAATTTTTAAAATTTAAGTCCATGTGTTTGTGTATTAAATCACGTGAAACTACAGGATGGATTTTAATGAAACTATTCAATATTTTTTTGAAAGTTTGCTTAAAATATCTAGGGTACTTAAGGGTCAAATACAGGGTGAAAAGCTTTAAAAATAAGTCCTTGCGGACGAAGTCGCTGCAACATCTAGTCTACAGTGATATTATAAATGGGAAAGATTTTTTTGTTTGCTCGTAATTTGTAAATAAAAATAGTTTAAGGTAATGAGTAAACACCATTGAAGCGAAAAGAAACAGCCAAAGTCGTGGGGTCCGTCCACGCGGGCGAAGCCGCAAGTAGACAGATAAAGTCGTATTTTTATTAGACGAAGTGACAGCTGCCTAAGTCACTTTGTGAAATAATGCTGCCAAAACCCGGGACCCGATATCAGCGGTCCGGTGTTCAAGCCACTGTAGGCTTCCAAAGGTATATGTTTTTGTTATTATTTTATTCTTCTAATTATAATATTATTGTTTCCATTCAATCACTTTGCCGCGACACAATTTTTGTTCATCAACACCTGACCCAGTAAACGTTAGTTTACTTCGTCACACTAAAAATACAATTTTAGTCTATACTAATATTATAAAGAAGAAAGATTTGATTGTTTGTTTCTATCGAATAAAAAAAGTAAAAAAAAAAAAAATTCATTAATATGATGACACGATTGGCGCAATGCGGTGTAGCACGGTTTCTCGCCTCGATTTCCGTAGTGTCCTGGGTTCGATTCCCGGTCGGGTCAATTCAGGAAACGATCTTTTCTGAATTGACTCGGGTCTGCGTGTGCTGGGAGACCCCCTGGCTTAGTTCCTTGTGTGGTACCTCGTAACACAGGGATGTTAATCCCTACTTCGAAACCAAGAGGTGTGTTGTTAATTATCAGGGAGTGACAGACAGGCTATATTTAATTATGATTGAACAAAACCTTCAGTGAAAAAGAATAGTGAATGTGAATCAAGTCAGAGAAACGCGGCGAGATGTGCTGCTTAAAGCTTTGATCTCGCGATCGTAACGCACAACGCTGCGGTATGCGGCATGCGGTGCCGGACATGTAATCGTATGAAACACGTCGAGAATGGTCTCTTTTCCGTCGCATTATGCGTTAGCGGTTCCATACAATATGTGTCCGGCAACGCATGCCGCATTCCGCAACGTTGTGCGTTACGATCACGAGACCAAAGCTCAAGGGTGCGTTTCCACCAGAGATGTGCGAGGATGCGTTGCGAGGAATGTGTTTGTTAAGAACCAATAGAATCGCTAAGCTAGGTGAATGAAAACTTACTGACGCCGCGACGTGCAATTACTTTTGACAGAACGAAGTATGTCGGTCGAGGCAGCTAGTATTACGCTTCAGCAGTCTTCGGCTGTTTGCTCAGGACCTCATTAGCGAGAACTGTTTCCTCTCGATCATTTCATCATCCGGTAGCATTTTATAATGGTCAAGACGTGTCAACTGATCACGAGTCGAAGCGCCATTATCGTGATCGGTACCGGATAGGGAATGGAATTGAATTCTAAGCGTGATCCACTATGGATATCAAACTCAAACTCAAATAACTTTATTCAAATAGACTGTATCAGTACTTTCCAGTATCCTTTTTAGGAATTCATACTGATAATGTACTTTGAAGGTACTTATACTGCGTTTTTTTGATAACGTTTAATGCCAGACATAGTACGAGTATTATGCCCCATCAAAACAAAAAATGTGGTAGGGGCAATTAAGTGGCATGAATTCATTTTGCAAATTAAATTTAATAAAAAGTCACGAGAAACTAAGCATTAGCCTGTATAATCAATAAAATTCCAGAGAATACCTGGTAAAATAACATAGTATTATAAAAAGTAGAAAACATATTGTTCCATTTTTTTTTTTAAATAGTTGATAGGAAAGTTTTGGCACTACATAACATTGAGTTTAAAACACTAAAAAATCATCTACTTAATTTAGTTCGATTAGATGGAACCTCCTGTTGTGTTTATCTGTTACTAATGTTTTATTTTGTAATAGTTTTTTATTTATTTATTTATTTATTTACAACAAATCCACAGCACTTCAATTAACTTAACATTTTTTATTATAACAAATCCTACTGCCAATTAGGGTTTTAAATATACTAAACTAAAGTTTATACACTTCAAAGGCACTTTGTGGTGTTGAGTCCGCGTTGCTCAAGAAAAGTGTGTGTGTGTGTGTGTGTGTGTGTGTGTGTGTGTCTGTGTGGGGGGGGGGGTGTGTGTGTTTTGTGTGATGTTACAGTAGAAAGCTACACATCTATCTCACGTCCAAGCATTCTAATAATTTTTCGCATAAGTGAAACCTTGAACCTTGTTTTCTTTTTTAGTGGTTTTTAATCATAAAACCTTCTATCAACTAAAGCGTCTTAAAAACAGTGATAAATCTGCGTCGTCATCCAATGGATGTATCACTCGTTATTCAAACCGTCAGATCTTGAATCTTGTTCTAGTTTCAAATCGCCGGTCAGTCATCGGGCCGTAAACAATGAGATGATAGCCATGGACGTCATCGGCTCTTATCCACTTGAGGACGTCCACGGCGCATGCGCTTGAAGTTTTTCTTTCATACATCCAAATTTTATTATTCTATCTTCAGTATTATAAGAGCCATTTCGTATTTTGAGTGCAAGATGAAACTTTTCAAGCGCCTAATTTACGACCTTCGGAAAAAAAAAATATTTTACTTCAAAAAAAAGAGTTCTTCTGTTTCGGATGTAAAAATTAGTAGACTTGCAATTATTATACCGCTGCCTCTCCTTCATTTCTCAATTGAGTTCAATTGAGAAATGAAGGATCCCCATAAAAAAATCGTAACATCACAGTAAGCGTCAAAATGATTAGTCTTTAAAAGATTTTTTTAAATTTATCTAATTGTTTAAACTGCTGTGTTTAAAGAATTAGATAAATCTAAAGGCTGATGTACAGGATCCTTTCGTAGCATTAAGTCAGATATTATACCAGTACCTACGTCTACCTCGAGTTGCCACTTTAAATTTGCATTATCTATCGCGTAAAAAAAAAAATTGGGGTGACACATGACATGACATGACAACGTCAAATCCCAATACATTTTTTTACGCGAACGATAATGTAAACTTAAAGTGACAACTCGTGGTTGACGTACTGAATGTGATTTACTGCATACTCACATACCTTCTAGGGTGTAGCTATCTTTACTTATATTAAAATTATAAATAGGAAAGATTTGATTGCTTGTTTGTTTGTATTGGATAGGCTTCGAAATTACTGAACTAATTTTAAAAATTATTTCAGCAATATAAAGCTATATATATTTATTTTTTCTATTTATTTTATTGACGAAGTCGCTCACGAACAGCTGGTTATTTAAAATCTAAAACATTAAAAGGCATTTCCAATAGCTGGCTTCAATGGCAAAGGGAAATACTATCTATTTCAGCCTTTGTCCGTTTCGTCGAGGGTATGTCACAAGGGTGCTAATCAGTGCGCGCTGCGCCCGCGCACCGTGTAACGTAATATGTAACGTGACCGCATCGGCTCTCCAGTCAGCGGTGACGAGTCACATTTGACCGATTTTCATTCTGGTTTCAGTACAAATTCCTAGGCGTCAATAAGCAAATTGCCTACATGGATATACTACGCTCACGACTATATCCCAAACGGGGTAGTCAGAGTCAGAAAGGAAATATTACATCTAACTATTATATGGCATTCCATGGGGAAAAAAGCACACGTGTATTTATGTTTATCAGTCTCTGACGCCCAATAGGTACAAGCTCTGCTTAGTTTGGGGTCAGATGATCTTTGTGTGAATGGTCCCAGATATTTATTTCAAGCAGGCACAAGCTGCTTGCAATAGCTATTCATCTTTCGCACGCACTTAACATCACTCGAAGAGTCAAGTCACCTAAGCTAAGCCAGCTACAATCAGCCATAAGTGGTGAGCAAACATCATTCATTCATTCACTTAATAAATTCAAGAGCAGTGCTCTTGTAAGTAGAAAAACCGTCATTCCTCACCGGTTAACAATTGACGTTCTTTTTCATTTGTTTCATGTTATTACCTCTATGATTTTATAAGCATTGGTAATGAAAACGATTCCATAATAATTACCAAAAAGTACTCCCATAAAAATAACTAATAGTGGTCAGATCAGACACAGTGAATTACAACGCAATATCGACATCAGACCCAATCCTTTGTGCCGAGGTCATCGCCCCTGAACCGTCTCGCGAATGCTCTACTCGTATCGCAACAGATAGGCATGGCGAGCCTAGTAGCACGGCGTTTCCAGAATTGGGCGGTTGACACCTACACAAATCCTATATACAGGATGATTACATACTACAAGAAGAAAAAAATGGCATATCAGTACAGTAGGTTGTGTAGGAAACTATCTAGAAGTGAAAATAACAGTTATTTATATAAGCCTACTTTTATTTCAGGGTTATTATCATTCAGAAACCTGAATATCAGTCAGATTTCGATTGAAATCCTAATACCTACTTAATCAAAATAATAAATGTGGATCATTTATTCAACTTTTTCAAACCCAAATAGCTTTATTCAAATAGACTTTCTCAGTAAGTACTTTCGAATCGACAAATTTAAAGCAAGATATCCTACTAAATAATAGACATAAATACTATAATAATATAGATCTATAAATACACAGTATACAGTTTACTTATAAATATAGAATCTTCTCCCCCTACAGTAAAGAAAAATGATATGTCGTAGTATGTTTTAGCTTACATAATCCCGGGTATACCGGCGAGCAAAGAACAAACCAATTGGTGTAATTACCATGCCACACCCTAAAAGAGGTTACATTCATGATTGTAATCGTTATTTGATACAATCCAACTATATTGACGGTACCTATTGTCTACTACAACAGAGTCATAAATAATGTGGCAAACATTTGTTTTAATCAACTGTATATTATGTGAACGTTAACTTACTAACTCGACAAGTAACAGCTTTAAAACAATTAGTAGGTTTAATCAAAATATTGATGAAACGATTGGCGCTGTAGCACGGTTACGTGGTTTCCAGGGTTTGATCCCCGGTCGAGTCAATTCAGGGAGAGTTCGTTTCGAAATTGGCTCGGGTCTGGATGAGCTGACGCCTTAGCCTAATTCTCTGTGTGGTACACAAGGATATTTTTATCCTTCAGTGGTTTGAGCAGCCATAGCCACCCGGATTGTGGAATACGAGGGTTTGTATCCTGCCTGATTTCTTCAAGGTCTGAAATTCGTATATAGTTTTCTTAATTTCGATTTGAAATCAAGCATTGTAGAATGACATTGAAGGTGATTAGTGCAGGTGCATAGTGTTAGGAGAAAACACGTGTTGACAGCGATGGATTATTTACAGCGAGTGATTAGTAACCTGCGTCGTGAAATGATTAGAGGCGTGTTCTATTCAATCGCACTCATCAATCGCTGTCCACACGTGTTTTCTTTTATTCACTGAGTACCTGCACTAATCACCTGCACTAACTACTAATCAAAGTGAATACGGGCCTTAGTATTCAATCCTTACATCGAGACCATGACTAGTGATGTTGTCTGGCGCATATTTATATGATTAAAATCTGGTTCAGCATACACATTGTTGTTTTGGAATAGATGATAACACCCAGACACAGGTAGAACGCAATGGTTCGCCAGATGAATGTTAGTTCTGGGTGTGGGGGTCGAATCGAACACACACAGCCTAACATATTTAATAGTGATCATTTCAAAGGAATTATTATCTAGGACACCCAAAGCGATAAACGAGGTTAAACCCAACTTTTACATATAAGAGATCGAGAGAAACTGAGTATATTCATATATCACTGTGTGTAACATACAAAAACGAGTACTACTGTGTCTGTAGAGGGTTTTTAATTCAACACAGGCCTCTTTATTTTTATGTTTTGCGTATTGTAGAGCGTGAGCACTTTCAATGAGCCTAATCACAAAACATCGAAAAAGACAAGAATCGAATTCATAGCTGAATTTACATCGCATCTTATCCATCACCGTGCATCGTTCTTATAACATTTAAAATTGCGTCCTATATTAGCAGTCATGTGGCGTTCTAAACTTAGACCTAGTATTCAACGAACTCTGTAAAACAGGTCTACGTCGTAAAATAAAAATGTAACGGCTTTGTAAATGCTGGTGAGTTTACATACTATCTTATAAAAGTATCTTTTAAAATGTAGTGTAGGCAGCCTCGCCGAGCCCGCGTGAATGATTGTTCGCGAGGTTTTTGCAGTTTCAATTTTGAAGTCACGATTGGCGTAGTGCGCTGTAGCACGGTGTCTCGCCTTGACTTGTGTGGTGTTCCAGGTTCGATTCCCGGTCGGTTCAAATCAGTAAATGTTTTTTTTCTAAATTGGGTCTGGGTCTACGGGGGACGACTCTAGCTTAAATCCTTGTCTGGTACCTCGTAAAACATAGATATTGCTACTTACTTCGAGAATTCATTCATTTTATTCTTTCGTTTGTGTACACAAATTACAGTTTTTTACATAGAAATATGAGGTTGGACTTTATAGTTATTCAGATTCCCTCAGACAAATTGCATACATCCTACATAGTTGACCTCATCGATCTTGATTATAAAATGCCCCTTAAATTCATTTTATGAAGATTTGAAATACTCGTAAAAGCAAGTCCTAATAACTATTTCAAGTCCTTGGACTTTACGGATATTCAGAAGAACTAAGCATTTTAATAAAGTAAAATAAAAAAAAATCAGCCTATACTGCCCCACTGCTCGAAAAGATTTCCATGATTGAAAGCACTAGCTATCAATCGAGAACTATCTCGATAGGTACAAGGAATGGGTATGGAGGGGTTGGCTTAATCTCACGCTTGCCAATATGCGGATAGGTTAGCCCGGGTTATGTTCCGATAACACACTTGGAGCCACCTGAGATTTGATTCCCAGGATCTCTGAAGACCGAGCTCTGTAACTACTCTGCTATATCCTCCGTATTTGAAATAAAAATGCACTGAAATCCCTTTCTAGACTAATATTATCACAAGGACAAAGGATGTCTGTGCTCATTTGTTATCATTGAGTTAAGCACTAAGGAAGGCCCGGTTTCCACCAAAGCGGAGCGGAGAGGAGATGTGTTTAGCTAACCAATCAGATTTCTTTATTTTCACATATCTGTCTGTGAAATGTGGAAATAACGAAATCTGATTGTTTATCAAAGCACGTCTCCTCTCCTCTCCGCTTTGGTGGAAGCCGGGCCTAACGCAGTGCCAAAATAATCTACATCTACACTAATATTATAAAGAGGTAAGCGTTAGTGAGTTAGTACCTATGTTTGAGGTAGGTAATCTCCGAAACTACCGAAACTGATTTTAAAATTTATTCTACCAATACAAAGCTACATTAAGGGAGTGACATCTATAGGCTATCCATCCAGGTCCATTTGTCGCGCATGTGATTTATTTAGATTTAAGACTTATATGGTTTTGTCATGGATACCACATTCAGACTTGAACCAAATTAAAATGGGACCACACGGGCAGCATCAGCTTTCAAATAAAAAAAGAATTATCAAAATCGGTTGGCGTAATATTGAGTTATTCGTCTATTTGTCGCGCATTTTGTGTATCTAGATTTAAGACTTATATGGTTTTCTCAGGGAAGCACCAGCTTTCAAATAAAAAAAGAATGATCAAAATCGGTTCACCCAGTCGAAAGTTATGAGGTAACAAACATTTAAAAAAAACATATAGTCGAATTGAGAACCTCCTCCTTTTATTGAAGTCGGTTGAAAAGACAGTCTACACGGGAAAAGCCGCTGACGAACAGCTAGCTCCAAAACATAGGGAACCAGCTTCCCACCCGCGGCTTCACCTGTGTGGAATATTTTTTCTCACACGTTGGGTTACATATCAAAGTTTTCATACGGATCCCTAACGTTTTTTAAAAAAATATAGGTAATGCCTTTATCAATCACGGATAATGTAGTTTTTCAACAGTAAAATAATTTTTGAAATCGGTTCGTTAGCTTCGGAGATTACCTGCCTCAAACATACAAACTCACAAACGCGTAACTCTCTATAATATTAAAGTATGTAGATTATTTTGGCACTGCGTTAAAGTGATGAGCACAGACATCCTTTGTCCTTGAATCACATCTACAAGTCTCCGTCCGAATCCCCCCGAGCCGAGCAGGGTCCGAAATGAAAGGCCGACGATATCCGATCCAATAAGGTGTAGCCGAGACGTCGTTACGTATATGGTTCAAGGCAGGTCGTTGCCGGCAGACGGATCGAGGCTCAGACGCGGCCCAGACGCGCAAAAAAGTGAAACCAGCGTTTTTTCGGAACTCAACGCGTCGAATATTAGTCGAAACGCGAATGAATATGTTTTCGCCAGTGTCCGGAATATACCTACTACACTGTTGTTAGCATCGTTTAGAAAAAAATGCAGTATCCTAACAACTAAGTACCTACCCAATATTTGGAAATCATGTAGTTGAACATTTAAGATTTAGATTAATAAGAAAATATATGGGGCAGTTTACGCAAAACAAATGAATAGGGTATTTTCAACATACCTACAACTAAATGTTAGCATCATCGTTTAGAAATAGTAGGTACCTACCTAGTATCGGAATATTTCTTTCTACTAAGTAGGTACTCGATATTTTAATAAAAATGATAATTTATACCATTATTTAATGACGGAACATTTAACATTTAGATTTATCAATAAATATCTGGAACAGTTGAATCTCTGCGAGATACAAAACGGAGCAAACACTGCGATGAGGGTGTCATAGACTTATGAACATACTTAAAATTTCTGCATAAACAGACACGTAACTATTGGTCACGTGAATGTTTTGCCTCAGGATCGAACCCACTATCTTATGCGCTATGAAGCATGTAGCGTTTATGCTAACGGGCTGGCCAGAATTATCAACTATAGGTATTATAGTCACGAATAGCCCCGTGGTTCCCGAACAACCAAGGTCACAGAAATTACAGGTTTTGACCTGAAAAGTAAACTTTTGAACCTTAAATACATAAAACAAATGTTCTGAAACACTGCGTCCAAATTCAATTTTGATCATATTTCATTCCATATGAAATCATCAATGATTATGTTTAGCAAACACGAGGATGGCCTTCACGAATGCTGCGGAATGTTACAGATCAGCAATCACATCTTTATTGCACATATTCAGGTTTATTACACCTATAAGTAAATGTTTCCTTTGTTCACAGCCATTTTTAGTTTACCCACTACGCGAAATACTTCTTGCATCGAAAAAAGAATATCACTTGAGAAGGGATATAACTAAAAATAAATTGGACGAAGAATTTTGCACATTATGTCGATTTCTTCAACATGCACTGGCGTAACAACAATCAGTGTTACGACACGAGCAAAGCTCTTAAGAAAACATACTTCAAGGTCGTACAGTCAAGGTTTCTCTGTGTGATATGTAACTTCTTTCTGCACGGTTAAAATATCGTCTGGAGACGTTAAAGGCACGAGTAAAGATAGAAGCTAGAAAAATTCGACCTGAAATTCGACCTTAAAGTAGCACAATATTAATGAAACAACGTTAGCTTACAACTAGGGATTGCAATCCGGCGTCATTTATAATCCGGCCGGATTAATCAAATCAGGATGGTTTACGCTATTCGGTTCAAAAAAACTGTTAGTAGGTTAATCAAGTGTTATTGTACTTAATATAAGTAGTTTATAAAGAAACCAGCTGTTCGTCAGCGGTTATACCCGCGTAAACTATTTCTCCCGTCAAAATATAGCCTTACACAAATAAATAATACAGCCTTTGTCACTCCCTGATAATGTATGTACTTTATGAAATATTTTATTAAATCGGTTGAGTAGGTTTCGGATCGCCAGATGGTAAGCGGTTACCGCAGCCTATGGACGCGTGCAACACCAGGGGCATCACTCTTGCGTTATCGACCCAGCAAAAACCTTTTGAAACCCATCTTGATGAACTCCATACTTTAACTGATAGGGAAAACCTCAGCAGGGAGCTCATTCTACAATTTAAGAGACCTCGAAAAGATTCATCTTTGACGAACTATACTAGATCACTGCGGATCCAGAGTGTGAGGATGAACTCCCCGTAGGTGGCAAGCGGTGATAAAAAGTTGCCGTGGGCATCATATCAAACAGTTCTTCAGAACAAAACCCGATGTACAAGCGGTAGAACACGCATAGGGAGGAACGCATAGGTTCCTCCTCAGACAACTGCTCTAGACCACTTGTCAGCTTGGGATCGCCGACAATCCGCGTCGCACGCTTCTGGACTAAGTTGATATCCAGGCACTCCTGCCCAAAGGGGACACCAGTACTCCACGTTTCGTCCTGACTTGCGATTTATAGTAGCAGCAGTCTTTGCCTAGCTTTTTGGATGCCAACTTCGCTTTTTGACAAGTATTTGAGAATGCTAACAAACGAGTCTTATAGTTATGACAGACACCATCATGATTTGATGAATCTCTCTAATGAATGGCACAATTATCACAATAATTTGCCAAAATTGCTAGCACCGGATCCGGTATATTGGTACCGAATCCGATTAACGTAAAATTATGCCGGATTGGAAAATGGTCTGATCAAGTTCTGTCTCAGTTAATTAAATTGATCAATTAATGTTTCGCATGACGTGATCGAAATTTGCACAAGAATGGTAACTTATCATTGCCATGGCATTGTCCCTATGTGGGTTTTTGATAAGAATAACTCCTGTGTTAAGTGTGGGGACTTCTCAGTAGCAAAAATTTTCCGATACGAAGTCACGATTTTATTTATGTATATACTTGACGAAATGTTTCTATTCAAAAAATAAATGTATATAAAATGGTGTACTTGAATAAAGCATCGATTTGAGTTATGCTACCGTGAGACCATCACGTGACGGACCATCAACGCCCGTTGAACAATCTATTTCCCAACACACTGGTTCCTTATTAACGCTGCATAAATCGGCATGAACAATGATTACTGCTCAACCGAGCAGAAACGCAAAAACTAGGCGTTCCTCAAACATTATGAAATTACGTTTCGGCAAGCAGCTGATGAATATTTGTTTTCAGGGATCCGTAATACGCAAGGAACCCGTATGTTTTTGGTTTAATCATCATACAACACTTTTTTGCTTACAAGGTAGTTTTTTTTTAATATTGCCCCATCTAGATGACCATCTGATGGAAAACGTATAAGCCAACCCCATCGTGAAGGCCTGCAGAAATGCCTATTCACGCCATGCTTGAAGATTTATGGATCCATCAGGCGCCAGACATAGATTTGAATGGCCACACTCGTCAGAAGATCATAACCGACAAGAGGCTTCAAATGCGAATCAAGAAGGATGCCCCACAGACCTGGTGAAGCAACGGTTCTCAACGAACCGTTAGTAGAGCTTTCAGTAATGTGAAGCGAAATCATGAGAAGTGAAACACGAAGCTGAAGACAGATCAGTAAAAAAGGTCACTAGAAGCTCACTTATGAACTTATTTATGAACTACTAATTACCCAAATCTGAATATTTAGATAATAAAAACATAAATATGCGCCAGACAACACACCACTTATCATAGTCTCGAAGTAAGGATGAATATCCCTGTGTTACCAGACGAGGAATTCAGACAGGGGCCTCTCCCAGCACATCCAACCTGAGCCAGTTAAAAAAATGTTTCCTGAATTGACCTACACAAGGCAAGGCGAGTAATCGTGCTACATACAGATGGATGGTTTAAGGCAGGTATGGGGATACTAAGGGCCGCGGGCCATCTGCGGCCCGCGAAGCGTTGAAGTTTGGCCCACGACCATTAAACAAAAATCAAGTGAAGTTTTCGTATTGTTAGAAATGCAGAAACAAAAACAGTTCCACATGTCACATGTTCCCACAAATATCAGCGCTCCTCAACCTTCTACTTCGCACCTTATTTAAAAGTTTCATTTTATTGCAATTTGCAATTTATTTCTCATTTCAATAGTAATTTTGTAATATTGCACAGTAAACTAGTGTTCTAATACAATATTTTTATTTCCGTAAATAATATAGCCAAAAATGCTACATATTTCTCGCCCGCCATATATTTCGTTAAATATTGGCACGCGACTGGAAAAGTTTCTCCATCCCTGGTTTAAGGCAAAACTAGTCAACCAATCTGTATTGCATAAATTGTATTATATTGGAAGAATTTTAATCCAACCTGTTCATGTGGGACTTATTCGCACTATCCCTTTATTTTCCCCAGTTCCATTTTCGCATTGGTAACCAATTGCGTCGGTCTTATTTGCCGATTCTATTCCACTAACGGAATTCATGAAGGTCGTAATTGAACTGAATTACGTAAATTAAAATGAAGTCTAGGATGAACATACTACATCATTCAAACCAAATTAAGATATTTACTACCGATTTAGATGTTTTATTTACTACATATTTAACGGCGGGGTATCTAATTTACTAACTGATTACATTAGAAAAGCGTTTTTGACAGTGCTTTTGGTTATTTGACGCCAAATAATGCTGAATCATCACTGGCTAAGGAACTGTCAAATTGCAAGCGGATAGCGATAGCCGTATGGCGGGTGTTGAAGAAAAGAAAATGAAGGCGGGTTAAGAAAAGGGTTAGGAAGCATTTTACCCACAGCAAAATATGCACTGTGCACAGTGCAGTCATTCTGCACATCTAGAGGATTTTGTAATAATTGTCAGACACTCCATTGTTTCCATTTGGGCAAATGGTGGGAAATAAACTGAAATGCTCATGCTATGATAACCTAATATTTAATATTAATAGTAGTATTTTGTTTGTGCAATAAAGTTTATCTTATCTTATGATTCAAACAAGAATTACATCGATAGAAAACCAAATCAAATAACAGCAGAAGGGGCTTCTGAGTGTTCCGTTCACCACAAGGGCAACAGACACTTGCCTCAGACTCCCCAATTTGGGATATAGTCGCTAGTGGTGACTGACAGCTGAACCAAATCCTTTTATTTATACTCTTTTACTAAGAATTATCTTTTTTTTACATTTTCATATTTGATTGTTCTAATTTGATTGTCAAAGTGATCGTTTTTGGTATTGTGTTGTTGTGAATGAAATACCTACCTATAAGTTTTTCGGTTTCTTTGATTATTTAGCCGCCCTAGATTTTTGGATTTATGACTATCTTGATCTAGAGCTGAGAGATAGAAAACATCATTGCTACATTGAATGGCTATTTATTTGGTAATCTCACAAACCACAGGGATATTCTAAATAAACGAATGTACAGTACCAATTGAGGAATCCAACCAGACACCTGAATTTTGGACAAAGCATAAAGATCCATAATGTTAAAAAGGCCAGTTTGTCCAAATTCTTACCCAACAGAACATAAAATCAAATGAATCAGGAAGAACCAGCAGTAATATAAGACAGTCCAGTAAACCAATCTGGTTATGTTATTACCTTAGGTGGTTTTACTTCAAAGTTGTCTGAAGAGGGAGTGTTTAAAGACCAATTTCCAGAATTTTTTTTTTCAAAGACAATAATTTCTATGACTGCCTTTTATTTAGTAGTTTTGCAAGTACTAACTTGTGACAAAACTAGAGAACATATGCAAAACTTTAGAACCTGTCAGAGGGGAATGGAGGATATCCAAAGTTACTAATATTTTTAAAGAGCCGAAGCAGACAGAGTCCTTTAAATGGTGTAATTTATACCTCTAATCCCTCGTTAAGACTAGTTCATACTAATGGTATTAGAATAAGTCAAAAGGATCTAGCAAGCTCATGTCCGACTATTCAATCAAGAATAATTTAACCTACCTCAAACATACAAACTCACAAACGCTTACCTCTTTTTAATATGAGTATAGAAAGACATTATGCTCACATTGTTTTTTAATTGTTTTATGGCATAATCTGCAGAGTTGATAATCTATATATATAATAATAATTTCTGAAAAAGAATGCAAAAAGAAGAATCTAACTGTCAGTGATTTTACATATGAGATTGGTTGTGTAAAATGATATGACAGCTGATAACATGATTGTACAATCGTGAATGGAACACTCAGAAGCCCACATTTCACTAATGGTATTAGAACCCAACATGGTAGGTGTTGAATTAGTTTTTTATCAATGTTTTCCATCAATGTATTCAAAACTATAAATAGTATTCTGACATTTATTTGCTATGCACCTAAAAGTGGTTCACACTTTGTCTCCTCATTCCAGGAGGCAAAATAACTATTGAGTGTTAGTCAAACATATGGATGTTCAGTGAAAACATATGGGATACTATGAAAAACCAGTTGTACCAGTGGGGCGGTATGGGTTATACACCCATTTGCCTGCAGTCAAGCAATCAGTTCAAGATTCTAAATTAGTACCCATTAAGCTCGTAACTCCCAGTCTAAGACTGCATAAGGTAGGAAAATCATTTGTTGGTCAATATGTTAAATATTTTAATAAGATTCCGCAAACTCTTGTTGAACTGCCTCTTCACCAGTTTAAGTCACAAATTAAAGCTAAGTTAGTGAAGCGAGGGTATTTTAGTGTGGAGGATTTCTTAAATGATAAGAATTTGTGGTCATCTTAGGTATAATCTGCTCCTCAGCACACTTTTTTGTTATGACTTTACTCTGTCAATTCAATTTTTGTGTTAAAAAACAAGATTGAAAAGAGTAACCATCGAGTTTCTTGCCGGAGTCTTCTCGATCGAAAACAACCTCCGAACCGGTGGTAGAGTCACATTATGTTTAATTATGATATTTACTATCATAGTATTATTCATAGTATTATTTTATGTAAGTTTATTTTTGCTTTAAATTTTTTTTGTAACTATATGACTTGTCATAAGTACTTTCTATAAGTCTATATGAATAAAGATATTTTTTACTTTTACTTTACTTTATTGGAAAAAACTCTCAACAAAGATAAAATCATCTCCCATAACTTCCCAAAGGGCAGGCAGATACCAATTACTTCAATAACTATGGTTCTGTCTGACACAAATCCTGCACCTCTTTTATTCTCAAACCTCTTTGTTGCGTAAGGGCACCATTACCTGAGCTTAAATGTTGAAACGTTCTGAAGTGTTCTTTTAGAATTCAACACAGTAAGTAACTCTGTGAGGGTTGTGTCATGCAACAAACTGATATGATTAGTGCCTACATCATACCTCAAATTTTTGCATAAGTAATATCAACAAATCCTCTAATATAAACATAAGATATAAGTAGTGAAGGCATGGAAAAAATAGACAAATAACTGCAACAACAGCATTACCGTCTTACCCAGTGGTTGACTGGTAAATAATGCTTTTAGCAATAAGTCCGCCTTTTGTACTATCTTGTGCATTAAAAAATAAATAAATAACTTTACTCTATTAATTTTCACTGCACAGAAGTGCTTTTAACTACTACTAGAATAGGTTTGAGCTATTTGCATTCAGGACACGCACATTTGATTTTAAAATTTGGAATAACTGGAGTTAAGTGACTGTAAAAAAATATATTTTGTTTTTGAAGAGAAACTTACCTTCACTCACTGCATGCTGCTTGCTTGCATCTTGTTGGAAAATACTTACTTTAAACACAAAACTTCTTGAATTTCCATTTAGTAAATTCACAATAATGCATGCATTTGTATATTTAATGCTGTCAAGTCTCCTAAATGCCTTCTTGAACATGTTTCCTTGTAAATTTGAGATCATAGGAAGCATTGATGACCAATCCTTTGTGTAACACACTGTTACAACTAGTCCTCTGTTATTACCACTGAATCTTCACAACTTCCAGCACTTGAACACTTCACTAGAGAACATCTTTCTGGCGCTCCTTTGGCTCAAAACACTTGCAAAAACTTACACTGATACACACACTAGAACAAAGAACCACTATACACTGGCAGGTTATCTGTCATCCGAAAGTGAGCTGGAACGTTAGGGGAGGCGAAAAGTGGCGCATATAGGATTCTAATGTGATTAGAGAGTCAGGTCTTCGAGGCTGAAGCCACGGAAGCCAGAACGGGAGCAAGTGCGGCCACTGACCTGCCATGGCAGCGCTCAGCTGACGCGGCGGCGCCAGTGGCGGCGGCGTCCGATCCCACGCGGAGACACGGCCTCACGGTCGGAGCAGGCACCAGCGCGACAGCTGCCCCGGCCGCTGACAACGGTCCGCCTGCCGTCGAGAGGTCGCAGACAAAAAAATCGATAGGTCGTCAACCTCCACCGGCGGTCGGTCGGAGCTGGACCCGGGCGGGCTATCGCACCTCCGCCCGCTTTCCAAGGGCCTACCCGAACTAGGATCCCTCGGAGGCCTCACTGCCGGAGGCAAAACGGACTCCGCTTCGCCATTTTGAAACGGGAACAATGAGATATTTACTTCTGAACGCTAGGACTACTCTGGACGTCTTTCGAAACGTTTCACGGCCTCGGGGAAAAAGGCACCGATTCCCGGGCGCTTCTATCTTGTAAATAAATACGTACTCTGACTAGAAATCTCTTCGTCTCCGCTGCCGATATCCGACATCTCAATCCACACACCGACCGAAATCTACGGGCAATTTGCCGATCTTTTTGGAGTCTCGTCAACTTAAATTGTCTATGGTTTCAAAGCCATCAAATTTGACTGTTTTAAGGAGCACAATTTTTGTGAGTCTGTGTTTCTATTGTTTTTGTCCTTCAGTAAGTTAAAAATTGTAATTTAGTTATTTTTATGAAGCGCAAATTAATAATGAACTGATAACTCATATCGCATAATTTTAAAATATTCTCAATTAATAAATTTATTTATCAAGACGGCCTGTATATTTCGCGCACCGTAAAGAACTCTTTTACTTTTTTAAACACTCTATTTTGGTTTTGACATCCTTTGTCACATGTGGTACCTTACATTCTCACAAGTTTCTCGCAGTTATTTCATTGCATGCATTATAGTATAAAGTAAAGCACACACTGTAGATTAGGCTGATTAATTCTACCACAATGCAACTCAATTGCTAGTCACTCACTATTGACATAGATAAACTATACAAGACTGCTCATCCCGAACAAAAAACGAAACCACCCAAAAACCCGTCTATCGTAGCCGGTACCTACCGATTCTTTCTATCGAGAGATGGCGCACTTAACGTCGTGAGACCGATTGAGCAGTGCAGTCTATCCGTTTCTTAATAGAATTAAAACAAAGATTCCATAGGGCCAGTAAAATTCCCATAGATGTCATTGCTACGGAGTCATTCGTCCTACAGTACAGGAATTCTTATATGACCGTATCGACAAATTAGAACTGAATAAAATTGATTCACAAGGTTAACAAAATAGTTTTTTTTTTAATATTGCCCGTCAAGATGACCTCACTCCACCTGATGGAAAGCGGTCGTGAGGTCTAAATATGAGGTTGACAAGCCCAGTCATTCAACGAATCACTGGGCTGGCCATCCTCACCTTGAAGGCCTGCAGAAATGCCTTTTCACGCCCCGCTTGAAGAACCCGGGACTATACGCGGAAGGAAACACATGTGCTGGAAGAGCGTTCCACGTCTGGATGGTACGACAAAGAAACGAGTCACCGAACCTTTTAGTTCGGGCCAACAAATGTTGAATTGTGTGTGGGTGACGCCGTAGTCCAGCACGCGTGGTACGGGAGTGGTAAGGTGAGGGTCGAATGAACTGGAATAACTCGTCAGAGCATTCCCCATTGTAGAAGCGATAGAGAACACTTAGCCTGGCAATGTCTCTACGCAATTGGAGAGGCTCAAGGGTCAAAGTTGCCTCTGGGTTTCCAATAATACGGATAGCATGCCGCTGCAACCTGTCAAGAGCTTCGAGTAGGTACTTGGCAGAACCGTCCCAGAGATGAGAGCAGTATTCCACACACGAGCGGACTTGTGTCTTATACAAGAGACAGAGCTGCTCAGGCGTGAAGAATCGTCTCACTCTGTTCAGGACTCCGAGTTTACGGGATGCAGTTCTAATGACGCTCTCAATGTAGTCCCGCTAGTTTAGGTTGCTACGAACATCCATGCCAAGGATGTTTAGGCTATCCTTAATCTGTAGCGGGGTGCTCTGAATTGTGGGATGGGAAAGGAACGGCGACGCCTTTGCTGTGAATGCACACACCTGCATTTTCTTGGCATTGAACTCGACAAGATTGCATGCACCTCATTCTGAAACGTGGTCCAACACTCCGTCAAGCTCAACAACAAGACTTCGCCTCTTCTCCTCGATGTCAGTCTGCTTTGCCCCAGGGCGCTCGAAATAACGCACGTGGACCGTGCTATCATCCGCATAGCAATGAATATTACCAAGAGATAACATGTCATTGATATGCAGAAGAAACAACGTCGGCGACAAGACGGAGCCCTGCGGCACTCCGGCATTAATCTGGAGAAAGCGTGATTTTCGACCATCGCAAAGGACGCGAATTCTACGTCCCTCCAGAAATCCGGTGACCCAGTCGCATAGGCGAGGTGGCAGAATATATGCCGGAAGCTTGGAAAGAAGCGAGCGATGCCATACACGGTCGAAAGCTTTGGCAATGTCGAGGCTGACGGCCAAAGATTCCCCATGCTTGTCCATAGCCTCCCCCCAGATGTGTGTTACGTACGCTAGAAGATCACCCGTAGACCGTTTTGGTCGGAAGCCGTACTGACGGTCGTGAATGAGAGAGTGATCCTCTAGGTAGCGGATGAGCTGCGTGTTTATGATCCGCTCGAACACTTTAGCTAAAACTGAGGTTACGGCTATTGGACGGTAATTGGCAGGGTCAGACCGGTCCCCTTTTTTGGGAACTGGTTGAACGTTCGCCTCCTTCCAAGACAGCGGCACAAGACCCGAATTGTAGGAGAGGCGATACAGGCTAGTGAAGACTGGAGAAAACTCTGCTGACATTTCTTCAGCACCACAGCTGGAATTCCATCAGGGCCACTGGCTTTCCTAACATCGAGTGACTGCAGTTCGGCACGAACATCACACTGCCTGATACGAATATCAGGCATTGTGGAGCCGCAATGTGGTATTTCAGGCGGCGCAGCACCGCAGTCATCGATGCAAGAGTTTGCGGCAAAGAGGTTTGCCAGTAAATCGGCTTTCTCTTGCGGCTGATGAGCCAACGATCCATCAGGGTATCTCAGTGGGGGCAGCGAAGGCACGCCGAAGTTAGATTGCACGTGTTTAGCCAGTCGCCAGTAGGAGCGGCTACCCGTAGGGTGCGTGATGAGTTCTTGGCCAACACGTGCAATTCGCTGGGCGTCTGCTCTAATGTAAGCCCTCTTCGTGGCCTTGGTGGCTTTATTAAAGGCTGCTTTCAGGGAGGCAAGGTTTGAATGATCGTTGAGTGCCTGGGCCCTAGACCAAGCACGGTACGCCGCCTGTTTTTGTTCAACAGCTGCGGCACACTCGCGATTGAACCAGGGACCAGGTTTGCTAGCACTGACGACATCAGTAAGAGGAATGTAGTATTCCATTCCGGTACTGATCTCGTCCGCGATAGCAGATGCACTCTCTGAAGCATCCCTTTCTCCAAAGCAGCACTGCCGCCAAGGGACGGAGGCAAAGTATTCTCGCAATCCGTCCCAATCTGCCGACGAGTAGTGCCATAACCGCCGCGTCACCTCCACAGGTTGTGGGAGAGCTGCACAAGGCACTGTAGCGCCAACCTGACAGTGGAAGAGCCCATTGACTCGTCAGCAGAAGGTCCAATAAGGAGGGTGTATGACCGACAATATCTGGTACCCGGGTGGGCTGGTGTACCAGTTGCGTCAGGTCTTGCGTGAGAGCAAACGCATGGGCAGTTCGGCCTGCATGGTCTGTTTTTAATGAGCCTAACCAGGACTCATGGTGGGCATTGAAGTAAAGTAAAGTAAAGTAAAGTAAAATATTTATTTGGTACAGGTAATTACATACAATTAAAAAAAAACACAAATTACAATTTAATAACATCTATACCAAAAAGGTCTCCGCTCAGCATGATGTCAGGGCAGGGACTGAAAGTCCATGCTCTAACGCTGATTTTCTGCGGTACCTTGCAATTAAAATATATATATATAAAATTAAAAAGTTTACAGAATATTTATAATGAAAATTAAAGGAAGGCGGTGGCACCGCGTGACAGACAAAACCACACAACGAATCACATATAAAGATAAATTCAAACAAACACAACATAGAACTGGAGATATCTACAACAACATAATAAAAAATAATAAAAAATAACACAGCAATGAGGTTTCACCGAAAGACGCTTTAGGATTTTTGACCATCTAAAATATACATCTTGAGTTTACTCTTAAACAATTGACGGTTGGCAAACCTCTGATAGGGGGCGGAATGTTGTTCCAACACTTTGTCGCAGCGTACTTAAAGCTACCACGAAACGCAGCTGTCTTATGAACCGAACCAAGTTTAAAAGAGTAAGTACTGAGTTTCTCGCCGGGTCTTCTCAGTATAAGATCAACTTCCGATGCGGTGGTAGAGTCACATTATGTTTGTATACAGTGTATTTATGTATTCATATTATTATAGTATTTAAGTCTATTACTAAGTTTTTTTATTTTCTTGTAATGACGATTTAAAAGTACTTGTTACAGGTCTATTTAAATAAAGATATTTTTGTTTGTTTGTTTGTTTGTTTGTATGTGTAGGGCAAACTAGACGGTCACGTACACGTGACCCACGCTGGGTGAACTTCAATTTATTCAACAAATATGGTGGACTTTGGTTCGCAATTACACCAAAAAGCAGTACAGAGAAATGAAGGACGCGCCGGGACTTCATGTTCATCGGATCACTTTTGTTCAGGTATGGCGTTACATGAGCTCTACGGGGAATGGGGAAACAGAATCTCGCGCAAGAATTTTGAACTCTTTGAATTTGATTTTTCGTGCGGTCCAGTAAGCATTCACCAGTAACTACATCTGCATAGTTCAATTTAGACAATATCAGTGTTTCACAGAGATAAATTCGCGATTCTACACCCAGGTGTTCACGCATTCTGTACAAAACTTTAAGCCTGTAATAACAGTTTCTTACGGTTTCCAGTACATGACTTTCGATTTCAAATTACTGTCCATTACAACACCCAGGTTACGAGCTTCGGGAACCTGTTCAATTTGGGTATCACGTATTTTTATAACTGGTAGTTGATCCCTAATTCTATTGGCTTGCGATTTTGTACCTAAGACGAGAAACTTAGTTTTGGTTGGGTTTATAGAAAGACCATTAACCTCTGACCACTCAGCTATGCGTTCTAGGTCCTCGTTAAGACTATTAGCTGCTATTTCTGCTTCACAAGGTTTAAGACTTTGGTATATTTGAAGGTCATCGGCATACAGATGAAAATCACTACTTTTTATATGCTTAGGCAAATCTGCAGTGTAGAGTATAAACAGTAATGGCGCCAGTATTGAGCCTTGTGGCACGCCTTTATTCACTGGTGAGTGGTTCGAGAACAGTTTTATACCATCACTCCGAGTAACCTCCACACGCTGGGAACGACTGGTCAGGTAACTCGAAAACCACCTCAAAGTAGGTTGGGTATGGTTTATGGTGTCAAATGCACGTGAGTAGTCCAATAAAACCAAAATTGATCCCTCACCCGCGTCCCGCCCCGTCAAGACATCATCAACCACATCTAATAGTGATGTAGCCGTACTCCTTCCCGGACGAAAGCCTGATTGCTTAGTTGGTAAAACATTGTTCATGTTTAAATATTCTGCCATCTGCTTACAGGCAGCTTTTTCTAATATTTTAGACATGAAAGGAAAAATGCTTATGGGTCGAAGGTCTTTCAAATCCTTGGGGTTGTTCACTTTTGGAAGCGGCTGAACTATTGCGTTTTTCCACAGATCTGGAAAAGTACAGCTCACTATCGACATATTCACCATAGCCGTGATAATGGATAAAGTCCGCGGGAGTGTCAGAATAATCATGTCCAATGATATCCCGTCCTCACCTTTGGCATTAGTGGAAATATTCTTGATAATGCTTAACACAGTTCCTTCATCTATTGGTTTTAAAGTAAAAACTGATGAGCTGAAACGCCTAAAGGAAAACGAGATGAGTTGTGAGATATTTACATTTTTACTACCAGGGATCTGCAAAAAATGATCATTTATAACATCAGGATTCCCAATATGACATGGTAAATCCACTCGCTGCTTATTGAAACTTACGAGATCACGTTTGATATTTTTTCAAAGAGCACGCGGATTCTTTAAATTTTGGTTTATAATAAGTCGAAAGTATGCAGTTTTTTCATTGTATAATGCTGTGTTAACTATTCTTTTTAGTTGCTTAAAAGACTCTCTATCACGGTCTAGTTTTGTTTTGCGGCTTTTAGTGTGTGCTGCATCTCTCAAACCCATCATGTCCTTTATAGTTTCTGTTGTCCAGGGATAACTCTGTTCTTTAATGCGTATCGTTTTAATAGGAGCATGAAGATCGAACAATTGATTTATATACATGTTAAAAGCAGCAAGAGAATCATTAACATTGTCACATAACAGTTCTTCCCAAACGATGGAGTCAACATCAGCATTAAAGAGATCCAAGTCAATATTCCTTAGTGGTCTGAAGCTTATCCATTGCGGTTTGGGTTTAGGCCTTTTTTAAGTTTAATTCAAAAGAGATAAACGCATGGTTACTTAGGTCAGGTACATAATCAACCAAAACATTTGCCACTGTTGTGCTACTACAAACCACGTCTAACAATGTCTCTGAATTGTCAGTAAAATGTGTTGCTTGCTTAACATATTGTTGCAAACTCATGGCAACAATGAAATCAGTTAGTTTCTTCGAATTCGTTTTAGTAAATCAATATTAAAATCACCAACCAAAACAATGTGATCATATGCCGAGAATCATATGTCTCCCAAAAACACCATTTCGGCATTTGGGAACTGCGCCGGAGCGTTGTCTGCGGCCTGACTCAGATGTTCGAAGAGTCGAGTTGTCTCGGCGTCGCCTTTGTGGTAGCGGTCTAAGCACGCATAGACCCGGCTTGTGGAGCCCAGGTCCACGTGCACCCAGAGGGTGGAGAAGGATGGGTCTTCTAGGCAGCGGAGACGGCTACAGCAGACGTCCGCCCTGACGAATAGACATACACCGGCTTTAGGTTGGAAGGACTCTTCCAGCACATAGCCGGGGTAGTGCAGGTATGACGTATCGGCAGGAGGGCCTATCTGTGTTTCCGTCAAAAAGAGCATCGCAGGCCTCGCCGTCTCAAGGTGTTGATGGACGGCGTTGAGGTTTGCATGGAGTCCGCGGATGTTAGCGAACTCCACCTCAAACAGCGTGTTGGTGGGGGATGGGGATGCCGCTGTTGACCGTTTTTTCATGCTTATGCCTGCCATAGAAGTTGGAGGATGGGAGGGGCGTGAAAGGATGACTGTGATCGAGGCAATGAAAGACAAAGCGTGGTGCCCTGCATAAGTAATAATCGCGTGGAATACTGTAGGCCGGTCCGCCGGACGGAAGGGCCCCCGTACCCCCTCGGGTGTGGTCGCCGGGCCCCACCGGAACCGGGCACCACCCGGCACGACGATCCACCCCGAGATTATGCGCGACCTGGTGGGGTAGCCTCCAGAGGTGGTTAACCACCTCTTTAACCCCTTTTGGGCCCCTGTACTATGCCGCGAGCGGCCAGCGACACCACCGTTTCTACGGGTCTCCCTGGCCGGCGGGCCGATACACACTACACACACAATACCGCCGCTAAGGCTCCCACTAGTCCAACAATTGCCACGATCACAGTCCCCCTGGCACCGGTTAGTGCAGTGCTGATCCCGGAACGCGACCTGACCGAGATAGGTCAGAATCACTTGGCGGGTTTTACACAACTGCATGGTGGTAACAACAACCGGCCGACATAAGTCTCCCACCTGGAGAGCAGATGGTCTGCTGCAAAAAAACCCTTAGTCGCCTCTTACGACACCCATGGGAAGATATGGGGCTGTTGAAAGTATTCTTTTAAAGTGCCGCCACCAGCACGGCACCGTTTACTCCTATACTAATTCTATTTTCGATTATTGGATTTAACCATCAATTAAAACACTAAGCTTAGGTACAACATGGTCATAGAGGTGGGCATTTTATCTCTGGCTCTGTCTGTCTGCAGTTTGAGCTTAGCAAAAAGTGAAATAGAATTCAAAATAAGCTTGAACTCAAAATCACGAAATAATGTACCCAGGTGCCTACAATTTTCTTTAGTCGGTTGTAATGTGTTCTTCTGGTTATAGCATGCCAACAAGGCATCAACGATCATTTTGTACATTGGCCTTTAGCCAATGGTTTAAATTTTCACCCACTCTCGAAACTAGGAATTGGTGTAATGCTTTAGATGTGCATTTACCGGTCAATCAATCATGACTCATGAGATTGCAAGTTGCAAGTTCGGATCCACACAATCACGCAAAAAAAAAATTAGTTTTTAAATTTGAGTTGATAATAAATTGGCTAAGTTGCTTTTCGTTTTCCACTGTAAAGCGTGTGTGTATTAACTTAATTCGTTTTTGTGTCATAAAAAAACCAAATAATTATGGTTTAGCACACATTTAAAATTAACTCCTCTAAACATCAAGTCAATCCTTCATAATATACCTATTAAAAGTACTTGACCGTTATTCGAAGCTTATAAATGAGATAGGCATATACGCTTTCCGTAGTCTTTTACTTTAATAGTACTCTTTGATGACGTCTTTCCGTTGCTCAGCAGGCAGTGGCGCCATCTGTAAGCTTATAAAATAGGTAAAGCGACATTCTTTCCGCATTGGCGTTTTAACCCCGTAGCAATTTGTGCGCTCACGCGTATTCATTATTAAACTACCATAAATTATCGAATATCTGAAGTGTAAATATTAATCTAAGTATGTGATTCAGTGATTGCAGAGCTCAGAGGAAAACGTAAATGCGTACCTACTTATTTTTAAAAAATAACATTTTATCTAACCTAACTTAATTGACTAGCTCGACAACGATCTCTTGAACTGAGAATTCTCACAATTGTGATGCTATCACTACGATTAAATTTAATAATGATTTTATTTTAATAAAGGGATTAAGTACAAATTTGCGTCCTTATAAGTTCGACTGATCATTCATCGAGTTATTCTTGCAAAGCACGTTTCTAATAAAGATAACTGTATCTAAGGTACTTAAACTACGGTACTATATCTACAGTACTTATACTACAGAAATCCGACTAGTGAACTTAAAGAGAAATATCATAGATACACAAAACTATTGCGAAGATGTGTATGTAGTTCATTCTCAAAAAATTACAAATTCACATTACATCTCAAAAGCGAAAAACAAAATGAAAGCTTCGTGGGACGTAATTAATAATAAAATAAGTCATGCAAATCCCAGTAATGATATAGATATAATAATAACGGATGCACATTTAGAGAATAAGAATTTAAATGAATATATTAAAAACTTGTCATCTACTAATAATAATACAATTGAAAGATCAGCTTCAGCAAACATAGAAACGAATAATTCTTGCATATTCTTACTCCCAACTGACACTTACGAAATAAAATAAAAAAATTGGTCATTAAATTCAACGAATTCAAGAGGTTATGATAAGATTTCAACTAGAGTAATAAAAAATATAAAGGAAGATATAGCACCAGTACTGTCCCAACTAATTAACCGATCTTTTTCTAATGAATTATTTCCTGATTGTTTGAAAAAATCTGTTCACTTCTTAAAAAAAAAAAACAACTTCAAAAAAAACTATTCCAAAACAAAGCACTAAAAAGTAAAGAAATAATTGCGCATTCTTCTAAAACCTAAACGATAATATAATGTAGGTACAATTATTGTTATTGTTGGAGTCTGTGTCCTTTTTTTAAGTCGGTTGAAAAAGGCGACGAGTACAACGGTAATAGCTATAGACCTATATCTCTAATACCTATTTGGTCTAAAATTTTCGAAAAAGCTATGCAAACTGGATTAACTTCGTTCATTAATAAGCATGACCTGAAAAAGAACGAACAGAATGGCTTCCAAAAGGGAAAATCAAACACTTTAGCTGCTTTCTCTCTGGTCGATAAAATCATTGAATTCGTGGACAAGCGCATACCGCTTACTGTAGGTCCTGTCTGTCAATTAGGGAGCTGCGTCGTTTTCGACTTGATTACTCATAATTTAGATGTTTGAGAACCAGCCTCATTGTAGATGTCGAAAGATTTGGTAGATCAGGATCTTCCTTCACAGCGTTCTGTCATCGAAAAGCAACAATTCACTTAAGTTTATGGTTTTAGACACACTTTTTTTTTGATTACTTAGGACACCTTGGTTGGAGGCTTACTTCCTCACCACTCCGCTCACAGTGGTGAGGAAGTAAGCGGGCAGGTGCAATTTAATGCTGCCAACCAAACGATTTTGACAACTCAAGGTGCACAGTTATAAAAATCGGGTTATATTATGCCTGACATTTAGTATGACTATGTATTTTAATTTTATGTATATATGTTGCCCAGTAAATTTTCATTTAGAATACTTTTTTGACGTTCTCAAATACGATGCGTGCAATTTTACATTTTATGTAGGTCCTTAAGTTATAATGTGTTTTATTAATTTGTAATCTTAGATAAATGGTAAATTATTGTTTATATGATAAATACTAACCTTTTTGATTATAAGAGCTTCTTTGTTATAAAAGAAACTGTGCGCTTTACGTTGGATGGCAGAAAGAGTAAATTCATCGAATTTATCTTTGAATGTCAGTTTAGGACCAGTTCGTCGCGGTGAAGTTGGTGTGACATTCTCCATAAAGTCTTTAAGAAATTTAAAAACTGCGTTTATTCCGATTCCCACAATATATGCGGTTTTCTGAGCACAGTAGCGCTTGTTGGGTTTTTCACAAAGTTGTGGGTTCAATTTATTTTCCTCTTCGCTGAAAACGTGTTTAAATACGTTTGGCACCATAGTCTTTTCTGTCGTACTCAGAGGTGCGGAGCTCCTCCTTTTCCTAGGAGACATAGTCGCACCCGAGGTGCTCGGTTTAACATCTTCCACGGAAGACATGTCGTTTAATAAAAAAAAACAAATAAGAAATATTAGCACTCAACAAAACAACGTGACAAGAAAAGATATAACAAAAACTCAACAACAGAAACGTGTGTTAAGAGCGCAGTGGATATTAGTACAACCAATCGCGAGCGATGAACGGAGACGAATGACGCAACTGACAGACGACGCCCGCGATTCTCGTTATAAACAAAATGGCGGATGCTTACAGGTTTTACCATAATAATACAGGGCAGTTCTATGAGCTGTTGCTGCGTAGCGACACCACGGATCTAAGTTGCCCCGAGAGTCGGTCAGGCCCTCCGCCTCCACTTGCCTTAGCCGGCCGGCCGGCCGGAGTGGACCCCAAGGGGGGCCGCAGGACTCTCACCTCTGGCTTGCCTTAACTGGCCGTCCAGAGTGGGGCGTTAGAGCAGAATACTCGCAGAGTGGAAGTGAAAGATGCGTAAGTCGCGAGTTGGTGGGGTGGTAACCGGCAGATGTACCCATTGCAAAGTAGATTAACTGGAACCAAAAGGCCTTTCGTGTTGGTTGGCTTCGGCCCCACGCAAGCCTCAAAGGACTGGCATGCAGGCCAATTCGGGCAGGCTCGGTAAAAGAACCGTATCGTACGACACGGTAAAATTGCCGAATCTAATATTGGATAACTTGCTATTCAGAGTAATCGACTTTTAGATTCGGTTCAGATAAAATTGCCGTGCCGTGCTATCGTGTGGCCACAGAGTAGTTATGCTATTCGTTCATTCATTCGATCAGTTGTAATTACGGAGGTTGTTATATTCTAAGTTAGAAAGTGTATTATTTTGCTAAACCTAAAAGTAATCATGGATTATTTAGGTGTATAATAAATGGGCATTTTCCTACATTTTAGGCTTCACAATCGTGAGGTCACAGGTTTGAAACCCTGTTGGGCGTGTACCTATGACTAAAGTTTGTCTCTCATTACGTTTATTTCACCCATCTAGTAGGTGTTAGTAGTGACCACTAGAAATTGTACAAATCATCTATAATACATAGTAGTAAAACTTAAGTTTACACAAATTATGCTTTATCGAACTTAGGTTAATTTAGTGAGCTTGCTTAATTTTATGTTTTTATTTCAGGTCTGAAGTTGATGAATGATTAGAACCGTACCTACTCAGTTCCGTTCGCTGTACTCACTAAAAGAATATGCAAAGCAAAATGTGTTTTTATTGTTTTAAATTATGAGAAATTATTTATAGGCTAGGTATTACTATGTTAATACATAAACATCTACACAATTACACCATTTTCTATTAGTTACTTCTTCCCTTACCCTTAAAGCCTCACTAAAACCTTTATTGAGATTATTCAAAAATATGTCTTGGCCTGTGAAGCCTGTATGTTGTGCACATGGAAGAAGTACTTACGTAAGTACTTATTACTTCTATGGTTGTCCAATACTGCACAGGCATTAACTATGTGGCCAGTCTTTTCTGGTGTGAACTCCAACACTCTTTGACCCAGCAAACAATGAAAACGTGATTTGAGTACACCTATGCAGCGCTCCACACAATTTTAAGCTCTAATATACGTATCTCTGTGTAAAGCGCTGCACTGCATGGCTATCCGGTTCCGCGTAAAGTAACAGCGACTTACTAACTAATACATTTTATTACCACAGTATGTTCTAAACAAACCAACAACAGTTGAATCAAATGCAAACCTTTTTAATCACAACTGTTTCTTGTAATCTAAGACAATGTTGAGTTTTTGTCCAGTTTTCTGCCTTACCAGTAGATTGAGACCAACATCTAATAGTATCGAATGTCAAAATTACAGTGGACAATAATAACGAATCGAACAGTCAAAAAGTTATGTCCGAATAGCGCGGACACGACAAAGTTTTCCAATTCGATTAACCTGAATTGCAATAAACGGTAATTTGACCGAATCGGTCGGTAACTCAGTTATCGAACCTGCCCGAATCACCCTGCGGGTCCCCCCGTGAATTACTTATGTAACCAAAATAATAAAAGTATGTTTAACCGTTTCCAAAAAAGGAGTAGGTTCTCAATTCGCTAGATTTTTAAAGACAAGATGTTTACTGAGTGTATGGGTGCTTGGGTTGAAACAAAACTAATAAAAATAGTGTAAGGTGAATATTTAAGCCATGTACACATCAAAGCCATCGCCGGCCACACTTATTATCTCATTAGCAACGCGATTCAATTGCTAGTCGCTCGTGTTTTGACAGCTTGTCAGCCAATCACGAATATCACGTTGCAGTATTAGACGACCAATAAACGCTTTCGAAATCGCGAAATAACCAAGTGGCACGGCTGCCTGACTTGCTGTTTGTGATGAAAGTGCTGGCGCGACTATCAGAAACAAGCTCGGCGACATACATGACTGACCCATCCTGTAACTAAAAAAATACGAAGTACATAAATAAAACAAAATAATCTTAAAAACTGATTTTGTACTAAGAAATCAACGTCTTTAGCGAGTGGATTGTTGAATGAAAAGGGAGAGCTTTACCAATTATGAACACTCTGACCCGTGAATTATTTAACAAGGTGTTTGATGGGGATGATCAAAGAGGATATATTGACTAGCGTTATAAGGATGATCTCTGCACACCAAAGCCACCGCCGTCACTACAGTCGTACTAGTTAGTACTTATATTTAATGTACTTCGTAATTTTTTAGTTAAAATTCATTCATTCACGAAATCATTCGATTATAAATCAGCCAAACTACAACACTAATGCACTACGCATGCAAAATTAAAAAAAAAACTGGCGCTATGAGCTGTCAGATTAGTATTTCTAATTAATAATTCGACTTTAGTTCGATTTGATTGAAGAGTCTCTCGCCTTGACGTAGGTGGTGTCCAGCAGGGCTAAGATGCGCAACATCGTGTAATTTCTCGTTTCTCGTTCTGAGAGTAGATACGACAAGTTCATGACAAAGCGGTGAAGACATGTTTAGCATAGATTTATTAATAAAAGAATAATCGATATTATCAATAGTACTGATTTAAAGAAACGCGAAGATCTCGTGCGGAACACCCACATCCGCGGCAGCCTTCGTGTTCGTGACATCGCAGACAAGCTTTCCTTGCCGCCTTCGTTGGTATGGTCATGTCTCACGGAGATCGGCAAACTACGTGGGCAACGAATGTCTGGCCATGCCGCCCCCGCCAGGTACCGGTAGAAGAGGTCGACCCAAGAAGCGATGACTCGACGTCGTCAAGGGTGATATGCGTGATAACAGACTCACCACTGAGGATGCACAAGAAAAAATAATAAAGGCGGACCCTGTCACCCCACACACTAGTGTGGGTTCACAACCGGGATTGACCCCACGGATGATGATGACTGATTTAAATAAACTATAGTATCGAAATAAACAATCGATACAACTAATCGATTTAAATAATTAATGTAATCGATGAAACTAAACGATAAAAAAGATTAATTGGATCGATTCAACTGATCGATATAATCGTTTTTACTAATCGATATAAATCATTTCAACTAATCACTTCAACTAGTACATATAATCGATTAATCCAATCGATCCAACTAATCGGTTCAACTTATCGATTTAACTCTGGTAGCCCCTCTCACGAAGCTACATAATGTTAGTTCGGGACCATACCACATGTCGGTAAAGATATTTAATAAATTACCTCTTTTAATGAAGGGTATAAATAGTTTGTCCTTATCTAATTCTAGTGTCAAAAGATTTTTGCTATCAAACTGTTTTTATTGTGCAGGAGTACTTTGAAAGTGTTTAAATTGATCTAAAATGTTAAAATGTGCATGAAAACATAAGTTTGTAAATAACTTACCTAATTATTCCAAAAATATCTTGCAGTGCCCTAGCAGGGTTCATGTGTATGTCTACTATATTTTTATAACCTGTAACTTACCACATGAAGCATCGAATAAATGAATAATAAATTATTATATATACAACACTTGTATTTTTGGAAATAAATAATACCTAAATATTTATTTCGCAAAAAGACAAAAAAACGTTTCCGCTTTATTTGGATTGCACCCATAAATAGCTTAAATAGCGACGGCTCATAAATGTATCGCTTTGATAGGGCACTTTAAAAATATATCAGCATTTTGACGCACTGCGAGGCCTGTTTTTATGTTCATTTGAAAGAAAGACAGAAAGAATAACAATTTATTTGGTAAACATCACACAGAAAAACAAAATTACAAGTAAAAAATAAAAACAATAAAATACAGCGAATTGGTGGAAAACAACAAATACAATTACATGAATGTGTGACATAGTACCAAAATGGTTACCACTCAGCTGTATGTCATGACAGCAGAGCCATGACGCTGGTCTTCTGTGGTGAACACCATGCATGTGATGAGAGGACGTCACCGGCCTACTTACATAATATTATAACATTCTTAGCGTGAGTATAAAATAAGTGTATTTTGAGTGTTTTTTTTTGAGTTGTTATTATTGTTATTTATTTATTTATTATTCAAAACATTTTAAATACACAATGGATGACTTACAATCCCCATACAAAAACCTTGTAGGTTTATCTGTAGGAGTGAGACGTTCTTCTACAATACATATTGATGACAGGCATAATAATCTAATACAATCACATCAAAGTTCACTTATACTTGTGTTTAAGTTTGTTTGTGTTGTTTGTTTGTTTAGGTGTGTGTCTCGGTGTGTGTCTGGTTGTATGTTTGCACTCAGCACTCTTTGTATTTTCGCACTCAGCACTCTGTAGACTTAACAGAGAAATGACAAAAATTGTATAGAGATTTTTCTTTTACTGTGGGCGCGCATCCTAGGCCCGCAGGGTGCGAATTCCGGTCGGGAAATGCAGGAGACGTAGATACGTTCGCGTCTGTACGCGTTCACATCAACCTTAACCACAGAAAATAGGATTTAATCTATGCCTTAACAAAACCATTGCAAAATGAGTTGTATTTCAGCAGCTTAAGGTGCCCCTTTGTTAAGCTTGACGTGAATGAGTGTGTACTTATTAAATTAGTTAGGGTCTGGGTGTGCTGGAAGACGCAGCTAGTTAAATCCTCGTGTACTACCAGACCAGCGTTGCGTACACAGGCCTTTACATCAACCATTTCATAGGGGCACCTTATGCTGCTGACAAAAGACCCATTTTGCAATAGTTTGTTAAGGTTGGTGTGAACGCCTCTGTACCATGAGTATATTTGGCATGATGCCCAGCGCTTTATTTCTATTGTTTATTTTTTTGGACTTATGCACATCAGATTGTTAGTAAAATATTAATTTAGCAAATGTTATTTCCGAATACGATTCCATTTAATTTCGCAAGCCTCTTTTAATTAGAAAGTTCCGTTTTTATTACCTACATCCTAAATTGTATAAGGTTCACATTTGCTAATATTCGTTAAAGAAGAACTGATTTCCAACCAAGCATCAAAGAATAAGCATCAACAATGTCTAAAGCAGGGGTTACCAACCATTTTTTGTCTACTGCCCACTTTAAGAATAAATTATTTTTTAACGCCCCCCTTTTTAAACATACTTAAAAACCGCTAAGTACTTATAACTGATTATTGAAACGCAAATTTATAGTATTCGGACAGAGTATCTTTTATTGAAAATAAAACAAACATAATCAATTCTTATATAAAAACTAATGTGAAGGTTGAATCTGATGCTGTTCAATAAGTTTGTTGATATCAGGTTCCAATTTACTCAAAAACAGCCGCAAGTCGCCACGTTCGGTAACACGCAAACGATTTCTCTTTTTAGTAAGCAGCGTTGCCACAGCACTAAATCCACGTTCACACAAATATGACGATGGGAATGCTATCAAAAATCGTTGAACAATTGACCACAATCCAGGGTACAATTGCGGGATCGGTTTTTGTAGCCAAAATTCTTGATATCCATTTTTGAACTTGATTTTTATTTCTTCGTTTGTTGTCAATTCTATAAGTTCTTCTTCCAGCTGAGGTGACATTGCTGTGTTGACATTTGAAAACGGATCCAACACCCAGTCTGGTATTTCCAAGTTTAAAATGTCCTGGTATCGTTCGGTGAAGTCAATGTGGAGGTTTTCCAAATGTTGGCAGTAGGCAAACAAGTCGTCGTTACTGCAGTATACTGATAAATTCGGAAAATTGTGAAACTCACGTCTGCCCATATTCTTTTTGTGCTGAAGCAGTTTGGCTGCGAAAGCAGCAACGACATTTTTTGTTTTAATTAAATTTAGTTCACCGCCTTGCAGTTGGAGGTTCATGTCGTTGAACATTTTATACAGGTCTGTCATGTAAGCTATATCATTCTTTGATGTTATGAGCTTGTTGCGCAGTTCTGTATCTTTAGTTTCCAAGAACTCTATCATAGAGTCAAACAGGTTGTAAAATCGAATCAGACAATTGCCTCTTGACAGCCAACGAACTTCAGTATGAAGCAACAATCGGTTGAAATCTTCGTCATTAGTACCACAAAGCTGATGAAATAATCTATCATTCAAAGAGCTGCTACGGATTTTATTGACTGCTTTGATGACATATTGCAGTGATTGAAATAGTCGTTCACTTAAGTTTCTAGCAACCAAATGTTGTCTATGAATAACGCAATGTATAGCAAGGACATCTGGAATTTTATTCTTTAAGTATGCTTATGAAGCCTTTATGGCGCCCTGTCATAGCCGGAGCGCCATCCGTAGCAACTGATATAATATTTTTCAAAGGAATCTCTTTCTCTTCACAAAACTTTTCCAATGTATTGCTTTTGTATCTGTCTCCAAATTTCTGGCAAACAATAGTTCTTCACGTATTTTCTCATCTTTAATAAACCTCACGTAAGATAGCAACAACGCTTCATTAGTTGGTAAAGTGGACTCATCGAGCTGAATTGAGAATTGACTAGTCCTCAGATGATTGCACAATGATTCTTCAATGTTTTCAGCCATTTCATTCATTCGTCTTTGCACAGAATTATTACTCAAAGGAATTTTTCGGATAATATCTGCGGCCGGTTTATGAAGCACAGTAGTTATTACTTCCTTTATTACTGGCAAAATTAACTCTTCTCCGATGTTGTGTGGTTTGCCTTTTTGAGCAATTAGATATTGTACGAAGCTCGAAGTCCGTCGTCATCTTGCTTAGCAGCCGCCGAAAATAGTTTTGATACACTTGGCTGATTATTATGCTTCTTCTCTAGGTCTTGAAAATATGCTACATTCTTTTCTGTCTTATCTGGATGCATTTTATTCAAATGATCTTGCAGTCTTGAAGGCTTCATTGCTTCGTTCGAAAATGTTTTTAGACATAGAAGACAAAGGCGACGACGGGTTTGTGGGATTTTCAATAAATCCGAATTTAATATATTCCGCAGAGTATTGCCGTCTCTTCTTTTTTACTTCCGACATTGTTTTGTTTTAAGAAATACGTAAGTGTTGAAATCAAGTACTGCTTATCTATTATGCGCGAAACCGCAAATGAAAATAAAATAAATTTACGTCGCTTATATAGGATTGCATAAGCAGCACGCACCAACAGGAATAAGACAAACGTGCATAAACTCGTTTATCTCATTCGACGCCCAATCGTACTCGACAAGCAAGAACAAGTATTCTAGAACCAGCCGATTGGTATAGGAATGTACAATTCGGATTATTAAACAAAAACTTGTTTAAACATGATTGCCCGCGGTCTTTTATATCGAACCGAGTTTGAGCTATATCTTAATTAATATTAGTTGATGTTCACAAGATGTAGTCGAGAGTCGAGAGCTCAGTCGGTGTCTAAGAGTCTTCCTAGCTAGGTAGATGAAATTATAAATCGACCCCAAAGCCCTACACAATGCCCCCTTTTTTTTCTGGGTCTCTTACCGCCCCCCTTTAGGCCTGCAGCGCCCACAAGGGGGCGTTATCGCCCACGTTGGGAAAGACTGGACTCTAAAGCATGCTAAAGCACGCACGTACGCCATCTCATGCCACCTAATGCGAAACTCATGCTTTTAAGCATGCTTATATATGTTTGTCTTGCTAAAATTGCCCTAAAATATTTCAACTTTAAAATAGTGTTTTCTGCAGTAATGAATATCAAAATATTATTTATTAATCATACATTTAACAATACTAACTGAAATAAAAAGTTTAACATCGGTTTTCAACCGATGCATTTCAAGTTGAGACTAGGAGCTCCATCTATTGAATTGAATTATCCCTATTTTTAAAATCTTTGGGATGATCATTCTATGTATGGATATTCTTTGTCTCAACTTAAGCATTGGCAAGCGTGGTGATTAATCCAATGCCCATCAATTGTAGCCCAGCTTACTTTTTTCAAATTAAGGATACCTTATTCATCATTTTGTCACATAATGTTAGGGATCGGACTTTAGTTGTTAGGATTATTCATTTCAAGGAATTTAGAGCGCTCGGTCCCCTGTCACACTCACTCGAGTGTCATAAGTATTCGTGATTATATCGCTAAATTAAAATTAAATTTTCGTCTCTGTTATTCTGCACCTTGTGATTTTTCTCGTTTACTAACACTTTTTGCGGTTTAACAAGTTTTTATTTAATGCGTTTTTAAAGGCAGTAATATGTATGCAAAACATAAGATAGGAAAAATATACTTTCATTTCAGTGTAATCAATTAATCTCGCAGCGGGGATTCCGATCCACCCTCAGCAAATCAATGCTCCTAGGGCTATGCTTTCCCAAGATTGACAATATTTGATCGACTTTGTTTGAAGATAACTACTGAATTAAAAGATATTTTAGCAAATAAAAAATTGTACGAGTAGGTCAGTGTCTTTAATTAAGGCGACAACTTTTCCAAAACACGATAGGTATAGGTAAAAAAACAGAAAGAAGTACGTCGACCATTTTTTTGTTTTTCTCAAATATTCACTATTAATATTTTGCACTTAAAATATATATACAGGGTGGTCCAAACATACACGTCAACAAATCTTCTTTAGCTTCCTCACACTCAGAGGTGTCCGAAAATACCCCATGTATGTTACCCGATTTTTTGTAGTTTTCGAGTTATGAATTTTTCTACGAATTTTTGTAAATTTCTGGGTTGAGTCACTTTTTCAGTCACTGTAGCGCGATCTGTTGAGATAATAGCCTAAATAGTATGAGGCAGCAAAAAAAAAAGGTTTGACGTGTATGTTTGGACCACCCTGTCTAAAGAAAAGTACTTGTCTTTGTATATTCTAGGTCGACCACTTTTACCCGTTGCCTGCGCAGGACTCAACTTTCACACCGATTTTGGCTACGTTAAGGCGACTCTAAAGACTGTGATATTATTTGCAGGGGATCCATACATATCATGCAAATAAAATTCTACAGATATTTTACCAGATATGTACTATTTATTTTAGTTCTTGCATCAAAATATTAATGATTCTATAATATTATGATACAAATCAATTTATTGTAACGTTTTGACAGTTTCTGATAGCCGGATGTGCTGCGGTCTGCTGCATTTACTTGAATTGCCATCGCCACGCAAGCAACTTATCTTAAGGTGCTGATAGATTAGTTCATGACGCTCGATGTTTTGTTACAATTTGATCTTAAAAACCAACGAGCGAACATTTAATGGAACCAACGCACGAGCGCGGGGGACTGCTATCCACCGGTTGATTAGACATCCTACTCAGTAGGTGAAATAGAAACTATGTTAGTGAGATTTTTTTTTCATGTGACTTTAACTATAAGGTTTTTAAGCTAATAATGCTGAATGTTCAACTGATTTGCATGGCGACCTTGAAATAAAAATTAATGAGGTACCTAAATCAAATTTTCACTTAAATAGTTTCTATATTACCTACTGAGTATGTCAGAATTTGTTTTTGGAATTTATTTGATAATCACCCGGTATACGCCAGTCAGTACTATTCTTATTTACCCCGCCAGGTACCGGTAGAAGAGGTCGACCCAAGAAGCGGTCGCTCGACGTCGTTAAGGGCGACATGCGTGACAAGGGTGACAAACTCACCACTGAGGATGCACAAGACCGCGCGTAGTGGGCTAAGAAAATAAGAAAGGCGGACCCTGGGACCCCACACACCAATGTGGGTTCAGAACCGGGATAGACCGCACGAATGATGATGATGAGTTACTATTTTATTTATGAAGTGCATGCAAAAATGTTAGAGGCACTTGCCATGAGCAACACAGCGTCGAACATTCGCAAGAACGTTGCAGAACATGAAACCTGTATTGCACCATTCGTTGAAACGTTACATAACAATGAAATGCTCTAATCTATACCACCTTCAAAGGCCCAAGACATTAACGAAATCAGGGTAACATATAGTACATAAAAGGCTTATAAAGGGTTTATAAGACTTCACTTATGAGTTGGCTCACATCCATTGAGTGCAAAAACTATTAAAAATAGGTAATATTATCCTCATGAACTAATGTGTCAGTTTCAAATGCAATTTGCGTAATATGTAAAGTAAGAATACCTCGTCAGTCGATGCACCAGATGCGGTAAATTAAAAAAAAAAAAATATCTGGGACAATTCACACCAAGATCATCTGACCCCAAACTAAGCAGAGCTTGTAATATGGGCATCAGAGACTGATAAACATACTTTAATATTTCTAAATGCATACTTAAATAGATAATAACACCCAGACACACAACAAATACAAATGTTCGTCACACAAATATTTGTCATGGGTGGGGATCGAACCCACGACCTCCGGCGCTAAAGGCAGGATCGCTGCCATTGCGCCAACAGGCCAGTCAAAAAAAATTGTACCTAATGGTGTTTCTATTGTCTTCTATGTCGACTGACGACGGGGGCGGTCGCTTAATTGCTATATCTAAGCTAAATAACCCATGGTCAAAGAATAAAACAACACTTTAATATTACAAATGACTATAATTTTGTCACAATTTTTCCATACAATGTTAATAACTTTTTACCTTATCACTATTTATAATACATTACTTAACCATTATTATGTTGTATTTCATTAATTAAAATTCTTCCTGTTCAAGTTCTAATTACATTCCATGGAGTCAGTTTCAGATGAGACATTAATATTATTTTATTTTAATTAAAAAACTCACGAAAGTTTCTCATACAAAGTTAAAAGAAATTTTGAAAAACGACCTCGAGTACTTTATGATACACTAAAATGTAATTCGATTAGATCTTATTATACTAAAAATATTTTTTTTTGCTTAGTTCGCTACGAGAAGTATCGTTAAAAACTGTACAAACATCAACTTTAGTGTTACAGCTAGCGTAAATATTGTAAACGGACACACGGACCGGTCTCGTCAAGTGAGAACATGCGACATCGCTCAACAGTGACAATAGTGTATAATTAATTAATTAATAATAGAGATTAAGGTATTTAATAAATTGTACTTCAATAACGCGCGCGCAGGACGCGGCGGGAGCGGACTGGGCTCTAGTATTGAAAAACATGAATATATACAACGGTCAACCTGAAGCTAGAGTTGGGGCCGTCGGTGCGGCAGCTACGAGCAGCTACGAGAGCGTGATATGGAGTCCCCGCCGCGCCCGCTACTAGAACAAGCACCGTAATCCAAATGCGAGTTGTCTGAGTACTGTAGGGTTGGGCCCGCGGCCGCCTCGCCCCACCACCTCCTACTATTAACTACGGCGCGAGTCGGTGTCCAGACGATCCGAGGCGGCCGAGGTTGACTACAGTTCAACGGTAAATAACAAGCAAGGTATAAATATAATATTTATTAATAATAATTAAGTATCAATAAAATTGAGCTAGGACCGAACTCCGTCGCCGGACAGTCGTTACGATTTATCATGCGCACTCACATCACCTCAGATGCAATGAGTCGAAATATTCTTGAATAAAACAAATTGATTAAACACTGTAAATTGTATATTAAATAACTATTGGAAGATAAGCTAGTAATTGATGCTACTGAAACTATTAATGTAAAACTTGTAAATATTTGAAGACTACCTAAAAACAAATCGCGTCGATGAAGAGGCGAAGAGCTGAGGCGTTCAATCGTAGTTTATTGCTTCATTAGACTAACTTTATTGCTCGTATTTCTGCCTCAGCATTTGGCACGACAATACTGTGACATTGTTACATAAGTGCTGCGGTGACGGAGCGGGTAGAGAGGGGGGAGGGGTAACAAGCGACACTAATTCACAACCAAGCAACGCGCGCGAGCGCATCATCATACAACTCTACTGAACCGCTCTCACAGACACATCTTCGCTTTATGGTTTGCTCCACCAAATATAGTCTCTTGATTGTTTTCGGCATGACGTGTATGGGCGAGCGATCTTTCGCTTCAACATCAGTGCGAGCTCGTGAGTCGTGCAACTATATTTTTGACCCGTAAACGAAGCCTTAATTCAGTCAATGCACACAGTCATGTTGTATTGAATTTCCAGAAATGACTATGCGAGAATACTAATACTGTAATCTTTTTTGTCATGAATTTACTGAGAAATAACAAAATTAAGGTTTCATTTCAGGGCCTTAGTGTCGACTTATCTACTTCTTTCGAAAGATTTCACGATTGAAATGAAATAAAAACGGACTTCATCAAATGATTACATAACAATAATTGTACTAAGTTTTAATATTAGAGATAAATTTTAAAATTGTATAATATTGCCACCAGTTAGAATGAATTTTACAAAAATATACATACTGTACAAATAGTTGAGCGACTCAATGCATACACTGGTCAACCCTAACGAATTATGGGGCGCGGTTTCGCGCGGCCCCGCCCCCTTGCGGCGCGCGGGGGCGGGGCCGCGGCCGCTCCCGCAGAGTGCGCCGCGCCGCGCGCTCGCCGCGTCGTCGCGCGTAGAGCGCGGCGCGGACGCGAGTACAGACTAACACTAACTCGTTGATAGAGACTTACGCTACATCTACGGCAAGTCCAGCACGACCGACCTGACTCCACTCGCCAATGTCTATCATACTTTATGCACCTGATAGGAAACAGTCACTCGAG
Organism: Udea olivalis; assembly: GCA_947369235.1. NCBI lineage: Eukaryota > Metazoa > Arthropoda > Insecta > Lepidoptera > Crambidae > Udea > Udea olivalis. The sequence goes on from OX376366.1 coordinate 12,953,227, forward strand.
TCCGCCAAACGGCCAGCGATGACGCTGCGCGATGCGAGCTAACATAATAACAATAGGTAACCGCTAGATGAAACAGTTTCATATTCTGAGGGTAAATCGGCCAAGTCTCCCTTAATTTGTAACAAAACCAATACTATTATGTTTTCAATTCCATTTATTCGCGTTGTGCGTAAACTACATTGTACTTGCACGTTCTCAGACTAGACTACCGCCATAATAGTCTCGGTTTTGTAACGTCTTATACCACATCACATTGATAAGTAGTGTCGCTTCAGCAATTGCTGGGGTAAAGTCGTCTTCGTTACCAGTGTGATGGAGTAGAAACGCAAGAGACTGGGCGGGCGACTGGTGGCCGCCCGCTGGAAGTACATTTGTAGGCCTTTTGTCGTCCTAACGGACTGAGAATGTTTGAAATCTTAGCAATGATCAGTGGTATTGTCCGTGATACAAACCATATCACGACTTGACACACAAAAGCAAACTGATTTCTCTTATTGTGCTTTGTTGCGGGGCAAGCCTTTCAGACTCGTGTGAGATCATCAGTCGTCAAGCAAAACTTACCACATATTATATGCAACGTTTTGGCTTATCGATAATTTTATAACGAAGAATTCACGGACAACATCACCGAAAACCAGTAACGACACAAATCAACATTGCTAGTTCCAAAATGGACTTCACGATCGCGGGGCAGTCGTTCAAACTTCCGATTCTTGGTAGTAAACTGACCTTTAACTTATAATAATGGTATTGTTTACTTTTAAAATGATTCGAAAAATCCGTACAAAAGATTGATTGATTTTTTTAGATCTATACAATTAAGTACTTTTCAGAGTTTATCACAGACTTAAAAGTAATGTATAAATATGTAAAAGTTCATATTTATAGAAAAAATACATTAAGAATGTGATTTTTGAACACAAAATATTGTTATATATATATAGAAAATCAAACAACAGCCACGCGGTCGTAGAAAAAAATACGATTCACTTGATGATGACACATTCGTGGCAATTCCTTCTGTAAACCGGTCTCTTAACTAAACTAGTAAATATCTTTTTTAGGTTAAGAGATGTGACAGTGAGAGCTGTCAAACTGAAACGAGTGTGGTAACGTCAGACTACTCAGGGGGCAGCGAATGCTACAAATCACGAGTTTAAGTTTGACAGTTTGTCTCATTTCATTTACCAAAGAGAAATAGACACATACGCTAGATCAGTTGAGATACTGGAACATGATTGCCACTAGTTATCTTGTTATTGTAAATAAGCAAAAATATAGAAATATAAAGGTAGTTCTTAAATAAAAAATATAATATCAAAAATCGTAATAAAGCACTCGTTATGTACAAAACGCAAAGTGATCTTGAACAATGGTACAGATAATAACTTAAGTACAATTTGACATAAAATTTCATAGGATTGAAGAGTGTGCTGGCACACTACACTTTTAAAGAGTAAACTCAGCTTTCAAAGACATACAGGGTGTAAAAAACCTATCACAAAGCCGGCTTCCACGCACTCAAACCATTAAATCAAGTCACAGAAAAAAATTTTTTTTCAGGTGTCAATTTTGAACCTAAAAATGAACTACGCAATTGAACGCGTGCAACAGACCGCGCCTGCGCTTATCTGCGTGACTGTTACGCTTAATCAAGCGGTGCGCACGATGTACATTGCCAATTAAATGTATAATTACTAAGTAACGTATAATTAAGAAATACTTGAAATTTTGATGATGTTTCTTAAGACAAAAAATAAGCAAAAAAATTGTTGTTTTTTTTTCTTAGACCTTCAGTAACTTGGTAACTATTGAGTTCCCAGGTATGCTTTAAAATTAAAAAATGGTCCTGATGATGTGCAGAATACGTAGGTCTCGGCTTCGTTAAGGGTCTTTTTACAGCCTTTAGATAATTTTCTTCATGACCCTTTCGATACGTGTTGAGATCAGAAGAAAACCTTTTTATGAGCCGGATCAAAGCTGTCTTTATGCAAATTCGTACTTTCCTTACTTTGATGCCATAGTCCAAGACTTCAAATGAACCGCTCACAAGTATTCAGTTGCGTACCTGAGGTATCGCAAGAGGCTTACTGGTAAAAGTGCGTTACAAAGTAACCGATAGATTTGCGCACTTGTGAGCGTGACGGTCGGACATGAAGGAACAGTCAGGGGCAACGGTGACTGGCTGACCTCACACATTCACACTTGTCTAACATGTGTCAATATTTTGGTTGTTCTTTATTTGATTTGACTAACGACTTCGTAATAATTTTACTATAATGATTGACTAAATGAGCTAACTTGAATCTTTGTCTGATGGTGATAAGCGCTAATGAAACAGCGATTTATTTCAAAGGAATTCATCATAAATTTAATTAGATCTAGTCTTCACGCTATTTCGTTGTGCTTAAATGAAAATAACCGTCTAATACTACGCTATTCATATCCGGCAATCGCGATCAAGTAAACTTGCTGCAATTTTAGTACGAATTTAAGTAAATTCTAAATATGAATTGGACTGCTAAATACCGTTGCCCCCAAGCGTTCGTCATCAAACAATAACCTAACACAACTGCGCGAGGCACACAAAATTATACAATAAATATAAACCAATAAAATCTTAAGCAATCTTAAATACCCTGTTGATTTCATTTTTTCTTTTAAAATTATCAATTTTCCTTCTGATTTACGAAAAATAACATATTTGAGTAGTTCATCGGTGCACGCCCATGCTTCAATTCAATTTACTGTCAGTTAAGTACATGTTTATAATTTATTTCAGATTCAGACGCTTGTTTGAAAGGCTGATACTCCATTGACTTATAAAAATCTAAAAATTTATATCATATTTTAATTTTATTTCCTTCTAGTTTCATCATCGTTCGCTTGTCATCCCACAAAAGTATGATCAATACTGATGTACAAATGTCCATATATAAAATTGTTATATTTTATGGACAAGTTGGTATCCCAGGAGTTCTCTTTTAGATCTGGATGGACTATCAGCCAGTGTATATTGCAGCGCGTGCAAGAGCGTGCACCGCTGCGCTACGTTCCGCTACGCCGCGCTAGAAGCGCGATAAGAACTGAGCACGCACGCGCATTGAGCACGATCAGCGACCACGCCCGAGCGCATTACGCTCACAACACATCAATATATACCTAACTTTTGTTTTATTTTATTCTTTATAGCAGTGTGATATTTATAATAAACTTTACTTTTTAAATCTCTATTTAACAAGAGGTTTCTTGTCATCGTTTATCGAAGTCAAACTAAAACAAACATTACTATCATCTTGTTTATTCATGTTATGGTAAAAGTGAAATTATGGATAGTTGTTTTTTTTTATGCAATAGGTGTTCGATGTTACAAAATTGACACATTGACATTAGTGTTGCGCGCGCGCTCGGGCCGAGCGACTCGGTGCGTCGGCGACACACCAACACTACTATATAAATTCTTTCCAGTAATCCTAGCATTAACGTATATGTCTTTATTACGTATGTTATTTCGTTTCTTAGCCTACATTTAAGATTTTTTTATTTACCGTTTGTGCAAAGAAAGGATTCGATTTCACTAATTTAAGAATTTTGTACAAGATTTTTTAAACCACCCCGTAATTTTTTACACGTAGAAATTTGCGAATGTAATTTTTAAAATTGGGTTTCGTCGTAACCCCACCGATTTTCTGCTACGCGACCCGATAGCGAATTATCATCGAAACTGGAAATGAAACTTCAACAACATACTAAAGACCCGAATATAACTTAGGAGGAAGCGAACAGGGCCGCCGCGACGGCAGCTCGCGAACAGAAACAATAAACCCATGAGCACCCAATGTGACGTCATTTAGTGACGTCAACTAAACCTAGAAAGTGGTACAACCAGTCACACGGTACAACGCCGCGCCGCGACGCCAGGCGATAATGAACCCTATTATATTATTCCTAGATAACTTATAGGGAATTTCCTAAATTTGAAGACATTGCATAGTGTGCTTGTTTTTAGGGTCTGATACCATACAGTATGTTGACTTGATTGGTCGCCTAGCTTCGCGACGTGACATACTTAGTAAAATGGCGTGTATAATAAAATATATGTTAAAAATCTTATGTAAATTATGCTATCACTAGCGATCCGAAGCTATGTAACTGATCGGGTAACATTTAGTCAAATGCAAGGTGTCCATGGCAACACTGCGCGGCCGCTGACTTCGCTTCACATGGCTTTTCATTATCTTTCTTTCCAATTAATTGAGCTAATACTATCACATTCAACACGCGTTCCCTTTGTGCGGCGACGAGGTCAACGGCCGCGATGACAAAATGGCCGCCTCGTTGCGACAGTAAAAATACAGTATGTATAAAAAATGCTAAAATTGAATTATAAATAGTGTCACGCATCCGCGACGTACAACTAAACCTAAATAAAAAAGTATACATCATACATCTCGTAGGCCGTACTTGTGACTTAGATAAAAAATATGTTTTATTCGAGCAATTCGTTTGGGAGCTGCAGAGACGCGGCTGATATAAGATTTTGACTAGCCGACACGAATTAGTAAGTGACTAGAACGCGAAACACTTCATTGGCAAGACTTTATATATCAAATAGTGGCGTCACCTTTCTCTTTAATTGATAAAATATTCGAGTAATCGAAAGGTTCGCCGGGAAACTGACAAGTTCCTGTGCGTTTCCGAGGCGTATGGCAGCGGGGACCGCGCGTACGACGCCGCAGATCACAGACAATCCAAATAAATTAAGTACGATAACCGCGCCTCCGCCCGCGCTCCCAGCCAAACCACAGCCGTAACTAAACGCGACCTCAACTAAACGTATACAACGAAAACCTTAACCGTGATGTCTCTAGCGATCAGTTTAATAAAACGCGCGATGGATCAAAAATAAAATACATACAATATTTACAAATAAACCCTACAAATTAAGCTCATCAGTTTGAAAAAGATTAAATTACATCACTAACGATCGCTTTACAAAAAGTTGCAATGACTATATCGAAACCGCCTTTCGAGTAACATCAGTCCAATTGCGCTACTTACACTACGAACCGAGGCGGCGAGAGATTCTTGCGTCCTCCCGCCGACAGCTTCCGATAGCTCCCGAAGACTCCCGAAAGCTTCCGATAGCTCCCGACTGCTTCCGATAGCACCCGACGGCTTCCGATAGCTCCCGAAAGCTACCAAATAGCTTGATTAGCGCGAATACGTTCCGACACAAACTGAGCCGTCATACAAACACATTGCGCACCTAAGTTCAGGCAATTCCTTCTCATTCTGTGCCGGCCCGCGTCTTCACAGGAGCTGTGATATGCATTCACACTTTTTCTTTTGCATAAAGAACTATAACACAGCCAGAGGGATCAGTAGCACTTTTAGAAAACCAAAATGATGGCAGTAAGTATATTCTTCGTTCCCTTTGACCCATTTATCATCATTAATCTTCATCAAGACTAATAGCGTCAAATTAGTCGTTGTAAATACAGAGTTGAAAGCATGTCATTCGCCTCTCGCACGAAATATTATTATTGTTTGCATAAACATTTACACATTTTGAAAAGTACACCGTCAAGTAAACTTTTTTCGTTTCGTTTTAAGTGATTCGTTTGAATGACTGGGCTTGTCAACCTCATATTTGGACCTCACGACCGCTTTCTATAAGGTGGAGTGAGGTCATCTTGACGGGCAATATAAAAATAAATAAAAAATCTATATCGATTCTTATTGCGAAATGGTGATTCAAAATTAATTAATTTTATTAAATCTCAAATATAACATTTTAAATTAAACTTTCTTGTTGGAATATAAACTACGAATTGCTAAAACCCGTTAATGTAAAATTTGTAGCTCAAAAATACTTAAAGTAGGCATTTTCAATACGACGAACTCGACGCTATTTGCTAACAATATCTAACAGACCAATTACTAGCCAGTCAGTCAATGACCATATTATTCTGAACTCTTACCCTTGCCTTCCCCGGCCTGGGCCAAGATTCTGCCATTTAAATGTCAATGGAATCGTAATTAAATGGCTTGATTATGACAGTTTTAGTATGGCCCAAACGTTAAAATCATGCAATTCAATTACGACTCCATTGGCATTTAAATTGCAGAGGCTTGATGCCTCTGTTTTGTCTCCGAAAAGTGTCACTGACCATTCCAGCCGAGTTATCTCATGAACGCACATCACATCCAGGGGCTGCCTCTGCTGGGCGCCGAGGGCCCCGCGCGTTAACAGAAGCCGCTGAAGCCGACGGAGGGCACGGAGGGCACGGAGGGCACGGGGGGCACGCCGCCGGGGTGCTCGCCGTTCTTGTGCAGGTCGATCAGCGGCGGCGCGGGCAGGTAGTGCGGCTGGAATGGGAATACTTTGCATTTAGTGAAAAACATAATATTAGGAAAAAAAGCCAGTATACTTTAACAGATTAGCCGTTTCAGTGGTACAGAATATTGTTTTAGGTAGAAAACATCGTTGTTTGCATATGAAATGAAATTTTTAAGTGTCTTTATCAATTTATTAACAAAAAACGGTTTTTTATTTAATTTAGCAAATAATTGGAGACTACCTAATTTTAGACAATTCAATGTGTACAGTCTAACTACTGTACATTTTCGCTGACTCTGACAATTGCGTCATTCAGTGGGTTGACGTACATCAACCACTGTTTACATCAACGTCGTTAATTAGCTATAATAACATATTGAGTACGAACTTGACTGCCAGTCAGTAAACAGGGATTTGCCACATTATATAACTTGTAACTTTCTACTTTTTAAAATAAACTTTTACTGTGAACTTTGTGGTGAATTTTCCTGCGTGCTCCGCAACTACTACTAACTACTTACTTCTACAACTAAACTACTTCTACTACTACTATACTACAAGTGTACCGGTGTTCGTGGTCTACTAAGCGGACATCGTACACAATGTGTTTTTAAATAGTATTATGCACACAATAATAGAGCAAAACTTTAAGTTTTATTTCTATTCAATGAAATCTTCCAAAAATGCAACGTTTTCGATCCACCCCCAGCAAACGCGAAAATGTAAGACCCACATTTTGTGACCCAGTCTGTTCATGAAAAATACTCGTCTGTAAAAACTTATTAATCATGTAAAGTTACTTGAAGTCGTTTATTTCATGTCAAACCGTAACTTTCACAAAAATCTCTTGACCTGTAATAGATTATCGTTGACGGTGGCGAGTTCTATTGGAAGTACAGTAGGAGTATGTGCGGTGTGTTAGATTATTACTAATTGCTGCCTGTGGCTGTACCAGTGCTCTTTCCTTTAGGCACTTTGGGCATGTGCCCAGGGCCCTGTAATCCTGAGGGCTCTTATAATTATATTTTTTTCAGATTTTAGAACATAAAAACTAAGAATTAATTCGACAACCTGCTGGTGGTGCGCGGGCGGGGGCGGCGTGTAGCCGTTGTAGTAGGGCGCGTTGTAGCCGTAGGGCGCCGGCACGGCCGACACGGCGGACACGGGCGTGTGCCGTGCTGCAGTAGTTACCTGCTGGTGGTGCGCGGGCGGGGGCGGCGTGTAGCCGTTGTAGTAGGGCGCGTTGTAGCCGTAGGGCGCCGGCACGGCCGACACGGCGGACACGGGCGTGTGCCGTGCTGCAGTAGTTACCTGCTGGTGGTGCGCGGGCGGGGGCGGCGTGTAGCCGTTGTAGTAGGGCGCGTTGTAGCCGTAGGGCGCCGGCACGGCCGACACGGCGGACACGGGCGTGTGCCGTGCTGCAGTAGTTACCTGCTGGTGGTGCGCGGGCGGGGGCGGCGTGTAGCCGTTGTAGTAGGGCGCGTTGTAGCCGTAGGGCGCCGGCACGGCCGACACGGCGGACACGGGCGTGTGCCGTGCTGCAGTAGTTACCTGCTGGTGGTGCGCGGGCGGGGGCGGCGTGTAGCCGTTGTAGTAGGGCGCGTTGTAGCCGTAGGGCGCCGGCACGGCCGACACGGCGGACACGGGCGTGTGCCGTGCTGCAGTAGTTACCTGCTGGTGGTGCGCGGGCGGGGGCGGCGTGTAGCCGTTGTAGTAGGGCGCGTTGTAGCCGTAGGGCGCCGGCACGGCCGACACGGCGGACACGGGCGTGTGCCGTGCTGCAGTAGTTACCTGCTGGTGGTGCGCGGGCGGGGGCGGCGTGTAGCCGTTGTAGTAGGGCGCGTTGTAGCCGTAGGGCGCCGGCACGGCCGACACGGCGGACACGGGCGTGTGCCGTGCTGCAGTAGTTACCTGCTGGTGGTGCGCGGGCGGGGGCGGCGTGTAGCCGTTGTAGTAGGGCGCGTTGTAGCCGTAGGGCGCCGGCACGGCCGACACGGCGGACACGGGCGTGTGCCGTGCTGCAGTAGTTACCTGCTGGTGGTGCGCGGGCGGGGGCGGCGTGTAGCCGTTGTAGTAGGGCGCGTTGTAGCCGTAGGGCGCCGGCACGGCCGACACGGCGGACACGGGCGTGTGCCGTGCTGCAGTAGTTACCTGCTGGTGGTGCGCGGGCGGGGGCGGCGTGTAGCCGTTGTAGTAGGGCGCGTTGTAGCCGTAGGGCGCCGGCACGGCCGACACGGCGGACACGGGCGTGTGCCGTGCTGCAGTAGTTACCTGCTGGTGGTGCGCGGGCGGGGGCGGCGTGTAGCCGTTGTAGTAGGGCGCGTTGTAGCCGTAGGGCGCCGGCACGGCCGACACGGCGGACACGGGCGTGTGCCGTGCTGCAGTAGTTACCTGCTGGTGGTGCGCGGGCGGGGGCGGCGTGTAGCCGTTGTAGTAGGGCGCGTTGTAGCCGTAGGGCGCCGGCACGGCCGACACGGCGGACACGGGCGTGTGCCGTGCTGCAGTAGTTACCTGCTGGTGGTGCGCGGGCGGGGGCGGCGTGTAGCCGTTGTAGTAGGGTGCGTTGTAGCCGTAGGGCGCCGGCACGGCCGACACGGCGGACACGGGCGTGTGCCGTGCTGCAGTAGTTACCTGCTGGTGGTGCGCGGGCGGGGGCGGCGTGTAGCCGTTGTAGTAGGGCGCGTTGTAGCCGTAGGGCGCCGGCACGGCCGACACGGCGGACACGGGCGTGTGCCGTGCTGCAGTAGTTACCTGCTGGTGGTGCGCGGGCGGGGGCGGCGTGTAGCCGTTGTAGTAGGGCGCGTTGTAGCCGTAGGGCGCCAGCACGGCCGACACGGCGGACACGGGCGTGTGCCGTGCTGCAGTAGTTACCTGCTGGTGGTGCGCGGGCGGGGGCGGCGTGTAGCCGTTGTAGTAGGGCGCGTTGTAGCCGTAGGGCGCCGGCACGGCCGACACGGCGGACACGGGCGTGTGCCGTGCTGCAGTAGTTACCTGCTGGTGGTGCGCGGGCGGGGGCGGCGTGTAGCCGTTGTAGTAGGGCGCGTTGTAGCCGTAGGGCGCCGGCACGGCCGACACGGCGGACACGGGCGTGTGCCGTGCTGCAGTAGTTACCTGCTGGTGGTGCGCGGGCGGGGGCGGCGTGTAGCCGTTGTAGTAGGGCGCGTTGTAGCCGTAGGGCGCCGGCACGGCCGACACGGCGGACACGGGCGTGTGCCGTGCTGCAGTAGTTACCTGCTGGTGGTGCGCGGGCGGGGGCGGCGTGTAGCCGTTGTAGTAGGGCGCGTTGTAGCCGTAGGGCGCCGGCACGGCCGACACGGCGGACACGGGCGTGTGCCGTGCTGCAGTAGTTACCTGCTGGTGGTGCGCGGGCGGGGGCGGCGTGTAGCCGTTGTAGTAGGGCGCGTTGTAGCCGTAGGGCGCCGGCACGGCCGACACGGCGGACACGGGCGTGTGCCGTGCTGCAGTAGTTACCTGCTGGTGGTGCGCGGGCGGGGGCGGCGTGTAGCCGTTGTAGTAGGGCGCGTTGTAGCCGTAGGGCGCCGGCACGGCCGACACGGCGGACACGGGCGTGTGCCGTGCTGCAGTAGTTACCTGCTGGTGGTGCGCGGGCGGGGGCGGCGTGTAGCCGTTGTAGTAGGGCGCGTTGTAGCCGTAGGGCGCCGGCACGGCCGACACGGCGGACACGGGCGTGTGCCGTGCTGCAGTAGTTACCTGCTGGTGGTGCGCGGGCGGGGGCGGCGTGTAGCCGTTGTAGTAGGGCGCGTTGTAGCCGTAGGGCGCCAGCACGGCCGACACGGCGGACACGGGCGTGTGCCGTGCTGCAGTAGTTACCTGCTGGTGGTGCGCGGGCGGGGGCGGCGTGTAGCCGTTGTAGTAGGGCGCGTTGTAGCCGTAGGGCGCCGGCACGGCCGACACGGCGGACACGGGCGTGTGCCGTGCTGCAGTAGTTACCTGCTGGTGGTGCGCGGGCGGGGGCGGCGTGTAGCCGTTGTAGTAGGGCGCGTTGTAGCCGTAGGGCGCCGGCACGGCCGACACGGCGGACACGGGCGTGTGCCGTGCTGCAGTAGTTACCTGCTGGTGGTGCGCGGGCGGGGGCGGCGTGTAGCCGTTGTAGTAGGGCGCGTTGTAGCCGTAGGGCGCCGGCACGGCCGACACGGCGGACACGGGCGTGTGCCGTGCTGCAGTAGTTACCTGCTGGTGGTGCGCGGGCGGGGGCGGCGTGTAGCCGTTGTAGTAGGGCGCGTTGTAGCCGTAGGGCGCCGGCACGGCCGACACGGCGGACACGGGCGTGTGCCGTGCTGCAGTAGTTACCTGCTGGTGGTGCGCGGGCGGGGGCGGCGTGTAGCCGTTGTAGTAGGGCGCGTTGTAGCCGTAGGGCGCCGGCACGGCCGACACGGCGGACACGGGCGTGTGCCGTGCTGCAGTAGTTACCTGCTGGTGGTGCGCGGGCGGGGGCGGCGTGTAGCCGTTGTAGTAGGGCGCGTTGTAGCCGTAGGGCGCCGGCACGGCCGACACGGCGGACACGGGCGTGTGCCGTGCTGCAGTAGTTACCTGCTGGTGGTGCGCGGGCGGGGGCGGCGTGTAGCCGTTGTAGTAGGGCGCGTTGTAGCCGTAGGGCGCCGGCACGGCCGACACGGCGGACACGGGCGTGTGCCGTGCTGCAGTAGTTACCTGCTGGTGGTGCGCGGGCGGGGGCGGCGTGTAGCCGTTGTAGTAGGGCGCGTTGTAGCCGTAGGGCGCCGGCACGGCCGACACGGCGGACACGGGCGTGTGCCGTGCTGCAGTAGTTACCTGCTGGTGGTGCGCGGGCGGGGGCGGCGTGTAGCCGTTGTAGTAGGGCGCGTTGTAGCCGTAGGGCGCCAGCACGGCCGACACGGCGGACACGGGCGTGTGCCGTGCTGCAGTAGTTACCTGCTGGTGGTGCGCGGGCGGGGGCGGCGTGTAGCCGTTGTAGTAGGGCGCGTTGTAGCCGTAGGGCGCCGGCACGGCCGACACGGCGGACACGGGCGTGTGCCGTGCTGCAGTAGTTACCTGCTGGTGGTGCGCGGGCGGGGGCGGCGTGTAGCCGTTGTAGTAGGGCGCGTTGTAGCCGTAGGGCGCCGGCACGGCCGACACGGCGGACACGGGCGTGTGCCGTGCTGCAGTAGTTACCTGCTGGTGGTGCGCGGGCGGGGGCGGCGTGTAGCCGTTGTAGTAGGGCGCGTTGTAGCCGTAGGGCGCCGGCACGGCCGACACGGCGGACACGGGCGTGTGCCGTGCTGCAGTAGTTACCTGCTGGTGGTGCGCGGGCGGGGGCGGCGTGTAGCCGTTGTAGTAGGGCGCGTTGTAGCCGTAGGGCGCCGGCACGGCCGACACGGCGGACACGGGCGTGTGCCGTGCTGCAGTAGTTACCTGCTGGTGGTGCGCGGGCGGGGGCGGCGTGTAGCCGTTGTAGTAGGGCGCGTTGTAGCCGTAGGGCGCCGGCACGGCCGACACGGCGGACACGGGCGTGTGCCGTGCTGCAGTAGTTACCTGCTGGTGGTGCGCGGGCGGGGGCGGCGTGTAGCCGTTGTAGTAGGGCGCGTTGTAGCCGTAGGGCGCCGGCACGGCCGACACGGCGGACACGGGCGTGTGCCGTGCTGCAGTAGTTACCTGCTGGTGGTGCGCGGGCGGGGGCGGCGTGTAGCCGTTGTAGTAGGGCGCGTTGTAGCCGTAGGGCGCCGGCACGGCCGACACGGCGGACACGGGCGTGTGCCGTGCTGCAGTAGTTACCTGCTGGTGGTGCGCGGGCGGGGGCGGCGTGTAGCCGTTGTAGTAGGGCGCGTTGTAGCCGTAGGGCGCCGGCACGGCCGACACGGCGGACACGGGCGTGTGCCGTGCTGCAGTAGTTACCTGCTGGTGGTGCGCGGGCGGGGGCGGCGTGTAGCCGTTGTAGTAGGGCGCGTTGTAGCCGTAGGGCGCCGGCACGGCCGACACGGCGGACACGGGCGTGTAGCCGTACTGCCACTCGGACAGGTAGCCGGGCGTCGGCCGCATCACCGCCGCCGCGCCCCAGCCGCCGCCGTAGCCCACGAACGGCCCGCCGTAGCTGGGGACACAAACATTCAATAAGTGCCCGTTCCAAGTCGCTTTTCACAGAGTGATTTTCACCCTCGTTAGATGGAAAGAGACAAACCGAACAAAACCTTTGTCCGACAGCTGTCAGGTGAATCTTATTTGTCAGGACTGAATTCCAAATCGCTTTTTACAAAGTGATTTTCATCCTCGTCGAATAGAGTGAGACAAAACGATCAAAACCATCGTCTGAATTCCAAATCGCTTTTTACAGAGTGATTTTCACCCTCGTCGAATAGAGTGAGACAAAAAGAGCAAAACCATCGTCTGACAGCGGTCAGGTGAATTTCGTCGGGCTTCAGGCACAGGTAGACAACGCACTTGTCAGAGTGTCAAACGTCACCCGAACTGACGTGTTGTGTGTTGTCTGGCGCATATTTATTATAAGCATGTTTGTTTGGGCTGCGTTCCATTACGAGTAGAATTTACTCTGAGGAGTGAAAATCACTCAAACCCATTCCAAAACGACTAGGAAACTGTCAGGTAACAACTAGGTCAGCCTCGATTTCACTCGGGTTCTTTAGGAACGGGTTCGAGTGATTTTCACTCCTCAAGAGTATTCCACTCGTTATGAGATGCAGCCCAAACATACATGTTTATAATAACTATGCGCTAGACATCACACCACTTGTAATGGTCTTGAAGTAGGGATGAACATCACTCTGTTACGAGGTACCAGATCGGGAAATGAACCAGGGGCGTCTCCCAGCACACCCAGACCAAGCCAGTTTTGTCATGTAGTAACACCAAAGTTACACATTCTCTAAAATTGTTACTGATCGAGGCAATGTTCTGCGCCAACTTCAGACATGAAGGGCCGACCAGAGAGAGAGATGACATTATCTACTAAAAATTTCGGAAACTACATTGAAAGAAATGATAACAGCTGACACTTTGTAATAATTTTACCCTTTTTTTATCACTGAAAATTTACATTTTCTCATTCTGCTTAAAATAATTATGTAATTACTTATGTTCCAAATTGCTTAAATGAGCTAAAATTTTCAGATAGAAATAATCATTCTTGTAAGAGTAATTCATGCTCTTCGAAAAATATAAGTAGGTATACTAAAATATTGAAAGGAAAAAGAAACTAAAATAAAACTGATGTTTGGAAAACATACAAAATCACTTGTTTCAGAATATACCCTAGCAACTCACCCGTTGTTCCCATAAGCGGCGCCGCCATAAGCGCCATAAGGTCCGTACAGCGCCGGCGCGTACTCCGGCAGCGCGGGCGCCGCCACCGCCGCCGCCTGCTCCTGGGCCCCGGGGCCCCCACCTGGCGCCCCGGGGCCCGCGCCGCCGCCGCCCCCGCCGGGGCCCTCCGCTATCGACGGGATCTGGTCCACCAGGGATTCTAGGCCGGAGAGAGACTTGGAGGCGACGTCTTGCGATTTTGGTTTGGGTGTGCCCGCGTTGCCGTATTCACCGGGCGATTCTAGAATGTGGGGAAGCAAACATTTATTAATTCATTTGACCAAAAAAGAAACCATTCTACGAATAGCAAATAAATGTTTATGGTTTCCACCGCTGAAGCTTTTCATCAGCACAATTTAAGTTTATTTATATGTTATGTTTTAACAGCTTTTATACGAGGAATTAGACAATAACATTTATAAATTTCTAAATTCAATCATTTCATTATATTATGTATGTAGATAGACTAAGTTATGCCACTTTATTTATTTTGAATACACACACGCAATTTTCTTACGATTGAAGTTGTACTCCATTCATTATTATAACATTAGAAATAAGAGGCTCATAGAAGCAGGGGTGCTAAAATGAATGCCAATTTGCATTTTACGTTGCAATGCCGGATGACATACCCGAGTACAACCTAGCAGAATTGAAAACCCCTACCACAGCAACGTATGAAGGGATTATGTAACATTTTAGAGTGACATGTGTTCGGATACTCAACCCCTGCTTCTTTTAGGTTTTTAACATCGACAATATAGTTTTTTTAAGGCTAAATAATTTATTTAAGCGAAAACTTCATAAATTCTGAAGTTACTTTACTTCAAATGAGAACAATTATATAAGTAGATGTTAATAAATTATATCTTAAAAGTAATAAAGTTTATTGTACTTTTACCGCAAAGTGTACCTTAAAAATAACCTTTTTTTACTTCTGTCTGATGCTAAAATGAATGAAGTATAGTATAGCTATAAATCCGTTATCCACCTGCCTGGAGCAGTCAATCTTTGGCTCCTACTGTGATGTAACTATAAAAATGTATTATTCTGACGAGTACATTTTACACCATTTGAATTTCTTCTGCAGCCACGTGACTGCTAGCAGCATGCTCGCTACAGGCATTCATTTACAGATTCTGAGATGTTGCATTTGCGCTTTTGAGCACCACTTTAGTTTTTGGCATTTGTGCCATTCTCCTACCAGAGATGCGTCGAGTATTTCTGGCCACACTAACCTGGCGCGTGGTGGTGCTCGTGGTCGTGCGGCGTGCCGGGCGGGCGGAAGGCGGGCGCGGGCAGCGGCGAGAACCCGCCCGCGCCCGCGCTCGCGCCCGAGTTCGAGTTGTTGCCGGAAGGGGGGGTCGACCTGGGGGGTGAACAAACTTGCTTAGGCAGCAGAAAACACGAAGCGAAGATAACCTTCTGTTATATGTAGTATGCAATTCTCGTCGAGATCACTTCAAGTAATTTAATTGGAAACATGGCTCCATCATTTGGTCCAATGGACTAGCGTTTTTTGGCGCGCATACAGTCCTTAGGCATACGCGCTTACACGCACGTTACTATTCACGCTTTAAAAAATCTAACGCGCGTACCCGGGCATATTACGGCGTGTTCGCTCGAACCGGTACTGATGCGTCCGTATCTATATGGATTACACAAGCTTATAAGCGCATCAACGCTCGTACGAGTTATTAGTGTACAAAAGGCGCGTCTGTACGCGTCTACAAGCGCTTATAAACACGATCGTATAAACACTAGTCTGAAACCACTCTTCAACATATTTATATATTACGTGTTAATTAAAAAGCGCAAAACCTTCGACACCCCAAATTATTTTTATTATAAAAGAATTATGTAAATTTTTAAATTTAATTTTCGGGGATTATTTACGAAGATATTAGCTTTTTTTGTTTTCTTCTGTTTGTTGCAAATTAAAAAGTCTATGGTAATTACGCGCGATCTAGTGCGACGTTGCCGCTTCGCGCGCCGCCGTGATAATAAAGTGGGGTAATGATTAAGCACGGCGTAATTAAAATATTTTTTCGGTTAAAATTTGATTCCTATTTTTCTGGTTTAAGATCTTTATTTGGTTTACACAAAAATTACAATAAATTCACTTGTGTGAGTAAAATATATAAATTATAATAACTTAATGTAGGACAGCGTACAATATTATCTTACTACTAATTTAGATACTGGCGAGTTAAGAAAAAAAAACAAAAGTAAAAGGGTAGTTACGCTAAAAAATCGAAAGAACACACGTTTAAGTTCGAACACATATATTTTATTAGTGGAATCGATTCTACTCTCGATTCTGAGCAAACTAATTTGCGTTTTTTCATAAACACGTTGTATACGACATACAAATTACCTAATAGCAACCTCAAAAACATCAGGATATATAAAAACTGAAATATTTATTTCAACTAATTTGCTAAATGTCAATTTTATAATCTGTCAAAAAGTCATCAATAATTTGGATACACTACCGTCAATGTCTTGTTAAAACAAGCAATTCTTTTTCTCTTATTATCACCTAAACCAACGCATCTACCTTCACTTCTACCAACTATCCAGAGGTTGAAAACTTAAAGTAAGAATAGGGTCCACGTGAACGATAATGAGTGAACAATAAGAACAAACTCAACTCACCTATTAAAATTGCTAGGATACATGGAGGGATGCTGATGTAGCTGGTCTAACCGTGGACTGTCTGCAACACCGTTACCTGTAAATAAAAACATTTTAAAATTAATAAAGACATCTGTCTTAATTTTTTTTCTTCATGTGATTCAACCATACAAAAAGTGATCAAAAATCTGGGCTATGTTCGAAAATATTCAAAAACACATGATATCTGGGATTCTGCTCTGAGTTTCAAAATGTTTACCCAAACCGTTTTTTTAGGTTTTTAAACATACACGTCAATAATTTTTTTTAGCTTCCTCACAAATACACCATGTATGTTACCCGATTTTTTGTAGTTATATTTCTCGAGTTATGATATTTTTAAGATTTTTTGAAATCTTCTGGGTTGAGTCACTTTTTCGGTCACTGTAGCGCGATCTGTTGAGATAATAGCCTGATTTTTTTTCTTTATTAGTTGAATGATATGGTTCTGATGAATTCACATCCATAACGCTTATCATAACTCAAAAAAAATTAGGAAATTGAAAAATTTAGAAATTCTGTTTTATCCTTAAATTTTGAAGATTGTTTTAAAATAAAAATATCCTACATTTTTCATCCAAATCTTTTAAAAAACTACATTACTTTCTTAACTAATTACCATGAGTACACACAACAATGACAACAATGAGTCACTTTAGCGGCATCATACTAAAACTTTAATTCAAAATGCCAGACATGTAAAATTCAATTAAAGAAAAGACACAACTAAAACTTGATTATAAGTAAACTAAAAACATCTTAATAAAAAAAAGGCCATAAAACGCTTTCAAAATGAACATTTAATTGCTCAATACATACAATACATCGTCAAAGCAAAAAAAATTAAGGGTATAAATGCGTTTATTCAGACGACTTTTTTGGGATAAAATATTTTTTTTAAACGACGTCAAATCTATGTGAAACTAAAAAGTCACCATTTTGAACACTTATTATGACGTTTTTTATAAGTAATACCATTGATTAAGTTGTAATCAAGTTTTAGTTGATACACAGATTACTTGAATTTTACACTTCTGACAATTTGAATGAAAATTTAGGTATATATATTTTACATGGTAAATAGTTAAAAGTATAGTTAAGTTTTTAAAAAAGATTTGGATGAAAAATTTTAGGTTTTTTTTTTTTTACAACGGCCCTTAAAGTTAAGGGAAAAAACAGCATTTCTAGCTTTTCAATACCTTTATAATAAACGTTGTGGATGTGAATTCTTAATAATCATCTGACGCTATTATTCATCTATTAAAGCAAAAAAAAAATAAGTCATTTATCTCAACAGATCGCGCTACACTGAATTACTCAACCCAGAAATTTCAAAAATGCGTAAAAAAATTCATAACCCGAAAACTACAAAAATCGGGTAACATACATGGGGTATTTTCGAAATTTTCCCAGACAAAAGCACCAATCGAAGACAGCTTTTTTAATAAAATGAGTAGATCTTTCCAACTTTAACATTATAATTTTTTTTTCGAACAGATTATTCGTGCGGCGTGGTTACTTATTCAAAATTAAATTTCGACTTCTGAGGCGCGGGCCGGGAGTTGAAGAGTAATTTTTTTATACCTTTATTACATTACTTACATTATACTACTGAAGGTTGTCAAACAGAAAAATACGTATTTTGCCATTTTCTCCATAGATCCTCATATTTCAATTAGGATGGGTTTATAAAGTCCCTGTCTAGGCTGTATCATTGGACTCCTCACCTCTGTCCTGCTGATAATGAGCGTGGTAGTGTTCCTTGTCGTCCAGCGGCGCGGGGCTGTGGTGCAGGTGCGCGTGGTGGTACTGCAGCCGCTCCGAGCCCTCGTACAGCGCGCCGCTGAAGCCGGCCGCGCCCACGCCGGGGGACATCGGCCGGTTCACTGACGATGGCTGGAACAATTATAAATATAAATAAATATATGCGCCAGACAACACACCACTTGTCGTGGTCGCGAAGTAGGGATTAATATCCCTGTTACGAGGTACCAGAGAATGGATTAAGGCAAGGGCGTCTCATAGCACACCCAGACCCGAGTCAATTCAGAAAATATCGTTTCCTGAATTGACCCGACCGCGGATCGAACGGAAATCGACGCGAGAAACCGTGCTGCAACGCTAAGCCAATCGTGTCGTCTATTGTAGTATCGTTAGTGATGGTTTAGGACCCTAAAATTACCAAGAACAGAGGCTGGCCTTATTAAAAATGTGTATATGTCGTAAGATAATAGGAAGAGCCGGATTTTCGCGAAAATCCAAGGACGATCGCAAAACGTCGGCTAATAGGAATTGCAAACGAACGATCGCGATTGAGTAATCACGTTCTGAGAGCTGATTGACTGATAAAGATTTCAACCACAGACGGCGCTGATTGGTCTATCCACAATTCAGTCGCCTTTGATTGGTCGAAGGTTAGGTTCACAGTTCCTTCGCCTTTTGTTTTCATTGAAATTTGCTGCAGTCTTTTATAACAATAAACGTTATTTTTTGCGTGACTAAAACTACTACGTGTTAAGGTTAATCAGTAGGTATCATTGTTTACCGGTGCAATGAGTGAATCGACTAGGGGCTATGTTATTTTGGGTATTCGATTGGACCAATCAGAAAAGAGATGTCAGAGTCGACTCTTTAATTAGCCAATCAGCGTTCAAGTTTCAGCATTTCAAATGACAGATTCCTATTATCCGGCGTGTCGCGATCGTCCTAGGATGATCGCGAAAATCCGGCTCTTCCTATTATCCTACGACATATCTATAAAACGAATAAACTCCTCCTGCCCTTGTCGCGGCTGTAAGTATCGGGAGGCCCTGGAACACCACTAAGAAGCCGAAAGCGCCAGGCGTACAAAACGACAAGCAATAGGGTGTTTGACGGCAATAATAGAGGCTTTCGCCACTGAGTTAACTAAAACAAGTCTAGAAAGTAAAAATTTCATCTGAATAGCGGAGTTTGGTAGAAGACTTTCCTGTAAGACATGTTACATATCCCAGCAAATACTTGACTTCCGATAAAGATGAAACTGGCTATTTTCGTGTTATTTTGCATTTAACAATGATCTATTTTCTTTTTGTCTCTTTCACACTATTTCCGTATTGAGCGACTAAAAAATACATTTCTGCGAGTTGTGACCTAGATCAAAGTTACTAAAAAGACTCGGGACTAAAATGAGTCGCTATAAGGATAACGTATTTTCTCACTCTTGCTGCATTTTTTACTATCTCACTCTAACGATATTTAGAGACTAAAGAATACCTATCTTTCTGCGTGCTGTGATCTATGAAGATGTCACTAATTTGACTCCGGACTAAAAATGTGTCGCTATAAGCATAACATAGGCAAGCGGGGTTACGAGCATTGGTAACAGAAGAAGACTTTCCTGTAAGAAATGTAACATTTTTGACTTCCGATAAAGATGGAACCAGCTATATTTGTGTCAATTAGCATTTAGCAATCGGCGTCATCCACACACAATTCAACATTTGTTGGCCCGAACTAAAAGGTTCGGTGACTCGTTTCTTTGTCGTACCATCCAGACGTGGAATGCTCTTCCAGCACATGTGTTTCCTTCCTCGTATAGTCCCGGGTTCTTCAAGCGGGGCGTGAAAAGGCATTTCAGCAGGCCTTCAAGGTGAGGATGGCCAGCCCAGTGATTCGTTTGAATGACTGGGCTTGTCAACCTCATATCTGGAACTCACGACCGCTTTCCATCAAAAAATGAAACAACAATGCTCTATTTTCCGTCTGCAGCTAGAAACTATAAAAATGCATGTTTGGAGCTAGTTCTCTCGGGATCCAGTCCTGCGACGCACCTTGTTGTAGCCGTCGAGCGACTCGTCGCTGTTGCTGCGCGGGTGCAGGTCGGCGCTGCGGAGGGGCGAGGCGTCGGCGTCGCGCGGCGGCTCGAAGTCGAGCGGCACGGGCGAGACGGGCGGCGGCGAGGAGATGGCGGCGCCGATGTCGGACGACAGCTCCGCGCCGAAGCCGGTGCTGCCCGCGCTGCCGCTGGTGCTGCTGCCGCTGCCGCCCTGCACCACAAACTTACTTTAAGATACAAGCTTACAGAATACAATTTTAATCTAAATTAAGTCATTGGAATCTCACTGCTTGAGCCTTTCTATTTTTGGCCTTTTCAGGCCAGCCTCAAATGGGATTGGGCGGGGCACATCTGTATGTAAATGCCGGACCATTTGTGGGCAAAATCAGCCAAAGAACAAAACAAAAGCAACTAGTCGTACCATTAGTTGTTAGTTGAAAATTGTCTTTTTTTTTGAGTCTATCATGAGTTTCATTGGGCAATGGGTAAAAATTATATAAGGTCATATTTAATTATATAAGGTCATATTTGACGGTTGTGATAAATAAAAAAATATTGAACCACACCTGACGGTTTACTGATCTATCTCGAATTATCTGAGAATATACACAAATTACGCATGCGCCCCGGACAGATAAGTCCGCTTAGAAAAAAAACCGTCATTTTGAGCACGCACACAGACACAACAGGCGATATCAGTGAGAATCGATGTCGCGCATAACCGCGAGTGTTTTTGTCAAACTTGGTGCAATTTTTCACATGATGTATTTTGTTTTTGGCGGGTTCTGTCGAATCGCGAATTCAGAGCGAATATAGTAGCATCCCTGAGCGGTCAGGCAAGTTAAGATAACTATACTGGAAAAAGGCGAGAGAGGTCTTTCTATAAACTCTTTATTTCGTGGTATATACCACTAGGAAGCCACTTTGGTCAACAATAACATAGGTTACAAACACTTTATTTAAAATTTGTTGTTAATGTTTTTTTTCTTTCTTAAAAATCTGAAAATGTGGAAAAATACCATGTCAATAAATGAGAGGAAACGTCTTCGGTAATCTTGTTGAATTTTATCGTAAGGTGTTGTGCAACATTGACCATAGAAAGCCTGGTTGAAGTACGGCTGTAATTGAAAATTTGCTTTTTTTTTGTTGTTATTCTTACATTTGCCTGTAAGCCACATTATGACTCCCAGCTATAACGCTGTATTTGCCGACTTTGTCAGACGACAGTTCCCTGTAAACTTGTTACTTTGATGTAAGCATTGTAAGTCGCGTCGGGTAGCGCGGGTTCGAATCCTTCTCGAAATCATCAAAGGGCGAAGTTTCATTTTCCTGCTTTCTAACCCTGTGAAGTGGGTTTACCTGCGTGAAGTGGTGGTCGCTGTAGTTGGGCTTGGGCGCGGGCGACTCGTGCTGGCTGTAGGGCGTGTGCGGCGACGGCGTGTACGAGTGCAGCGTGCCGCCCGCGGGCGACGCCGCCGGGAAGGGCGTGGTGCCGCCCGCGCCCCCCGCGCCGCCCCCCGCGCCGCCCCCCGCGCCGCCGGGGGCGGGCGAGCGGGAGTACGGCCGGGATTGTGTCTGCAAAGAGAGATGCTGTTAGATTCAGAGCTAGGAATCACGCGCACTTTTATGCTAGTCGCTCGAATTTTGACATTCTCAATTTTTGCCGTTTCTATTCATGATATCTTAATTTTTGATAAAAACAGGAAACTAACATTATAATGGATTGCTCTATACAAACACGTCACAAAACTCACAAACTAACACAATACAAAGGCTATTTGAGATACAACACCATTATAATCTATGGCCTGCTTTTTCTTACATGCCTCATATTATAAACAAACATGGCAAACCATATATTGACAACCATAGCAAATTTGTAGTGTTGGGAAATCATCGAATGAATCATACCGAGTCATTAGCCTACCATTACCCATACCATTTAGAACCTTGATAAAAACTTCGAAGATGTAGGAGTGTGGAGCTAGGAGACCCAGATGGTTTTCATTTTTTGTTTCGTCGACTTCTCATTGTTAGCCATATTCCTACTTGGAACAATAACATTATATTCATATTTCACAAAAACCCCATAATTGTACTCTGGCTGCCAGTGATTTTTTTATATATTTTATTTTCATTTTGTGAACTATCTGTCTATGACGAACATGTCTGAAATGTCTCTCTGTATAGGTACAGACGTCACAGCCTTTGACTACTGCAGATTTTAAATCTGAAGCTGTTTTTGTTTTGTGTAAATATATTTTTTTCTTTCAGGCGTCCTTCTTTCGATTCTGGGTTCCAATATCTAGCCCACATTAAGTTCTCCATTAGCTTAAAAACTTGCACGTATTAAAAGTGTGCGTACCTGCTGCTGCTCCCGGTACTGGTGCGGGTGCAGGGGCGCGTGGTGCGGCGAGTGCGGGTGCGCGTGCGAGTAGCGCGGCGTGTGCGCGGGGCTCGGCTGCTGGTACGGCAGAGGGCTGCAACAAACACAACATTATACACAATCCAAACAAAGAGATACTGTCAGTGTCGAGAACAGATGCGAGAGAATAGTGAGTTTGTAAACAGAGGTACAGAGGCGTTCACATCAACCTTTACATAGGGGCACCTTATGCGGCTGACATAAGACACATTTTGCAATGGTTTTGTAAAAGTTGATGCGAACGCCTCTGTACCAGAGGCGAACGCGCTAAAAGACTTCGATGTCTGCTAATAACAGATCACCCGCAAAATCGTCAACTACTCCGTAATCATGCATGGCGATTGCAACAGTGCCGAAATATCGGGAACTTAAAACAAAAAAGGTACGTGGTACTAATCCCGTTCTGAATTATTCTAAATTTCGGAACAAAGCAAAAGTATCCTCCCAAATATCGTTCAAAACTGATGGGCCGCAGTCCAATTTAAGCCAAAAATGATTAAAGATCTCTCAAAAGCATCTCATATTGATGAAAGCACATTAAACTCCGAAGGCGCAGCATCGTAAATTAGGCTTCTAAATTGTGCCATGTTACAAGAACAACGATTTTGCTTTAGTTTTTGCCTTTTCAAAAAAAATACGTCTGTTACCGGTGGGATGTTTTCATATAAACGAGAATTATCATATCTTGCAATAGACGTCAACGAAATGCTCTGTGAGGATAATTTCGTGGTCCGATTCGTTGGAATATTAAAAACATCGAGATCGAGAACTCAAGAGCGGTATGGTCGCTTTTCGATTTAGACTGGCGATAATACTAGTTTAATGAATAAGCGCTCAGTGAATTTATAATGAATAATATAATATAAGCTATTAAATTACGAATATTTCGAAAAATATACGAAGATACTTTCTAGTCTAGTTTTTAGTTTGTCTATAATTGTGTTAGCGCCTATAGTAAATTTTGTTAGCAAGGGCGCATGATTGTGAATCAGTGTTAATATTTATAATTATTGCAATTCCTTCTGTCAAGTTCTGAAGTAGAAATAGTACATTGTTCACCGAGAGGAGAAAGAGACCGATTATCGTCGAGGGTGTCGTTTGAAGCCCGAGCCGTAGGCGAGGGCTTTAAAACACTCGAGATCGGGAATCGCACTTTCTCTCGAGTGATACATAGTGCTTTATACTACACCTACGAGGAAAATAAAAAACTTAATCTTTACTAATTGAAATTTATATTGAAATTGTTGCAGTTAGTGAAGCTTAATGTAATACTTTTTCTTTTTTTGTCATTTTTGCCGTTTCCTTCAACTGCGGCGGAGTTAAAAAATCTTCATCATCACTATCACTACTTATCATTTTGATAGTTTTATTTTACTTTCTACGAAAACTGAATCCTCAAACAACACACAAATTGAAAATGGCGCCAATGCAATGGCGTCTGCAATTTTCACATGTTCTTTTTTCAAATTGTTTATCCTGCCGCCGCAGTGTCGCACTGCCAGCCCGACACCATCCGACACACAGCTAGTGGCCAGTGTCATTTTGCGAACTTGGAGATAAACACTCACTGTAAAAACTTTTTGGCTTTTGATATTTAGGTTACCGGCGCATAGTCTTAACCAAAATTAAAAAAGAAAAACGACGTAAGAAATGGATTTTCATACACTTTTCTCTCCCGCTCAGATGCGTTTTCTCCCCGCATATTTGTTCGATATGCAATGACGTACTTTCTACCGTAAATTTGATAAAGTATCAAGGTACTTTCCGAACAGGTGTAGTATAAATAATATTGGAAGTGTCTAGTCTGTCACCAGTGGCCTATTAGTAAATTGAATTATCAAGCCGCTAGAGGCAGAAAAAGAAAATATATATTTTGCCTCAAGTTATTAGCTATTGCATTGCAATATGTTCCAAATTACAAACAAATGGAGTTTGATTTTTAAATAGGTTCACATAAAGATAATGCAGTGTAATAGTACCATTGAGTACATTTGACGACCGACTTGGTGTAATGGTTAAGAAGTTGGCTACTACACCAGAGGTCGCGGGTTCGATCCCCGCACAGTACAAACATTTGTGTGTATGAACATGTCTGTTTGTACTGGTCTGGGTGTCCCCTATGTATAATAAGTATGTATTTACAAAAGAAAATGTATTTAAGTATGTTTATCCGTTGTCTAGTATCCCATAACACAAGCTTTAATTAGCTTACTTTGGGGCTAGATGGCGCTGTGTGGAATAATGTCCAGGGATATTTATTTATTTATTTATTTATTGAGTAGCGGCAGACGAACATGAGAAGCTATTCTGCCACAACTTATGAGTAATTGAAATATGTCACTTGTTGCATTGTGCATTAAGTAAATATTTCAGTACATCTTCTGTTAAGTTACCAACTTAAAGGTGCTTCCTCACTTGGAGCATTTGTCTGTAATTGTCTGCAATGAAAATTTAACCATTTCACCTTTGTCGGATTTGTTGCGTCGCGGCGTCGTACAGCATTAGATTTTTCGCATTTTCGCATTAGTAAAGTAAAGTAAAGTAAAAAATATCTTTATTTATATAGACTTTTAGAAAGTACTTATGACAAGTCATATAGTTACAAAAAAAAATTAAAGCAAAAATATACTAAAATAAACTTACATAAAATAATACTACGATAGTAAATATCATAATTAAACATAATGTGACTCTACCACCGGTTCGGAGGTTGTTTCCGAACCGGTGGTAGAGTCACATTATTATGTATGCCGAAGACTCCGGCAAGAAACTCGATGGTTACTCTTTTCAATCTTGTTTTTTAACACAAAAATTGAATTGACAGAGTAAAGTCATAACAAAAAGGTGTGCAGAGAAGCAGATTATACCTAAGATGACTACAAATTCTTATCATTTAAGAAATCCCCAACACTATAATAACCTCGCTTCATTAACTTAGCTTTAATTTGTGACTTAAACTGGTGAAGAGGCAGTTCAACAAGAGTTTGCGGTATCTTATTAACGAGTTTTTACAGACATATACTACATTATCATAAATAAATTGAAAGTACACCGTTAAAATATCTATCTCTTTGAATACTTCACGAAGCGAGTCGCGTGGTCTAAGGTTGTAAATGGAGCGGATGGCTCTTTTTTGAAGAACAAAGATGGTGTTGAGATCCGCTGCCGAGCCCCACAACTGAAGACCATACGACATAACACTGTGAAAATAACTGATGTACACTAATCTTGCTGTTGCGATATCAGTCAGGAGCCTTATTTTTCTAACAGCATAAGCTGCCGAACTAAGTCTTCCTGCCAGAGCAGAAATATGCGGACCCCACTGTAACTTGGAATCGAGAGTAATTCCTAAAAATACTGTGGAATTCGCAATCTCTAATGGCTCGTTATTCATGTTTATAATGGTATTGTCTTACATTGGACATAAAAATTTGATACATTTAGTCTTCTTAGCATTAAGCAGTAAATTGTTACTCGTGAACCAATGCAGTACCTTAGAGAGAGTATTATTTACGTCGTCAAGTGCTTTGTTACTTCTATCTACGTTAAAAATCAGAGAAGTGTCATCAGCAAATAATACAATCCCACATAGGTCTTTGACAAAATAAGGCAGGTCATTTATATAGATCAAAAACAGCAGAGGACCCAATATTGATCCCTGGGGCACGCCCATACGTATGGTGGCACCGGAAGAGTTCATACCATTGATACTCACTTTTTGTATTCTATCAGTGAGGTAAGATTCTATCAGGCTAAATGAAATATTTGAAACACCGTAATGTATCAGCTTAATCAGTAGGATTTCATGATCTACGCAGTCAAAGGCTTTTGACAAATCACAAAAAACTCCTATTGCATCTTGCGTTACCGCAACTCTCTCGTTACTCAAAATGTGTTGCATTTCATTTCAGTATTATTTCATGACGCGAACGTATTTTTCTTATATATTATCACTAACTCACTAACTAATTAGTACTTATTATCGATATTTATTATTTGACGGCACGATTGGCGTAGTGCGCAGAAGCACGGTTTCTCGCCTTGAATCCCGCAGTGCCCCGGGTTCGATTCCCGGTCGGGTCAATTCAGGAAACAGTCTCTTTTAAATTGCCCCGGGTCTGGGTGTGCTGGGAGACGCCCCTGACTTAATTCCTTGTCTGGTACTTGGAATCCCGCTTGAGTCCCAGGACCAGGTCGAATTTTTCTAGTTTCTATCTTTGTGTAGAACATAGAGCATTGTTTAATGCTAAAAAATAAAAATTCATTTAATTTTGTTGTACTATGTTGCGTATTACCATCATTACTTGTCATACCAATAACAGTATATTCATTTTTATTTAAAATCAAACTTTATTGGTTTGCAATGTGGAACTAAATGCAATAGCTAATAACTTGAGATAGAATATTTTTTTTCTTATTTTCCCTTTAGCGGCTTGATAATTCTATTTACTAAATGGCCACTGGTGACAGACTAGACACTTCCAATTTTATTTTTAATCCGTTCAAATTTTTGATCAGACATCAGTTCTTTCAGTTTTATGAGTATCTTTTGGAATTCCATTCCTGTGCGTGAACAAAATGTTTTATTAAAATCTGTATATGATCAGTCATCAGACTCACCTGTGCGTATAAAGCGGGCTTCGCGCCGCGTACTGCGTGTTGACCGCGCGCGACGAGGGCGCCCCGGGGCCCTGCGGCCCGCCGGGGCCTTGCGGGCCCTGCACGCCCGCGGGGCCCTGCACGCCGGGCGAGCCGTAGCCCATGCCGGAGCCCGCGCGCGGCGGCGAGGGCGCCGAGAACGCCGCGGGACTTGATGGGAACTGGAATGGGATTATTAGATTAATACAATGAAATAAATATCGGGGTACAGCTTACGCAAAGATTATTAGGCTGTGATGCATCTAGTACGGTTGTAATCGAATGATAAATCAAAGTTGCGTCGGAGAGGGGCTACCAGAAGATCTTCCTCTCCGCAGCCTCTTTCGCAGATCAACGCCTCCCATTTCTCACTCTTGAACATAGAGCGAACTATACTCGGAAGTAAGAGATCACTGTCAAAAGCCGCTACTAATATGCGACACTGTGCCGCCCAGGCTGAACGGACACACTTCAAGTGAGTGCTGGGCATCGTCCAGTGGTGGCACGCCGGAGTCGAGTTAATTTGCCGAACCCCCTCTGACACCATTTCCAGATGACTGGCCGTATGGCGTCGATGGTACAGGCTTCATACCTCGGCGCAGCAAATCCTCTTTCCATCGGTATATTAGCCCATCATGGGCCAGGCGCCGTCCTCACACGAGCCTTTCCTTGTCGTGGTGGGAGGAGCTTAGTACTGGTGGCAGTCGGGAACTACCGGGAAGCTAAAAAGGGTTCAGGCGTGGCAGTGCGGTGGTGGACTTCCCACCCGCCCACTACCTGCCACCGGGCGTGGTGATAGTATGGTGCCTGCCTGCCTACCGCTGCCCGCCCTAAGGGGCACCCACATGCACAGCGTTTTAGAGCGCCAGGTGGGGCGCTCTCTTCTAGCTTGCTGCTGCCCGATGTTGGTAGACAGCAGCATGGACCCTGGCCTCAAGTTCCCACGGCGGCGTGACTGCTATAACAGGCTGCCTCGTGGAAATTGCGCCGTAACCTAGCATCGCACTAGGAGCGGGGGGAGGCGGCATACGGGCCGGGGGGCGCGCGTGAGCAGTAGTGTACCTGCGGCTGCGGCGTGCCTGCGGGCCGCGCGGGGCTGGGCGAGTACCCGGAGCGGGGGGAGGCGTAGACAGCGCGGGGGGAGGCGGCATACGGGCCGGGGGGCGCGCGTGAGCAGTAGTGTACCTGCGACTGCGGCGTGCCTGCGGGCCGCGCGGGGCTGGGCGAGTACCCGGAGCGGGGGGAGGCGTAGACAGCGCGGGGGGAGGCGGCATACGGGCCGGGGGGCGCGTGTGAGCAGTAGTGTAC
The DNA here is from genome assembly GCA_947369235.1 of Udea olivalis. Taxonomy (NCBI): domain Eukaryota; kingdom Metazoa; phylum Arthropoda; class Insecta; order Lepidoptera; family Crambidae; genus Udea; species Udea olivalis. The sequence goes on from OX376366.1 coordinate 12,981,727, forward strand.
CTGCGGCTTCGGCGTGCCTGCGGGCCGCGCGGGGCTGGGCAAGTACCCGGAGCGGGGGGAGGCGTAGACAGCGCGGGGGGAGGCGGCATACGGGCCGGGGGGCGCGCGTGAGCAGTAGTGTACCTGCGGCTGCGGCGTGCCTGCGGGCCGCGCAGGGCTGGGCGAGTACCCGGAGCGGGGGGAGGCGTAGACAGCGCGGGGGGAGGCGGCATACGGGCCGGGGGGCGCGTGTGAGCAGTAGTGTACCTGCGGCTGCGGCGTGCCTGCGGGCCGCGCGGGGCTGGGCGAGTACCCGGAGCGGGGGGAGGCGTAGACAGCGCGGGGGGAGGCGGCATACGGGCCGGGGGGCGCGTGTGAGCAGTAGTGTACCTGCGGCTGCGGCGTGCCTGCGGGCCGCGCGGGGCTGGGCGAGTACCCGGAGCGGGGGGAGGCGTAGACAGCGCGGGGGGAGGCGGCATACGGGCCGGGGGGCGCGTGTGAGCAGTAGTGTACCTGCGGCTGCGGCGTGCCTGCGGGCCGCGCGGGGCTGGGCGAGTACCCGGAGCGGGGGGAGGCGTAAACAGCGCGGGGGGAGGCGGCATACGGGCCGGGGGGCGCGTGTGAGCAGTAGTGTACCTGCGGCTGCGGCGTGCCTGCGGGCCGCGCGGGGCTGGGCGAGTACCCGGAGCGGGGGGAGGCGTAGACAGCGCGGGGGGAGGCGGCGTACGCGCCGGGAGCGCCCGGGGGGGCACCGGGGGACGCGTAGCCACGGAGCGCTTCCATGCTGTTCTCCATGCTGCCACCTGCGAACAAATTATACCATTAGTAAAATTATAAGCAGTGAGAGAACTATCTCGCTACTAGCTGTCCGTCAGCGGCTTCGCCCGCGTAGACTGTCCTTTCCGTCAATAGGCTATACCTATGTCACTCCATGATAATGTAGCTTAATATTAGTAAATGATTTTTTAAATCCGCCTAGTAGTTTCGGAGCCCATTCCATACAAACAAACAAAAAAAAACAAATCTTTACAAGTCAAGGGACCTCAAAACAATGAAGATTATTACATTGCGAGCATCAGCAATCTAGTCCCATGTTGTAAGTTATTTATTAGTTACTTTGTTACAATCTCCAAACTCTGTTATCTGATAAATACAACCCTTTTAAACAAAAACTTTATTTCAGAAATCCATTCATAGTACAATTAGTATGTTAGTAACAATTTTTACTTATTATAAGTTAGTTATGTTTTGACTGTTGTTATCTTTATTAACGATATCTTACTAATATTATAAATGCGAAAGTTTGTGAGGATTTATGTATGTATGTTTGTTTATACTCTTTCACGCAAAAACGAATGAAAGTATTTGGATGAAACTTTACAGTAATACAGCTTATTCATCAGAATAACACATGGGCTACAATTTATAAAGATTTTAGGTAATATGGCCATAATACATAACGAAAACGCGGGCGAAGCCGCTAGCGAAAAGCTAGTAACAGATACAACATTTTCGTCAGTCAGACACAGGCCTGCCGTGAGCGGGCGTGCAAGGCGTGCACCGCACGCGGGCGGCACGTCCAAGGGGGCGGCAAATCGAGCGACTCATCACGGAATATTATTCTAAGTCATTGTCATAAATAAATAGCAACCCCAACTACAGCATAAGAAATGTCATCGCTTGGAAAAAACCCACCCCAACAATAACTGCTTAACAGGATGGCATTTATCTCAACAGATAGCGCCAGTGTTAGAGTCATTTAATCTGAAATAAATGATTTTTATTTTTTATTTGACGACCGACTTGGTGTAATGGTTAAGAAGTTGGCTACTACACCAGAGGTCGCGGGTTCGATCCCCGCACAGTACAAACATTTGTGTGCATGAACATGTCTGTTTGTACTGGTCTGGGTGTCTCCTATGTATAATAAGTATTTATTTACAAAAGAAAATGTATTTAAGTATTATAGTTTATCCGTTGTCTAGTATCCCATAACACAAGCTTTAATTAGCTTACTTTGGGGCTAGATGGCGCTGTGTGGAATAATGTCCAGGGATGTCCAGGGATATTTATTTATATAATGTATATTTATTATGACTAGTGTTCGTAAGCGGCTTCGCCCGCGTAAACTGTCGTTCTCGTCAAAATATGGCCTAAATTAAGAAAAAATATAGGTATACTATGTCAATCCCTGACACAGTAGCTTTATATTAGTGGAAAACTTTTTTCCCACTGTAATAAAAACAAAAAACCCTTTTTTTTCATAAAACTCTGCATTATGTAGTCATAGGCCGGCATAATCGGTATTGCACGTGGGCTGTCAAACAGCTAGCGGCGGGCCTGCAGACACGCATTATAAAACCTATTTATTTTAAGGAAAGAATGAAAAGTGTTCTTTTTAGAAAAATATATATCATAAAATCATTGTTATATTTTTTTTTTACGCCAAAGAACACAACTCTTGTAATGATCTCAAAGTAGGGATTAATATCCCTGTGTTACGAGGTACCACACAAGGAAAATAAGCCAGGGGCGTCTCCTAGCACACCCAGACCCGAGTCAATCAGAAAAGATCGTTTTCTGAATTGACCCGACCGGGATTCGAACACGGGACACTACGTAAATCGAGGCAAGAAACCATGCTACAGCGCACTACGCCAACCGTGTCGTCGATAATTATATGGACATACCACAAATGTTCGTTAATTGACTTGAGTCTTTCTGTGCATGGCATGGCGGTTCGGGGCGGGCTGCGGCCGGGGTGGCTGGAAAAAGGGCTTGCCCTCCAGCGGCTGGTGCTGGTACAGCATGCTCTGAGGCAGCGGCGACGGCAGCTGCCGGTAGTCACATAAACTGCTGTGTATGGCGGTGCAACACTCACTGTTGGTCGGGGCTGGCTGCGGCTGGGGTGGCTGCAAGTAGGGCCCGCTCTTCAGCTGCTGGTGCTGGTACAGCATGCAGAGGCGACGGCAGCTGCTGGTAGTCACATGTAGTGCTGTGTATGGCAGTGCAACACTCACTGTTGTTCGAGGCTGGCTGCGGCTGGGGCGGCTGGAAGTAGGGCCTGCTCTCCAGCGGCTTGTGCTGGTACAGCATGCTCTGCGGCAGCGGGGACGGCAGCTGCTGGTAGTCACATGTACTGCTGTATATGGCGGCGCAACGCTCACTGTTGGTAGGGGCTGACTGCGGCTGGGGCGGCTGGAAGTAGGGCCCGCCCTCAAGCTGCTGGTGCTGGTACAGCATGCAGAGGCGACGGCAGCTGCTGGTAGTCACATGTACTGCTGTGTATGGCGGCGCAACACTCACTGTTGGTAGGGGCTGGCTGCGGCTGGGGCGGCTGGAAGTAGGGCCCGTCCTCCAGCTGCTGGTGCTGGTAGAGCATGCAGAGGCGACGGCAGCTGCTGGTAGTCACATGTACTGCTGTGTATGGCAGCGCAACACTCACTGTTGCTCGGGGCTGGCTGCGGCTGGGGCTGCTGGAAGTAGAGCCCACCCTCCAGCGGCTGTTGCTGGTACAGCATGCTCTGCTGCAGCGGCGACGGCAGCTGCTGGTAGTTACATGTACTGCTGTGTATGGCGGTGCACCACTCACTGTTGGTAGGGGTGGGCTGCGGCTGGGGCTGCTGGAAGTAGGGCTCGCCCTCCAGCGGCTTGTGCTGGTACAGCATGCTCTGCGGCAGCGGGGACGGCAGCTCCTGGTAGTCACATTTACTGCTGTGTATGGCGGCGCAACACTCACTGTTGCTCGGGGCTGGCTGCGGCTGGGGCTGCTGGAAGTAGGGCCCGCCCTCCAGCGGCTGGTGCTGGTACAGCATGCTTTGCGGCAGCGGCGACGGCAGCTGCTGGTAGTCTCCGTGTCCGGACATATACTGCTCGTGCGGCAGGCTCTGCAGGCCCGAGAGCTGCGGCTGCATCATTGTGTTTGCCTGCAATCACGAAAATTCAAACCGTATTAACAATTAATATTAATAAGTGTTTTTTTTTTCAGCATTTAACAATGCTATCTTTTTTTCAACAAAGATTGAAACTAGAAAAATTTGGCCTGATCCTAGGACTCACGCTGGAGTCGAACCCGCGACCTTCCACTATTCGGGTAGCTGCTCTTCCAACTGAGCTACCGCGGTCGTTAACAGACCTGGTGAATTTTTCTAGTGTGTCTTACGTTGTAAGCCAACATTGTTTCATCAATGTCTAGACAAGCGGTAGCGTGTCAAGCCAAGGTCAAGCTTACAGAACTGGCGAGCAGCACCGTGTGTAATATTACACGAACCATTTGGAGCCACTTTTGACCACCTCATAACTCTAAACTATTGGTAGCGTGTCAAGCCAAGGTCAAGCTTACAGAACTGGCGAGCAGCACCGTGTGTAATATTACATGAGCCATTTGGAGCCACTTTTGACCCCCTCATAACTCTAAACTATTGGTAGCGTGTCAAGCCAAGGTCAAGCTTACAGAACTGGCGAACAGCACCGTGTGTAATATAACACTAAACCGTTTGGAGCCACTTTTGACTCCCTCATAACTCCAAACTATGCGTAGCGTGTCAAGCCCAGGTCAAGCTTACAGAACTGGCGAGCAGCACCGTGTGTAATATTACACGAACATTACACGAACCATTTGGAGTCACTTTTGACCTCCTCATAACTCCAAACTATTGGTAGCGTGTCAAGCTTACAGAACTGGCGAGCAGCACCGTGTGTAATATTACACTAACCATTTGGAGCCACTTTTGACCCCCTCATAACTCCAAAACTATTTCACGTTAACATGTTGAATTTGGCTTATCTATTGAGTCTTACCCTCTAGTTAGATATGTATTCCAAATATAATAAATACAACTCAAACGATTATTTAGATATTAACATCCAAAAATCTACATTTTTGTGACTGACTGACCTCTAGATCAAAATTAAAACCCAGTTCCAGATGACGTAGAAAGTTCAAATTTGGCATCTAGATAGGTGGTTGAGTGAAAACAAAGGAAAAAATCCACTATTATCATCATCCGTGCGGTCTATTGTGAAACCCACACTGGTATGTGGGGTCCCAGGGTCCGCCTTTCTTATTTTCTTGGCCCACTTCGCGCGGTCTTGTGCATCCTCAGTGGTGAGTCTGTTGGCACGCACGCATGTCACCCTTGACGACGTCGAGCCACCGCTTCTTGGGTGGATCTCTTCTACGAGTACCTGGCGGGGGCGGCATGGCCAGACATTTGTTGCCCACGTAGTTTGCCGATCTCCGTGAGACATGACTGTTGGTATAACGAAGGCAGCTTGTCTGCGATTTGGATGTGGGTGTTCCGCACGAGATCTTTGCGTGAGACTCCACACATCCACTGCAGCATCTTCATTTCCGTGAGGCGCAACTCCTGCTTGTGTCGCTCTAGTAACGGCCATGTTTCACTGATATATAAATGGACAGGCCTGATGATGGTTTATAGACCTGCCCCTTCAGCTCGATCGGCATTTTGGGGTCACAAATGTCACCTCACGCCATTTGGCCCAAGCCGCGGAAATTCAGGCTCGGACGTCGCTGTCGATGTCCCTGGACACGCTCAACACAGATCCCAGGCATTTGACACGGTCCGTGCGCTCGACCACGTCAACGCCTATGCGGGCGGACTGGGGATCTGTGGTGTTGCAGGCCATGTACTCCGTCTTCGCCACATTAAGTTTCAGACAGCCGTTTTCAAGTGAATTCCTCCACTTATTTACCCGTTGTACCAGACGTCCCCTGTCCGAATCTGCTAGCGCAATATCATCAGCACACATGAGCAACCAGGGTGGCTGCTCGCGGTGGTCTCGGATGCTGTTTGACAGAACGTCTAATATTACGCTGAACAGAAACGGGCTAAGCACGGAGCACAAAGAAAAAAATCCAAAACTAGTAAATTTTTATCAATTAGGTTAAAAAAATAATGATTTTGAAATGTTGATATATCCAGTGTAAGTTAAGCTCAGATTTATATAATGAACCATATTTAATAGGGTTCAGCTTAAGCTGGACGGTTGTCGATAGATCGCCTCAAACGTGTTTTTGACCCGTAGCGCTAAGTTTTGAGGTTTCGAAAATATTCTTTCTTTTTGGCATGTAGTTTCGGAATCCTTGGTCCAACGAAATGAATGTATGATGAATGAATGCAGTAGTCATTTGTCATCTTAGGTAGTCGCATAGGTAGAAATTTAGGTATTTGTCCAGAGGCATTTTGTGTCAGCTCTGCCAACAGGAACCCTGACATTTAACTAATACCTAACATGTCGCTCGACTAGCTCTAAAATAATATTACAGTTGGTTAAATAGGTGTTATGCGTTTTAGAATACTAATATCTGTATTACAACGTATTTTGTGTCGAATTTATCCACGACATAAGCACCTAGGCACCTTTAAACAATGAAAGTGGCGTTTAGTCTGCTCATGTGATTCTTCTGTGGTAGATGTGTTTTACGCGGTCTCCGATATTTTCTGTAAAAACGCGACTTGGCTTGGATCATTGGACTGTTTCATTTTCTGATTGTGTGACGTTTCGATTTTAATGTGTGGGGTCATAATATGAAAAGCCTAGTATACGAAAAAATTACGCCCATCGCAAATATCTACATTGAGGCGGCTTGCCAAATGCTGTCCTGAAAAGTAATTTAAGAAAAATAATGAGAATTTGTGTAAGAAATCGCGGCGGCCATGTAGAACATGAATTATAAAAATGTTGCTATTTTTTGTTTTATTTACGTATTTTTGCTAATTTTACCTCAAGCTAAAACGTAACCTCTGTTAGCATAACTGTTATTTGGTTAATAGCTAGTGTTATACCTTTTTGAATAGCTAAAAAGACGTAGAAGTTTTTTAAAATTGATGACAGCTGGTCTTTATGTGGATGTTAAAGTCTTCACGTGAATATATAGCGACGATAATTAATATTTTAACAACAAGTCATAAATACTGCAAGAGGCCGCGCCGCCGCGCGTAAGCATCGCATCATACACTTCCAAAACTAAATCATTGATGTCGCTAGTAAAACAAATAAGATGTAACTTATATCTGAAAAAGTGATGCGTCAACTGTTTTCTAAGTTTGGTATGCGTATTAGTAAATGTTTGCCAAATTTGACATACCCAATCACAGAAAACTTAACTATTCAGGAGTGATATAGGCTTTATTTTATTATGATTGAACAAGGAATTCAGAGAAAACTAATAGTATAAGTATGTAAATCAAGTCGGAAAAAAGCGGGTGAGTCAGAACTTAGGCTTCAATATATTATCCTACTGACCATTAAACTTGGTACCCATTTAGATATCACTTCTTTTGTCGTACAAGTCAACAACCAATGCATAATTTTGAACTTGGCTCTCATTTCACATTTATGTTTTTGTTGGGATATCATTACTTTTTGTACAGATATTATCAGTACCTTGGTCATTATCTTTTCATCTACACTCGGTTCCAAAAATTACGGGTCAGTCACAAAAATTGAAATACCTCCAGACCTGTAAAAGTCAGATCAATGAAATAAAAACAGGAGACTTCTAATAACATATTATTTAAACTGGTTGATGAAAAAAACTTCATTAAAAAACAAAATTTTAAAAATGTCCATTTTTAAAAACAAAATGTTTGCTTCATGTCATTATGTATGATTTCCATTTCTATTCTGTCACAAAAAAAAATATCGCGAACGTCTTCCACGTGCATAATTATTATTCTGTGAGGTGAATCATGGCAGTCACGCTAGAGGAATGTACCAGAATCCTAACTTTTTTGGAACTTGGGCGGAGCCAGCGTGAAACAGCCAGAAACATTGGTGTATCTTTGTCGACTGTTCAGCGGGTAGTCCAGTGGTAACAAGAGACCGGATTACACCTTGCCAGGAAATGGCAGACCAAGGTGCACAATGGCCAGGGAAGACAGACAACTGGTGGCTACAATGCTCCGAAATCGTTTTTAAACTGCTGTTGGTCTAAAAACTCACTTTATTCGCTTTGGAGGTGGAAATTTAAGCGCTCAAACAGTAAGAAGAGTCTTGCTGAAGCAAATTTGAAACCATTGAGGCCCGCAAATGGCCCCAAACTGGAACGGGGACATCGAATTGCAATACAGAGATACGTGCGCGAGCACCTAAACTGGACACTAGACGATTGGTCTAGGGTAATGTTCACAGACGAGTCTAAATTCATGCTTTATAAGCATGATGGTAGGCAGTTAGTGTACAGAAGACCAGGGGAGCGCTTCCATCAAGCGTGAGTGGAGGAAAAGGTGGCGTACGGTGGAGGCTCGGTACAAGTTTGAGCTGGGATTTCTGCCGAGGCCCGCACCGAGCTAGTACTCATTCAAAATGGAACTCTAAATGCAGAGAGGTACGTGGAAGAGATCCTCAATGAGCATGTAGGACCTTTCATGGCCAGGATGGACCGGCATGGCATATTTATGCATGATGATGCGCGTCCCCATACCGCCAGGATTGTACATGACTACCTTGAAGAGGTCGGTATCGAACTTATGCAGTGACCAGCGCGAAGCCCGGACTTCAACCCCATTTTTGAAGCCGAGCATGCCTGGGCTCGGCTTCAAAGATGAGTGAAAGGTCGAAACCCCACACCAATCACGCTTCCCGAGCTCAAACAAGCACTGGTGGAGGAATGGGAAGGTATTCCTCAGCACCGACTCCGAAATTTGGTGTACAGCATGCCTAATCGCCTGGAAGCTGTCAAAAGAGCTCGTGGAGGCAATACAAAGTATTCAATGGAGAAAGTAATGAAAAACAGCAAAAAACAATCATAAAAAAATAATCTTAAGAAAAATATTTAAGTTTCTTTTAGTTTTTTTAATTTAGATATTAATATGTTTTATTTTATTTTTCATCTGTATGATTAAATTTTCAATTGAACAGTCTTAGTTTCATTAGGACGTAGTTCGGGAGATATTCGGGTTTATGTGACTGACCTGTTATTTTTGGGACCGAGTGTATGTCCTCTTGTCATGGTCTCGAAGTAGGGATATATATCCCAGTATTGCGGAGGTACCACACAAAGAATTAAGTCAAAGGCGTCTTCCAGCACACCCAGAGCAGACCAGCGTCAATTTAGAAAATACCGATTAACGACTCGTATCGTATTAATTTTCGGGGGGAAGAGGTTATGAAATGGAGAAAAATCTTAACACCGCCTATTAGAAACTTTTGACGACAGCAATTTACTAGCAACATCTATGATTTAGTTTAGGAAGTGTGTTATGTGATGCTTACGGCAATCAATCGACAACTTTCCAGTTTAAGCTGAACCTTACGAAATATGGTTGATAACATAAGTCTGAGCTCAACTAACACTGGAATATCGCCTTTTCTGTAACAAACTTAAATGATAAAAATTTACTATATGCTGATTTTTTTCCTTTGTTTTCACTCAACCACTTATCTGGATGCCAAATTTAAACTTTCTAGGTCATCTGGAACTGGGTTAGAATTTTGATCTATAGGTCAGTCAGTCACAAAAATGTAGATTTTTGGACGTTAATATCTAAATAACCGTTTGATAATACATATCTTTCTCGCAAGTCTCAATAGAGCCAAGTGTCTAGATAAGCCAAGCGCCTTTTTAACACCAGAAAGAAACATTTTTGCAAATATTTGGAGGGTTGCCGCAGGTTCGAATCCCATTTTAGTTCTTCGAATTTGTCTGGTTTTCATCTTTGTGTAATGATATTTTGGACACCTCACACAGAAACCATTGGCCGAAGTGTTGGTGCAATAGTAGCAAACCTGCCTACAGCACTAAAGGTCATCGATTCGATCCCCGCAGGACAAACAGTTATGTGATGACATAAAACATTTGTATCTGTCATGTGTCTATTATCTGTTTTGTTATTGTTGTATGGAAGGATTAATGAGAGTGGAAGAAGCGCAAGAGGTGTGTCAGGACCGTAGCAAGTGGAAAGATGTGGTCTCTGCCTACCCCGTTGGGAAAAAGGCGTGATGGTATGTATGAATGTATGTATTGTTATCTATTAATAAATCCATTTGTAAATATTAAGATAGGCGACATACCTACTAAAACGCACCCGGGTATACCCTCAACGCTTTGGAATAGGGCGGCATGTAGCCTTACGGATTACCATTTCGCCTCAGCGGCCGACCCAGCCTTCATGCCGGGCCTCCTCACGCTACGGGGGCGTCCCGATATTCTGGGACACCCCCAGACGGGAGCACCGTGCAATAAGGTGGAAGCCCCCTAACACCCTGGTACTATTTTGAGGGAGCAGGAAGAGCACGGGTGAACCGCCGTCTTCGTGCTCTCCGCCGTCTGCGTCGGAGAGGGGCCGCCAGAGGATCATACTCTCGGGCCCTCTCCTTCTGCGCTTGTTGAGTTTGTTTCCGGGCGCCCTCTACTTGGTCAAGGTAGCGGCGCTCTCCTTGTGCTCTCGCTGCTGCCCTGTACAGGTAGACAGCAGCGAGAACCTGTGCGTCCAGTTCTCATGGGGGCATAGCAGGCAGCCCCAGCGGAGATGGTCCGATATCCTCTAATGGCTCTCACCGCCATCACCCCGTCCACAATGTGTCACTTAGACGGGGCCCGCAAAAGTTGTGAGCGGTGAGAGCATTTGCCCAGATTGCGGCGTAAAGTTGCCGGCATGATTGTCCGTGGCCACACAGATTTGGCAAGAGCCGGCCCAAAGCACCCACTGCCCGGATAAGACGGAGAGCGAGGCTGGTGAAGTGTGCCTCAAACTTCCACCTTCCATCCAAGATGAGGCCCAGATACTTCATCTGGGCCGCTACCCTCACGTTAACGCCGTTAAAGCGGAGTGACGCCCCGGGAGGAGGCCCCTGCCGAGGTCCGAGAAATAGCAGAGCCTCGGTTTTGTTGAGGGCCAGCTATAGCCCCAGGGCCTCGATGCGGCCGCATTTATATGAGTGCACTCCGAAAAAATAAAGCGCCTCTCTAATAACGCCGAACGGCAGGCTGTTGAAGGTCGACGCTGATCACGAGCGACCACGCTCCGTGGGCAGACGCAGTCTCTGTCTCCTTTTTAAGAAGCTCCAAGGTCCTGTCCCGGAACTTGCTCGCCCCCTTGTCGATCCCCGATGTTATAGGGGTCGCGCCCCATGACGCCACTATTGGGGCCTCTTCGGCCCGTTTCTGTCTAGCTTGGTGAACGAGGAGTGGCCCCGACATCTCATCGGCAGCGCTGGACCGCCGGAGGTGGAGACCTCAGATCTGATATTTATGATCTGACAATGCACTGTTAATAGCCATAGTAGTCATTTGCCATAAGCCTTTATAGCATAACTTCATAACGCATAACAATAAAAAATTCGAAAGGCATAATTTTTATTTGCCATAATATTCGAAAGACATACTATTCAAAAAGCATACATGAAATAAGCATACCTAATTAAAGAAAATCTTTAACTCTTAAGGAATAACACCTATTTACCATAATACGCAAGCAATGCACGCATAATACTAAACAGCGAGTTTTCCGGCGCTTCGCCGGCCGCTGACGCGGACGCGGCACGCTTGCTTCGCTCGCTCGGCTCGCGCGTTGTTTGGTCGCAGTTCTAACCTAACCTAACCAATGAACGATATAACCAATTTGTTTTTCTTCCTGTTAAAGGCTAAAGAAAAATATCACAAACAGGCTTTTTGGGGTTAGAAATACTTCATTACTTTTGTAGAAATAAATTTAAAAAAAGGCTGTCAAAACTATGCTTTTTAAAGTATGGAAATTTTCAGTTATACTTTTTCAGACTATGCGTTTATTGAGTTACGCTTTGTAATAGTATGTTAAACAAAATTATGAATAGTAAAATTATGCGTTTTTAAGGTATGCTTAATAAAATTATGGCAAACAATAATATGAATTTTGATGATGATGGTTTTTATGATTATGCCTTTTAACAATTCTGCGTTAGTATGTTTATGCGTAATGAAAATTTGCTAAAATCTATTTTGCTTTTTGATTTGTATGCCAAATGATGTATGGCATGGAAATTGAAATTATGGCAACGTTATGCGTTTCAAAGTTTCACCAAAATATTTGTGATTTAATAACTCAAACAACACCTAAAATAATCTCCTCGCGCCTAGGTTTTCAAAACAAAGTACAAATTAGGATTATTCCAAAGAAAGATTTCTTGCAAGGTCGATTACGCGGCGACAACCGCTTACCACCAGGCGGTCCACGACTCCTCGAGCTTGTTTTCGTCTTTCAGCTAGTATAACACACTACAGACCTGTTGTTGCTGTTGCTGCTGCTGCTGCTGTTGCTGTTGTTGCTGCTGCTGTTGCTGTTGCTGCTGCAACAAGAACTGTTGCTCTTCGGGCCTTATCTTCTTGGGTCTCCCCCTCTTCTTCTTAGGCGGCTGCTCTCCGTTGGGGTCGAGTGTGGGCGGCGGGCGCGGCTGGCGCGGCGCGCGCGGCGTGGGCGGCGCCGTCTCACCGTTCTCGAGCTTCACCTTCTTGGGGCGGCCTCGCTTCTTCTTGAGGGGAACCTCGGTGCCGTCTTCTAGGATGATCGTGTCGCCGGGCTCCGGTTCCATCGTCAGTCTGGGAATGGAAGGTCAGCGTTGCAGTTTCATTAGTTAGTGCTAGGAACTATCAGTGAGTAGGTAATACTTAGTGCGGCCGCCCACTGAGCCACTAGTCTTGCACTAAAGATGGGCTAGAAGCAGCCAATGCCGAAGCGGCGACTCGCTTAGAGTCTCGTCTGTACTTGGCAGCTACTTGTGGCACAGTGTGCGGCTGAGCGAAGTGAGGGATGGACACATTTTTCAAATTGGTGGAAAAAGGGCAGTAAAACCAGCAACAATACATGACTATTGACTTAATCTGGTACTTTATTCTGGCGGGTGGCAGGGCCTAGCGGTAGGTCATTCAGTGATGTGCACACTCAATATATGTGCAATATTTTTTAAACAAGTAGCTTTTTATTAAAAACAACATATTATAGTCCAACAGGAATATTTTGATGTAGTTTTTTTTTCAAGGCAACAGCTTCCAATCACGGAGATACCCAAATTCTAAACGGTGGTGACACTGGTGGTCTCGCATTAATTAATATAAAACGAGTTCGATCTGAAACTCAGTTTCTGGGAAAAAAATCATCACTTCCTAAGAAATAAATATTTCATATCATTTCAAAAATTAATGAAAAGGATAAGCGAAAGCATCAAGAGCTCAGGCTCCTACGATCTCATGTCGCCATCCAGATATTATTCGTACGAAGCTTGCGATACTGTACGACATCCATGGATGTTTAGTCCAAGACGAAACTTTGTGGCACAGGCTTTATTCAATCACCTAGTATTAACACTAAATCAAGTAACATTTGAACTATCCGTTGAACTTATTGCACAACACAGCTTTATCTATTAATAAGTTCTCAATAATATTACCAATAATAAGATTTACCTTTAAATATTAACAGTCTTACTACAAAAAAGTAAAACATCTGTTGAGCACGTGTTCAAAAAAAGTGTTACCACCAGACTGCGTATTACGATTGTTTAGATATAGACGCGCTTTAACCATGGTTTAAATTTCAACACCTGAACACTCTTGTTCTGCATGTGTCTAACCTCAAAATTTTGTGACAGAACCACTGCTTTTATGTACTCTCGACTCGTGGAGAATGGATTTTGTAGATTCTGTAAACTTTATCGACGAAATGAATGTTGAATACATGGAAACTGTTGGTGAGAATACTATAAACCGTGTGAGAACTAATCCGTTCGAACATATGACGATGAGCAAATTAAAAATAAATACAGATTCAGCAAATAAAATATTGGATCTAGTTGTATACGATCTTCCTAGCGATAATGGTAATACCATAATACCAACCATTCAAATTCCAGTAGCCTGTGCTTTACGTCATTGGGCTCGTCATCAGGTATGATTGGTTGAATCATAATTTTTGCGATGAACTATTGGATGGCTATTATTATGTTTTTTTTTTTTTTGTGGCTAGCAATTCTTGGTTTGGTTAGTTCTATTTATATTATGACTTCTATTTATGTATGTTCCTTTTTATCGATTTATATTGAATTTATATATTATTTATTTTGTTGTTTTGTTATTTTATAATAATTAGCATCTGTTGTTGTTTTCAAAAGTAATTTATTTAGTTTAATCTCGTGCACCGTGTTTAATTTATCTGTTTAATCGTGTGGTTGACTGGTAGAGAATGCCTTTTGGCATTAAGTCCGCCAATTGTATCATTAATTTTGTGCAATGAAGAATAAATAAATAAATAAATAAATGAACAAATTCTAACCTATGCTATAAATCTGTGGTTATCTTTCAGATTCAAAATGACAGTGGGGACATGTAGGGAATTTCTCAGCAATCGGTCAGGAAAATTGCGAGAAATGTCGCAGAAGCACTGGCTAGAAAAGCCCATTTATTTATTAACATGCCAACAACACTAGAGGAACAACAGGAAACCATGATTCAGAATCATATGTAATTTCCCCACAGTGATTGGATCCATAGACTGTACTCACATAAAGATAAGAAGAGTGGGTGGAGATATGAGTGAATATGTTAAACGAAAGGGTTATTACTCCATCAATATCCAAGTTGTCTGCGAGAGATTGCTTTTAGCAATAAGACCGCCTAAATTGTGCATTAACTTTCATTGTAACCTTTGATTTTTCATCTGTTTTTGTGCAATAAAGAGTATCTTATCTCATGATTTCACTATTCCGTTTCTTCTGTTTTTAGACGGCTTTGCTCCAAAATAGAAAAATTGACGATTAATTTACACGAATTACAAAAAATACCTTTTTTTCATTATATTCAAGTGTTAAAAACATTATTTAAAATTAAATAATCACCAAAAAGTATGCACTTATTTGTAAGCGATCTGCATAGAATGGAACGGATGAACGAATGTCTCGCTGTGTTACCAAGAGTAAAATAAATTGAACGAGATCGAGTTTCTTAGAAGTTTAGAGCGTGCCTTCTTCTCTAAGAAGGCACGCTCTAAACTTTGTTGTGTGGTAACGAAAATTAAACAGCCGCTAAACACGTGTTTACTGCTTCGGCAAGTGTTTAGCTAAACACCATTGCTTCAATCCCGTTTTGTAGTAAGACTGTGAGTAAATACAAATACAAATATTTTATTTGCCATTAGGTAGGGTACAGTACATTAAGTGATATAAATGATGAGAAGTGCATTAGCCTACCTAACTACAATTGTATAGCATGCAAACAATAATAATTTAAAAATAATTCACAGTAACTTAATCAGTGCTCAGATACGCATCTGATAACTAAATCGATGGCATTTATTATTTAAATAGTATTAATTCATTTATCTATAAAAATTAAATATTATTTACTAAATTGAGTCTTCTCGGACTAACTTTTTAAGAGTAAAGTTGATAAATTTATTGGCACGTATGCCAATGTGACAACTGTCAGACTTACCCGTGGAAGTAGGCATATTAATTTTAATATTTAGACATGGAGTCTAAAATTAACGAGTATAACAGCTGCCGGTCTCTAAGAGTTTTTTGCACCTCGGTATGTTGAGAAAGTACTGCTATATATTTGAGCTATAAGAGATTTTGGCACACTCAAACGCGCCATATTATATTGTACTTGTATTGCAAGATTTTGCCAAATCAACACTGCTGAACATAGGCCGCACGCACACGACCTTTTGTTATGCCTGCTTTATGATATACGTACCTTGGGCTATCCCAAGTTTGTTGGGCACACGTTGTCCTAGAGACCTATTTCTACCAGCGAACGAAGAAAACAAGTACCTAACCTTCAACGATTTCAAGGGAACCTGTACCAAGTAGTACAGGTTCGTTTAGATAATGACGTCTGAATTTTGAACTTTTTTACAATCTTATTATTAGTTACAAAGACAGTTAGTGAATTACAACAAATTATGAAACTTTTAGCATAGCTTTCATTATTGGTTATACTCACATATTTCAAATAGGATCAATTAATGATCCTTTGTCTAACTGATGTTTAAGGTCAGTGCTTTGCTTACATACGCAAGACAAAATATTTCAAAAAGCGTTACGGTTTTTTTGCTGCTGATATCTGAATCGAGCAACTGGTGTAATTACAAGCACTAAAAGTAATCAATAATTTCAAATTTTTAAAGAGGGTCAGCACAAGCAACTTTAAAGCAATGTCAGTAATCAGTCAGCAGTGGTAGAGGCACCTGATCTTAAAATAAAAGATGTGTGTTTTTGTTTGTTAGTAATAGATAAACTCAAAAACTACTGGACTGATTTTTAAATGCTTTTTCCAATAAAAAGCTACAGTACCAGCCAGTAACATAGGCTGTAATTTCTGGTTATATTTTAACGGGAGAAAACGGAATAACCTAATCGTGTAGTCACAAAATAAAGAGTTTACAGAAGGACCGCTCGCACCTTTTTCCAAAACTTGCGTGAACCGCCTAGGGTTACTACTATATTCGCTCTGGATTTTTAAAATGAAGTAAGTTAGTTATACCTACTTGACAGAACCGGCCAAAAACAAAATTCATTATGTTCAAATTGCACCAAGTTCGACAAAAACAACACTCGCGACAGTGCGACTTTCCGACTCACCGAAGCTCACTGACTTCGCGTGTAAACTCATGTCTCTGTGTGCGTGCGTCAAAAATGGCGTGTTGTTCTAAGCGGGCTATCTGTCAGAGCGCCGCGCATGTCTAATTTGTGGTGTTGTCCACGCATAGCCGCCGGCAGACACCAAGCGTATACATTGCCGGTTGCCAGCTACAAACTGTCATTCAATGCAATAATGTTCAAACACGTTTCATGTGTCTAACGTCGGTTACGACTGTAGTTTTGTTCGTTCGCGGGTATCCACGCAACTACACGAGCACACGCAGCCGCGCGCGCGTCGCGTACGAGCCGCCAACATCAAAAACAAAAATGTCAATTTTTCAATGTTTACCGCAGCTTAACGCTGGTAGTTGATAGTGTCGCTATCGATAGGTCACCTTGAATATCAGGATTTTAATAGTGTCGACAATACAATATGCACAATTGTCAGTTAATGATATCAAAAAAAATATAAAAACTGGAACTTTTTATTATTTTTTCATTTTCATAATTAGTAAAATACAGGGTGATTATCAAATAACTTCCAAAATCGATATGGCATACTCAATAAGTGATGTAGAAACTATCTAAGCGAAAAATAAATGTATTTAACTAACTTTCATTTCAAGGTCATCATACAAATCACTCGGACGGTCAATATTTTTTGTATGAAAACCTTAAAAATTCAGTTTATTGAAACAAACAAATTTTCGCTTATATAGTTACTACATCACTTTTTTAGTAAGCCATATCGTTTTCGGAAGTTATTTGATAATCACTTGGTATATTTCATGCCACATGGACTATTCAACCAGCAAACCAGCAACTCCGAATGTTACTATAGTATTAATTCAATACAAAATAATCAATAGAATAACGTTGTCTCATTTGAAGTTAAATAAAAACTGCATTTATTAAAATTACAGAGTCTGTAAACGTAAATTAATATTTTGGTCGTGTAATAAATGATATATATTTTGAATGCTATGTACACAGTTATAGTTATAATTGCTAAGTTTGGGTCCACTGCTGTAATTTTTTTGTCATTTTGTCAGCTATGTAATCTTTTTTTTTTGGTAAAGTTTAATTAAAGTAGTAATTAAGGTAATGGTAATTGCGCCTCTTCTCCCTTTTCGTTAGGGTAACCACTCTTTGTTAGGGTAACCACTGAAAACCAGCGTCGTGGTGCTGCACATGGTACTACGGCATATGCTAAGTGGGAGCCTTTTGACAACTCTTGTAATTTAATTTTAATTGTTTCCTGTGTATGTATGTATGTCAAAAAAAAATTATATTTCCTTCTATTTCTAATGCTTTGCAGTAAAAGCTATTTATTACTTTTTTTTTAACCTGTTGTGGGTGAATTTTTTACTAGTTTATCGATATTATCAATCACTTTTAATTCGGTTTCACTTTTTGCGCTACAGTTCTTTCGATATCCTTACCATTGCCGGGCTATTCTATCGATAGTGACCTATCACTACAAACGAAATTATTAATTGTTTTGATAATGGCAAGCGCACGCAGACGCGAGCGCGGTCGGCAGGACAGCTGCCCCGCAGTAGGATCGGCGAATTATTTAGGAAGTCATAGTCACATAAGATTATATATTCATAGTTTTCATTTTGAATCAGAAATTTAAACATTTGCACATCGACCTACAGTAGAAAATGTTGGAGATTAACCTAAATAAGACCAGAAACATACCTTATTCTTGCCATCTCCTAATTTTATTTAGTTTGAAATGGATTTTTCATTTACTTAGCTAGTATTGTCCCAGTGCCGGACTAGGTCCCCTAGAATTAAAGCGATGTCACTGTGTAGTCAACACTTGCAAATTCTGGGAGTACATACATATGTACTCGCCGTACATACATGTGTAGAATGACTTGCCTAAGGAGATAATTTTAGCTCCGTACGCCTAGTTTAACTAAATGTAGGTACCACTTTTTTTGCTAGTCGGTACTTTCAGAAAAAACTCAAAAATAAATGATCTCCTTTTTCTCGACACCTGACTATGCTGGGTGAATATTTTACTGAAAAGAAAAAATTATATGCCGTACTCGGGCTTCTTAATATTTCGTGTTTTTGTTATACAAAGAATAATGTCTGTTTGAAAACATTCAAATGTAAAGTTGATGATGAAGATAGATTCTGCAACAGACTAACTGAGTTTATTGTATCATTTTCTTACAGTATAAATAATCGCCGGTACACAAATGATGATTTATGGCTGTTTTTTATTAATTTAAGAATACTTCCTTCACTGATGATGATTTAAATGAAACAGACACTATTATTGTTAGTTCTAACTGGGGACGTTTGCAGTGGACCATTTCAACTATTTCCAAAAATTATTCAAACAGCCGCCAACTTTTTCCAACGATATGTAAAGAAAACCATTTTTTCTTTTAATAAAACCTTGACTTGTTTGACGTCAATAGCGTAACCTGCCGATCCTACCCGGCAGCCGCCAGCCTAACTAGTCACCTGTGGCCGCTGTACCTGCGTATCTCCATCTCCTCCTGCGGGCGCCGCGACGTCGTGTCGGGGAACACCAGCTCGCCTTCCTCTATGTGCGGGACGAGGCCGTTCAGGTAGTCGCGGAACTTAACCTAGCCTAACCCGCCGAGCCTACACGGCAGCCGCCAGCCTACTAGTCACCTGTGGCCGCTGTACCTGCGTATCTCCATCTCCTCCTGCGGGCGCCGCGACGTCGTGTCGGGGAACACCAGCTCGCCTTCCTCTATGTGCGGGACGAGGCCGTTCAGGTAGTCGCGGAACTTAACCTAGCCTAACCCGCCGAGCCTACACGGCAGCCGCCAGCCTACTAGTCACCTGTGGCCGCTGTACCTGCGTATCTCCATCTCCTCCTGCGGGCGCCGCGACGTCGTGTCGGGGAACACCAGCTCGCCTTCCTCTATGTGCGGGACGAGGCCGTTCAGGTAGTCGCGGAACTTAACCTAGCCTAACCCGCCGAGCCTACACGGCAGCCGCCAGCCTACTAGTCACCTGTGGCCGCTGTACCTGCGTATCTCCATCTCCTCCTGCGGGCGCCGCGACGTCGTGTCGGGGAACACCAGCTCGCCTTCCTCTATGTGCGGGACGAGGCCGTTCAGGTAGTCGCGGAACTTAACCTAGCCTAACCCGCCGAGCCTACACGGCAGCCGCCAGCCTACTAGTCACCTGTGGCCGCTGTACCTGCGTATCTCCATCTCCTCCTGCGGGCGCCGCGACGTCGTGTCGGGGAACACCAGCTCGCCTTCCTCTATGTGCGGGACGAGGCCGTTCAGGTAGTCGCGGAACTTAACCTAGCCTAACCCGCCGAGCCTACACGGCAGCCGCCAGCCTACTAGTCACCTGTGGCCGCTGTACCTGCGTATCTCCATCTCCTCCTGCGGGCGCCGCGACGTCGTGTCGGGGAACACCAGCTCGCCTTCCTCTATGTGCGGGACGAGGCCGTTCAGGTAGTCGCGGAACTTAACCTAGCCTAACCCGCCGAGCCTACACGGCAGCCGCCAGCCTACTAGTCACCTGTGGCCGCTGTACCTGCGTATCTCCATCTCCTCCTGCGGGCGCCGCGACGTCGTGTCGGGGAACACCAGCTCGCCTTCCTCTATGTGCGGGACGAGGCCGTTCAGGTAGTCGCGGAACTTAACCTAGCCTAACCCGCCGAGCCTACACGGCAGCCGCCAGCCTACTAGTCACCTGTGGCCGCTGTACCTGCGTATCTCCATCTCCTCCTGCGGGCGCCGCGACGTCGTGTCGGGGAACACCAGCTCGCCTTCCTCTATGTGCGGGACGAGGCCGTTCAGGTAGTCGCGGAACTTCTTGAGCGCGGCGTAGAAGGGCACCTTGTCGGCGGCGCGCGGGAGCTGAGCGCAGCGCGCGGAGGAGGACGGCATCACCCACATGTACTGCGGATGAATACGACAATGAATACGCGCCAATTCGGGTAACAAGTGATCAGCGCGTCTAAAAGAGTGCCGACGTGAAAAAAACGCACTCTTGACATAGCGCGACGTCAATAACTCCGCTATCTTACACAGATTTGCCGCTCCTATTCAATTTGAACACTCATAGCAACGACGGATATATTATTTGATGCTTAGCTTAGTAAAAGTAAAGTTAAAATCACTTAAGTAACGCTCTGGCTAGGACTCGCATAGTTAGCAAAACTAGGGCCATTAAAAGGAGGTGCGACGTCATAAACGACGTCACTGACTCCCTGCATGCTTGAAACGTCCCGATTTGATGAAAGTGCGCTATTCGAAGACGTTATAAATGACGTCACTATCACAGATACACGTCGTAAATACTACGCTACTAATGTTTCAGTATTGTGCTAATCTTCCAATCCGATTGGTTTGAACGCTAACGGCAACATTACTGCTTTATTGCGGTTTTCAATTTGGACCAGGCGATAAGCTAAAATTACTTTTGTCTCAAATTGGACCGCAGTCATTGTATTGTATTGTCATGTACCTATTCAAAATGGGAATTTATAATATGAGCATCTCAAGCTAATTCACAATAACAGAAAACGTTTAAATAAAGTCTCTACACAGCGTCAGGGCAAATGGGCTCACGTCAAATGAAGGGGTAGCAGTACTAAGCAGCTTCCCAACTATGTCTTGCAAGAAACTCTTGTATTATAGTCCTGAACTATTTTCTTGCAGTATATCATACTCACAGTGTTAGTGCCGGCGATGGTATCCGGCTGTTTCCCGAAGCAGAAGTCTTTCTTCCCCGAGAACACCTCGTATATCAGCTTCCCGTTAAAGACGGCGACCTTCGGGCGGAAGGTCTGCAGCTTCTCCAGCAGAACAGCTGAGCCCTCTTTGATCTCGCGCCGCGTGAGGTCAGCGGAGCCCTTCGTCGCGCGCGGGACCATGTTCGTGAAGCCGATGCCGAAGTTTAGCAGCTGGAAATGAGAGATTTCTTGATGTTATTGATTGGTTTTATGATGTCTATCCCGTCATCTCTGAAGTGAGGATCATAGCACAATATCATCGATAGATTGAGTTCCACTAAGTCATTGGAGACACCCATACACAGATAAATAGGAATCATACATGTAACTGAACAGTTTACCAATTAATCAAAGATACAATGTTTGATTCCCACGTCGGGTTTTCGGATTTTTCGAAACATAGCCCGAATTAGTGATCACTAACCCGCATTTGGCAAGCGTGGTGATTAAGCTACTACCCATCAATTGTAGCTATGATTTGATTTCAATGATGGACAGCAGTAGGACAGTATATGAAATCAATCAATCAATCAAACGCTTTATTTGTTAAACACAGGTTACAGTGGATGGTCAGAAAACAAAAAGGTCGCTATGTTATGCCTTTCCTAGGCGTACAAATATTAACTTATACAATAAAATTAATTAATAACAATATTTCAAATATCATGCATAGACATATTTGAAAATAATTAAAATTGGATACCTAATGGGTCATTAATTATATAATAATTTAAATTCCATATTTCTAATTTAAATGCTAAATTAATTTGTCACGTAAAAACTCATCTATAGTGGAATAACATTTTTCCAATAACATTTTAGACAGTTCCTTTTTCAAATTCGCTAGTTCTAAAGATTTCAGTGAAGGAGGCAGTTTGTTATAAATCTTAGGTGCCATTCCAAGGAAAGATTTTTGCAGAAGGGCAGTGTTAAATGACACGATGCACAGCCTTCCTCTATTTCTTAAATTTAAACTATTAAGTCGTCCAGCTGTAGTAAACAGGCTTATGTTGGTTTTAATGAAAATTACCAGTTCATATATGTAAATGCATGGGAAAGTCATCAATCTCATAGACCGGAAAAAAGGCCTACAGCTTACTGTTGACGCTATTCCACTCATCGCCCTTACACATCTTTTTTGTGCTTTGAAAATAGTTTCTCTGGCGGATGAGTTACCCCAGAGTATGACTACATAGCGTAAACAGGGTGCCACAAAACCATGGTAGGCTGTAAGCACTGAATCCAAGTTCACTTCCTTTGATAACTTATACACAGAGCATACGAATGTTTACTTAATTTTTTCATAATTTCCTCTGTTTGCGTTTGCCATTTCATATTTTTACCAATATATATTCCTAAAAATTTAGAATTGTCAACTGTTTTAATAATATTATTTTTATATTTAATGTCAAGTACTGGATTAGATAATTTTTGAGAATAAATTATTTATTTCGTTTTATTCAGATTAATTAATAAGTTATTGCAATTTAGCCAATCAATTACTATTTCTAAAGTATTACTAATTTCCTTTTCGTAGTCAATTAAATGATTTTTCTCTATTATAATAGTACAGTCATCCACAAATAACACCACAGGGTGTTGTATCCATTTTGGCAAGTTAATGTAAAGTAAAAACAATAATGGTCCTAAGATACTACCCTGCAGGACGCCGTACTCATTTTTCTGCACACAAAATATTCAAAATATTCTGGTTTTCTACATAAGAATATAATGCCTTGTATATAAACTTTTCAAAAACTTTTGAGAAGATGGGTACCAGACAGAGCCACTGGTCTGTAATTTTTTTAAACTTCTTTTCGTTCTTTTTAGTAGATCGGAACAATGACGGTTTTCTTTAGTTGGTTAGGAAAAACACCTTCGGATATACAAATATTTATTATATAACTGAGAGGCATTGCTATATCTTGCAAGTTTGCTTGATAACATTAGTGCTTATTTCGTCGTATCCCACGCTATTGGTATTTTTAGGGAGCAAATTATGTCTTTGATATCTTGTGGAACAGACGGAGCAACAAATATTGAATTCAGATTGGAGTTTTGAATTTTATATCTGGACGGATTCATTACATTAACATTACTTGCTAATGCGCGCTGAATTCATCATCATCCGTGCGGTCCATCCCGGTTGTGAACCCACACTGGTGTGTGAGGTCCCAGGGTCCGCCGCTGATGCGCGCTGAATTACGCGCTTCAAAAATCTGTGTTCGCTGGAATCGGTAATCGTGTCAGTAAGTAAAAGTTCTAGTTTTATTTCTGCTATATCATTAGCGTAAACCCAACCTACTTTGATATTAGAGTATCAAATGTTCATAAGCTTTAGTAACCGCTCACCATTAAACGATTGACATGCTCACTTCCTTATAGTGGTGACCTACATACTCGGAAGCCCAGGGTCATCATGCTGCAAGGTTGACGTACCTTATAGTCCTCGTCCGCGCTCATCTGCTCGCGCGTCAGCCCCGACAGGTACAGGCACTTCCAGAAGTGGTTGCCGGGGCCCGCGTAGTGATGGCCCTTGTAGGCCGCGAATAGGCCAGGGTTGATGCCGATCTGGAGACAAACATCGAACAGATTGTAAATAACATTGCACGGGTGTTTTCTATCCTACTAAAAAAGGAAAGATTAGATTTTTGATTGTTTGTTTTTTTGTTTGTTTCTTTGTTTGTATTGAATAGGCTCCGAAACTACTGGACCGATTTTAAAAATTCTTATACCAATATTAAGCTACATTATCAGGGAGTGACAAAGGCTATATTTTATTGTGATTGAACAAAACATTCAGTGAAAAAATAATAGTATACGTAAATCAAGTCGGAGAAACGCGGACGAGATGTGCTGCTTTACCGACGCCGCGAAGTGCAATTACTTTTGACAGAACGAAGCCTGTCGAGGCAGCTAGTTAAATATAAAGAACTACAGCGATGACTTTATAACGTTGGAGGTGGCAGTGCTCTAAAATTTATTGGGCAATTAGCCTGCATTAGTGTCCCACTACTGGGCAAGGTCTTCAATGACACGATGAGTTATGACTTATGCTGGCTAAATTTCAGGCCGAGGGATCTTGCCACTCAGCCATGGAGACGTTCACAATAAACGCCAACCCTTGAATCATTTAAAATGGTAACAATTTTTAGTAATGCGCGTCTGTAATGAATATCTCACAATCTAACTTTTATCTTATCATCCCTGACCTATATTTGGATTTCTACGCTAATGTCGTATATGCCAACGTGAATAAAATCATATCAAACTGCAAACCGATATTTTTAATGAATGACATTAACAGTAAATATAGTTACGAGTTACGACCGATGCCTTTTGGTATTAATAAAGCGTTTTACGCATAAACGACATTTATAACAGTCATAAAATCATGTTAAAGTAATATAGATCATATTAAAATAATTTATTTCCTTCAAATTACTTCATTGCTTCGAATTACTACTATTTGAATTTTCATGAATAACATTGCATTTCAATCGTAAATTATAATTTTAAATTGGATTAAATATACAAAAATATCGTTACTATAAACCAGTTAAGCGTGAACTGGCAGAGATTGACGTTAATAAATAAAAACATTCCTGACTTTAATTATATGGAAGTACTGACGGACGGAACACAATATCCGTAAAATAACTTTAGAGACAATAACAAATTGAAGTTTTAGTTAGCCCATACAATTTCCTAGAAGAATCAAGGTCTTTGCAGCGAGCTCAAACAAAACATTGGACAAACCAAATATACATCGGGGAAATCTTACAGCAAAATTCTTTGGCCCCAAACTAACCAGCTTGTGTATGGTGGCTAGCTGACGGTAAGCAGTGTCACTCATAGCTACAAGCTATGAAACAGCCACCAACATCAGGGGTGACATCCATTGTACCATAGGTACTAGTAATAGATCGGAGATATCTATTTACTGAAATCAATATCCAATTCAATCAATCAATTTATTAATTCTATCAATCAATTAGTTTGTGTTTGTTCAAATAAACACAAATTATTAAAATGACCTATTTCGCACTGAAGAAACATCAGAAAATGAATTTCAAGCGATAAAAATGCAACATTTTTACTGATGACCGTATACTTCTCATAAAGGAGGTAAATAACCGATGAACCCATAATCTAAAATATTACGAAATCAATACAATACAGAATAATGGAGGAAAAGACGAATTAATTTTCCCTTTTAAACTATTATCCTTTTATAACCACAACATTAGTTAAGCTTATTATTATAAATTATTAACTGTTAATATGATAATGTAGTTTCTAGTTAAACTTCTAATTACGAGTACTTTTAGTTGTTATTTGAAGCTGCTGAATTGTTAGTGACTTCAGCTTTAACGGAAAAGGTCATCAGGTACAAAAATCGTGCATAGGTTAATTCGGGGAACCAAACCCGAGAATCTGAACTGAAATTGGTGGATACCAAGGCGTTAAATAGATGTTCCTGTACACTCGTTCGTTGCCCACGTAGTTTCACGCTCGACTTGGCGTTTGACTTGACTAAGTATTTAAAAGTGGCCGGGAGCTGACACAGTAAAGTAAAGTAAAAAAGTAAAAAAATATTTATTCACTTAAGCTTTTACAAAGAAGCACTTATGAAATGTCAAAATTCACAAAAAAAATATATAAACGATAATAGACGTAAATAAAATAATAGTACATATTCTAAATAAACATAATGCAAATCTACCACCGGTTCGGACGTTGCTTCTTATCGAGAAGACTCCGGCAAGAAACTCGATAGTTACTCTTTTGAACATTGTTTTGTTTTACAACAAATAAATTCAGAGTACAGTCAAAAGAACAATAAAAATACATTATTTGAGCAGAGGAGCAGATTATTCCTACTATGACCATAAATTCTTGTGGTTCAAGTAATCCTCCACATTATAATAACCTTGTTTTATCAACTTTGTTTTAATTGTACACTTGAACTTGTGAAGAGGTAGATCAACAAGACTTTGAGGTATTTTGTTAAAGTATTTTACAGATTGACCCACAAAAGAATTTCCTACCATAAGTAGCCTAAGACTTGGAGTAATAAGTTTGTTTTTATTTCTAGTATTGTGTGTATGAGTATCAGTTTTTTTTTTGAACATATGCAAGTTTTTGCGCACATACATTATGCTATCGAAAATATACTGAGCGTGCACAGTTAAAATATCAATCTTCTTAAATACTTCTCTGAGCGAGTCGCGTGGCCTAAGGTTGTATATCGACCGAATGGCTCTTTTTTGGAGTACAAAAATGGTGTTAAGGTCTGCAGCTGAGCCCCACAACAGTAGACCATACGACATAGCGGGAGAACTGAGGGCTGCTCGGGCAGTAGTAATAGATATTACCATTTGATGGCAGTTCCAGAAAGACAAATGATCTGATTAACGTTCCAGAACTTCGTTGAATGCCATTCACAACTGGCCATTCAGGGAAACCAAGGAAAAGGCCTACGTTTGAAGCCTTGGGTCACAGCCACAAGCGGCATGCAGACCAGTGTTGCCATCGCCTAATTATTAACATGTTTGGTCGGGCAAATTGCCATGTTTCCAAGAGAAATCTATCTTAAGCTGCCATAGCAACTAAATCTAAGAAAATATGTTTTGTTTTAATTTTAATTTGAAAAACCATTTTACTATGGCCCGGCCCTGTTTATCCTGAATTTCTGATACTCTACACATAATTATTTTCGTTTTTATTCATTTTATCACAACCTTTAAGTTAAATTTGATTTCAGTGAAGAAAGAAACTACTTAAATTAATTTATCTATACTTTACTATACTTGTTATTTTAATTTATTGTTTGTCACTTTGGTTAATCCATAAATAATTGTATTTAAAATATCCTCTCCTTTATTTTATATATATTTATTTAAGTAAATTGTTATTTATGTATCTAATATATATGTAGGTAGGTATATTGTTTGTATTTTATATCTGTCATAGGATTTTGCATATATGTTTATGCATATGGTATGTAAAATATTGATTTTTTATTTAGTAAAGACCACTTCCATTCCTTCAGTATTTATGCACTTACCTACCCTTACTAATCATCTTTCCTATACCTGTAGGTTGTATGGAAGAGATTGCTTCAAGCAATAAGACCGCCTAAGTTGTACATTAGGATTTAAGTGTATTACTTATTTGTAACTACTTTGTTCGATGTGCAATAAAGTTTCTTATCTTATTTTATCTCACAAAGGATTTCCTTGTTTGACGTAGATTTTGCTACGGCAATGGAGTCGTTGCCGTTGGCCATAGATTGTCTTTTCGATTGGTCCAATTTCCGTAAAACACGGCAATTGCCGCAATGGCAACACTGATGCAGCCTCACAGCTCGGCAGCTACAGACACATGTGTACGTATGGGTGCGATCATACTCACAATGATGATGTCGAGGTTCTCGGCGAGGTGGTCGGGCAGCGTGCGGCGCGCCACCTCCTCCTCGCTCATGCCGTTGAACCGGTCGTGCTTCTTGCGCTCCTTCACCGGCCGCGGCACGCTGCCGTCCATCGTGCCGTCTGCTTTTATCTCCATGCTGGAACAAGAGATGCAGGTTTAGAATTACCGCTTCGGGCGGGACAAGTATAAATAAATTTCTAGTTCACCTTACAAAAAGATCACCTCTGAACGCGAACTAATCAGAGCAGCCGACTGTTAAACATAATAAATAAATACAAATAATTAAATAAGCGTCAGACAACACGCCACTTTTCATGGTCTCGAAGTTGGAATAACTATCCCTGTATTACGGGGTACCAGACATGGAATTAAGCCAAGGGTCTCTCAGCACACCCAGACACTGTCGTGTCCTGGCCATCGTTTCCAGAATTGATTCAACCGAGAATCGAACCCGGGACACTACGTTAGATAAAGCGAGAAACCGTGCTACAGCGCACTACGCCAATTATGACGTCAAATTCACCTGACCGCGAACTTATCAGTCAGAGCTGTCAGTGACTGTTAAACATAATAAAATAGATAATCACAAATCAACACAGAACGCACACTATTGTTCATCACATAAATAAGTGGGGATCGAACCCACGACCTTCAGCGCTGAAAACAGGATTTCTGATATTGCACCAACAGGCCAGTCGAAGTGTCGGGTGTATGTGTTGAAGATGAAGCATACATAGGTTAATTTTCACAACAACTTGCAATTTTTATTCACATTTACTCGAGTGAGTATTTTAACCAAAACCAATAGATTGCGATGAGCAACCGTTTGAGATAATGTTAAAAAAAGTAAAAATGTGAAACTAGGGTTTGAGGATGGCCAGCCCAGTGATTCTCTCAGCCTCATATCCGGACCTCACGACCACGTTACATCAGGTGGAGTGAGGTCATCTTGACGGGCAATATAAAAAAAATCCCGGTTGCTATTGCGGGAGGTCTGTTGTGAGATGCATACCTTTATGGAAAAGGTTGGGCGGCATTTTTTGTAAAAACTCATCTACTCGTACATTTTAAGGCACAACGCACCACACATGTGTGTTGTAAATGGTAAAGAAAAGTACACAAAATATTTAAATACAATATGAAATTAACCAAAAAAAAATCAAATTAGAACAACTACTCCGTGTCGTGATGACAATAACAATAGGGCCTCGCCAAGCTCAATGTCGATGCCACAGCCTCCAGGATTGTAACAAGTTTTCAGCGGGCCCCATATCTAAAAAAAACAACAGAATCTATTGCTTCACTTTTACCGGAAAAGGCATTCGGATTCGAACGAAAAAAGTTTGACCAAATTCGATGCCTAATTTAGGCACCATACGAAAAAAAATTGCTACACCATGTGAAAAAATACAGAATTTCGGTCATTGATCGAATACCAAAGAGGTGGGTATGACTATGCCTGCGCTCTTACCGGCTAAACTCCTTGGGGCCCTCCTGCATGCACTTAAACTCAACCATTCCGGGGTCCCCTCCAAAAGGAAACTGCCGGGGGAGGGAAAGATACCTGCAAAGAGAGCATCTGCTGACAGGGTCGCTAATGGTGTGACGGTGGTAATACTAATAATGGAATGGTGATCCTGATGAGGTAGTTAACCCTTAATTGTGCCAGGGGAGATAATTATTTTAATTATTAGCCCATTGGGAAAGCAATGAAAACTTTAGACGTGCCGAGCGCTATTAAGGGATAACGTTTGATGAAGTGATGGCCTCTGGTGTCTGAGTTGGTTACGCTCTGAAGATGTGTCCTCGTTCTTTAAGCTATGAAAATTTGCTCACAGGCGAAGTGGTTAGAATTAAATCAGACATGTCTATAGAAATCAATCAGTTAAATTTTAACGATCTAGTCAGATCTTTGGTTCATCAGCTCGCCGAGATAATTAATGAAATTTTGAAAGAACAAATGGAAAACTGCGAGTCCTCATCCCACCATGGGATAAAGGCTCCTGTCAATGAAATCCAGCTACGGGTCTATATTTACTCGCATAAAAACTTTTGCCATAATTTATTCAGGCATAGTGTTTTTAGGAATAATGATATTATGGCTTAACAACTATCCGCATATTTTTTTAAAGCATAATCAGATATGGCGTAAAGATAACTTAGCATAATATTCTAACGCATAAAATGAGAAACGCAAAACATTGACTTAGCTGCTAAGTCTTAGCATAACGATCATCGGCATACTGATAAAACGTCTTGAAAATTACTCTCAAGAAACACAATCATGAACCTTATGCACTTCGAGAAAAGGTTAATAAAACTGAATAATCGTAGGCGATCCAAACTAAAAAGACACCGACGTCGCACCTTAACCTAATAGTCATTATGCCTTTTTTATACTAAGTTATTTTTAAGAGAAAAATAAATATGGCTTAAGACTATTATGCGTCTCCTCATTATAGTACATAGTCCAATTGAATATAATATAGCTCAACAGATCGTTATTCTTATAACTCATTATGCCAAAGTTTCATTATGACAGTAAAGATTATGCAAAATTCATTATGCCTAAGAAAATTAGTCAAAAAAAAATATGCGATAAAATGTAACCCGTCAATGTAATCCAGCTATAACTACAATAAATGATACTGTCTTAATCACCACTCATACAAATGTTAGCTGTTGTCAACCAAGCACCAAGCAATTTTGCAAGGACTAATAAATATAAAATACATAAAGTATTTTTTAAAGAATCTTGTCTACTAAGTTCCGTTTTACGTAACAATTAGATGACGTGTTAGAATCTTCTGACCCATATGTTTGCAGCACTTTTTTGTGAATTGCAAAAAGTAGCCAATCGCATAGGGGAGCTATCAAACACGCTACAGTTTGGTAACGAGATATGTCTTTTACGACACATTTATCTCTACCTGGTGAAAAAGTGTCTGATGTCTAATGAAGTTTTTCTAATCACTTAATTATAAAGTTGACAGTGTCTATTTATGTTTGTTCGGGATATAGAAAACTACAAAAGAGGGACTCTCCTTTTACGAGTATGTTCAGTGGTTCCCTAAAAATATAAACAATAAATGATTATAGTTAATATAGTCTTTTCATTTCCGTCATTTTGCGGGATAACAATAGTTAAGTATTGAAATGTTATTACTCCTGAAATGTTTTTACTTTAATTTAAATTGCTGAGTTTGGTGACTCGCGATTCTGTATAATTGTTCATTTTTTGTATTGCCTTTTGCCTATAGCAAAAGGTATACCTAACTATTTGTATTGCCTTTAACAGAATACCTATGCAAGTACCTAGTTTTATTAAATGGTAAACTCAAGATGTTTCTCCAGTGTAAACCTCAGTGGTTTTTTAGAAACTATCACTATGCGAATGTATGCAACTACTTTTATTTGGTAAATAAACGAAAAAAAAAAGTGCAACTATTCGAGAAAAATTCTGGAGGCTGCTAGTTTTTTAAGCAGTTGAGAATTTCACAATCTCAGTCAACTTTTCATATGAACTTTTCAAGTAAGCTTTCAAGCTTGTATCAGATTTGAAGTCGACACCACGTCAGTGTAGAGGTATCCGTGTTAGTGTGATTTCGACGCAGATCAGAAACCTGGCAGCCCAAACAGAACTTTTCATTGCTTTGTACTCTTTTGAGCGAATTGCAATGCACGAAGTGCAAGCTAGACCAGCTCAACATCGCAAATGCTCTTTGAACGTTTATAAAAAATTAAAAGCGTCATTCCTTTTCGCTTCAAGAGACGATTTTTTTTTATTTATTTAAAAACACTTATCAAGAGAAGTGACTCTGAATCCGTAATAGTTTCGTACAGTTCGGTTTCAGAGATGTTTCCTTCCGAGGACGCGTAAATTGTGGAATGAACTCCCTGCCGAGGTTTTCCCGATGAGTTATAGTATGGAGTTCTTCAAGAGGGGTTTGAAAAGGTTTTTGCAGGGTCGACAACACGCGAGTGATACCCCTGGTGTTGCACGTGTCCATAGGCTGCGGTAACCGCTTATCATCAGGTGGTCCGCATGCTTGATTGTCACCGACGTGGGATAAAAAAAAAAGTAAATGAACCTTAAGTAGGACAATCGACTTTACGATTCCTGTGCGTATAACACGATTTCTGCGTTAGGCTAATAAGTTTAATGACTGTACTTAAGAAGAATAGAATATTGTACAGTTTCCCACCATCGATATATGCGTCTGATCACCGACGTAATCATCCCTAGCAGCAGATCTGGCCCGGCTTTTTCAGGCTTGCAATTTGTCTACCCGCATCACTTCACAGAGGCAATCCAACTATTTAATTTCAAACGAGAATTATGAGGAAGAACGCAACGAGGAAGAGGAAAGACGCGCAAATTAATGATAATTTTAGCGAACATCAGACGTCGTCATTGAAGCCCCGGGCTGCCTTGTGTTAAATGTTTAACATCAACAGTGATTAAAAATTAATTAAAGTTGTCACAATTTTAATGTGTTAGCAGCAAGATACTTATTCAATTTAGAGGTGTCCCACGAAACGATAAGTTCCATCTTAGGCTAATTTGTTTCATAATCTTTCTTAGAAACTGCAGATTCAAACTTTATTCATGTTTGCTATTTAAAAGCGCTTGTATCCTATGTCATCATCGTGCTCTAATATTGTGACGCTAACCAGGTTTTTAAAAAGAAATCAATAGGTATATTGCGGAGTGCGGAAGTTAGGTTTAGCTGCACTAATGTGCAACTCTGTGAAACTAAGGATCAGTGCTCACTTCCCTGAACCTATTTCGCATTCATCGATTGTCAGGTCAAGTTTGTCAATCTCACTTTCGTTTAAAAAACCTACCAAAATATTTTTAACACAACAATTATACAAAATTCAGTACTTTGCGTTAGCGAATTGGTCACATGCGTTTACATTTTGAAGCAGTGTGCATGACAATAGCAAACCTGCTCTTTGAACCGTTTGTGGCTTCTAGCGAATGTGGGTTCACGCAATGGTTCAGTCAGACGCAACCGACCGCTGTCCCCCAAGGCTGCGCAAGCGTCGCTTTCACGGCACCTGTGCCTACACCGTCGCTTAATGCAAAATATTTTGCTTATTAATTCAAGGCCGGTATTTAGCACGCTCGGTAGGGGGAACTTTTTGATTTTGTTTTCATATTTTAATGAATATTTTTCCCAAGGGACGAGTTTATAAGATATTTAGATAAGAGAGCTCATGTTTTTTTTTCATATATTGGCATTTTGCTATTGATTAATGAAATAAAACATTGCCTTTCTACAACATGGAAACATTACATGTTTGTTTTGATTAATTTCAATAAATAACTAAACTGAAGGAAAATGACATACACCAAGTCTCGAAGTAAGGTTTTCCTCGTGTAACATCCAAACCCAAGATTAATTTGTGCTGCTGTGGGACCCGTGATCTTCAATCAGCCCCCGCTTTTGATCTGTTCCTCTCTTGTTCATTGTAAGGGATGCTCTCTTTGTTATGTTCTGCTACTGATTATTGATAATCTATATGACAGAATAATAAATCAGCCTAAATATAGCCACAATCAAAACTATTGACTATCAAAATAACTCGCTTTATCAGCTGTCAAAGCGCCTTAGTTATGTTCGGTATCAGAATATTGAGCTATGCCTAATATACTGAATGATTTATAATCTGTTAATTGACATCAACTGAATTATTGGGGCACTGTGCCACAATATAAGAAAAAAATATTACATCTTACACTGCAACATTTTACATTAATAAGAAGTGCTATTAGGAATATTTAAATACTAGCTGTTCCCATTGACTTCGTCTGCTTGGATTTAGCTTTTAAAACTTTTACTGTGTAACTTTTAACATATGTAATTTACGCTATATTTTTATGGAGTTTTTATAGAAAAAGTGTTCAAAATCCAACTACCTACTGTTGGATTTTATGAAATTTGAACACGTCTTGCAAATAAACTTACAAAAAAAAAAAAAATTAAATTAAATTAAGTTTATTTGAGACAACAGGGTCCATACAGGCTTACACATTTACACGTCAATTAAATATTATACAATAATAATAATTTATTAATTTAAAATTCACAATTAACAATTTAAACATAAAATTAGAAATTAAAAATTCCTCACACCTCCACAGCTTGATATGTGTCTGCTCGAGCAATGCCTGACATAACTGCAGTCCAGTCTGTCAGCAATCACTGATAGAATAGTGTTGGAGCTGGCCCGCACTTTTCGCGCCAGGGATGCACATCTCTTGCGCATGGTGGCATGAAAACAATCTGTGCTCGCTACCGCAAACATACCCGAGGCACTGCAAAAACGGGGCAGCCCCAGCACCGCCCTAAACGCGTTATTGTACTGGACACGAAGGGCGCTGTAACTGCGCTGTGTGTAGTCCGCCCACAGGCTACAGGTGTATAGCGATGAACAGTAAGCTCGAAAAAGTGAATTTTGACCCTGTCTGAACATCGAGCAAACCTGCAGGCCAACATATTCGCTCGTTTTGACAACGCCCTCCGTTCCCGCTCCATGTCAGCATTATCTCTGAGGTCTGTTGTCAGTATGTGGCCCAAGTATTTAAATTGGTCCACCCTTTTAAGTGGAATATCATTTAAGCGAATTGGTGGTACATTCCGCAAACAATTGGCACCAGTCACCTCAAAAACCATAAACTGACTTTTGACAGCATTATACATCAAGCCGTGTCCACCAGCATACTCCGCACAGATCTGCAACAGTGTCCTCAGGCCACAGACCGATGCACTCAGCAACGCCATGTCGTCTGCGTAGCTCAGATTATTAACGCAAACACCGTCGACATGACAGACAACATGGCGGCCGCTGAGCTCAACGATCAGTGCGTTCAGATACAGATTGAACAATGTTGGAGAGGTAAGCCCCCCCCTGTCGCACACCACATTCGAGTAGATACTGCTCCTATGTACTAATATGTACCTATTCAGTATCGTTCAGGATGTTCGATGTATACATCGGCAATCCTTTTCAATTATCCTAGTATCTAGAGTTTTAGAGTGATGAAAGGTTTTTATAAATTGCAATTCTTTACAAAAACACCAAAAAGTGTTCTAATTTGATCCATGCATACAAGGAAACTCTGTATAATGTTGTAAAGCCATTCACGTGAGATTGGAGTTAGATCAACATGTTGATAGGACCACCTAGGGGCCCACAGCAATTACCAAAGTGAACCCCAGACCGGACGTAAGGCCTATAGAAGCGAAACGAACTAGATGCATAATTACGAGACTAAAAGCTACCACAGGGCTGATTCGCAATGTTTTTATCTAGCGACCTATGCAGCTAGTCTGAACGCGTTAGGACTGGCCCCCAGCTACGCATGCATTTTTGATATCAAATAATTAGTGGAAAGGAACCCTTGCGGCCTTGTGGTGTCGTTGACTGTCTACCTGTATGTCACTCTTACTCATTTCAGGAATAACTACTGTTTTCGATTAGCAATTTCGAATTAGTCACTACTTTATTACTTTATTTAAAACCAAAATCTGTAGATTTTTGCTGGCTAGCCAATCATCAAGTATTTTAAGTGTGGCAAGGTAGCAAGGATAGAGGCAGTGATAAGATTACATTTTAACTTATTTTAATCAGCACAGATTTTTGAAAATTGGAAAAAATAATACGAATTGCTTCAGCAGCGACGTTGTGGTCGACGCTGAACGCAGTAAACGGTTACCTTACGCTACTCTCTTGCAATTCGCTTGCTAGTGTTCACAGCTTGTCAGTCAATGACGATGCTGTATTTGAAGTCAAATAGAAACGATCCCTTTCAAAATCAAGATGTTCTTATCATAGATGTCACCCCAGCAGCTCTAGACGACTACGACGGAATACACCAATATTCCTTGCAACAGATTTTTTGCTCGGGATGTTTCTCGCCAGAGCTGAAGTGAAGTCATCGCTGCATGGATAGCAACTGACTTTACTGACACAATTATCATGCTAAATGAGTCATCGCAAACTCAAAATATGCATCGAATTATCTACATTGGATGTGCTATATATAAATTCGACGATAACATGGTCTAAATAGTCCTGGGGAAAGCTGAAGTAATTTGGCGAATAATTTAAGAAGTAGGATTTGTGGTCGCGTCTTCTATTGGAGATTCCACCTTGATCTGATTATAGTGGGATTTTTGGCTAGCGATAGTGCGGCCATCGGTTCCGGTACCGAAATACCCGCGCCGACGTAAACACGCGCGGCCAATCGACGTGCATAGCCGTTTCTCCTGATGAATTTACGCTAGGCGAAGAGCTAGACGATCGAGGAATCCTGGTAATATGGTACAACATTCAAGCGATTGGCGAAGCAGGCCCATGCAGAAATTTTCTGACAGGCTAGCTGTTGAATTTTTAAATGGAGCCACAGATGGACCTCTTCAGTTGGGAGCGTCTTGAAATGAAATGGACAGCTGGGGCTGCGCAATGAGTGACTTTTTAGTATCCTGGTGTTAGGGCTAGAGTTGGTCTGTGCTGTATAACCGTGTGTAGGCATTACGCGTTACTTGATTCACCCTGCGAGTTCAAGGCGATGATTATGCCTGAATGGTGGCGCACACCGGAGGATCTGCCTGAAGGCAATCAATCCAAGGTCGACTGTCGTCACTAGTTTGGTAACTAAGATATAAACATATATTTTTACAGATGCCCCATAGCCATAGCCCACAGGTAATTCTCTAATTAGTATGTTAATTACCTATTAATTAAATTGCCACTATTATTTAACCGATACTGAAATGTTCCTTAGCTCTTCCACTAATACCGTCGAGAAAAGCTGTTGCATAAGTTTCAACACTTTCCATTCGCGGCGTGCGGTATTGTCGACGAGCTCTAGACGCCGACGAGTAATTAACTTTTTATTGAGCCTATGATCTGGCGCGCGGCTGCGTGCTCGGCCAAGTTCAAAAGGAACGACCATTTACCGCCAATTAAAGCAATTAATGCGCAAGCTATGCCAACTGCAGTTGTTTATTAAATTCATTTTTATAATTAGTGCTTATGGTGTTCTACAGCGGGGATAAGGCTTCCCTACCTCCTCCATTGCTCCCGATAGAAAGCTACTTAACGAATATACAAAAATGGATAGGCCGCTGGTGCCAGTTAAACCCACAGTCATGCATTGACTTCGCAAAAAATTCAATAATTAAAATATTATTAATTTATTGCAATGAATTTGATTAAATACGGAAGTTTGATAAAATAATTTGCTTTTATGTTAAGGTAAGCCTATGAATAGTTCTAAATAGGTAGCAAATTATAACACGCAATAAGGGAAGTGGTGGACTGTTTATTTCCATCAACCAATTACTACCAGTTGTTAAATCAGCCGACACTAGATTTTAACAACTGGTTGATTGGATTAAGCTTTCGAAATACGGGAAACAAAAAGTTACATTTGACAACTGAAATGGTTTCAATGGCTTTACAACAATTAATTTGAATTGTTGCTCACATTGTAATTAAACATATTTAATCAGAACATGAATTTATATTTTGACACATAAAATTATGCATTTTTGTTCTTAACAAGAATAAATTATTTTCATTGATTTTTTAGGTTGTCTTGTGATGTGACCAAACTTGGCCTTGTTTTACGGGTAACATATTCGGCAAGCTATCATTGGATCTTAAACAATGCCTATATCGGGCTTTAAATAATTATGTTAAGTGTCGTTTTATCTTCGACGCCTGCGCAAGGCGTTGCGAGATGACACGACTGAA
Source organism: Udea olivalis (assembly GCA_947369235.1). Classification (NCBI taxonomy): domain Eukaryota; kingdom Metazoa; phylum Arthropoda; class Insecta; order Lepidoptera; family Crambidae; genus Udea; species Udea olivalis. The sequence goes on from OX376366.1 coordinate 13,019,240, forward strand.
GAAGGGATGGAGGGAGCAACGTCCCTTGAAGGCCGCGGTGACAGCATCCCTTGCAACGGGAAACCGCCGATGGTCATGGAAAATTACTGGTTATTTATGGACTCCTAATTAGAGGTTTTGAGACACTTTTCGAGTTGGCAAAAGGAAAAACATGTTGACGGAATGATTAATTCCGCGCTAATAGGGCTCGGCGGTGGAGCTTAATTGCTTATTGATATCAATTTGAAGTACATAATTTATTTAGTAAAACAAATAGTTTAGGTTCCAACTTAAAACATATTACTATATATTACTATTTTAGAAAATACCAACATCTAACCACCTCCCTCCCAAGTTAACAAAGGGACAAGTTCACGGCGTTCTTAGAAATAGCCATGCCAAGAGTTCTCTTTCAACCGCGACGAAGGGTACTAGGTAAGGATCGATAACAGTGAAAGAAGTGCATGATGTATGTGCGTCTGGGCCGTAGCGAGTGGAAAGATGTCTTTGCCTGATGGCATGGATTTAGCTGTATCTTTTTTGTATATTTGCTGTATATTATATTTTAAAGGTGAAAGAAAAATAGATCCTAATCGTTAATTCTGGGCTGCTACGATGTAATCAATTCTCGGGTTCCATCGACACGCTAAGAAGAAGAAGAAGCTTGAACAAATAGATTTCTCTTAAAAGTAGTCAACATTTTTGAATGGATATAAAAGCATTTGTCGTTCTGTTTCAGCTAGTATTGACCTGACCGGGAACCGAACTGCAATGGTTGCTAAGCAAGCGAAAGCATTATCATTCTATCATCCCTGAACCTTCCATGTGGGTGTTACGCCGCATCGGTTCTCCCTCACTACAGCAACAAAAGTTTGGTGAGCGTGGGTCTTTGTGTACTACCAAATAGGGTTGAAAATGGTCTTGGTTTCGCCGGTGACTGTGAGCCCCGTGTGCAGTGCGGCGGATGACACAATGAGTGCGTGCGGCCGGCGACCCCGCGCCCGAATTAAACGCGTTTTCCAACGGCGCCGACACGAAGCAGAAACTAGGAGAACCTTACTTGCCTACGCGGAAAATAGTGCTTAAAACATCCAGAATTAACGTGTGAAAAAGCACAAGAAGAGAGTTTAACTCAAGACCTGTAGGTTGTAAAAATATTAAGATTTATAATCCTAACTACTTAAGTCACTGATAATATAATAGTTCGGCTTATTAGGCCTGTTGAAACAAATTTAAAGCAGCATTTTGATTTCCGCGACCTAGTCTGGTCATAAAATTCTGACACACTGCTACAGGCTGTCCAAAAACCAACAACAATATTCTATTGTTGAGAAAGTCGAAAATGCAGCCACGGTGAAACATCTTTCAACTTACTGATCCCTGATTACTAAGGCCTGTATTCTAAAACAAAATCTGTACTTGAGTATAGATCTGAGTGACGTTATTGTAGAACTGACGTTATGAATTCTCTACTCAAGTTCAGATCGGTGCTTGAGTACGATTCTAGAATACGGGCCTTAGTTTACACTAATTTCCTCACTTCTGTTTCGATCCTGCAGCGAAATACCGACTAACCGTTATTGTAGCTATTTAGGGACCAAACCATAGCCAACGATCAGGTTTCGGAGTTTTAATCCGTTATCACTGGTAATACACACTGACCGTTGACCCTTGTTATATAAATCAGGAACACACGGGCAGAGAGAGAAATTTATTTTTGAGCGTGAAAAATTTCTTAAATCATTTGGCTGTGGTATACCGTAAGGTGGAGGTGGGTTGGTCATGTGGGTATGGTATTCCGAAGGCTAGAGGTTTTAGCATAAAGACGGGAAACTCTGTTTTTGGTGTGGGCTTGAGGGCCCCATATACGGTACGATTGATCGTTACGATCCGTCGTTTTCAGATTCATCGAAACGGGTCTAGTTACGGAAATCGTTGACGACCTTGACATACACTGACAATTCGTAGTATCGATGGGTCTGAAACGACGGATCGCAAATCAATCGTACCGTATATGGGGCCCTTTATAGAGCCATGTGTAAAGGATGTCCCAGAAATATTTATTTATTTTGTATCAGATTAAGGTTGACATTAAAATACGTATTTAAATATTGCTCCGAGAGGTTGTGGTCAGGGCTTCAGAGTTAAGAATGACTATCGTATTAATAACTTCTATGACAGTATAAAATATATATGAAATTCCACTCATTGGTCCCGTCGCAAGGCAAAGTGGCCCGATTCTGGCCCGGGCGGGTTTGTCGACCTCTTTGGCCCCGTGCCAGAATCCACCTACCACGCCATAGGTCGTGGCTTTGGTTCCCGGTCTGATCATTAGTGAAGCGTGCTTTTAGCGAAGGCAGTTTCTGAGCTGAGAAATTGTGACTCGTACCATTCGCAAATAAATTCAAGCCTCTCCCTTGAACAATAAGTATTAAATTTGGCAAAAAGCAAGGTCTCACAGGACAGGTACAGAATAGAAATTTTATTTTTTAACAACACATATTTAAAAATAAACTTGTATGTCGCTTACTTTAACAATGGGTGAATTGATCGTATATCGATGAAAGATACAACTCGACCTAACTTTTAATAAAATAAATATTAGGTGCTTATAAGTTGAAGTGGAACCCTCGGTACGCAAGTCAGATTCGCAATGACAGTTTTTTTTTGCAAGGCGAATCAATCCAGGTTTCCCATGCCACAAGAGATTGCTATGGTTATGCCTCTAACTGGGTCACCATAAGTTACCTACTATTTGCATCTAAATAAAACCTGCTGGGAAATATCACTGTTTTCAGTTATTCCTATAAAATGCTATGGTCAACATCGCGACTGTTTGTTGACAAATTCAGTTGCAAAAAAGATCAAGCTTGCGTATCTACGAAAAAAACTGGCATCGCTCCAGGTGCTGTATTAGTGTCATTCCGTTTCTCCAATTAGACTGTTTGTTGATATTCTGGGCTGCTGCTGAGGTGGCATTGTTTCAGGATTTTATGCGTATGTGTAATGCTGATTTCCATTTTATAAAGTACATTCAGTACATCGGCTGTGTAAATGTTTGGTTAAGTGCTGTGGTCATCGTGACCACTTTCCAACACAGGCTTTATGGTATGTTGTGTGCTTGGACACCAACACAGTTGTGTGATGATTACACATTTGATTTTTTTGTAGCATTAAGACAACAAGAAACGTTCAGACAAGAAAATAACTAAGTGTCAGCGCCAAACATACAACCTACGGCCTAAGTTAAAGTTTGAAAATGCTCGGCACTTCCTCTTTTTCGAAGTCAGTTAAAAATAGAAGAAAACAGTCAGCAAGCAAAGATGCACTTGAAAAATTCTTTTTTTTATCATGGTTCCACAAAATAGTATTTTTTTCCATTGTTTTATATTCTTTAGATTAGACACTCAGTAGGTTTATTTGTATCAAAATGACACATTGTACTTCACTAACGCCTGTTGTAAACCCAAAACAAGTTTAAAAGAGTAACTGCTGAGTTTCTCAGCAAGAAACAACTCCGACGCGGTGGTAGAGTCGCATTATGTCTGTATACTGTGTATTTATCTATATTATCATAGAAATTATGTCTATTATTTAGTATATCTTGCTTTAAATTTGACGATTTGAAAGTACTTACCGTGAAAGTCTATTTGAATAAAGTTATTTGAGTTTGAGTTTACGGCATACTTAATTCATTCAGCTGTTTGTAGGCCAAATATACTACTGATTAGAGTTTTACTAAAAAAGTATAACGCTCTAGTTCTTACGTCTACAAGAAAAAGATTAAAAATTAGAATCGTTTGCTGCCGACTGTACCTCGGCACGCGATGCGCGCGTAGTAGCTAGAGCACGAGTATGACTTTTTTGGTGTCCGTGCCAGAATATGGCTGATTCAGCACATATTATTAGGCAAAATTTCTTTTAGTTTTTAGCTTTACTTGTCGGAGAAACAATTTAATGTAGATTAGCACATTTTTACAGATCAGTGAATACTTATCTCATCCAGATAACTCGTCTTCTATTCTGGTCAGAACCTCGTGTTTAATTAACAATTTGCAGCCAACTAGTAAAAAGTAAAGTAAGAAATATCTTTATTCATATAGACTTATAAAAAGTACTTATGACAAGTCATATACAAAAAAATACTGAATTGTAGCAAAAATATACTGAATAAAAATAAACTTACATAAAATAATACTATGATAGTTAATATCATAATTAAACATAATGTGACTCTACCACCGGTTCGGAGGTTGTTTCCGACCGAGAAGACTCCGGCGAGAAACTCGATGGTTACTCTTTTCAGTCTTGTTTTATATACACAGAAATTGAATTAACAGAGTAAAGTCATAACAAAAAAGTGTGCAGAGGAGCAGATTATACCTAAGATGACCAGAAATTCTTATCATTTAAGAAATCTTCAACACTATAATAACCTCGTTTCATTAGCTTTACTTTAATTTGTGACTTAAACTGGTAAAGAGGCAGTTCAAGAGTTTGCGGAATCTTATTAAAAACTCCCCGATGCACGATGGTTGATAACTCTTGCAAAACGTATGGTAACGGGATAGCGGTGGTGAGCCAACCCCTGACACAGTCGCGTTAGGTTCAAGCACGTGCGGTGGAGTGTGGGCATCCGAGTATTCCGTTCACTAAAGCAACAACCTTGCTAACTTTTTCATTAGGGACTGCAGCTGAAAGCGTATAGGATTGGCGTATTTTAATTCATAATTGCTTTATAAGTCCTTAATCACTTTGATCGTTTAATTTAAATGTAATGTTTATTTAACAATTTCTTAATTCGACTGGATTTTGGGAGTCCGTGCCGCAACGAGCGGGTGTCTCGTCGGCATGCGTGCAGTCCGTATAGGGTTGTCACTTGTCAGGGCCGGTAGAGCATTTCAATAAACTGCTATCTCTGAATTAAATTTAATTTGGGATTTACATTTATTTTGGGGGATTTTTTGTGTTGTCAGGCGCATATTTATTTAATTTAGTGTTTTAACTTTTCAAAGGATAATTTTTAAATTTATTATTATAAAGTTTGTTTCTATATTTTACTTAATTAAGTCCTCTCTCTGATTCAGGCTTGAAGAACTGATAATAATATTAATTTTTGATAATAAAGGCCTGATAATATAATAACTTTGATATTTTTTAACAAGTACCTAGTCTTTGTTTAGGGTTGAGAGTTGGTTTATGAAGAAAGAAAACAATAAAAACTGTATTCATGTATTCACTTTCAAACAAAGGAAAAAGTTATTCATATTTATGTTTGCTCTTGAAGGGGATTGAACCTACGATCAACGACATTAAACATGTGACGTTATATTTGCGATGATATATGAGATAACGCCTCCGTTTCCGAATGGTTAGTGCGCTCGGCTTAAACTCCATAGCCTCTGGTGCCCAGGTTTGGCAAAGTCTTTTTTAGATAGTTAGTAAAATAAGTTCTGGGAGAATTATGTTATGACCAATAGACCATGAGATTTGGTGGTGACCAAGCTAATCCAACCACTTGATTCCATTGATGGACGCTTTTGCGCAGAAATGCTTATACATTTCTAATTCTGTACTTTGAAAGTAATACCTAATTTTTACTTAAAAAAATTAAATCTAAAAGCCATATGATAAAAAGAGACTGTCGGGGATATCGGAACCCGAACACATCAAACAGCACAATTTGTGATCAGCTATAGGCAAGCGAATGGCTTAACCAATCGTTCATTGCTAATTTGATTTTCCCGACAAAAGCCCCATTAGCCACTACTTTTGTACAACCCTACACTCCGGTCGACACTTTTTACTGTCACCCCGATCGATAAATCTCGAGTAAGCAGCGCTGTCACGGTCGACTTGCGCGAACGTTGACTTTCCACTCTATTCGTTAACGAAACAATTAACGAAACAGTTATGCCACGCGTAGCACGCGCCGGCAATGCAGGGTGTGACGATAATCGCAAGGGTGGACTTATGATACCGCGATGCCTTCAGAGCGAAATGGGCCCAGAATTCTTCGGATGAAAAAATTAAGCCCTACACAAGGGCACCAAACGAAATCTCACCGTTTGGGTATTGTATTATGAAAATACAGGGAGTATGAATTCACGTTCGTTCCTATTTGAATTGTTTGTAAAATGTAAATTATAGCAGTGTTTTTTTTCACTTTAACTATTTCAGATTAGGATTACAGCATGCTGCTTTATGGTCATTAGCATAAATAATAAGCAGCTTATGTTTTTAAATAAAACAATTGATTTGGTTGTGATCTCACGTGAGTGAAGGGAGATCTGCTCATGCCATTAAATCAATACAGATAACCACAAACTAGCTCTCTGTGGGAGTTAACTATTAAACTCTAGAAAGGACACAATACGAAATATTGGTCGAGTCAATGTCTTCGTCGGTGGTGGGTAAAGTACGAGTACATTATTCGGTGGCATAAAGACTGAAGGGGGAGCAAGACTTTAAAAGAAGATATCTACCAGCGGTGGAGCATGAGATATCGAACTGTATGCAGGACGTGGATACGCTTTGTTACAGGAAAAGTGCAGACCGGGCCTGATAGAGGCTTATAATATTCGGAGTAGCCAATCATGTTATCGATGATGATGATGGTGTGATCTATGCTATGAAAAGAAAAGCATACACTATTCTCTAGATCAAATGAGTAAAGTAAACACTTACCCATTCTCGTCTTTAATTTTTTTCTTCCTCCCTCTCTTCTTCGGCTGGTTCAGCATGAGCTGCTGTGGATGCATGAGATGAGCATGCTGTTCGTGGTGCATGTGCTGGGCGTGGTGCGGGGGCTGGCCCAGCATCGCGCACATCGCGTCTTCTTCTACGAATGAGTATGGGTCTTCGCATTCCCTGTTGAGACAAGCATAAGTTTAAGCATGCGAACCCTGGTGGGACGAGATAATCCCAGCATTTGGGCACGTCTAGTTTAATGACATGAAAGGTGGATCTTGAAAATCCCGTAAGAACTTATCGTTATTTCTCAAAGCTGAAAAAATCTGATCTTAAGATTTGAGCATTGTTTTGTGAGGTGCCTTGCAGGTAGTAGTTTTTTGGGGCCAGCCATACTTATGTGGCCACTAAGCCACATGGCTGCTTCTTATCACTACTACCCAGCGTGTCTCTTAGGTCCAGTTGATTTAGTCACTCGGTCTGGGTTGGGCCGCTGCAAGTCTCAGAACGACCTTGTCACAGCGCAAGATTGGTAAGGCGATTTTTGATATTGGCATTTTCAGGCTCTGTACGTTGGAGCACTCATGGCATAACATCAATTTACTACAACGTTAAGGGTCAAGGTCACAAGTCTGTGATGTCTAAACCCCAGAAGTGACGGATATAGACTATTGTGGTGATCAGATATTATATTATATAGCCGCAGGGGTATGAGCTTTCGCAGTACCCTGGCGCACCACCGAGTTTAGATACTTATGCCCCAAGGAAAACCATTGATTAGTAATAGGATTGCATACCTTTTGACACCATTGTACATGTCCTCGTCCCTCTTAGCGTAGTGTTGGTGGTGCGCATGCTGGCTCATGTCGTACGGCGCCTCGGGCTCGCGCTTGAACGCGTACGGCTCCGAGTACTTGGGGAACGGGAAGTGCTGGTACGGGTGAGGGTCTGGATGCTGCTGGTGTGCGGGGTGCTGCACGTGCGCCGGCAGCGGCGGCGGCGGCTCGAAATGTCTGGAACAATAGGGAATGTTACAGCAATGATCCGAGGATGAAATGCTTGAGCTGGATCATTGGAGGCTGCAATGTGGCGTGATTTTAATGCATTAGTTGTAACTTTGATAAGCTGACAAGATCCAGTGTCGACCATTAGAACATTCTAACATACTCGACTATACATTTTTATCATCAACATCAAATTAGACATAGGCATTACTCAATTGAATACCAACTATTCTAGCAATCTTTTGTATTTCTTTGTTCATCTACTGGGTCGGACTCCACTCGAAAACAAGTTTTGTAGACAGCATAATTTGGCTAGCTAAGCTGCGATCCCTTGGAGTTAATAAAGGCTGGGTTGCCTGGTAAGGCTGATGGTAGAGGCTTCAACGACTGGCTTTAATAACCCAGGACTAGCAAAGTGTGTTACCATATTTTGCGCACCATTTCATTCGTTACTACCACCAACTACCAACGAGCACTTGGCAAACGTGGTGATGAAACCAAATCCCTATCAACTGGTAGGCCCAAAAATGAGACAATATATACCTGTAATCAGGCTCGGGTTCCTGATATGGCCGCATCAGTGGCTCGTAGGGCGGCTCGTGCTGCTCATGCGCCTCGGGCACGTCCGGCACGTCCGGCACGTCGGGCACGTCCACGTCGGGCGCGTCGGGCGGGTCGGGCGCGGGCGGCGGCGACGGGGGCGCGGGCGGCGCGGGGGACCCCTCTGCGCTAGAGGGCTTGCGCCGCGCCGCCTCGCCGCTGTTGCTCGTCTCGTAACCGTCGTCTTGGTTCTCCGTCGGCTTCGGCTTGTCTTCGCCCTCCTCCCTGCAACGATAACTCATATTAGTTCAAGTTCCTTAGCGTAGCATGATAAAATCTGAGACACAAACCTCCCAACGAATTACAACCTCTTATGCCAGCGTTGAAACAGTCATACTCAGCAATAGCACCCTAGCTAAATACAAATAAAACGTCAACGTATATGAATGTTTCAATATTGCTCTAAGAGATGATGGTTGGGCTTTTGGACACATCATTGATGTGAGTAACTCGTATTTACTTTGACTGGGTGTTTGTTGTTATACATAATACATGCTGCGTTACAGTTTTATTGGAATTTTCATGTGCCACGATTTGACGTTGCAGATATGCATTGGTCAGTAGTAAATAATAGTTGAGTTATTATAACTTTTGATAGATTTCATAAAATATACAAGCACTTTCTGTGCGACTTTGTTGCAGGTAAGTAGGTATAGGTATGGATATTTTTCTATTGGTCATCCTTCACAGCTCCCAATCCAAGAGAGAGTTAACAAACAGGTTAATTATATTATTCTGGAACGAATAAACTACACATGGTCTCGCTAATCCCTCCTTTCACTCTGAAATGTTATATTAATGTAGGCTAATTATTTTATCTTGCGTTGCAACTGTACTCAAATTCAAATTAGCCACTAATTAAAACAAGTGTGTAAGGAAACACTTCCATTTTGGATTTATTGGGGACACTGTATCCTTACATTGGATACAATATAATTAATTACTCTTAACCTCCAGTTACAAGACACGGAATTAACTGTTACTACCCGCTAACAATTACTGTTAAGATATTTTACGCAAGTGGGTACTTTCAAAATTTCAAAGGCTGTCAGCATGACAGCGCGTGCCACTTCTGTAACCATCGAAGAGTATATAAACACTACGCTATAGCCACCATAATATGCAATGCAACAGAGACCTCGTCATGTCATCGTCTGTTAAAAGTTGGAAATTGCAGGAAACCTATAGCAATAAATGGTATAATCATATTATTACACAGATTACACTGCGTTTTTCTTTGACCATTTACCTGTAATGCGAATATCAGGTTCAGCTTTGGTATGAGAAAAAAAAGAAATATTTTGTTCGAAAAAGTTTTATTATAGTGTCTAAACTGAGAGAGAACTGACAGTTTGAAAAGTATTCGAATAGCCTCTTTTTTGCGCTTTAAAGTTAAGCGCAATCATCAAGCTATCTCTCTCACTCGCGTTACTCCGCCAATCTGCTAAACTACTTATTCAATGTAAGTGTATCCAATAACGCAGTTTTCATAATTGTATGCCACAAATTCTCATGTAAACGAAATAATTCGCAAATATTTTTTTTTATCTCCTATCGTTGGATATGAAAACTAAATAAGCCAACTAAAGATAAATAATTCACGCATATACTTTAATGATAGTCATTTCTATTCATTTACTTATTGGTCTATTAGCTAAAGTTTGAAAATGACAACACATTTTTCATAAAAACGATTATTTTATAAAATATAACAAGGAAACGTAAGTTCACCGAAATAAGATAGCAATCTTCAAAGATGCGTTATTTGAACGTTAGGTCAAGGCCGCTATTCAAATGCCGTTCGCAAAGTTTGTTCGCCAACTCGGCTTAGGGAAACGATCGCGAGAATCGTACGCAAACTCGAGGGGTCTACCGCAGTCGGCGGCAATCGACATGGCAGCAGTTTACGATTTGTTGTTCTATGAATAATTTATCAGGGGGTCGATTATTATACTTTTTAAAGTATGGGGTCGATTATTATCCTTTTTTAGATATACGAAAAGTAAAAGCGTGAAACCAGTTATAAAGGGCCTTTGGCCTAAGGGCCTATTTCATTAACTTGTGCTACCGACACTTAAAACACTAAGGAAGTCATCAAATTGTTTCTGTAACAATGACCCAAAATATGAGTATAACTGGTGACAGCTTGTTAGGTCTGCGTTATTTTAATAAGGTGTATTTTGCGGAGTATGCGCAGGAACTACACAAACTGATACCATACCACCCTCTCTACCTTCTACCACTGGACCACTAGACGGCGCCGGGAGGGCTTCCACCCACATGTGGTAGACTTTCCAACAATCCGCAATCAACGGTTTGCTGCTTCTTTTCTGGTCCGCACCGCTGGGAATGGAACGCTCTTCCTGCGTCTGTGTTTCCGGACACTTACAACCGTCAAAGCGTGTACCACCATCGGCCTCGTCATCGCTTACCATCAGGCGAGACTGAGGCCAAACCCATACCCATTTTAACTGAAAAAAAGTGTGGTATTCCCTACGTTTAATTGCTGATACTTACAGTTTTAAGTTAAGTTGTGTGATGCACAACGTTTTATTCAACATCAAACTCTGTGAACAAACCCATTTCGCATGGTTTTAAAACACAGGACAAACGCAAAATGAGTCAGAAGTAAAAATGTTACGCATACGCAATAGAAAAATAATCGACGAACTTTAATAATAGCCCCCCGATCTGCCCAAACTCCGAGACGCGAGCTCACCAGCTGATCGCTTCGATCTATTTAAAGTATTCATCGGAGGCATTATGCTACATGTAACAAACATAAACGGCGCATTGAATGACTTCCATTCATAAAACTGCTCACTTGAATTATTACCGACTATTATTGGACCCGATATAGTAAACAAGACATAGTGAGTGTTGTATTTATGAAACTATGTAAATAATGCCGGTCGCCATCGCACGTTATGGTTGCAGTCAGCACAGTAATTGCATATTGATGTTTGTTTTTATAATTCGCTGGTTATTCAATTCGCGTACATTGGCTCGATAATTAGCCTAATGAACTTGGGGAATACAGTTAATGGTTCCATTACGATATCAAGTGATTCACGACGATATGTGGAAGTAATTTCGCGTTGTTTATTATTTGATAGCCCACGCTCAACTAATAACTTGATTTTTAGTAGTAGTAGTAAGACGCTATATTTTGAGTTCATTTCATCAATTACCTGTTTCATTTTAACGTTAATTTAAATTAGTTTTTGTTGCTGGTGAAATTTCAAATACACACCGTCTTAACTGTTATAAACTGTAAACTCATGGTTAACGTTAAGTTAGATGGTGCACGTTGATTTTGATTTCTCATTGTTTTTTTGTTATTCGACCATTTAATAAGGCTAAGAGACATACAGAGGAAGGAGAAGCTCTGGACACGATAAAGATAAAATAAAAAACGAAACAAGTCTCTTTTTTCCTGAATATAGTAATACTATGTTTTATTCTTAATTCAAAGACAGGAGCGCTTAATGGAGTCATAGTTTAAAAAACAGAGTAATAATTATACAATAACATTTAAGCTGATTACAACCGACATATATATAACGAACAACCCACACTAACACTGATTTTAACCAAGTTTTTAAGCTCGATTTTGTGCAACATTTTTAGCATTTATTTTGGGTAAATTTCTTTATGCCGTGTCGTTTCGCATGAGTCTGAAAAGTGGTAGCTAAGAAACCTAGCAGTAGTATAGCGGTGGTGAATATCCCCGAGGCGTCAGCGCGGACTTTTTCACGACCTACATGATCGCCGGATCGTGTTACCGTACCTACACTGCTCTAGGGCTACGGTGGTTCGAGAGCGAGGAGTGTAGCGGAGTCTCGACCCAAAAACCATTTCGGATGTACAAACGAATCATGTCAAGCTTAACACGGGGGCGATGGCGATCTTTTTGTGTAGGACCTCCTGTCCTCCATGCCAAGTTCAAGAAGTGTTTCGTTATATCACATTATAGTGTCACGCAAAATATGTCAGCTATAATTGTTTATTACACTTAGTTATTTTGTCATAAGTTTTTATGTGTATGTGTGTTTCAGTGTAAATAACCATTGGTGAACCAATAAATAAATAAATTATATCCAATTTAATATTTCAGGAAAGTTCTCTTGGTAACACTTTGGCACTATTGGCGATTTTACTGAAGTGATCGGTAAATATTAAAATGAACACCCTTTTAGTTATATCGTGATCACAATAATTGCACGTAACTTTACGGTTATTGCGAACGGGTCTCGTATTTAGGCAAAACTCTATCAAATAATCTGTAAGAATAAGATGGATGAGATCATTTTTCAATACTGCTACGTGCCAGTGAAAGCTGACCAAGTGCAGGGTGCATTAAGTTGGGTCATAGCGGAAAATGGCCGAGACCGATGCTGCATATTCGAATCAAACCAATTATAACCGCTTCAGTTATCGCTATGACCGTATCCAGATGTCGAGTATTTGTACGATCTAGATTTTCGCGCACTCGATAAACTCTTTATAGTTGAAAATGCATTCGTATAACTGATGCGATTCGCCCATGACTCCTTTTCAGTAGTCCTATTCCCCGCTCGCTGGAAGCCGCGTCCGCACATAAGGACGCACAAATGCCGTACAGTTTCAGGTCATGGACGCCACGGCGCTCCCCGGGGATACGGTTAGCGTCTAAACCAGATCGATAATTTTGGTATAGGTCATGCGGGGCACGCTTTTTGAGCTGACGAGAGCGAGACAAAACCTAGACTGTACCTAAACCGTCTGTGGCCATACTAAACCCCTTCTAAAAGCGAACCTCTCATAAATGTCACGCGTTGGTTAAGCTCGCGAAGTAACTGCACATCGTACATGGCAAAATTACCACTGAATCGTTAAATTCATAATAAAAACATGATTTTGTTTCATTATAGAGCACTTGTATTGTCCTCCTATGTATCAATACCGATAAGGTAGAAGAATGTCATAAAAACATAATGGGCAGCTCGCTATTAATTGCACTTGTCAAAAGCATCTTTATGATTGTAGAAACTCAACCGCTAATCAAGACATGGTTGAAAAACATCAATGAAATGGAATCACATCGACATTTATTGGTAGAAGCGGAAAAGTAAATTCATGGAATGGATGAATGAACAAAATTTCATTCATTATAAGTATTCTACTAAAAATGAGAGTTAAGAGTAAATCAAAACATTAGTATAAGCCAAAAAAATATAGAGTTGCTCATAGTATGTCAATTGCAAGGACACCGTCACAAAGCTTTCGTTCTGGCTGCAAACGGCCTGCGCACGCGTTGCACTGCGCAGTGATAAGCGGTGACTCGTGCACTAATCGCGACAATATCGCGCGTTATCTTGCAACTGGGTCGACGACTCGCGTCTTGCGCAGATTGCGTCCGCGCAGCCTGCGCAAACGTTGAGGTGATGTCCTTTTGGCAGTCAATACTGTCCTTTTCTGCTATTAGCCAGTGCTCATTCCTTCATGAGGCGAAGAACGAACAACATAGCGGACATTTCGTTCTTTTATGAGTTGGGAGGTCTTTGCTTAGTAATGAGACAGAATAAAGGAACTCACGTATTTTTTTAGAAAAAGTCATAGCTCATCAATTCGTAGTGTGCTCCACTATGGGTAGCGTTTCTGGATTCGGGGGTTAGCCCTCATTTCTTCAGAATTTTCATCTTTATGCTTCAAACCCATATAGTCAATGTTTTAAGGTGAATTTTTCAAAACTAAAACGAACTCGTGAGATTAGCAAGGAATCGCATCAAAACACCCACAATCGGTATATTGTACTATCAGCGTCTGAAAATTATTACATAATTCAAATTCTGCGGCTCCACGTACAATACACCTGCCATAGTTCAAATCCTAACCTCTGCGGGCTAGGGGCAAGTTTTTATTCCATGCAAATCGTGGCCTCTTTGCTTGATCTTTACTCTTTCGAGATCACTATTTTAACAGGAAAGAGGCCAAGGGAACGAAGTTACTTACTAGAATCAGCTTGAGAGGTTGGAAATTACTGCTCTCGATAATAATAACAGTTACTCTTATTACTTCATTATTTAAATAATTTGAAGCATCAGCTCTTACTCGTTTTAGGAGCGCTCAGGGAACTGGGCCCGCGCGAATCTGACTCCGCGGGGCCTGTCAACCAATGCCATTTTATACTATTTTTTAATTGGTCAACTGGCCTACAGCTGAAATTTGTAGTCACCAGAAAAAATGATCAAATCACCGTTGAGGAGCTTATAAGTATGAAGGGGTCCCTCTTAGAAAGTCTAAATCCATAAAATAGCACGAAAAGAAGCAGGTGGGAAGTTGTGAAAGTACAGGAGTAGGTGAGCGAGGCTCCGCAATGAGCAAGGATGAGAGAATGAGTAACTAAGGTTCCCTTCAAGGGAAACCAAAGCTGAAGAAAGGTAACCATTATCTGCTACCATGCCATCTAGCATTGCTAAAAAAAGCTTACTGGCTATTAAAACCATAGATGATCTAGTAACACAACTATTTACACTAAAATAAGATTTAGGAAGCTTATTGACAAAAGAAAATCACAATCACTCTAAAAGGCACTTAAAATTAAACAAATAAATATCTATTCAATCCCCTGGCTTTAGAAACTGTTGGTTTGATATAGAAACCGCTATTACAATTTAAATAAATTCACAGCTTCGTGCATGAAATGCAGTTACCACGACTATTAGTCTGTTTTCCTGCAAAAAATAAACGAAAATAGAGAAGTTTTTGGTCACCGATATAAACTGTATTCTTATGACTGATGTTACCTATGTTCGGTTTCCTAAGCGTATATAAGCCTGGTTAGATGTCCATTCTTAACGACACTGCTCTTGGCATGGTAATGAATTACGTTGAACAAAAATAACTAAATAAAAGAAAGATCTTGAATTGTAATCGGATAAAAGAAAGTGAACAAACGAAATGCCAGCCATTTGCAATGGAGTAAGATTGGGCAGTGTGGAGCGTTACCCGCGGCACCAGGCCCCTAATTGAAGTACAGATCGATAACTAGTCTGAAGCTGGGGATACGGAGGTCTATGGCTGGAACAAAAAACTCACGGTCATGAAGGACTCACAGGGGATGGAAAACAAGGAGTAAGAAGAATGTTAGGCATGGAAAGTGAATTATGAGCACCAAAAACTAGAATTCAAGATTCAAGATTTTATAGGTCGAAGATGAAGTCCTGAATCGAGATATATAAAATGACTGTCTCGATTGCCATTGAAAAACCATAAATGACCGGTGCGTGGGTGTAAATGTACAATTTAATTTTTAATTCCAACTCATTACTAGCCCCCCGATTCAGAACGAAGTTATCGACCGATTCGGTTATTTACTTTTATTTAGTAGTAATTGTTTTGTGTATCTTGTGAAAAGGTGCATGGTATGTGTGATTATTTATTATAATACAATTGTATATCTTTAGCATGTCTGGGTAGATATTTAAAACTTATAATCTTGCGTGTCTCAGCAAATGAATTGTAATGTTCTTATGAGAAATGATTGTCTTAAACCTGAACCTATTTCTTATTCATTTTTGTAGTATGGGGCACGTCTGGTTTATTTGTTTCACGCAAACTGAAGGCCTTGGCTTTACCATATAAAAATATTGAATATTACGGCTAAGCGGGTAATTTACTATAATTAAAGCAAATTTACCGAATCGGTCGATAACTTTGTTCTGGATCGGGGGGCTGAATTAGTGAACCTTTCAAAGAGATAATTCCAGTAACATATAGGCCGCAATCAGATTTCTAAATTAATCCAAGACGCACCCGGAATCACGTTGCACCTTTCGCCATAATTAGCTATTACTGTCACCGCGCCAAGTCGCCATATTCAATTTCAATTATAAATCGAAAATGTGTGTCAAATCACGGCTTCCGAGTGCTCCGGCCCCGATACCGGTTTATCAATACGTTTCATTAATGCCCTTTGGCGACATGAAAATTCATGAAACATGAAGCAACTAATTACAGCCTTTTTAATACCAAGCAGCCGCTCGTCGGCGCCTTTGATAGGTTTTGCAAGCCTTCCCAGCAGGATGCAGCTGTGTTGGAGCGTTTCATCATCGGAGATGCCTTCTTTCGAGAGGACGAATTGAATTTACTCTCTAGGGGGGTTTATATTAGAGTTTTTTCCACTAAGTTACTTAAATTAAAGGACAATTTATGTCCTGAATTCTGGCATTCGAGTTATCCATTCAATGCTAATAATCGGCCTAATTTGAAGAAAGAAATAAACAATATGAATGTAGACTAAAACAAATACTGAGTAGGAAAAACAAAAGAGAAAATATTATGTAAACTGACAAAGCATTCATTGGAATCAAGTGAACACAGAAATGTATAACTGGCTCGATCCCAATGTTTTTTAACTTTTCTAGCGCTAAAGAACCATAATACACATGCCCACAGATGTATGAATGAAAACTATTTGGAGAACAGGCCGGTACCGGCTGCGGACGAACAGGTGACGATCGTCACAGTTCATAATTAATGTAGACTCAAATATGAACTCGAATAAAACGCTTATTGGAGAGCTGTATAACCTAATTCTTCCGGGAATCGATTCATGAATTACATACGCCTACGAAAACGTTAAAAACGTATACATACTTACAAATATCCTTATCGCACTTTGGCAACTAGCATGAAAAAAACTTTAAAGAGTTGTCTATACCCTACCGATAGATGCAGAAAATTGAAATGTCTAAAACACTGTCACTTCGACATTCCGTTTCCGTAAAGGTGCTACTGCTACCTCACCTAGAGCATTCTCCTGTAATGCAACGTTACAGAGTCGAGCATTACATCGGTAAGGGAGGAGAACCGCGCATTGCAGTGCGCAGACTGTAATGTTGCAAATTCGAGCATTACATCAGTACAACCGCGCAATTTGTTGTTACATGTGTAATATTTTGATACAATTTCCCTGAAGTTCTGTAAGGCAGAATTGTAATGTAATGCTCAAAATTAAATCTGAAATGCAAATTACAGGCAAATGTTCGTCATATCAGGAATGATTTGTATTGTAATGCTCAAAATCAAATCTGAAATGATACATTACAAGAAAATGCTCCAGGTGAAGGACCACCGTCACATTCGGTATTTTGGTGTTTTCGGTGCAGACTTGCAACAAAATTTTGAGTAGTAATTAGAGGAACATAGCGAATGCTAATTTGAAGAGTCATCGAAAAAACAAAAATATCGACTCCCTAGTCGATGCAATCATTCTAGCACACCTTCAAACTATGCGTCACACAACTATCACCTCGCACACAAATTGGGGATTTCGATTGGTCCGACTGAAATTAAAAGCCGGCGAGATGATTATATGCAAATGCTGATTCCGTACAGCAATAGATTTGCATTCTAATGTCATTAATTGCGACTAATTACTTTTGGTTATCGTAAACTGATCCATTAAGCGGGATACTTTATTTAAAACAGGGGTAAAAGACAACAAAGTTTGCAGCGTCTATAAAGTCACCTTGTCGTTATGATTACTGTAACTACGTCGGTTAAAATGTGCCTACAGTCACATGGCGCAGACAGGCTCTATCGACTAAGATATATAACATTGCAGAAAAACTGATATCAGTAAAAAAAACACTCCTAGGATAGGGCAAGCGATGAAATCCCTGAAATTGCAACGTGCCTTTGAATCTTAATTCTCGCATTACCACATCAGTGAAGCAGGCCTGGTGGGGTAATCTATCATCATGAGTTTCCATCTCGTAAACGACGACAGTTGAATTAAGAAATTTGCATGCTTTTTTTAGTTCCATTTCTAATCACGGGGAACGCTGCATACCAACATTCCATACAAGAACGCCAACGCGGATGCTAGCGACTGTCACTGGTGTTAAAACCTGGTAGAGGTCTGGATCAAGAAACCATGAGTTCAGTTCACTCTCTTCGCGGAACCTCCTCTATAGGGTGCAACCCTGGTGATGGGCGATTTAAAATTGTGGCATGAGACATCCTCCGCCGCCTGAATATCTGGCGATCCATGAGCATCTCCCTGCAGGGTGCGACCTACCGTGGCCCACATGGAAGCCGGTCAACCGTCTTCGGACTCAAGTGGCCCGCTGCAGAAGCAACTTTGTTTGTTAAATGGGGGTATATCATTGCGGACAGTGCCGAATGCGACTGTGGAACCTCAGACCAAACGATGCAACACCTGCTGGTTTGCCCCAGTGCCCTGCCAACTGCTCACTTAAAGATCTATATCAGGCCTCCTCCTCGGGGTGGCGGTGGCGGAGCACTTGGCTGTTGTTATTTAAGTGTCCACGACGGAATCATCGACACGAAGAAGAAGTACAGCCTTTAGTGAGTATTATTGGAACTAAAACGGCATACATACAAGTTGCTGTTGTTAATTATCGTAGTTTACTCGAGGTAAACTCATAGTAGAGAGAGGAACGGTACTGTTTCAAAAATATATAATTCTGGTAGTTGTATGAGGTGTTTTAATAAATATTTGGAATACGGCACAAACAGAGCGAAATCGGCGGTCAATAATTATTTTTCGCAATTTCAGTGAAACTAGTATATTGCTCTCACTTTTGCTTTACCATAAACCCTCAGAGCAATATTATAACAAATACTCATTCGTCAACGTTTTGTTTGGATATGGGTACTGAGGTTGAGATTCAGACGTCATTTCTGAGTATTGCTGAATTAATATTGGTATAACGTGGTTTTGTTCGGGGGCTGAACGTCCTTAGCTAGCAAGAATGTTTAATGGCTTGCACTTTGTTTATTTTTTACACCCTTTTTTTAATTTAGGAAAGTTCTTTTACTGAACGGGCCCGATCGGTAATTGGGCCTGACGCATGGCTAGACGAGAAACCGCGTAGTCGAAAATTAAAATTAGTGTATGTTTCATGTGTTGTGAGCTGATGTACCTAACCTAGGACTTTAAAATAGTAAAAGTTTAATTGAACATCATACTTCAGTCATGGCTCTGACGTCTGATAGGAGGAGCCCCGCACCAGAGCATCGCAATACCGCATACCGGCCGTGATTACCTTTATCAGGCTATGAAGGAATTTACACGCCTGAAGGGGAATGCTGAACTAGACGCGTGCGACGTGAAACCATGTTCAAAAGGCAACCTACAATTACATAGAGTTACACAAACATAAATCGAAAGAGGTGACGGTAATGTAGGTACTCGGTAAAAGGGAGTGCAATGCTTCGTCTTCGACCGCTGATTCAATTAGTCCGCGCTACCATTATGGCAACCATTGTCAAAATAACGTAGATTTATATTTATTATTCCTCTGTCTCAAACTTGATAAAGTAGAGTTTCTACAAGTCTACAACTACTACGTTATCGCGACGAAATAGTGTTAAGTTATTGGCCTTCATACAGATGGAAGGAATTGCATTGTCTGTTTAGATTTAACTCTGTGCTGCTGCAGGTAAACCCACAGCAAGCGCACCACAGCATAAGGTGCAACTAGCAGAATACGCGTGTATGGTTCGGCGGACGAAAACCTCCTACCGCTACAAAACCATTGCAAAATGGGCCTTATATCAGCAACATAAGGTGGTCTTATGTAAAGCTTCACGTGAAGATCTGCACGAGTGTGGTTGATTATACATATAGACAGCCGGCATCTAATATCAAATACTGCCCTACAGCCAATTTGACGACTCAAATTCGAGTTGTGGGCGAAAAACTCAGTTATATAGGCTTCAGACTTTTATCTACACCTATAGGTGTACATGATTTTCCGTTACGTAAATGGCAATAGTTGAAATCAAAAATCTGTACATGCCATTTTTAGCTCCTCAACTAATCTCTAGCTATACTCCATTCATTTTAGCATTAGACAGAAGTAAAAAAGGTTATTTTAGGGTACACTTTTTGTACCCTGTACAATAAACATCACTTACTTTTAAGATTTATGCCGAATTTATTAAAATCTACTTATATAGCAGCTGTCACACTAAATTATTCTCATTTAATGTAAAGTAACTTCAGAATTTATGAGGCTTTTGCCTAAATACATTATTTTGTCTTTCACTATATTGTAGATGTAAAACCTAAAATAAGCAGGGATGTAAAACCTAAAAGAAGCAGGGATGTAAAACCTAAAAGAAGCAGGGCTTTTTATCCGAACACATTTTTGCTGTCACTATAACTCTATCAAATCTAAAATGTTACATAATCTCTTCATAAGTTTGTTGCGGAAGGGGAATTTTGCCAGGTTATACTCAGGTATGTCATCGTCAAATATAAATTGTCATTCATTTTAGCACCCCTGTTTCTTATTTCTAATGTTAAAATGAATGAAGTATAGAGGCACTGTACCGAATTCACATACAAAACCGTCACACTAACGCTAGCGGCTGTCACAGTGGTAACTCTTGGTAGGGGTATTGAACAAGAATAAGAAAATAAATTTTATTTTTTATTTATTTATTCTTCATTGCACAAAGAAAAAGTACAATTGGCGGACTTAATGCCTAATGGCATTCTCTACCAGTCTACCACTGGGCGAAGCAGAAAAAATAAATGTTTCAGAGTAGGAGACAAAACAAAGATACCTTGGATTTAGCATACAGTCAGACATAACCGTGATGCGGTTCTTAGGTCTGAATGCTTTACCACTATTGAGTGAGTTCCACGTGTGTAACTTATTTCGGTGTTAATTGAATGATTTAACAGATTTCCAAGTTCAAGGGTAACGTGACAAACATTTAGCACAGGTGAAACTTTTCGAATGTGGATTACAAAAAGAATTAATAGAAAAAAATCGAAGTCATTACGATAAAGAGGCCGACAGAAATACTTATGAAAGAAATACCTTAACTGGTAACAAACCCCGAGTTCTAAACGAATCGTATACATCTAAAATAACACCATTATTCCAAAGTTTTAACAACGCAAGTGACTGCGTCATCAAATCCTTACAGCCACAATGCCATAAGTACCTACGTATAACTCAATGCCAAGGGTTATTTTTGCTTGCAACCTTGCGACGCACTAACACCATGATTACCGAGGGGCGACCTAAACAGATCCGAGCGTTCGTTGACCCTGCGGGGAATCGAACTCGGGACCTTGCGTGTATTAGCCGAGCACTCCAATGCGCTAATGAGATAATGCGTCATTTCTTACAAAAACTGCACCTGCTTAAATATAGTACCTAATAGTAATTCATTTCTTATAATAAGTGAGTATGTTATAGGTAATATAATATGTAAGTTTTAATTTTATTTATAAATGTATATTTTTTTATGTCTTCTTAATTATTGATTGTTGCATGAGATGAAATGTTGCAGCGCTAACAGCATTTCTGTCCCACCCAATGGTTGACTGTTGGATAATGCTTTTAGCAATAAACCCGCCACTTGTACTACCTTGTGCATTCAAGATTAAATAAATAAATAAGTGAGTACAAGCGTCGATTTGATTCAGGAAAACTCGGCACATGCTCCTCGTCAGAAAACACCAACTAGAATTAGGTAGTACTGGGGATGTATGTGCTATGTTCACGCTATGTACTTCATATAGACGGCTACGCATATAGCGTGGCAACAGCTATATCGACCTTACGGCTGTCGGAATAAGGCCGGAGGTCGTCCGTTGAGGAAAACGGAGACGAGCTCGGTTCTGCACAAAGCAGCCGGCGGCGTCACGCGTCCTGAAAACCGAATGTACGGAACTCTACACTAAAACTGAACCAAATATAATCAGGGTACAGGCGCTGTGTACCTCTTTGACCAACGGGAGACGTACTTATGTACTCGTGTGTTCATGTACAGATTAAGCAAAAAGTAACTAGGTACTTAAGCTTAATTAGAAAAAAAATATTACTAATTGCAGAGACGAATGCAATCCACAAGCTAATCGTAGAGGGTCTACTTTACTATCCAAGATCTTACTAATATTATAAATGCGAAAGTTTGTGAGGATGTATGTACGTAAGTTTGTTACTCTTTCACGCAAAAACTACAGAACGGATTTGGATGAAACTTTACAGTAATACAGCTTATACATCAGAATGACACCTGGGCTACAATTTATGTACATTTAATGTAATTTGGCCATAATATATAACGAAACGCGGGCGAAGCCGCGGGCGGAAAGCTAGTATGAAATAATTCAATTAGTATCAGGGACATTCTACACCATATCATCTGACCTATTAGTGAAATTTCTCTCAAAAACAAAACAAAATGAATGATACCTGCTAAGTGATAACATAACAAATATCTATGTTCACCATGTCATGATGACCTCTATCTTTAAATAGTATATATATATATAACATGAGTTTTGTCTGGTAGCTTAGTTTTTCTGAACAGAATAATGCATTTTGATTAATTTTATCATCATTTAAAAAAGACGCATGGCCCTAGATGTAAATTCACATTAAACTCAAAAACTCAATTTTTGTTCCGAGCGAAGCCGGCTCGGGTCGCTAGTAATTAATTAAATAAATGCGTTAATGACAGGACAACACAGAAAGATCCCGGCCTTTAGTACAGAAAAGAAATACTTGCAATAGAAAATAAGGGTCGTAAGCCCTTATCAATAAAAAAAAACAACAAAGGCAAAAAAACAAAACACACCACATAAAAAAAATGCTGATCAATTGATTCAATTAAGGTGTCCAACACAAAAAATATTTTGTTGGGCACTCAAATTGAGATATTAAACTGTGTTTTGTACTTTTAACTGTAACAAAAACTATCGATCAATCGAACCGCGCCGGAAGGTAAGCGACCAGCAACCACTGCATAATCGTTGCCCAATGAGAAAATCTTGGCATAACTTATGCCCGTATTCTAAAACAAAATCTGTACTTGAGTATAGATCTGAGTGACGTTTTTGCATGAACTGACGTTTTGAAATCTCTACTCAAGCACAGATCAGTGCTTAAGTACGATTTTAGAATACATGCCTTGGCCTTAGTATTCCACAATTAGGCATCCTGGTAAGGATGCAAAAACGCACAATCTCCTGTCAGCAAAAATCAATTAAAAATATGAATTTTGTACAATCAAAACCGTAGCGTACGTTTGATTACAAACATGCGTAAAAACATAGATTAGATAGTATTCATACACGCAGCACTGAGTCGACGCGCGATACGAGTATGTCAAATGTCAAGGATAGGCCTGACAGCCTGACACTGCGCTACGCCGGAGTCGACAACCAGCCACAGTTTGTGTTTGCTATTGGTAAACGTTTTTGTTGCGATGGCACAAAGATTATTGTGTGCAATAATTAAAAAAAGTTTATTTTTTGTTTGTGGGTAGAGAAAAGGGTTTGTATGGTATGTCTGCGAATAAGGCGTAGATACATTTTGCAAATGGAACAACGTGTAAAGGACGTTCTACTAAATTAAACTAGCAAAGCTGGAATACTTTAGACCATGGTAGGTCTTAGTCTCTGCAAGGACCGACTGTGTAGATTAGGGGCAACTGACTGTGCCAGCAACTTATGTAGAACGGTGTAACAATAAGCTGGCGAGCGCCAGAAAAAATGCCATAAAGGTGGAGGGATATTAGTCACATTATTGAGTCAAGACTGTTAAGTTGCGATCGATAAGATAAGAAGAAAAATACTATGTCAATTAGAACGAAAGCTGTATGGGAAATTTCGAGGATACTTCACAATCATTCCACACAAAATCGGAAATTCTATTTAAGGATATAAGAATAATAGAATGAGTTGTACGGCGTCCTTTGAAGTTCTACCTGCTGCTGCCCGAAGGAGGGTCACGTTTGTGTGCCACGTGCCGCCATGCTTTCGTGAAAATTCCTCTCGTCTAACCAGCTATTTAAGTTAGTGCCACACAAACCGTACTAGCGACGTATTTTAGTATCATGTTTTATCACCCTATTACTCAAAAGAGCAAAATAGAGTGGAGCGAACAAAATACAGTCTCAGTTTTAGTACGTCATTTCGCAGACAATACCGCTGAACGTTTGTTTTGATCAGAAATTGAAACTTTTATAGTTTGCTCGAATCAGCCTTTGTAGCCGAAGATTAGGCAACATCATCTTAAGTCACGTTGATTTAATGGTTATGCCCAGTAAGGCTCGGGAGCCTCTTATGGCGTGAGAAGCCATGTTGAAGGGGTGAAGTGGATCTTCAGCTGGTCAACTGTGCATAAAATAGAAATAGAAATATAAATAAATAAATAGAAATATGCGCCAGACAACACACCTCTTGTAATGGTCTCGAAATAGGGATTAATATCCCTGTGTTACGAGGTACCACACAAGGAAATAGCCAGGGGCATCTCCCAGCACACCCAGACCAGAGTCAATTCAGAAAAGATCGTTTCCTGAATTGACCCGACCGGGAATCGAACCCGGGACACTACGGAAATCGGAGGAGAAACCGTGCTACAGCGCACTACGCCAACCGTGTCGTCATAGTATAGTAGCTCAGCATTGCCGAACTGCGGCAGCGGAGTTCCCCTAGTGGCTTGTGTATGGTCTCAGTCACAGATATGTTGTGAAGAGCCCGCTTATGGTGGAAGCCATCGGGCTGGAGTGAGAGAGTTTTGCCTGCATTCAACGGCTTTCACCGAGCCGGCGGAACTGCCTACATACTTGTAACCCAGCACGTTACGATCATAGAGGGCTTCAAGCATCAACCAGTACCAAAGTAACCGACATTAATCTTCGGATAACCAAGCTGAAGTGGCAATGAGCAGGCCACTGCTCGCAAAAGAACTGGAACAGGCTGAGTGGGTACTGGGCTTAGTTAATTCAAATATTTGACTCTTTAAAGGCTCTTTAAGTTACTCTCTGTATAGGGCCCCAATATCCTAACGAGCCCAGGGTACCAAAGAGGTTGAACGGACTTGAGCTGGTAGGCCAGCCTACCATCCAATGGATCTAGGGCCTAGTGCAACGAGTACAAACGGAAGACGCTTGCTGTGGCGTTCTTAGGGGGGAAGGCCCTATGTCCAGCAAAGGACTTCTAAAGGCTTTTGATGGTGATGATCAACAAGTAACCAGGGAACTGACCTATTTACTCCGTGCTTAAGAAGGCACGCTAAGCCGTTATTCATCGCTTTTATCGTTTAAAGATATCTGTCGTGAAAACTAGCCATGTCACCGTCCTACAAAGACGCCATAGAAACCCATAAGATTTTATTGCACCGAGACGACAACTTTCACAGTTTTTCGCAGACATAAAATAATTTTGCTAGCCGACCAGGAGGTGTGTCACATAATGCCTGTGGGTGTTGCAACGGACTTAATTTTGAAAGATGGCGGCGAAACACAGTCCGCGTGTCGCAATGACGTAGCCGATGGTACTCAGAACTACAACGGTGGGCTATGAAGTTATTCTCAGCTATAATAACTTTTTACCTAATTTGGAAATATGGTGAAGATTTGAAACGTATAAAATAGCGCAGAGATACTTAATGTACTTTCAAGTTGAACATTCACGATGTACAGTACAGTCAGAGTGACCACCTCTTTCTTATCCGAGCTTTCGAAAACCTAATGGCGATTCGAGCACCGGTTACCAAACTGTAAGAAAACTAGCAAGGGTTTTTTTAAACTGATAGTCTCATTTCCTGACATGCATGCATTGGTATTGGTAGTGCTTCCTTGCAACTAGTAAATAAGAAAAAAAATTTTTTTCACAAAAACAAAATGAAGCAATTTTTTACTGTAAAAGGGAAAAGAAAGTATTTATTTTCATCCTACAGCTCCTTCATCTTTATCGGAAGTCAAATCTTTGTTTTTATGATTATTTCTTCCCGATTTAGAGAGGTAAACTTGCAAACGTAAAATGCTCTAGAAGAATTTGCCAGGTCTGTTACTGCCTCAGTTAGCAAACAGTCGTGGGTTCAGGTTGCGCCTGTTACCCAGACCGAGTTTTTCTAATATTTTTATGCTAATAAGATATATAATTATTAGAGATGTGCTGATCATGACTTTGGCCGACTAGCCGATTAGTCGGTTGCAAATCGGCCAACTAGTCGCCGATTAGCCGGCCAAGCCGATCACGGTTCCGGGGATTTACGTGATGTAACATTACAGCTTATTCGCGTGCAAGTCGCAGACGCCTCCTGCGAACGTGCCAGGGAACCTGTTTTGTTTAAGTCGCATTGTTTTTTGATTTTCGATTTTGAAAGGATCGGAGCAGTATTTTTTTATTTGTTGAGATAATATTGTTTTCTGATACTTAAAGTTAAAGAGCTCAATTGTTTAATCATGTTAAAAAATGATCTCTCGTGTATGGATGTTTTTTTTAACAATAAGACAATGATTCCCATAAAGTTAAATGTAACCAGTGCCAAATGACAATTTCTCGTGGTGGGCAGGAAAAAAACAGCAAACACCACAACTATGAACAACCATATTAAAAACCGACATCCAACCCTAATACCGCAGTTAGGTGCTGCTATTACAACATAGAAAAACCTTGTTTTTCATTGGGAATAGATAGGAAATATGTAGCCGGATAGTCGGCGCTCCTTGTCCGGCTAGTCGTCGACTAATCACCGACTACTATAGTGGCCGGATAGTCGGCTTTACCGACTAGTCGGCGACTAATCGGCACATCTCTAATAATTATACTTCTAAAAAAACCTTTGAGTAATGTTCATTTTTATAGCGACGGAAAATGATTATTTTATTATTATTAATGATATACCACAACAGGGTTCCCCAACAACTGTAAGAAGCCTCACAGTTATCAATTATGTAGCATTGTCAACCCCAATAAAATAGTTAACATTACTCACTTTTAAGGTGAATTGACTGATTAAATGTGAAAAATGTACGGGAATGACATAAGCATTTATCTAATCGGAATGACATTTGATGTCAGCTCCAAACATTTTTTGACAATTTGACATATAAAAAAGAAAGTAGCGTGTTTCTCTTGGCTAGCCACCCTGGATTTAAATATTTTAAATGATTTTGATCAAAAATTGTTAAAAACGGGAATAGTTTAGCCAAGAAGAAATGTCCCATTATTCAGTAAATGTATTTACATATTCCTCTAATCAATCAGCATAAGATTATACTTCTTCTTCAATTTTTAATTGCATTTATGCAATATGTACTACATTGTGGGTTTCGTATTATTATGGTTTGCTTATTTTGTATTATGGTTTTGGAGTCTCGCCATAATGTAAATTTTAACTCATTTGTGGTGAGGGTTCCCACTGATCATCTTTCGACCTTCATGAAAGAAGAGTTCTGGCCGAAAGGTGTCCTGTATCGGCGGTTCCGAGGGCGGCTACCGGGCACCAGCTTGCGACAGACGTCGCCTGTTCCTACGAGTAATAAAAATTTACACGAAATTTCATAGGTAGTTTTATTGTTTATTAAATATGTATGTTAGTCTCTAAGTTATTTATTATATGGGCCAATTATATTTTGTAACATCTGAAAATGTTATTTTGTAGCCTGAAATAAATGATATATTATTATTATTATTTATTATTATTTAATATTTCCAAAAGGTCCAGACGAATTACGCATTGATTTTAGAAAACATGACCATTCAAAAAGTTGTAAAAAAATTACTGCCACCATGTATTGGCAATGTAATTAAAAAAAGGTTCTTTTATGAAATGAAATTAAATATGCGTTTTTTTGCCAACCCTATTGGAGGATCGGAGTTCAATGTGTGTGTGACCTGCAAACAAGTCATGAAGTCATGGTCCTTGATTTCATTCTTAGGCTAGTTTGTAGAAAGATCAACTTCTCATACAAACTATGATAGCAAATGTGTTCACAAGAAAAACCAGATAAATTTGATTACTTATAGATAAATCAGTAATAAGTGCTTCCAGGATAAACAGTAGCAAATCTATTTGTATCTCATCATATCAATTAGATCATTGTATCATATCAATTTAATTCCTACATCCAGACTACACACACACTACTAAAAAGTAATAAAGAGAGTAACACTACAAGCATGCTTTTGACTGTACTCATGTAAAGTATATAGTACCTGTCTGTAGATAGTGGAAATTTATTTCAAAATGTACCTAGTAACAATAAAGGGTGACTAAACTATCAATATGAAGGATGTCAGATGTCAGTCAAGCAAGACTGAGTAGAGATGTCCATCAACAAATGACTCATAGGGGAGTCATGGGTTACTATGATATTATGCACTAACTTAGCAGCACCGTTGTGTTTGAGGGATCAGGAACAGGTCTGTTGAAAATTGCCAAGATGGGCCAGCTCCAATTGAAATAGGAAGTAGATGCAGCACATATACAGTTTATTTTGATAAAGAAAATTGGCCAAATCAATGAAGTAATGGAGAGGAAAAATACAAATACAGATCCATCCTATGGTGTGGTGGTCAAACCCACAACTGTAGCTTAAAAAGCAGGACCTTAATAAACTGAGCCCTTGAGCCAGTCTATGTGAGGTGTATAGTATTTGTAAAGCTGTGGCAACAATTCTGTATCTTTGTTTCATTATGCTGATAAAATGAAAAATTAAGTGTTTTCTTTTCAAAAAAACTAAGATATTTTATATTATTGGACTGACCTGGTGGAATGGCACCACATGGTTAGTAAATTTAGAAACTCTGTTTTCTGAATTTCTAATAAGCAAATAAAATGTAGTATAGAAATATATATAAAAAAATGACAGTAACTATTACCCAGAACTATTCAATAAAATGGACAGAATTCTTTATTTGCTCAAATGAAGGAAGTGTTATAATTGAGAGTAATTTGCAATTCTGCATTAGAATTAAGTCACACGAATGTTGACAACATGTTTGCGCCATAACTGATAAGTTGAGACTGCAACCAGTTAGCAGCTGATTCTGATGCCTTCGAACACTGAATCTTGCCTATTTACAAGACGGAGTTATCAGGGGCAAGCTGGCATTTTTGGGTAAATGGACCTCACAAGATCCCTATGTATCTTTTACACACATAATAAAACTGTGGTATGTAGCTTACTACCATTATATGAGCATCATTGGTGTGAGGAAGTTTTATTCACTGCAGAGCTAGTTTTGAAATTAGATTGAACTAGCAATTCAGTTTAGAGAAATAGCCAGGATGAATCAATGCACATTTTGCTATATATAAAATATTATGGAAATTATGTTTAGGGACAAAAAGTGTTATGAAAGCAGTAGGAGTTAAAATAATATTAAAAACAATTTTCGGAAACATGAGTGTTATGAACATCGTTGGTAGTACTACAAATTGTATGAAGGAAAACTTTAGGAAGAAAAATTTTAGGAATAACATTTTCGGAGTTCCTGTTATCAGAGTTGAAATTTTAGGTGAACTTTGGTGCACCCGCTATAAATTTGTATTGAGGTTGCTTATTGTACAAAGATGGCAATATCCAGCCTAAATATTTGGTGGGAACAACATTCTAACTAAATAATAAGGTTTTTTATAGAGATCATAAATAAAAAACCAGTTAACATCATTCTTCTGGTTTGCAAGTGTAGTGTATTCCTAAGTATGAAAACCAGAGACAATTAGGGACCACATATATCAGACCCCAACACAATAATACTAACACTGTCCTAAGAGTCATTTGTGCAGGAGCCGGAACCAAATAAAATAAAGTTATTAAAATTTAAAAACAAAGCTACTAAAAAGACAAATGTATATAAAAAATAGGTACCTAAAAGCATATTTAAAGAAAAGACAATAAAAACAAAACATTTCATTCATTAATTTTTTTACAATGCCTTAAAGGTCATTCTAATTATATATTTTTTACCCTAAGGACTGCACAATAGCATGTTCTTTATGTGTTGGACACTGAAAGTAACTCTTTTTCCTGTAGGCTTATGGTGTAGAGTGTAGAGTGATAACAGAGAGTTCTGTACTTGGTAGGTATAAATAGCATTTTATTGCGCATTTAAGCAATGCAACAATATGTGATGAGGTAACTTGGCAGATTCATTGTCAATTTACATGATCCTATCTTTAGTCTAGGATACCTAAATCAATATCAACATTTCTGTTCTGAGTTTTGAAAACAATAAATACATCAACAGGAAAAAATGGAGGTTTATGGAATAAAAACTCAGTAGCCCAAATTTGTGAACAAATGACTGTCTAATATTCCTCCCACATGCCCATATTGCAACATCATCTTCTCTGTGGGATTGTTAAAGCCAAATCAAAAGAGTTTTAGGTTTAAACTTCTGCGAAGGTTTTAGTGGAATAAATTGCACCATAAAATATCACCTGATCATGAGGCCGCCTGTGTTCACATGGATCTCAGCCAATTCCACTGAGCCACCTTCTGTTAAAGGTGCTCACAATCACATCCACCGCAGATTTACACTGTTCAATGAGCAACAAACTTGACTGCAGCGAGACAACAAACCTCATACACACATAGCACTCTCAGCCACTCTCACTTTGTAATGCACACACCACTTACAAACACTGAACACTGAAATACAGGCCACAGTCCTCTTGGAATGCTTCTTCTCACTTATCTGTCCCTCTGCACTCTTGGGTTCACACCTTATCTCCCAAATCACAACCTAACCTCAAAATGCACAATAAAATTAACAATTTGACAATCACAGATGTTTTGAATCCAATATTTACAACATGACATCACCCTTACAGATGTGTCGCACGAATTTTCACAAAGAACGCAAAAGCTAGCTGTGTGAGGCCACCAGTATGGATTTGTGGGCAAAATGCTTTGTTTGAGTAGGTAGGTACTCGCAGCCTTCACTGCACGTAGCTATAGATAGGTAGGCGCGTATGTTAGGTATGTGTAGTGCATGGTGTATAAGCACCTAGCCATAATTCACTCGGGCGTTTCGTGAGCGCCACGGCGAGCCCGAGGACTGAGCCCGCGCCTCTCGCGCCGCCCCCCAGACAAAGGGCAGCGCGACAGGTTTCGTGCACTCCGCAAAAACTGTAAACACGATTCTGATTTACGATCCCGGCCGTTCCGAATCATTCATACACGGGTGGCACTGGTTAGTGCGAGCGGAGGCGGTCACGCTCGGCCGCCGCGCTGCGAGATCTCTATCGGCGGCGGCGCCCTGCCCGCGGTGAAGCGACGTCGTCGTGTCCTCGCTACGCTCGCGCTCGCGGACGATGCGACCGTTTCGAAATGGCGCAACGCGACGGGGGCCGTGACGCTGCACGAGCGAGAGAATGTCCGCCGTGAGCGAGAACCGAGCGCGGACGAAACGTTTCGCAACCTCAGACGGGCTCACAGGGACCGAAATAATCCTGCGACGTAAGACTGCGGGCGGAGCGCCGCAGCGTAGAGCGGGAGTTGAGGACGCGATACTCACGGCCTGGCCGCTCGCAGCGGGTCAGCAGCGCCGGCGTCCATGGCGCGCCCAGGCCCTGGCCGCAGCCGGGCTCCGGGCCGTAGCCGAGCGACGCAACACTCTCTCCGATCTCACTCGAAACGCGACGAGAAACACCGTCGCACCATCTTGACGACACTGCACATCGACCGCGGCGCTTCTATACGCGTATAAACACTTCACGAACGGTGTTTTGTTACATCGGTTGACTTTTCTTTGAAAAATCAATATACATTTTCCCAGAGTTTAGAGATACGGACGAGTCGATGTCCAGCGCAGGTTAGGTGCGTGAAGTTTGCAAGCTTTTTTAGCGCACCGGTGTTACCAACATTTTTTTGCCCATTTTTTGTTTTGGGTGTTGTGATTTTTTTTAAAGAGATTTGTGTTGCACTTCAGACTAGTCTGCGTTGTTGGGTCTCTCATAATACTCCGTCGCGAGCACAGTGGCGCCAATGTTTGACTTGCTCTCTAGCTAGAGTCGTTGTCGTTGTGTATTTACTCATAACTAAGATTTACTCTGTCTCTGAAGTAACACAGCGTATTCTAAGTGTACCTACTGATAAAGTTTGAATTGGGAATTACTTTTTACAAGGTTTAGTTGTTGTTTATAATAAAACAAATAAGTATTATTAACCACGTATGTATATTTTATTATCAATAAACCTTTATAACCTTAGCATAAGACATTTAATTTACACATACAATCGTTATTTAGAAATAGATTTCGCCTCGTCTGCGTAGTTAGTGCGATTCAGGGTTAAGTTGGAGGAGTTGAATCTCACTTTAAGCATAAAAAGTGAAGAGATCACACCTCCACTTAATCCTTAACGCTTAGCTCTTCTTCGGCGGCGTAGGTAACCGATGGGTCTGACGGGCGGCGCAAGCGGCGTGTTGCGAAGCGGCTCCACGCGTGAGCTGGAAAGATAGATCTGGCAGCATACGACATCAAACTGTCAAGATCCCCTGTCCAACTCAGACGTGAAGCCTTGTGAAGCAGCTGGCGTTCTGTAAAGAAACAGCAATATTTTAATATCACGTGTTATGTCTAATGTGTTTGTTCAGTGTGACAATCGAAGTGCGCGCGCTCGCAGCGGAGTCACGCAACTCGCTATCACCGCTCAAAAAGGTGCGGCTAACGTTCTCTGATAAGAGCACCGCTTTTCCCTGTCGCGTCAACGATCCTACATAGCTCTGTAGCGAATGTACCGGCAATTTAATGATGGAATATTTAGAGGATAATTTAACATACTTATGAGTGTGCGACAAACGAATCACACGAAACGAACAAACACATGTGCTATTGGACCGCCATATGTTGTTACGTAATCATTATCTTTTTGTTACAGTAGAGACACTAATTCAGCTGCTTAACATTTGGTCAATTTGATATGCCTAATAAGGTTAAAGAAACTGTAACGAAACTGGGTCATGAATCTTTTAGCACGTTGGCAAACTAAGCTGCCACGTCAGCAGAAAAGCTATTCCAATCCAACTGATTACGAAAATAAATTAAAATATTCACAAATACTAAAAAAACGACACTTTTACCAAAAATAACCGAAACCTATTTTTAGATTTACCCTCAGACGGAGCGAAGACCAGAAAAAGAAAAATCACTAAAACTCGTGGAGACGCACAGTCAATCTGAATCACAGCTCACAGTTCGATAGAGACCCGATCGATTGATGGGCCCATATTTATACTTTCGATGATATCTTCAGATACCATATCAGGGAACTGACACTAGGTACGAATGTCCACCATGATCGTGATAAGATTGGTCGAAACGGGAAATCGATTGGTCCCCGCGGTGCGTATCAGGCGCGCAAACACTCAACTCCACCAATCAGCAAGGCATCGCTGATAAGCGGCTGACTCAGCGACACCAGACACCAGGTTGCCGCTGGTGTGAAGGCTTGCGAGGCTCCCGACGACCGGGACCGCCGCCACCACGCCGCTATCTGCTGGCTTCGTCGCCATCACGATCACTACAACTATTGTTTACAGTACACCGAGATACACCTTTATTACGTTATATTTACGGTGACAGATAAATCCACTATTCTCATAACCGAATGCAACACAGAGATGAAACATGTGGGCTAATGAGTGAACGGACGAATGCTGTATTTAATAAAAACACGCTCGTTGAAACTGAATTACAAAGTTGCATTTAAAACAAATTATTAAGGAGCAGGATATTGGGGTGTGCTGATTCTAAAAATATTACACTGGTTTTAGGGGCTATTAGTTAAATTTATCCGAATTCTCAAAACTATTCGAATTGTATTATTGTAACAGTAATGTAGGTAGAGCGACGCAACTAGTATACGTGATACGTGGAAGAATTTCGACATGATAGATAAGGTGACAAAGACGCATATCAAACGGTGTCATTTGATAAGAGGCGAGGTGTGCGCTTACTGGAACACTTATAGACAGGTGTAATACAAGCACTCGACAACTATAAAGAATTGTTGTTAATTATGCAAATACATCTATATTATTGTGTATTTTAATAACTCATTTATTTTATCTCGCTCCAGTTATCATCTTCAATCAGCTATGAAAAATATTATAATAAACGTCTCAGTGGACTTTCTCATCATTATAGGTATGTATCTGCTGATTTCATCTTTATAGACTCACTTAATTCTTGGTTAATACTTAGAAATGCTTGAAAAAGGCCTCCGGCCAGACAGCCCTTGCTTTTAGCATTGATAAACAATGGTGACTCTATTCAGCTTTCCAAAAGTGTTGGAAGGTGATCAAAAACTTGACTTTCTAGAAATTCGAAAGCACACCTCGCCATATCTTAAAAGACCCAAAACACAGTCAAAAGACCCGAAACTTAAAAGTCCTAGGTTTGAAGCGACGTGACTACCACTCATCATAATAAAACCACAAACAAAGTATTTTTTAAGTTTATGTACCTAGTTACTGCGTTTTCAAATCAAATTCATTGTTAATGGATAATTCGAATGTAAATCTTTGAGCAGAGAAATAATAAATATTCCATCCATTTACTTTGATTACATTCACGTTCAATTAGCTCTAGATATTTTTGAGCTGCGATAAACCCATAAATAAATAGGTGAAGAATTCATACTTCATAGTACCTACTTACTTTTCAACTACAATCCCGGATTTAACAAATATTCGTAGTTCTCCGTGCATATGTTACAGGCTACCTGATTACCTGTACGGACCGGTCCTATTTATTTATTTAAGGAAAACAAACAGCTACATTATTTTACAATAAACAAATCAAATAGCCTTAACACTAGCCATGGCTCACCTCACTAACTGTCCCGCGTGCCCGACCACCTGCTCGCGTAAGGACTTACTTGTCAGTAACCAGAGGGCTACCACAGTAGCCGCTTTCTGGGCAAGTCGGATTTAGCCCGTGTTCTTGCCGACACGAAAGAAGAAGACTAGCCTAACACTTTTCACTGGTATACATGGAAATATTACTAAGACAGTAAAACACTACGAGAAAGAACCTTATGCCAAGATAAACAAATTGTATTTGGATAACAAAAGTAAAGGGTAAACAATCGTTAATTTATTTGGCAAAAGGTTTACAAAAGAAAAAACCTAAAAAAAAACAATACATACGTGTCTGGCTCAATTCTTGATATCTTCAGAAAACGGAACTTGTTGATTTTCTCATGAAAAACATCAACCCCACCTTATGACTTATTATATCTAGTACATGCTGTTATGATGAAGCTATAACTTGTATATTTCGTTCTACGAAGCGGCCACTGCGAATGTGTTTAAATGTTGGACATTTAAACTTCATTTTACTTAAGAGATACGAAGAATCTACTAAATTGTACAAAAAAACTTGATCACTACTCTCGACTTTTCACCAATGGTTACATGCTACTGGAATTTAAGCTTTTAAATTTATATTTCAATCGTCTAATAAACTAATGTTGGATACTCTTTATCATGTCAATTTACTTCGAATAGATTGGACTCCAAGCTGTTGAGGCGTATTCCAGTTGAAATCTTACATACGCATAGTAAAGTAACATTATCGTATTTACCTTTTTAAAATCCAAACTCTGACGAAAGATAAAGCCAAGAAGTTTATAGGCTTTAGCTGTAACTCTGAGAATATGTGATTCCAAACATAGCTGACTATCAAGCTGAACTCCCAGATCCCTCACCTCACTGATCCGTTTCAGTCCTTTGTCCATCAGATGATAATTAAACACAATTGCGTGTTTTTTTTTGAGTAAAAGTTATAAGTTGACATTTATCAATATTCAGATGTAACTTGTTAACAATACAATATTCCCTAAGACGATTTAAGACTTATTGTAAATTTTGGCAATCATTGACGGATTTAATAACAGAATAAACTTTGGTATCGTCTGCATATAACAAAAAATTTGAATTATGAAACTAGTTTACTACGTCATTCATGAAAATGTTAAAAAGTAAGGGACCGAGGTGAGAGCCCTGAGGAACACCAGATATTGAACCACCACCTATTGAATAATGACCAAGTGCATCGGTCAATTTAATGAATTAATTATAATTACTTTGGCCCGTCCATAAGAATAATGACAGTCTGCTCCTGGGCAGTTTAATAAATCAAAGTTTGAGATAGCATGGATTTATCACTTTTACCGGGCATTATGAATAATTTCACAGTCAGAATCGTCCCTTGGCATAATTATATTTTGGATGGGGAAAAATAAAATCGATTCGTATGATTTCTCTATCAAAATATCTTTACTTTAGTTATAATATCAAAGTATAAAACGGCCTAAGGAAATGAGGCCAGTTCGTCTCTGGCACTCGCCGGCCGCTCCCGCGGCACGCTCGCTTCGCTCGCTAGACTCGTGCGGCTAGTGCATGGCAACCTAACATGCTCGTCGTTTCGCTTCTCACAACCTAATAAACCCCATTCTTACAGCGCGGAAAACATTCTGTTTAAAAAAGTTTTTGTAAGTAAAATTTAACAAAACTAATTACCAAGAAATGAATTGTGTACAATATATGTATATACATTATACAATCCCTCCCTAGGGATACTTTGCCTAGGCATTGTATGCAATACCTGAATAATACAGATTGCTGGTGACAGATCAATTGCATTTAAGTTGACTTTACGTAATGTAATAAACAGAAACATCAAAGATCAATTTGTTTTATTATTTTATTGACGACACGGTTGGAGTAGTGCGATGTGGCGCGGTTATACGCCTTGACTTGCGTGGTGTCCCGGGTTCGATTCCCGGTCGGGTCTATTCAGCAAATGATCTTTTCTGAATTGACTCGGGTCTGGGTGTGCTGGGAGACGCGCCTGGCTTATTTTTTTATTTTTTTTTATAAATAAATATATGAATATGCGCCAGACAACACACCTCTTGTAATGGTCTCGAAGTAGGGATTAATATCACTGTTTTACGAGGTACCACACAAGGAAATAAGCCAGGGGCGTCTCCCAGCACAACCAGACCCGAGTCAATTCAGAAAAGATCGTTTCCTAAATTGACCCGACCGGGAATCGAACCCGGGACACTACGGAAATCGAGGCTAGAAACCGTGCTACAGCGCACTACGCCATTATATCGCATTATGCATACGGACCGGTCAATAATCATTGTGACCGGACTTTTCAAGTGGTTCGTAACACATACACCTGTAACTGGGTTAGCATTTAGATTTAATAATTTAGTAGGAATATATAAATATTCAAGTTGTTGCCTCAGAAATACATTAATTTATCCTTATAAAAATCGGTGTTAAAAATGATAATACACCGCCGTATCAAAAAAAGGCTACCGGAAAATTTATTTTCAATGCTTTTGATGCGTCAGTGAGGTACCTACTTACTGCATTAAGTGGTGGAGGCACCAGTGCCAGAAACGTGCATTTATTTTTAACCAACTTCAAAAAAAGGAGGAGGTTCTCAATTCGACTGAATGTTTTTTTTTATGTTTGTTACCTTTCGACTGAGTGAACCGATTTTGATCATTCTTTTTTTATTTGAAAGCTGGTGCTCCTGTGTGGTTCCATTTTATTTTGGTTTCGTTCTGACAGTGGCATCCATGAGAAAACCATATAAGTCTTAAATTTTGATAGACAAAATGCGCGACAAATGGACGAATAACTCAATTTCACGCGAACTGATTTCAATGCTTCTTTTTTATTGGAAAGGATATACTTCAAGGGTAGTTTGATGAGAGTTTGGTTAGGTTCTGATTATGGAATCCATGACAAAGTAACGGAACTCTTCAATTCTCAAGAGCAATTGAACGAAACTTTTTCACATGACGTATAAAATAAATAAGAACTATTCACTGAAAATCAAGAAATAAACAAAAATTTTAACAAAAAAAAACCAACTTCAAAAAAACTATTCCAAAACAAAGCACTAAAAAGTAATGAAATGATTGCGTATTCTTCTAAAACTTATACGATAATATAATGTAGGTCTGTACAATTATTGTTATTGTTGGAGTCAGTATCAGGCAAAGGTTTGTAACTACCTACATTGGTACATACGTAAACGTGAGATGTAAGAAATAGGTATATTGTTATGTTTCCTTGGCTGACACCGACTCCAACAATAACAATAAATTGTACCTACATTATATTATTATCGTATAGGTTTTAAAATAATAAGAAATTATTTCTTAACTTTTTAGTGCTTTGTTTTCGAGTAGTTTTCTTTTGAAGTTGTTTTTTTTTTGTTAAAATTTTTGTTTTCATTTCAGCCTTTCAGCTTAATAAAAAAAGTCCTATCTTAAAAGGTCGTGGGTTCGATTCCCCAGTAAGACACAAACTCCCCGTCAAAGTTTCAGATACATTTTCCTAGTGGGCAAGTACGTCTATCCTAGATTAGGGAGTTGTAACTCGGCCTCGTCTGTCATCACGAAGCAGAAGTTTGGCATAGCCGGAGTTGCGGAGAGCCTCGCGCAGGGGGGGCGCGTCAGGCGCCGCGTCGGGCCCGCGGGCCGCGGGGTGGCGCGTGGGCGCGCGGCCCGGCGGCGCCTCGCGGCCGTGAACTGAAACTTCGGAAACTTCTGCCGTATTGTGTTTACATTCAACTTTGTTATGTGGGTTAAAGTTAAGCCAGAGTTCAACGGCGTATGTGGCGCTCGTTTTACTCAATTGCAAAGTTCACTCTCAAGTTTGGAGTATCGATTTTCATCTCATGTTTATCAGATGTTTCAAGGTTGTTTCTGTTGATTATTGAACTTGACTGTGTTTAGTGTGTTTGGATGCTGTCTTGTAAACGAGTGGCCTATTGGCGCAATAGTTATAAGTGTCACCTGAAGCCAAAGGCTGTGGGTTCGATCCCTTCCCAGGACAAACAGGCGACGAGCATTACCGTCAAATAGCTTTGTTACCTTTTTTATGGATTGATAATTAAGTAAGTAAGTTATTTTTGAAGACGTGAAACGACGATAAACTGAGAGATAATCATACATCTCTCATGAACAAGCATTAACCAAGTTTCGTACGTTATACTCAATGATCAGAAATGAACAGTGCTGGTTCAAGATTTTGTTAATTGTCCCACCTAACACGCTCGCATCTTAGCTTAGTGGGCAGTATCAGGTCAGCATCTTCATAGCAGCTAGTGATTAAAATTAGCTCCTAGTAGTTTCACAAGCCAAAGTGCGTAGGATGGCGCTGTGCCCTCCGTTCTCTCAACTACGCAATAAGTCCTTAGACGCAAGTGTGTGTACTTATTGCTATCATTGAAACGGTCAACTATGTAGGTACGGTCTATCTATAATCTCGATCGTAGCAAAAACAGCCGTGAGGAGCTAGTAATAAACTAGATGATTCTAAATCATTTTCCCCTCTGAAATACTGGCAAAAATTATATTTTTAACCGACTACAAAAAAGAAGTAGGTTTTCAATTCAGCTGTATTTTTTTTCTTTTTTTATGTTTGTTACCTCAGAACTTTCGACTGGGTGAACCAATTTTGATAAAAAAAATTATTGGAAGCTAGTGCTTTACCGCGTGGTCCCATTTTATCTTGGTTCAGTTCTGACAGTGGTATCCAGGAGAAAACCATATAAGTCTAAATATCTAAATCTAGATAAACTAAATGCGCGACAAATGGATGAATAACGTAGTATCACGCTGACCGATTTCGATGATTCTTCTTTTATTAAAATGGATATACTTCAAGGGTAGTTTGATGGGAGTTTGATGAGGTTCAGATTATGGAATGAAAAATAAAGTAACGGAACGCTTTAATTCTTGGGAGCAAATAATTGATACTTTTACGATGTATAAAATTAACAAGAACCGATCCACTAAAAATCAAGAAATAAACAAAACCAACTTCGAAAAAAGGACTCCAAAACGAATTAATTTGCACTGAAAAGTAAAAAAAACATTGGTTATTCTTCATAAACTTATACGATGATATGTAGGTACAATTATTATTATAATTATTGTTGGATTCGGTGTCAGCCAATGTAGGTTTGTAACGACCTACCTGACTACATACTCGTACTACTTAAACGTGAGATGTAAAAAAAATGGTAATTGTAGTGTTTCCTTGGCTGACACCGACTTCAACAATAACAATAATTGTACCTACATATTATCGTATATGTTTAAAAGAATATGCATTTTTTTACTTTTTAGTGCAACTTAATTTGTTTTGGAGACTTTTTTTTTGAAGTTGTTTTTTTTTGTTAATTTTTTTCTTCAGAAGAATTTATTTACAATACTTGCTGAAAAAGCAGTACCAAATAATTGTAGCGATGACTTTATCAAAGGCCAGCCCGAAATACTTTATTTTACCTAAGTATCGGGGGGCACGGCAGGGTCCCCGCCAAGTTGAGCGCGAAGCAAACACTGCCGTACCATCATTTACTGGAACCATTTCGCCGCATTTCCAGGCCCCTTAAAATCTTAAATTTCAAGTCTGTAGGTCATTTAGTTCCGAAGTTAAGCGAAAGCAAAGTTTCGCATTTATGACACTCACTCACTCATGATCATCAAAATAGAACTAGTACTTCCCATAAACTCAGAGAGCTGAAATTTGGTACAGAGTTAGGGTTTAATGACCACATAAAGGGAAAACTATAGAAACTAGGATAATCGAAGATCTGGAGTACCTGGTGACCCTGATTAGAAAACACAAACCGGCTACGCGTGCCCGGGTACGCGCTATCCGTACGCAGCTTTATATAATAAATCAATATGCCCACGTTACTACGAAAAGAACTTAACTATAATAATAAAGAAATTGCAGTAAGGAACCTTAGACTTGGCATGACTTTGTCTAGATTTCATTACTTTTTAGAGATAAACAAGCAGCTCCATCGAGACTTGGCTATTTTTTTACAGAATGTTTTTGGTGGGATATATTTAACCTAAGTACTGGTAAAAGTTGTAGTATCAGGAGGGTAAAAGATCGAAGACCAAAGGAATGCGGCGATAAAGGTTCCTCTCCAATCAATAATTTTGCTGCCCAATTAGCATTTTAATTTGTTGGACAATCGAGACATATTTGGCACTGGACATGTTTTGCACATGGTTCTAAATATGTTCGAAGTGGTAATAATCAGGTAAGGGATTGGATTGTATAACGAAACATTTTTACGGTCATTCTGGCTGTAAGGTGTTCTTTGTTTCAAGGTGACGGAAATTCCGTCACGATTTTTATTTTTCAATATATTCTTTAAACCGACAATTAAGTTGGAAAGGAAGTAAAAAAATAGAAA
The DNA here is from genome assembly GCA_947369235.1 of Udea olivalis. Classification (NCBI taxonomy): domain Eukaryota; kingdom Metazoa; phylum Arthropoda; class Insecta; order Lepidoptera; family Crambidae; genus Udea; species Udea olivalis. The sequence goes on from OX376366.1 coordinate 13,060,551, forward strand.
ATTATGTGTTTGGCACTTCAATGTACGGTCTGGTTAAGGACTCATAAAATATAAAGTTTTGGGCGTGACGGAAATTAGATTCGCAGTGAAGGAAATATGAAAATTGCTCTTGAAAAAAAAATATTTTAATGTCATAATAAGACACAAACATAAAAAAATACTATATAATAAACCTACCAAGTGATTGTTCAGGCAAAAAAATAAAAAAAACAAACTACCTTGGTATCTGAAACAACCAAACAGCTATAATTTTAGAGTGCAAAACGTCTTATTGCTAAAAGAACAATTTTAGGAGTCTTGATTAGAAACTCATACGCCTAATAATAGGTATCACTTAAACCCTTTCACGTCGTATCTAATTTCATGGTTGCTGTATGGGAGCCCCCCTTAAATATTAATTTTATTCTGTTTTTTGTATTTTTGTTATAGCGGCAATTGAAATACATCATCTGTGAAAATTTCAACTGGCTAGCTATCGCGGTTCAAAGGACACAGTTTGGTGACAGACAAACAGAGAGACAGACGGACAGTACAACGGACCTATTGACGGAGAGACGGACGGAATCTTAGTAATAGGGCCCGTTTTTACCCTAAAAACAAATGTTATTAGTGACGGAATCAGGTAACGGAAATCAGGAACACGACGGTATTTACGAGATAGAAATTAAATGGTAAGGTACTATACGATATATTACTTGAAGCATGCGGTCAACAACAGATTTCCGCATAAAATAATGTTAATAGCCAAATTTGTATGTATTTAAAAGAACAAACGGCAATTAGAATAGTAGTGAACCATGCAAATGGAAATTAGGTACTTGCGGTCGAAGTTCGTCAACAGCCCCCCAATTCAAAACAAAGTTATCGACCGATTCGGTAAATTTGTTTTAATTATAGTAAATTTCCCACATGACGGTAATATCAATATTTTTATATGTTAAACCTAAAGGCCTTCCTTTTGCGTGAAAAAAATAAACCAGACGTGCCCCATACTGAAAAAATGAATAAGAAATAAAATAAATTATCCGAATACAATAACAGAATTTATAAGGTGTCCGCAGAATACCAGGGTCGTGGTGCTGCGCCACGCACGACATATGGTGAGCGGAGACCTTTTTGGTACTGTTGCTATTGTATTAGATGTAAGCTTAGATGAGTTATTTTTTTGTGTATGTACCAAATAAACTTAAATTCATTCATTCATAATTAATTCAATACCGTCGATAACTTTGCTCTGAATCGGGAGGCAGGTGTACACAGGACCGTTCCGGTTACCCACCTCGGCACTACTGACGATAGACAACGATGCGGTAGGGATGGGAATTGCTTACTCCCCTAGTTAGATGTTCGCTTCTTTTTAACTGGTGACGGAAATTATGTACAATGAGAGGACAAACCTATTTTTCGTTCTATCTAAGAAAATAGACTTTTAAACAGATTATTTTCTGTGAATAATAAAATGCATTATATAAAGTTATAAAATTATTTAAACTAAAATTCACCAATCGTAGCTTACTTTAAAACTGTTGAAGGTATAAAGTTTGATTCTGGGTTTTGGACAGTGAATGGTACTTAGGAGAACAACTTGAATTAAATAAACTTGACTTGTTTTTTTAACAAATGATGTGTGTGTATATAAATCCAATTCTTAAAAGACAGTGGCTAGACCTAGTCCTAAAAAACGAGCCTGCTCCAAAATATTACGAACTAGTCAGATATTTGTATGGACGCTCAATTGGCGGTCCTGCTGAGAATGACCGTTGAATTGAATTACCATGCCCAATCCTGCTATTAAATGGTGACTAAAGTCAAGCAGAATTCGAATTTATAACTGTTATACTTGTACGTCTTACAAGTATAACAGTTATAAATCCGACGCTATAACGTGCATTATTTATTTATTTAATTTATTTTAACAATGTTCTTACATCAACAGCTTTATCATAAATACATATATTAAATACTACTTGTCACTGCCGTAACACTGGCAAAGCTATCTGCGGCTCAACAATAGTCCATTGAAAGTTATTTTATCATGATGAAATTGAACTTAAAAACAGTTTTTTATATTAGAAAAACCGCACATTTTGCCATGTTGATCTCTTTTATAACACCTGCTTTTATGAATCTCAAGTATACAACCATTGCAGCCAATATTTTGCCCGGCACATAACTATATGATCATCTTGATATTTTGGTGTTATATTTAAACTTATCCATTCCTGATATGGTCCACCGGCCACACCTGAACCCATTTTGTTATCAAAACTTGTTCCTGATAAGTTTTCACATGACAAATATTTTTCCTGTGAGTACATCATGTGGTAACTAGGCAGGCCCGAATGAAGTGACCTTATTTTTCGATAATCTATTAACGGACTGTTTTTTTACAACCGATATCTACTAAACAATACCATTATCTTAATCTCTCGTTGATATCGACCAGAAACGATATTGCTCATGATGATATAGGCGCCTACTAAGTACTAACACTAAATTAAACTTGAGTACGTTAAAAAAAGGTACTATAAATATAAATAATATAATACATATGCGCCAGACAACACACCTCTTGTAAATAATAATAGTCTCGAAGTAGGGATTAATATCCCCGTGTTACGAGGTACCACACAAGGAAATAAGCCAGGGGTGTCTCCCAGCGCACCCCGACCCGAGTCAATTCAGAAGAGATCGTTTCCTGAATTGACCCGACTAGGAATGGAACCCGGGACACTACGGAAATCAAGGCGAAAAACGTGCTACAGCGCACTTCGCCAAGCGTGTCGTCAACTGTAGTATTCACATTCCACATAATACAATACACTACGTACAGATGGCACGAAACGACCGAAAATGTTGAAAGAACTCCCTTCATATGGGGTGAATTAGGAAAGAAGCAATTAAATAATCAACACTGTGAACCTGAAAATCATTGAAGTAAGTGAATCAGGATCAACTGAGAAACGATGCAATTTAATTTCAATTTATTTATTGCAAACCATAATGTAGGTAGGTACACAAGATAGTATTGAAGATAAGTATCAATTATGGACCCTGTAGGGCGCTGAAAATGTAGGAAACAGAGAGATAAATATTAAAATTCACTTCATCATCATCATCATTCATCAAGTAATTCTTTTAAGCTGCAAACTGAACGACCGGGCAAAGCATTTCTATCAAGTCGCGCGAGCCGTTTGTACTTCCGCGATCGCTACCGCGCCGCGCCCTCAGCTGTGGGCGTCCAGTCCAGCCTAAGACACATCAGTCTAGTACGTAGGCAGTATTTTGGTACACATTGTGTGTGCTATACGCTGTATATAGATTAGATCTAAGAAAGGCTAGTTACCGAAGCTTAAACCCTCACTTCAGCGACAGCACAGAAACTGTAACACGTAATGCCCAAGGGTTAAATAAGGATGTGAAGAATAAAAATCACACAAAAATTATTAATTCAGTGCCAAGGAACATTAACATTTACAATAGTTTGAAAAGCATTTATTGAAAAATAGAACATAATTTGCTCCAGGCCTGCACATATTTCAAACAAGGTACAATTGGACCCTTTAATTCAACGCCTTATGGTTCGCGGTTTCCTCAGGTGGATGCAATCAACTGTCTATGTGTAAACGCTATCAAGCACAGTGATTACAAACTAGCGCGAGATTGGATGGTGGCAGGTTTGAACCAGGCACCCGACCGAATCTCTGTGTAAATGGAACATATTAAAGTCAATTCAAATTAGAATAAATCTATTAATAGTATTTCACCCAGATACACAACAAAACATATGTTCGTCACATAAATGTTAGTCATGGGTGAGAATCGAACTCACAATATCCGGCGTTAGAGGCAGAACTCAACATTCTAGTCAAACATTATAAATAAGTGTAATTTAAACATTTGCAATAAAAAACAAACTGCTAATGAAATATAGTAAAGGTTCAAATTGATAGAGGTAGTAGGTGAATACTGAAAGGAGTTTAATTACCCTTACTAATAATGAAATCATGCAAGCTCGTTTACTGAATATTAAGTAATTTTGGAAGAGTCATTCTAACGCAGAAGAAATGTGTGCTTAAATTAAGGCAATAGTCAGTTACAAATTACAATGGTACCTCGCCTTTATCTCCTTTTTTATACTTTATTTGTTGAAGGAGCACGATAAAGATAAAGATAAGTGCCAGGCGACACTTTTATCGCTGACTATCGCGCGAAAAGTATTCGCCTCAGGAAGAGTTTGTTAAAGCAGTTCCACGTGTTATAAAGTTGATTATAAAGTATTATCAAATGTGAATAATATTTTTTTTTACGCAATCATGCTCTGTGCTTGTTAGGAAGTAAGTGACTTAAGGTCTTCATTTTGGTTAGTGTACTGGTAGCGCCATCTAGTTCATCTTAATTATAGGTTGTTCTGTTAGGTAGCCAACTGTTTAATTGTATCTATTTATTACATGTGACTCCACAAAGCCCCAAAAGTGAATTTGTAATTACACACATCAAAAGTGTCTAGGGATCAAGCATTTTTATGCGGATTTCTTGAGATTGAGATGTGGCTTAGTAATAAATTTATGATTTTATAAATTTATATGGATCCTTTTTGGTGCATTTCATAATTTGAAACAGGAACTGTCAATCAAATTCGAGTAAAAGATGAAAATCAGCTGTCAATATTTTCCCTATAAAAACATACAACGCATTGAAGACATTATTAGTGCTACTGTTTCCCTACTACTGATTAAAACCAACGTTATTATGGAGCGGCGACGTCATTTAAGCAGGGAAGAAATGCTCAGAGCCGTGGGAATGATAGAAGCTGGTTCCCGGCAACGTACTGTGGCTTTAGCTCTGAATACAAGTCAGAGTGTTATCAGTCGACTTTGGACACGTTACCGAAGCACTGGTACCGTGGCTGAGCGCCATGGAGGACGGTATCGCTGCACCACACGGAGACAAGACCGATACATTCAAATCACAACTCGAAGAGCTCCAACAATAACCGCCATGATAAGCCGTGAGGCTTCATCACTCTTCAAGGAACTTAATTAGCGATCAAACAGTCAGAAACCGCTTGCATGAAGTGAACCTTCATTCCCGAAGACCGCTAAGGGTACCACCTATAGCAATGCACAATCGTAGGATTCGATATCAATGGGCTCTTGAACACAGAAATTGGGCAGAAGAACAATGGCGTTTCGTGTGTTTTTCTGATGAGTCTCGTTTAGGTATGAGACCGGATACAAGACGTATACGACACTGGAGAACCCCTGGACGCCAACAGCGATTAAAATCCTGCCAGGAAGTCCATCCTTATAGTGGTGGAACCATCATGGTATGGGCGGGTATTTGGATCGGCGGAAGAACTGAGTTGATTTGGATCAGAGGCAACCTCAACGCTCAAATTTATGCTGAGACGATTGTATCAGACGTCATCGTTCCTCTACAAGTGCAAATCGGTCCCTTATTTCAGTTAATGCATGATAATGCACGACCGCACACCGCAAGAGTTGTAAGACAGACTCTCGCCGCAGCTGACATCAATGTCCTGCCCTGGCCTGCTCAGTCGCCAGACTTGAACCCGATTGAGCATGCATGGGATATGCTACAGAGAAGAGCTCTGCCGAATATGGAGGGTATCCAGTCGCAAGAAGACCTTTTTTTGTTGTTGCAACGAACATGGGCGGCCATTCCACAGCGTGATTTGGATGAACTCATTTTGAGTATGCCAAACCGATGTTCTTGTGTTGTTAGTGTTCGTGGTAGAAACACGGATTATTAATTGTTTAAGTTACCCAATAAAATTTTAAAGAAAACTGTTATTTCAGTATTTTTTTCGAACTTTAATGTTAGTGGTTCAAATGTCAAAAATCCCTTTATTAGGAAAATGGCAAATTTCTTTATTAATGCAAAGGTGACTTGGTTTATCGTTACTGTAGTCAAACGAAATTGTATTTGATGAATCCTTAAAGAAAATTTTAATAAATATCAATCAGGAGAAAAGTTATTGCAAAAATATATGTTGATCCCTAGACACTTTTGATGTGTGTACTTCAAATTTTCTAAGGGTTGTCAAGTGAAAATAATAAATCTTACTTCTTACTAATAAATATTACTAATAAATAATTGATATCTTACTAATCAGCTGATTTGAGACAAAATTGATGTCCGTGTAATCTGCTAATATCGTTATTGTGTGTTATCCCTGCGCCAGTAATACAGTTGATTTGCAATACAGGCACCTGCATTTTAATGGAACTAACATCGTCTACGGGAAGGGAACTCCGCTCAAGAATTCCCAAAATATTATAAATGCGAAAGTTTGTGAGGATGTTTGTTACTCTTTCACGCAAGAACTACTGGACGTATTTGGATTACAGTAATACATCAGAATAACACTTGGGCTACAATTTATAAAGATTTTATCTAATTTAGTCTTAATATATAACGATGACGCGGGTGAAGCCACGGGCGGAAAGCTAGTAAACAAATAAATAAAAGCTCCATAGCAAAAACTTGCTAGGCGAACAAATGAACTTCAGTAGATTAGATAGAAGATAGTAGAAAAAAACTCATTCTAATTATATGGAAAAAGTTACAGCATATCAGTAAATTCATGTGTTAGTTAGTTCTTACATTATATAAGCCTGTAAGCTGTCTATTTACTACTATAAAACTATTATTATTTAAATATACCAGCTCTCGGTGACTTGGCGATGACTTCAATTTCAGTGTCACTCTTCCATGGCAACAGTAAATATTTGAACAGAGTTGTAGAGTCATTGACTCGTCCTGCAGCATCTGCAGCAGGTCTCTTTTTAAGTACATCATGCTCATTTGTATAATTGCATTAATATAAATGATTTCTTCTTAAGCTTCTATGGCTTTCCACTTGAAAGTTAAAGTGTGCTACGTTATATTAATATTATGAAAGTATTTGAGGGAAAATAAAAATAAAAATGATTTACAAATCCAAATTTTTTTTCAAGATTGGAGCTTTCTAAAATCGCGATTCGAACATAACTAATTTATATTCAAAAAATTTCGAACAATGAATGTACTGGGACACTGTACAAGACGAAGAAAGGAAGACATCCACTAAAAACGACTAGTTTCTCTCTTCAAAATCAAAATATAGTCATTTTAATTGACCTGTAGCAATAGAAAAAACATCCCTAGGTACTTATTAATAGACTTAAATACTATAATCATATGAATACCTACATGAATACACTGTAAGTATACAAACGCTTTGTCATGACGATGATGCTTACTAACGTATCTAAGTTACGAGAGAGTCGAGATTTGTTAGACACAAAAGGCGACGAGCTGAAAGCCCGGCCACCAGCGGCAATCAGTTACAATTATGTCAATGGTGTGCTCACATGCCCGCTATGTGCAAAGGTCTTTATAAAAAAGATTGGCTACCACATGCGGGCATACGAACGCAAATCTCCATGATGGAGTAGAAGAAGTCGCCGTAGCCGAAATCGGTAGGGACATCCTCATCATCTAAGCTACTACTGTATTAATGTGTATGTTAATATTTGAAATTACTGTTTACACGTTTCTACCTAAATCAATCATGAACAGTGATTCTTAAAATAATTGATTTTTTTCAAAGTTTCTAGATGTTGGAATAATGGTAGAAAAACATAAAGAAATCTTATCAATCCATTCGCAAAGTTCAATGTTTTGAATATCTGCAATTTCTCTGAAGTAAGTTAACTTCACAAACATTGTGTGTTCATTAATCAAAAGTTTGGCGCAGCGGCTCTCCGCCCTCATCTCCGAGTCCGCCCACCCGCTGCCCTTTCGTCGATATAACTCTACCTAGTCAAGATACATTTAACACTTTTGGGTCTCGAATCAGACCCCTTAATTCATGGCAACACTCAATTTGGAAGGTCAATATTTGACAAATGGCTGAGCTGAGCTATCTGTCACTTTCCTTCCAAAGGCTGAAGGCATAAACATCGAAGCATTTATTACATTTTTATATCAATTATGGAGTCGGTTTGTCGATTGTGTTGTTCTACAAAATTCGTCAACAACCATTTGTTCGATGAGGAAAATGCGCTATACCTAAAGATGGAGTTATACTTGCCAATCAAAGTAATATTCAGTTGCTGGTGATTATCATTTTGTTT